>JADNRB010000001.1:3492815-4175630 GCA_017654865.1 Fusarium sp. FW16.1
GGCTCACAGAAAGCGCCTCGGACACACACTGGGTCGATGTCTCAAAGATGGAAGATATCGACTACTCGGCACTTGTCGGGGTTCCTGTGGTGTCACTCCCCAGCAAAGGGAACCATTCCTTTACCTTTTCGGCATCCTACGTCAACCCTGAATGTACGACCCTCAAAGTGAACCCTCAGTACAATTTTACTACAGTTATACCAGACTTCAATTCGACGGACGGGACCAATTGCAATTGGACCACCGTTCAGCCTGAATACACCTTGAGAGCCAGCATCTCCCAGCCGTGTTGGGATGGCATCAACAGTCTGGGCGAAAAATACCGCTCAGGCAAGGATCGCACAGCCCGTGTCTTTATATGGGAGTCTCGCACTTTTGGGCAAAAGACACACTCGTACGCGGAATGCCACCTGTACACGACGTATGTCGACGTCAAGATGGACTGCCAGGGCACCTTGTGCTCCCCGTCCTCTGTGCGGCGATCGCCGAAGCCGCCAATGAACGGCAACTGGACTGTGTTCGACCTACGATACAACTTTCAGGAACCGGAGGGCTTCGTGAATTTATTTGCAAATATGTTTCCGGGATCATACAATAGTGGCGGGCAGACTCCCACCATTGTCTACCTCGCTGACCCCTTCAACGCGCTCTCGGCAAAGAATAGGACTGAACCTGCTTCACTCCCGCGTGCGACGTTTGAGACGCGTCTTTCGCATCTGATAAACTCACAACTTTTGTTGGGTATCCATCCAGGAGATGTGGCGGGAGGCTTCACTGAGGAAAACGCAAACAATCTTTCCGTCTACTTTGTTAATAGGGATACGTACACTCGGGACGAGATTGTCCAATATAGCGCATTATGGTTGATAATGCTGCTGGCGTCATCCACTGTTCTTTTCGGCGTAGCATTGGCTGCCATTGTCGTTCGCTTCAAGATAATGGTGCCTGAGGTACTGGGCTCGCTTGCGCTGGGAATGTTGGACAACCGATGTGACGACATCAAGCACTCGTCGTTCATGAGCGGCGATGACAAGATGGCCAAGATGAAGGAGGTCAAAGTGATGCTAGGCGATGTTGAGCCTCATGCTGAGATTGGCCGGATTGCGTTGGCGGCGCCGATGGAGGATGTGGTGGTTGGCAAGGTACAGAAGGGCAAGTTTTACCTGTAGATGGACAATATTAACATCGCTTCAATCGATACATGGAATAGTGAGTAGAAGAAACATCAGCTTGTATCCAAAGACATGGCCATGATGTCTTCTCTCTGTAATGCACGTGACTAGGACTCATGGACTAGAACCTGTTGATCACTATCGAAGGCAGCTATTACTTCTAGCAATCAACCCACTCTTATCTCACCTTTTCTTTCGTACTCTACCATTTCATCGGTTCTTCAAACAAACTGACCTCGGGTGACACAATGACACAACCCGACCAGCTTTGCCATAAATGCCAAGAACTATTCTCACAGCCCGACCTTGAGCCCAGTACTCGTGACTGTTGGCAAGACCCTTCATTTGCGAGCTGGAAGCGCTGGGGAAGAGACATCCTCGAGGCTGCCGATTCTGGCTGTCCCCTTTGTAGGATAATATGGAACGAGGCATCTTCTCGACTTGGCGACAGGATCAATGTCGAAAAGGCTGTCATCGGTCCAAAGATTTGTTGGGACGATGATACGGCTGCTTTCTGCGCGTTGGTCTATCAACTTAAAACGTCAAGTCATGTTTATCCCGAGCTTCTTTCGGTTGACATGTATCTCAAGACAGGCAAGTTGCACAATGCGTCCCGATGAAGGAGCCTAACAATTGATACAGCCGTCGGGGATATGCTACCTGATTGTCCAAGACCACCGAATAGCGCTGATGCCTGCCAGTCGATGGCAACGCGCTGGCTTTTTGAGTGCGCCACACAACATGAAAAGTGTCGAGTTCGAGATCAGCAACCATGGCTCCCGACTCGTCTGATCGACGTTGGCCCTGCTTGGTCGACCCAAGACCCAAAGTTGGTGATGGCTTCATCTCTCAGCTCTAGCTCTCCGTCGCCATTGTACATATCCTTGAGCCATCGCTGGGGGACTAGCAACATGCTTAAGTTGAAGAAGTCAAACATAAACGACTTTATGCAGCGTCTTCGACCAGCTGACTTGCCGTTTACCTTTCATGATGCGATTCGGTTATGTCGAAGCCTGGGCATTCGATACATGTGGATAGACTCCCTCTGCATTATCCAAGACTCAAAGACAGACTGGCTGAAGGAATCATCAAACATGGGAAAGGTCTATGAATACTCCTTCTGCAACATCGCTGCAACCTCGGCCTCCCATGGTCAAGGCGGATTGTACAGTTGGCGAGATCCTCACTTAATAACACCGCATACCGCGCACGTCAAGTGGAAAGGACATGAGAGCGACTACGTATTCTTTTTGAATAGTCACTGGTTCAAGTCTATTTCTCGGGCAACTCTGAATGGGAGAGGCTGGGTCTTTCAGGAGCGATTACTGAGCCCCCGGACCATCCACTTTTCCTCTCAGCTATTCTGGGAATGCCGGACACTCAAAGCCTGTGAGACGTATCCCTGTGGCTTGCCCTCCGAACCATCGATACTTGGTAATGATGTGGATCAAGACTTTCCAGGAAGCACCAAGGACTGGAGAGACGGGCTTGAAAGGGACGGTGTTGAGCATTGGGAACTGTTAACACAGATGTTCTGCAGGTGTTACCTCACGAAAGAATCGGATCGTCTTGTTGCCATTGCCGGTGTAGCAAGTCAAGCACAGCCTCTGCTTAATGACGAGTATTTGGCGGGCTTGTGGAGGAAACAGCTCCCTCATGGATTGCTTTGGAAGCTGCAGAACATGGTTGGACAAGATGACTTGATCGTCACTAGACCAACTAAATATCGAGGTGAGTAGGACTTTACGGGTGGTTGACACCTTCTAACTGGAAATAGGTCCTTCGTGGAACTGGGCATCTCTCGACTTTGAAGCTGCAAATATCAACATGTTGGACCGCGAAGGTATCGACCGGCAACTAGTCGAAATCACCGAGGTTAAAATCGAGAGCAGCACCGACCAGATTTACACCAACGTGACAGGAGGTTATATTCGCGCTCTCGGAAAGCTAGGCCAGATCAATCTCCCCAATATCGAAGACGCTGGTTGGAGGGGTGATAGGGGCGGACACTACACCTTTGAGTTCTCTCTCGATGTGGACGATGAGATCGACATTGAAGAAGAACCCCCGTATTGTCTACCGGTCCTTACTCACGACAGAGCTAACAGGAACCCTTTCAAGAGCCTGGAAGTGCATTGCCTCTTACTGCGGATGATTGAAACAAATTCTACTAAATTCAGAAGGATCGGTAGCCTTCAGGTGCTTCTGGATTGGGAGGCTGAGACGATAGATGAGTTTCGATGGATCACGGACTATGCTAGAGAAGAAAGTCCCATAACACAGGGTTTAGATACGTTGACGATATACTAGGCGTGTTTCATATTCAAAACCATATATACTTTGTTAAGCAGTAAGCGTCTTTGGTCTGATCCTACTTTGCTGAGTGCTTCTGACATCCCTGGTACAACATTTATTCCTCTCCGGTGGCAAACTCTCCGTCCCGAATCTTCTTGCTCAAAGCCTCGTTAGGAACGACATACTTCTTCAGATCAGGCCTCTTCTCGAGGAGTAGATCAGCAACCAGACGACCAAAGACAATCTCTCCAGCGGGGTTAAGATGGGTCCTGTCACCCTGGCTCAGGTTGTAGTAATCGGCATTTGCCTGGCCAATGGCGTTGACGTAGTTGGTGCTGGCGGTGTTAAGATCAAGATACTGGACTTTGAGGTCGTTGGCGACTGCGATGGCGGCATCTCGCCATTCCGCGAGGTTCTCGACAACGTGGCCGCCGCTGAAGGTGCGGCGGGTGAGAGACGTGATGACGATCTACTCTGTTAGTAGATACACTCTGAGATAAAAATGGGGTGCTCACGGGTGTTCCACCAGCTGCCTTGACCTCGTTAACCAACCCAACCAAGTTGTTCGAGTACTGCTCCAGAGTATACGTCTTCTGGTCATTGTGTCCAAACTGGATAGTCACAATAGACTCATGATCTCCCTTGTGGCTCTTGACAGCCTCAATAGCAGTATTCCATCGACCCTCGGCTCGGAAAGAAGGGATTGTGGCACCACTCTTGCCGCTGTTGACGCCAGAAGCGGGACTCTTCAAGTCGGCTAGGAAGCCATCACCCCAGCCTCCATTGACAGCGACGGTTGAGTCGCCGGTGAGGATGAAGTAGGGAGGTTTCGCAGCTTGAGCTACACCAAGTGAGCTCAGCACATACAGAAAAGCCGAAGAGAACTTCATTTTAAACAAGGCGTGGGTTATAGTAATCGGGGACAAACGTCAACAGCAGAAGATGAGGCAACTTTCAAAATCCCCTCAGAAGCAGACAACGCTGGCTATATAACAGCATATATTCCAAAAGCATCCGACTATGCTGTCCTTTCCCCGGACTTGCATCACTCCCCCACACCGGAAGAACAATGCGTTATTCCGCCAATGACCATCTTGAAACATGGCATCAGAAAAGTCTATATGTGCAATTTATATGCCGAGGCAATAGGAGCGCATAAACCCCCAATTTCCTCATTCTCTACGTTGCAGGCTCGTATTGGGGGCACGTGTCGGGGTAGAATTATACCGAAGTATCTAAAATGTGTCGATCATGGAGCCATTTGGCATCGTGGGATGGGACAACTGCCTATATGGGCCGAGGGCCCGATGACGACCTTCCGAAGGGTTATAGCGACTTTAAAATCGCTAGATGATTCTACCGAAACTTTGAATTTAGGCTTAATGCTTGTATTGGAGTTGAGGTTTTAATGTTTGGTTCCTCCGAGATTTCCTTTTGCGGAATAGAAGGACGCCATCCTCTTTATTCCTTTACAGTTGCTAAGACCAAGTTTTTAATGAGGAAAAATGATTCTACAACTATCCAAGAGGATACTGAAGATATAAAAACAACTGAAGTGGGTAGTTCAAAGACCTTGTCGTCAATGTTTCAAAGACATGGAGTGATACCAAGCATTGTGACCGACAAGGTGATGCTGGTGGAGGATGAATGATTGTTCATACCACAACTCAGGACTTGAAATGAATAAAGTATAGAGCATAGATATAGTGTATTGATTAAAGGCGTATGCTGGCAACTTGGACTAAGTAGTGACTTTGATGGTGGCCGCAACGCTCGGCACTCCCGCAGAATTCATAACGAACAACATCCAATACCCAGGAAGAGCAATACCCGAGTCGCTAGGAACCTTGAACGTGTACTTATTCTTCCCAGCACCGGCCAGAGTCAAGGGAATACGACGTTGATCAGTGTTGACAGTATGCGTGGCCGTTCCATATCGAATCAGCGAAGCAGTGTTGATAGCGCCCCCCGTTGTGACAGTGATGGAACCGCCAACCTTGATCGTAGTGGCGGAAACCGAAGCTATCTTTGGTCGAGCGGCTGGCTTACCGTCTTTGGTCAAGAGGTAACTTGGGGTGAAGATCTGAGCATCAAAGTGATTCGTTGTGCAGTCACCACATAGCCCACCACCACCATTAAAAACTCTTGCGTCCGGTAGAAGAATCGACATGCTGTGGTAGGTTCGTACAATAGAGTTGGGTTGCTGTTTGATAAAGGTATCGCTGTCAGGAACGTATAGTTCCGGTGTAAGCTGAGGAGTCGAGTCTTCGAAAGGAATGGCGTATTCTTGGCCTCCGGTGATAAATACCGTGCCATCTGGTAGAAGAACGGAAGTGTGAAAGACGCGAGGGTAGTACATGCCGTCACTGGCAAAGGCCACATTGGCTTGCGTTCCAGGGGCGCCGATGGTAATGATGTGAGCGTTTGTCGTTGCGTAAGAGTCCTGATAGTTTGGTGTTCCACCAAATGTGACAATCTTTCCCTTGACAGCATCAAACATGACGGCGTTGCCGCACATAGAGTCCGGATCAACTCCACGGCTAGACTGTCTCTTACCCGCAGGTTTAACAGTTCCTTTGCCTCCGGTGTAGTACCAGTTCATGGCAGAGCTGGGACCAGCTTGGAATATGGTATCCCCCTTCCATCCAAACATCCATGCATGATTGTCAGAACGAAAGAGTCCCTGGGCATCAGCCGTGAGCATAGGCTGGACCTTGGCATTCGGGAGAAGTGTCCACTTCCTTGAGCTTGGATCAAAGATTTCTCCAGGTTTGAAGTCTTCACCGCCAGCCCAAGAACCTCCAATCGTAAAGACCTTGCCGTTTGATGTGGTGGCGGAGGCCTGGTAGCCACGGGCGATCTTCATGTCGGGGCCTGGCACCCACTGGTTCTTGACAGGATCCCAGGTACTTGTCCTCGCAGCGCTGTTACCGCCTGTCACGACGATTTGCCCAGTTCCGTCCATGGAGATGCCAGGGCAGAACATGTCGTGGTTGGTTTCAAAGACTTCTCTCTGGGTAATGTTGCCCGTCGCTGGATCCCAGAGCGAGGTGAGCGTCATGCCTCCAGGAGAGCCGTTCATGGTATCGTGATAATACGAAGACCAAACCAAAACCTTTCCAGTTCCTGGATCAACAGCTCCAGCAACAGGAACTATTGGGAAATCGAGTGTTGGTCCCCACATTCCAATTCCAGCTTTGGGTGCGGTGTAAGAAGCAGCCTTGTAGACGTTGAACTCAGCGATACTCGTCCATGGACCGTCGTATGCCTCTGTGGTGGCGACAATACGCACATAGCGGGCACGCTTCGTCTCAAAGTTTGAGAATTTCTCAGTGCCATCAGCATACCATGTTCCTGTCGCAACAGGGGATCCCCAGGTTTTCCCATCTGTGCTGAGGAAGATGTCGTGGCTGGCAATCCATCCGTTTGTAGTACCGTCTTGTCGAGGAAGAGCAGAGATGCCATTGACGTTTTGGACCGTCTTCATATCAACCGTGAGCGTGTGTGGAAGTGTTGGATCCTTGCTTGTATCTTCAAACCAAGCCGTGTGCCAAAAGCTGTTTACATCGCCATCGATTGCTTTTTGACAAGCGTTGTCCGAGTCCGGGTTGTCGCTGTCGCAGGTAACCTTCCAGTTGTTTCGACTGATAGCCGTTCCGAGAGGTCCAGTCGCCCTGAGACTAAGGTGTTCCATCTGCACATTAACCTTTGTCGAGTTCTGCGTTGGGATAACGATGGCCATGGCCTCGCCCCAGAACAGAACTGCCACGCATAGGGTCAATATGGAAGACCTCATTCTGAGAAATCAAAGAAAGATGATCAAGAAGTTTGGGCAAACACCTGTGCGCTAAGTGAGGATCCTGGTGCTCTATAAGAAGATTGCTTTTAGTCTCGGGCAAGACAGTAACCGAACGAACCCGGATCCCTGGAGACTTACACATTAGCAATTGTGTAGCCAATGGCGGCATCAAAGTTCCTACGCCCGACCTAGACTTTTTCCCATTCCTAAAGCACGTGGCTTGACCATGGCGGGTGGGCGCATCAAGCTTGGTGCCTCGCCTAGACGGAATCTAGAATCGGCCGAGAAGCCATAGTCCAGAACCATGCCCCGGAGCATCTAATCCAGATATTCAAGGTTTCGGCCTTGAAGCTGGGTGAGACGAGTTGGTTCAAGCGCCAAGGTAAGTCATCGATAGCTCCAGGACCAACTAGTGTGCGTTCCATTCTCCCATAGCTTCGAGTGTTGGAATGGGGTGGATTCCGGTTCATTGTGATTTTTCTCGATCAACACCGAGTTCTTTGTGTGTTTGAAATCGGTGTAGCATGTCATATGAAAAAGAAAAAGAATACAACTTGTTTGAAAGGGCTACCTGCTTACTTATTGCTTCTCGCAAATAGAAACTCTCTCAGGCAAATAGTCCTAGAATGACTACGGAGTCCGTCTTGCCTAGGAGATTGTGAGATGAAAAGAAGCTGCAGGTTTGCCATCGCACACAAGACTTTGTCTTCACGAGAGGAGGAACCACCCCGAAGTGGAATCAAATTGCAGTTAAATTCCTTTCTTCCTTCTGCCGGCAGACTATAGCCAGTGTGTCAAACTTGGTTGTTTAAAGCTTTTGGCCACCTTTTATGTCTAAACCTAGACAAATAACAACTAATGTAGTTTGCCGGCCACATGATGCACGTCTGCGACAAACAAATCTACAATATTTGGGGGGATCAATCAATTTGCAAACATTTACTGTCCAGTTCCAACAACTTGGCCGATATCAGATGTTAGTAACAAATATAGTTGAAGCCCGGCCCTTGATGGCTCAACTGAGCCAGAGAATGGTAAGTAACAACACTAGGCTTGAATTGATTTCCTTCCATCTCAACATCATAAGATCAAGTTCGTTCACACATGAAAACAGCATCAAACCTCGCCCTCAAGTCAAACTTGGCCCTTCCTGTAGACCCCTCCCATTGGCTAGCTTGGTCCGTGATCCCCGCAAGTCCCGGGCAATTCCCCGCGGAGAATTGACTTCCAACCTCACCATAACATCCGTTCCATGATCACCAGCATGAGGAGCAGTCGGCAGGTTCCATTATCTAGACGTGCATGCGACGCCTGTAAGCGTCGGAAGATCAAGGTACGTTCTAGGAGCTCATTCGCTCACCTCGCCTCCATCAAAGACAAGGGCGGAACCCTCGGAGCTAACTTGTTGACAAACATAGTGTGACGGAGCACTACCATCTTGTGCTTTCTGTCGAATTTCTGCTCTTCAATGTACTTTTGAAATCGCACCTAAGAAGAGGGGTCGGAAGCCTGTGGACACCTCGACAAATTCCCCTGCTTCTCAGCTTGAGCCTCCTGAACCCGCGGCTCCTCCCCACCTTGCCCAAGCATTAGACAAGCTTCGGGCTTCTTACCTGTTAGAACCTGGTGTCGAAGCTCCTATTCAAGACTCTGATTCTTTGTCCCATTGTTTGACCAAGATCAAGCAGGCAAGAGAGATCAAATCGGCCTTGTTAACAAAGTTACGAGCATTGGCCCAATCCACCACTCCCTTGAACATCGTTGACAAGTGCATCCGTCTCTTCACTCAGTACCAATTCCCTGCGGCTCCACTCTGCCATGAGCCCTCCCTGTGGCAGAGTGCAAACCAGTTTTTCAAAAATCCTCGACCAGAAGCTGCCGCTGAAAATGATACGCTCACGTCATTACGGGCATATACACTCCTCTCAGCACTCTGCGCATCCATCGCTAGCATTCATCGCGATGCCGTCATTGGACCGCAAACCATGGCTGTTGCTGCAGCCTTTTACACAGCCTCGAGAGAAAGCTTTCAACTCTATGAGGACATTGATGTTGAACACCCGGACTCATCATCCCTATCAATCCGTTCACTTCACTCCAGCGCCATTCAGCAGTTGACCGGCAAGTCCCAGCTGGCACATCGTGTCGTCGGCCACGCGAGACTGCTAGCACTAGATCTAAGACTCTACGACGAGACAAGTCTGGCGAGTTATCCGCCTTTAGAAGTACAGCTACTTCGAAACAACTTTTGGCATCTCCTGACTTCGGATTATACAGCTGCTGTTCTAGGGGCTCGACCATGTCTGTTGCGCGAGGCTCTATTTGATCCCGGCTTCACCTTGAACCCCTACCAGCAAGAACCAGTTCCTATGTTAGATTACGGAAGACACGAAAACTCGCCACAGCTCGAGAAGCAAGTTCTTGATGGCTTCTACATGGGATGTCGCATGAGGCACATTGCAGCAAAGCTGATGTGGGCATTAAGGTCAAAGTCGCAAGGCGACCCTTATGAAGAGAACCATGACCGCAGCGTTGCTTCTGTCAGTGATTTGCCAGATATGTGGCACGAGTTTTCCCACATCTTGGATGATTACAACCCAACCTTACCACCAGAAGACGGCGAGAATCTCTCTTCATTGCAGCAAGATTTTGTCAGACAGTATCGGACTGGGACCCTGTTCACGCAGACTACCCAGCTCCGGATCGCTATGCACGCCTTGAGGATGGTCATATTACGACACTGCATCGTCTACAAGGTAGCCGGGCTTCTGGGGCCAGACTGGAGTGATGAATCGCTGCTTGTCAGTCGAGTGGTCGAGGGAGGTCGTGACTTTGTCAACACTCTGGTTGAGTTGCCGGTCCACCATTTGCAGGTCATGGGAGAGCCTTGGGTGAGTTTAAGAATGCTACATCCATAGCTCAACAATGCTGATATGGAGCAGATTGAGCAGATACGGCTAGTAGGGAGTGTATTGTTGGAGCTGTCGCAGAACCAGGACGGTCATGTAGAGGAAGCAGGCATTCAACTGACGCGTCTTGTTGACGTTCTATCCACGCTGAATTCGAAAGCAACCGATGAGCGTGTGTTTAAGGGTGTTTAAAGCAGCTGTGGTGTTTTATCGGGCATACGGATAACGGGTAATGTAATCGTTGCCGATATCAGGAACGCACTTAGGGCATCACCAGGAACATCATTGTTATCTACAGCTCCAATTTATTTTACTTGTATAGAGAGGTAGACAATATTTTGGGGCGATCCAAGCCACGGATAATAAAGACCCGTGTGTGGGCAATACTTCAGGGCCATTTCCGGGTCCGGCGCACCCATGAATTGAAGGACGACCAAGAATATGAGCAATTCTTGATCGGAAGTCATTCTTTCGCTTCTTTCAGCAAATCGCGTTGGTTTAGCAAGCGAAAAGCTCGCTGTGCAGTTTCTAGCCCATTAAGGAGCTTCGCAGGCAACCACGGAATGCTGCACCAACCCGCAAGCTGCTTGCCCAAGCGGGAGAGAGCCGGCAATCAGGGCAATCAGTATTACAAGCCGCATATTCATGGTCTTTTAGACTGTATCAATCTTTTATCATGTCGTTTTTGAGCCTGGCCTGGCAATTGGATCTTGTCCTCACAAGTATAAAAGGGAATATCATGCCCCCAGGCTCCTCGTTCATATCAACTTCCGTTCATCAACAACTGCAATATTTTAGTACAGATCTTGTGTCTTGCCTATTATATAACGCTTTCATTAGGGTGTTGCAGTCCGGTCACTGGCGCGATCTAGTCAACACCGACTTCTTGTCACGTCCAACCTTGCGGGACTCTCCTTGCCTTCACCAGGGACACGAGGCAGTTTCAACCCCTCACAAAGCTGCCCCCAACAATACAAGAACAAGACAAGGCCGGCCTCCTCCGCCCATGTCGCTCCGTGCAGTGTTTCCTCGGAATTTTAGCAAGCCTTGCCGCTCTACCCAGCAGGTCCGCTACTGCGGCTGGTTGTTGATCTTCCACCCTGGCTCCAAACGAGATGTCTGGAAGACACCGGTGACACCCCTATCGCTCATCGACCGCATCGCCATCATTCATTATTTACCAACATTTCATGTAAAGAATGACCTATATATACTGCACAGGCGAGATCCGGGTCCCAGATGTCATGTGTTGCATTCGTCTTTGACCGATTGGTTCCCGGTATCCTCACATTCACTCCAGTGCAACCCGACTATGCAAAGGGGTTGTTCAATATGCTGTGCAAATCACCTAACACAAAGGCTCGGAAACTCTAATGGCCTCTTCTTCCTTGATCACACATGAACATTGGGAGAAATGCTGCTCGACACAAAAGCAGGCCGACAAAGAGGACTCGGTCCACCACTTCACGGTCTGATCCGTGTCTGCATTTCCAATTCTTCCTGCCCAGCATGATCCTATATACTACCCTTTAATGCATGGATCTTGAGATATTCTTGCAAACCCGTCGGGGGAAACATCTCAGCAGCAATGGTGTCAATGGTGGGAAAATACCCATACATACAACACAGCTGACACTTCGTGCTTTCATCTATAATGCTTTCCTTCCTTCCTTCCTTCCTTCCTTCACGCTACATTTGTTGGCCTTTGACACCCGGTACAGTCAAGGAATGCCCATTCCACGATGCAATCCAAATTTAGACCGCGGAACTAGATTGGACGCAGTACCAGTCGGCTTCTCGTGTCAGGTCGTAGATGAGGACCATGAAAGCTCGGCCTGGAACAATGATTCGGCTTGGTCTAGGTTGGGCTACCTCCGCGACATTGGGCTCCATGAGAGGAAGCAGACCAATGTACTTATTCGACCTTGGAGGAATTGACGCATCACAAGAACCACCATCAACATATGTAGCCATACAGATCAAGTACATGTTCTTAGCATCCATGGTTGTGCCCTCCGTCACCAGGCTGCGGATTACTACGACCCAAAGCTTCTTTCACGGATGATCCGAACCAGGAGACGCTCCAGGGCTTTCCGAAAGAGTCGGGAGGAAGTGATGGGGACTGGCAAAATGCCTGGAGTTCAGCAGCAGGACATCGCTAGGCTTTGATACACTTCACAGCTCCCCAGAGT
The DNA here is from genome assembly GCA_017654865.1 of Fusarium sp. FW16.1. Lineage (NCBI taxonomy): Eukaryota > Fungi > Ascomycota > Sordariomycetes > Hypocreales > Nectriaceae > Fusarium > Fusarium sp. FW16.1. The sequence continues at coordinate 3,505,183 of JADNRB010000001.1, forward strand.
GGCTTAAACGATGGATCCATCTCGACCGACTCTTTCCTCGTGGTTTTAAATGTCCACCACCCACGACGACTGAGACTGTGCTCCTATATATGGCCACAAGTGTGTCAAAGGCTTACATGGCTACAAGTACCTCAATTGCAGCAATGCCAACCAAAGGACCCGTAGCATGAAACGGCAGGGTAAGAAGTGTTTCTAGCACGTCACCATGACCTCTACACAAGTCCGTAGCGGGAGAACGCGCTTTGTCTGCCCCAACCGTGGCTCTTGGGTGCTAAATCCCAAGCGTGGGTTCATAGTCGCGTCGTGTCTCAACTCTGCCAAGCGGAATAACCTCAGCGGGATCACCATGGCTTTAAGTGACGATGCAGACCTCTGCGGTCTTGAACAGATCTCGGATGCATTCGAGGGTGAATCATACGGTGCACACATACTCCTTCATGCAAGGAAGATCTTCCCATCAAGATGGAGCGTGAAAACATCTTACCTGACTACCACATTGGCTGTATATATAAGCTCAGGGCCGAAGTTTGGATGCCCTGATTCAGTTCTTGCTCAGAAGAAATGAACCGAGCACCGTTCTCGGGTGTGAGGCATTCGACTTCTCCTTATGAAGTCGCCCCGCGTGCAAGCTCCTCCCTGGCCGACGGCAAAGAGTTTGACCACAATGCGGACTCCAATGGGAAGCACGTCGATTTGTGTTCCCGTCTTGTCGCTCTCAACAAGATCCTCGCCGAGAGAGTAGCTACGAAGTCGGAAACTCCTGATTGGCTGGGAAGAAACGCCGTCGATGGTCGCAATGGGGTTACCTTCGCACAGAGACTGAAGATGGGACATCCTGAGCGCTCGTTCTTTGTTTTTATAATTCTCCGGGGCCTTGGAAAGGGAACCATGAAAGCTTCTCTCGAGATACGCGACACATTCTTGATGCTGCCATCCTCGAACATGCGCACTCATTGGAAGTATGGCTCTCCTGACCGAGAGTGAGAAGATAAGAGATCCAACGCTACGACTACAGGTCTTACCTGACCGCTTCTATCTCTATATATAAGCTGGTGTTCTATTTCCACCAGAGGAATTCGAAATCGAGCCCAGATCTCTCGATATGACACTCCGATAGATGCAGGAGTCACGGTCCAGTCGCACATTTACTGCCGGGTTCTCTGGCAGGCCCGGTCCAACTGATCCCACCGAGTGCTGGTGCGAGCTATATCCTAAAAACGGGCTCCCAAAAACGGGCTCCCCTTGCCTCATACAGCTAATTATATATCCTCCATTCCGAGGTTCCCAGTCCGATGACAGCGACTCGGTACCTGGAAGTGAATAGACTCCTTATCAGTGGAGGACCGTCAGTCGAGACCGTTTCGCGCAACATGCCGAAATGGCGATATGGACCGACTGATCAAGCCGCTGAACTGCCTGGCTCACTCTATATATATGGCCCACAATGGCTTGGTGGTTCACCTCCTAGGCGATGAGGGTTATGAAGCCGACGACGAGTTTAAAGTCGCCAACCACCTCAGCTACGACGAGTTACTTAAACTCGAGCGGCTCGACCACAATACCCACACGCGCCAACCTCCTCCACAACTACTCAGAGATCACCCGAGACGTCCCTGTGAAGTAGATCGGAAGACCCCGTACCAAATGCTTATACTATTCAACCCGCCATGCTTGGCACACTCGGGCTTGGTTTTCCACGGTTCTCGAAGAATACAGTGAGTGAGTCTTCTCATATCCCAAGACGAGATACGCCTTGATTCTATCTCCCCAATATTATCCATACAACCTTACCAACAATTATTGTTTATATAGATCAACGCTCCCATGAGGTTCATGGGCTGAAACCCAAAATGAAGCTGTCACACAGCTATGGGAACATGATCTGGGTACCTGAACAGCCCAACCCGATACATTCTTCCATGGCCGTATATATCACACATGTTCTCATTGTGGATCGCGCCTCAAAAACTCATTAAGAAAACGACCCAGAAGTGAACTCGATCACATCCGAGTCTCAAAGCCAAGGTTGTTGTTTGATAGCGAAGATCAAGATCGACCTGCATCTGGACATAAGGAATAAGGAGTTATTGGGTCAATATTATGGCTCTATATATACGACTTGGCCCCGCCAGCTCTCAGCTGAAATAGGTTTGCCCTGTTGCCCGGGAATGCAACAGCATTGTTCAAGTCTGTCTGACCTTCTGATGAACTAGGCGATGAATGTCATTCCCCTACATCAATGCACACGATTCTCCCGGCAGTAGAGGAAATGTGCGTCCCCTGCGATCCCCAGCGATTGTGGTACAAAGAAAGCGACGGCCCCAGACAGACTATATCCTTCTAGAACCCACCGGCTCTTCAGTTCAGTGATTCTGCGATGAAGATTCACTGCCTCTCCTGCATCACGGTGGGCTCCTCCAGTCGGGAAAACTAAACGAGTAGGAAAGGGGCAGCCAGGACTCGCAAGAGCAAATGGCTCCAGCAAACAACCTTGATCACGACTGGGATAGCAACTATATACAGCTCAAAGCGGGAATGACATCTGGGACATGTTGGTGGGACTTCAAACACGCGAACTATCATGTTCCAGATGATGCGAAGCTTCCCAAAACGCTTTCGCACCTTCGATGTCCACCCAGAGCAACCCGGCTCTGGAACCGAACAGCCGATGAACGCCGTCACCCAGAAGGGGAACTCCAAAAGGGTCTGAGATTTCCTCGTGCAAATTCGCTGGCTTGTGGGTGGGTGGATATATATTTATATATAGTCGGTTAGTCCAAATGGTGGGCAGCACTCCAAGATGACGAGGCTGTGTTCAGACAATCTGATTACCGGGAGAAGCCCAACTCCTCAACGTCAGTTAGGCACTCTCGGGGATTGGGGAATGCCTGTCGGATTCCTTTCTTCTTTCAGTACCTTGGTCGGGAGAGGGTCAAGAATGGGTCCTCGCCACCTCCATCATGCGACCATGACCCTCGCCGCCAAGTCTATGTAAAGTCTTTCAACTCCGTTAGAATCGCACATCTCGGCTTTGCTCTTTATATTCCATGCCTACTCTTGACTTGGTGAGACTCTAGTTAAAGATTGACCACTCCTTCGCCAAGAATTCAACAGTCGCTGCGTCACCATCAGAATTCCTAAAATGGACCCCCTATATACTTGATCGAGTCTCTTCAGACGGCTCCGAAGGCCAGCACCTCTGTGAGGCTGACCGGGCGAGGCGTATCTGGGATCGGGCTTTTGGTCACTCCAAGGTCATTGTGAGTCATGCCAAACCGGAGAAAGGGACCGCTGATACTAATACATCGAGAGACCGGGTTCATCCGGGCTGCGGCCATGTCGTCAAACTCATCCCCGTACCGACAATGAACACCGCGCGACCTCAACACATCTGCCAAACCTTCCCCAGACGTTTCAAAGGCTTTGAGACTTTTCTCCTCAGCCTTCCAGGGTTAGGAGACTTCCACATGCAATTCGCCATCGGAGAGTGTAACGGGATGGTGAAGCCCAAACGGAGATCCGAGAGTTCGATGCGGCTCCCCGTCACTTTCCACTAATTCCCGCCCTGACACAGTCCAGGGGAAGGTTCACGAATCGCTCCTTGGAGACATTGGATCTTGAATTCAACACCAAATCCCAACGAGCAAGGGTCACACCCCTCTTTTGCCGCGCACACATTCTCTCATCAGTGAAAGAAGAGGTGTGTTATATATACAGCAGACAATTACCAATTCACCGGACACCACCGACACTCAAACCGTGGCTCTAGTCGTTCTTCAAAATGCAATGCCTGATCGGTTTATTTGGTGGTTAACTCATCAACCCGAGGGATTCCACCACGGGCTTAACGCAATGTCACTTGAATCATATATATACATCTCAGTGGAAGCCATGCGCCATCAACCCACCTTTCGCAGGGTTGCCCACGAGCTTCATCACCATGAAAGGGCAACATGCGTCAGCATTAGTAGTCATCATCGATATGACGCCAGGGAGATTGACTTGAGCGACGATGCATCGGCTTTGGCGGGTCAAACTCGACTTCATCAAGCAAGATTGACTGGATTTGTCCCAGCTCTATTACCCGTCTTCTTGACCAAGGCGAAGGTGTACGCTTGGTGACCAACAACCGACATACCCTATGGGTAGTGTGTTACCGAGAGTGAATGGGAAAACATCATGAAAGTTTTGGTGCATGATTTCCAGAATCGACGTCTGCAGAAGTTTCAGGGCGATGGACACCGACGATACAACAGGTCCACGAACTCAGAAGTGAACTTATAGTTTCGATTTGAGGGAATGGAAGCACCAAGAATCACCTATATATACTTCACTGAGAGCAATGGTCGCTTTTTCTGTGCCCGGGACCTTCACGAGAAGAGGGAACCGTGGTAGAAGCCCCTTACCTTCCACCATCCATCCATTGCTACCTCCCCGATTACACCACCATGTCCTACGGCACGAGCCAACATCACGGCAACTAGGTTCCGTTCCATGCTTACATGCCCGAGCGTGAGGGCCCTTGCCATCTAGCCCTTGCCGGAACCGCTCGCAGGCTGCATATGGACTGGATCACTATCACAGTCGCGTTTTAAACGACGAGATGCCCTGAGCTTACAAGTCTTCCCGATCTCATGGCCTGATGATGTCTTTTCTTCGAGACTGGCTGCAAGCCGGTACCGGGTGCGAATAGTAATTCACCTTTCGCCAACGGGACGTCCATCTAGTCACGGTTGGTGTTGTCTTCATTTACCCGACATTCGCACCGCTCCCAACAGCCCAACCAGGTACGCCTCCAGGCCGACCAGATCACCAGCTTCCGTTAAGAAGCCCACAAAGAGCTTTCCAAAGTTCCAGAAGCTTCCCCTGGAGGTTCAAGACCTCGTCTGGCGGGAAGCGCTGAGTCTCCTGGCCATACCGGAGCCTCCCAATCACCCCACACCTACCAGATGACCAAACCTTTCAGCTATATAGATTACGGTCGCCTACAGCATTACCGTCCATAAGTCGCAAGGTATGACACTGGACAAGGATGCGCTAGACACCTCACAGTCAGACATTACGACAGAGGTGTTCTATGTTGTGTTTTCCCGTGCCAAGGCTTGACGACTTTATGTTTGGTGCCCCTTTGACTATGAAGCCATTGTCAGCGCCTCAGACAAGGGCATCTAAGCCCGAGCAGGGGATGCAAAACGCCTAGAAAGACACAGGCTGTATCCCCGAGTATATTGATGTCTCCCATCCTCACCATGAGGACAAGGACAAGTTGTACCGTCTGACGACGCACTTTCTTCGCACCTACAAGCAGGCGTAGGTGCTTCTTTATATGACTATCCATCAGACTAACTCCAGCTCGGGTCCGAAGAAGGGATCCATCTGTTGTACACGTCCAATCTTCCATAACTACGTCACAGTAGAAGAAAATGAGCAGAAGATATTATTGTATTAATATGCATGCTATCTCGCTCCAGCCCCCAGCATCTTGACCATAAACAAGTCCAACAGTCCATCCATCAAGGTCTATCCAAGACAGCATGCAATCAACCAGCCCCTCAACTCCATCTCTTCCTCGCCAAATCCAACCCGCCTGTATCATTCATTTACTCGTCAAGGCCGCTCAGACAGATCAGGACTCGTTACCACCAGACTCGGCCTCAATCTGAGCCTTTCGAGCAGCGTTGAGAGCCTTGAGCTTGGCAGTTCCAAAGCCCAGAACACCATCCTCCTGGTTGTCTCCAAGCCAGGGCTTCTTGGAATCGCTCAGGATGCTACCAGTAACAAAGTAGATGAGCTGACCGATGATGATGAGCACGAAAGCGATCGGGTACAGGAAGTGAATCTTGTAGCCAAAGACACGGGTACCGATGATGACACCCCAGAAGTTGGCCGTCAGAAGCGAGATGTTGAGGAAAGCCGCGCTACCCATTCGCAGCATGACAGGAACCAGTGCATAGAAGAGGTTCAGGCACAGCGTGAAACCAATGATCCAGCCGATAACCTTGCCGTTCCAGGTAGCGTTATCGAAGGAGTTTCGGTCAAAGATGGCAGCCTGGACAGCGTTGATACACATGCCAAAAAGGCCCAGGAAGGACAGGACATGGTACAGATGCGCCTTGGACACGAGCCACTCCTCAAAGACATTGGTAGTGCCGTAAAGCGTGGCGCCGAGCAGAGCAAAGAGATCACCCTTGACCATATCAAGACCCTTTCCGCCGTTGGAACCCGTGATGTGGTCACTGCCAATCAGGATACCCATGCCACCGCAGCAGACGAGGATACCCACGATCTGGAAGATCTTGTAGCGGACCTTGAGCAGGAAGAACGAGATGACGACGACGCAGACAATAGCCCAAAAGTTGATGAGCTGAGCGGAGAGGACGTTGGTGTAACGGTAGGCCAGGACGGTAAAGTAGTTGCCCTGGACATCGAGGAACGCCATGATGAAGTACTTCCAGCCATCAGTCCAGGCGACTCGAACCCACTCGCGAGGACCATCCTTGAACAAGAAGATGGGGGTATAGATGAGGAACATGAGGATGTAGTTGAAGACGGTCTGGAAGGCGGGAATGTTGGTACCCTCCTCAGCGAGGAAACTGGTAAAGGTGTTGGTCGACGTGATGCACAGAGCGAGCACCTGGCCGAGGGCGAGGACGATCCAGAAGTCGTAGGTAGTCAGGTAGCTGTACCAATGGACCGACTTGACCTCAAGGGTGTGAATTCCCTGACTAACGGCGGCATCCTGGCTTTGACCAGGCGCATTGGCGACGCCGATAACGGGATCAGCAGTGGGAGAGCCGAAGCCCTTGGTGTCGCCGACGGAAGAGCTGTTTGTAGCCATGGTGGCAATGTTCGTGGTGTCTAGGCGAGATGTTGTGTCGTAGGATAGGGATTGCGAAACGAAGCTCGACGGAGTCTAAGATCTACTCTAAGAGGATCACTCGGTGTACAAGACGTAGTCTGGAGATTCCCGTTAGCTCGTCCCCCCATCAGAATCCATGACGCTGGTCGCGATGCGCCAACGTCGTACGTACCTCGAATAGCCCTATTCTAGAAGCGCAGATCGATATCTTGGTGTAGTAAAAAGTATAAAAGCCAGATCTACCAATCGCAAGAGAATGCTGGTGGTCTGCTCAAAAGTGTATGAAGTCTTTCTTATCGTCCCCTAGGTTTTGCAGCAAGCGCAAAGACTCAAAGTCGCTCGCTGGTGGTTTATAAGCCGAAGCGGCACATGTAGCGATGTGCCAGCGCGTGGTAGTCAAGGTAGAGGGCCGAATTGGCGCTTGTCGACATGGGCTGGAGGTTGAAGTAAAAAGGAAGAGAGGTCAAGTCCAGAGGAGGACCGTGATCAGATGAGAGGCGGGGGGGACCTTTTTGAATGCGCCCACCTTCCGAACGAGACTGGTCTGTGGAGTAAGTTGGAGGCGATTGATCGGCGACGCACTGCACGGAGACACCGTTGAAAGCGACGATCTCTTCTAACAGCGATAGAGAGAAGAGGAGGAAAAGAAGAGACGGGACAGGCTGAGCGCAACATCTTGTACCGCGACCATGGTCGACAGGTTGTCTCCATCATCTGCTGGTCCATCAATTTTTTCCTTCTTCCATCAGCCTCGGCCATGCCTAAACAGGCAAGCTGCTGGTGATGTGGTTTCTGATTGGCTTTGAGGCACATAAAGATCCACGGGACGCGGGAGCCAAGAACTAGAACTAAACTCAATCAGGGTAAACGTCCTGGTTTGGTGGGTTGCCCAGCCAGTCTAGCGGTTCTGCTGTGGTCGTGGCGTTCTTCACGGCGGGGTCGCGGCGGGGCCGGGGCCAAAGCTCCCTGGAAGAACTGCTGCAGCAGTCAAGTTACAGTGCTTACAGTGGCATCTGCGCGAGCGAGTTTGGTGCCCGTACTCCATAACGATAAGACTCTGGCTGCCACATGTGCAGATTAATGAGACAAACACAGAGAAACAAATCCTATGAGATCATTCAACGAATAGAACCGCAACTAGAAGAGTCAATCGAGATTCGTCCCGCGCCATCTTCAGCTCGAGTCTTTGCTGTTGGTGGCGTCCTGGGCTGAAGTCCCGCGGGCGGCTAGGGCGCACAACCCGGTCGAGAAAGGTCTGGGCATGGGAGCTGATTTGGGGCATGAGGTGATGATGGTGGGTAGCCACGTGGGGGATCATGGGCAATTGGCCGAAATACAATCGAGGACTTGACTTGATATCGAATCATGGGCCATCTCTTGGTCATCGGATTGTAATATATTGAGTTGGGTGATTGCGATATACGAGTTTCTCAGACGACTCCATATCCGCTTTTGGATCCTCCATCTTCATCATCAAGCCATTCTGTGGCATCAATCTTCAACGCCATCAAATGCAAAGACATTATCGAGACGCCTACTCGACCCTTTTCCGTGCCAATATGACATTTCTGTCCGTATGTTGCGATATCTGCGACGTCGAGGTTCAACTCCCAGGCATTTCCGCACACACCCGACATCACCACTAAAGGCGACCTCGATCAAGTTGGCCAGGTCTTTTCGACTGGCCCTTCGTTGCCCCTGTCCGGTATTATGTATACTGAGTCGACATCTCATTCAAACATCGGGGCGAATTACAGAAGTCTAGTGGCTTCTGATATGTCGAATCGTCGAGTGTCATGATCCGGAGAGTACATTCGACATGGCCATCCGTACGGTACGACCTATCCAGACATTATTCCTCGTCACGCTATCTGTCTGTGCAGAATCTCTCCCTGGTCGAGTTAGCCATGCTGCAGCCAGACAATTCCTGCTTGTAATGGAGCATACGAGGCATTATGGGCATTTGCCTATCCGTCGGAGACGTCGTGTTACTGGTGGCTGGCTCTCGTTCAGGCAAAGCCGAAACTTCACGGAGGAAGAGGTCGCTGCACTCTTGTTCCGAATTAACGGTATACGTTTTGGAACCACTTGTTGTTCCTGCGCAAAATCATCAGCGATTGACCTTTTTGGGTTCTACTTTCGCCGGGATTCGATACAGTTGTCCGAGATACCGGCGGGCTGGGTTCTCACCAGGCTTCGTCGGAGGTAGAGATTTCGGAAGAGCACCGCCGTCAGGCATGTCGTTGTTTCTGCAAAGGGGAATCCCCGAATATTATGATGTTGGTAGACCGAGATTCGGTCTTTAGGGGGTTTCCGTGGGAGAGTGTCGACATCCGACAGGTCGGACAAAGGACGTAGAGATAGATGCTCCGAAATCCGATTTGCTGACACTTGGGGTTTCTTGTCGTATGTCACTCGTCAAATAGATAGCTTCTCCAGTATGAACGCCAAAATACAAACATACGGGATCAAAGCAAAGAAGACAAGAAGAAGCAAGTCCTTTATAAGTCGAAATCACACCAAATCACAAAAACCCGGGCATCTAAGCCGCAAACAACAACCCGGCCATCGGGAGGCACAGCGGCCGAGAGTGGAGACTCTGCCGCATCGTATTTCGTACCGGCGACTCGAGGATCCGCAATCTGGCGATCCATCCAATCAGCGTCCGTCTCTCCATGATTGCCAGCAAGGGAGCCACCTGGCTTCGCTCCATCATCCCCGAATGGGGTAAGCAGCTCTGGGCTCAGGATGGGGATAGGGCTGTCCTATGGCATGGCGGTGCGAGATACGGTCAGGGACGGATTGGGTAAAATGAGTGCAAGAGACTTGTCGTATGCCTCGCTTCAGGTGCTAGACTGAGAGATCAAAGGAGTTTGTCAGCCCTATCTAGTTTTGTTTCAAGGGGTGGTTGTCGTCATTCAAACGATGGGCTCAGTGGCTTAGGTTCCTTGCATTGCGTGGAGGTGTTGCATCCTGGCCGACAGCCTGGCAATCCATGGTGTTTAGTAGAGGGTATATTTGCCAAGTGAACAAACAAGCAGTTTCTACAAGTGGGAATGGCCGTAGAACCAGGTATTTGTTTCCCAATTTACCGAAGAGCTTCCAGTGGCACCACGTATGCCTTACTCCATCCATAGCTGCCACCCATAACTAAGGCCTAATTCGGTTTCCCATATACCTTGGATGCTCCCTAGACGTGGTTGAGCATCTCTTTCTGGTAACAGTTCTTCAGATTGCCTTCAACATTCCTCTCAACGAATGAAGGACAACTCCCAAGCTGTTGGCAGTCGATAAGACAAGATCCTAGTTTCTGTTCCTAGTCAACCATTCCATACACATTCCCCAAACATTTGGATAGGGCACGGACGCCATCTTCTTGTTCCCATTGATCACACTGCAAAGTCACATGGATCTCCATCACTTGGGCTTTGTCTCATCTCGAGTAACACGTCCCGTGCTCCAGGCACCAGGCCCGCTGATATGCACCCACTGAAGAGCTGCGCCCTTGCGGGGAGTGTTCGGCAGTCCCATTGGTCAGGATTGATAGCGTAAGGACATTCAACCAATCATCTTATCCCTTCATCGGCCATCAGGGTCTCGGCCCCTCAAACGTCATTGCTAACGGCAGATACCTTATCGCTCCGGGTCCTCCTCCACTCAAGCCGGCCTGCTCCTTCTTCCATCTTCATCATCAACAAGACAGGACTGAGTCATCTTCCGTCTCGTTGAATCACGTTTGTACTCATATTGGCACTCATTATCATATTTCACTTGCAGCATGGTCTTACGGAGTAGAGCTTTGGCTGCTAGCTCAGCGCTTGCCGCTGTTGCTCACGCCTCTCAACCGGGAGCTGTTCAGCCTGTGCCAGGTCCCATGAGAGACCTCACCTGGGGTCAAATCAACTTTATCCACACAACTGATACTCATGGCTGGCTTGGGGGTCATCTTCAAGAGTATGTGCCTTAATGGCTAGCGTCTAGGGGCCTCGACTTACAGCTAACCTTATCCAGAGCTCAGTACTCGGCCGATTGGGGAGACTACATCTCCTTCACCCAGCACATGCGCAAGCAAGCCGACGACAAGGGAGCCGATGTAATAGTCGTCGATACCGGCGACCGAGTCGAGGGAAATGGCCTATACGATGCCTCAACCCCCAAGGGCCTCTACCAATACGACATCTACGCCGAAGCCGACGTCGACATCATCTCCACCGGCAACCACGAGCTTTACAAGCATTACTCGGCCGACAAGGAACACAATACTACAGTCCCCAACTTCAAGGGCAAATACCTAGCCTCCAACCTCGATTACATTGACTTTGAGACTGGCGATCGCGTCCCTCAAGCTCAGCGCTACCGCAAGTTCAAGACAAAGAACCAGGGCCTCGATATTGTGGCTTTTGGCTTCATCTTTGACTTTACCGGCAACGCCAATAATACCGTCGTCCAACCTGTGGCGGAGACGATCAAGGAGGAATGGTTCCAGAAGGCTATCCGCGAGAAGACGGATCTATTTGTGGTGATCGGCCATGTTGGTCTCCGCATGGAGGAATTCAAGACCATTTTTACCGCCATCCGCAAACAGAATTGGCACATTCCCATCGCCTTCTTTGGCGGTCACGCTCATGTCCGGGATGCTGTCAAGTATGACTCCAAGGCCTTTGCCATTGCAAGCGGCCGGTATCTCGAGACGATTGGATGGATGTCGATCGACGGTATCAAGAAGCAAGACAACAAGGAAGTTGAGGCCGCAGCTTCTCCCACGTTTACTCGCCGATACATTGACAGCAACCTGTACGGACTTCACTATCACACCGGCCTGAATGAATCAACATTCCCTACTGAGCAAGGCCAGAAAGTCACTGAGATGATCACCAGTGCCCGCAAGGCGCTCAATCTCGACCACAAGTTTGGGTGCGCACCAAAGACCTTGTGGATGAACCGAGCCGAGTACCCAAGCAAGGACAACATTTTCAGCTGGATCACTGATGAAGTCTTCCCAGACATCATCACGCGCGAGGATCGCAAAGACAAGCCAAGAATTGCCATTACCAACACAGGTGGCGTCAGGTTCGACATCTTCAAGGGTGCCTTTACCCGAGACAGCACTTTCGCCATCAGCCCTTTCACCAGCGGCTTCCGATACATCCCTGATGTGCCATACAAGATTGCTTCCGAGGTGATTGATGTGCTCAACAGCCTCGAGAGGATTCTGTCAGAGCAGGGTGCTGACCCCAAGTTCTTGGGTCCTCTTGAGCAAATGTTCCCCATCCCTGCTACTGTCTCCCAGGCTCGAAAGGATGAGGAAGATAAGGAAGGTCGCTTGGAACTCCGCAGCTTTGATGACAAGCCAAATCTTACTGCCGGTTACACCACCGAGGATGACATTGGCGCTGACGGCGACGACACCATTCACGAGCCTGTCAAGTCGTACCACCTTCCCAACTGTGTGCAGGCCGAGATTGCTTTCCCCGAAAGCGGCAAGCCTGAGACGGTGGATCTCGTTTACCTCGACTTTATCCAGCCGTGGCTTCTGGACGCGCTCAAGTTCTTGGGTGGCGAGTACAACAAGGACAGTGTTGAGCAGTATATCGATGGCACTTGGACATATCACATGACGGAGTGGATTAGCAAGAACTGGAAGGGCAACTGCTAGATTACATGGCAGATTATGATAAGATACATGCAGCATACATTTGACCAAGTGTCAGGGGCGTTTGGATAGGGACACAGCATTAACAGTATTGACTCCAGAGTTGATCAAGATATAAATTGAACTAAATCATCAACTCTTTCTGTGTCTCAATCTTTTTCTTGCGTCCAAGTTGTAGTATTCCTAATATTTGATCCATGCTATGTGAGTGTCAATGCTGATCCAAGTCGGAGTTAGTCCCCTCACTACAATTGAACAAGCCATGGGGTACTGTGGTAGATTTGCGGACGCTATGCTACCTATCTAATCCGACTTGAAGCCCCAGTCTCGTGTATGTGTATGTTCCATATATCGAATTAATCACATAAAAAGGATCGTAACTCATGCAAGCATGAAGCAAAAGTAAACCATGTACCAGAACCCATACCCATACCCAAACGATTCAGTTTCCATCTTTGACGATCAGGATAGGGGAGACAATTTCGAGGAGACTGCAGCTCCGATGGCTATCCTCGTCTTAAGAGTGGGGGCGTCTAGTTCTGGGGGAACTTGAAGCCTGGGGGGACGCAGTAGGGGCTGTTGCTGGGCTTGTAGAAGACGCAGCCGGTCTTGGGGGGGCAGATGCCAGCGAACTAGAGAAGATGTCAGTGTCTTTATATCTGTTATAGGAGAGTGTACTTACAACCCAGGTGCGGGTGACATCGCAGACCTGCCAGCCCTTGAGGTCGCCAGTGCAAGAGTAGGTTCCGGGAGTGCAGCCCTTGGCGGGAGAGGCAGCGCCGAGGGTGGCGAGAGCGGCAACGAAGACGGCGGTGACCTTCATGGTGACGGTTTGGTTTGTAGAAAGGTTGTTTGAAGTGGAAGCGAGTGTTTTGTTTGTGAGCGAGAGGTTTTTTGCTTTGCTGTGCTTGAGTTGTTGATGAGGATGAGAAGTATTGGACTTGCAGGGAAACACGACGAATTTATATACTTTTTTCAGATACATATGTTACTATTCTTACTCTCTAGATCTTGAATACCCGAAAGTAAAAGAAGAACACGAGCTGACAAGGCTTTCCTCCACAAGATGGTGTGGAGGCGAAGCCGCTTCCCCCTCTGAAGCTATTCCACCCCGTGAAAAGGCGGTCCCAAAGCCGAGAGACATGGTAAGCCACTGCACCCGGAAGAGGGGACGGGTGATCAGCAAAGCTTGGGCATCGGAATACGATGTCTTGTGGTTGTCTCGGTTCACAGGTAGCTAGGAAGGAATATCATGATTTGGTTTCTTGGCTAGTAAGTGGTCATCACCCCGTATTCGCCAATGCAGTATACATACAAGTCTACTGTACAGCTATTCCTATCCTAGTCATATGAAGCTCTACAGCTCGAGCGTAGCAAGGTACAAGGATCCATATGAGAAGACCAGCCCTACGCTCTGCTACAGAGGTAAATTAAACGGGGAACAAGTCCTACCGGAGGATTTTGCTTACTCTTCTGTATGACCCGAGTGATACGCATCTTCCTTGCTTGCAGCTGTGATATAAAGAAAAACAGTCGATCAAGCATGAAAGCGTTGAAGTATCTCGCGCATACCACAATGTAACATTATTCTCACTCACACACCAAAAAGACATCTATACAGCGCTCTCTCATCCTTCAACACAATAGCCTAGCTAAAAATAACCAGGTAGACGATACTAGACCATCATCAAAGTGCCGTCTTATACCCCGCAAGACACATCCATCATCACACCCTCACTCAACCTCATCGCTTATTCGTCAAAAGCTGCAAGCCCCCCGCTCGTGTTTTTCTGAACAGAAACGCCCCCGAGGGTCCGAGTTTTTCCAGAAACGCAAGTAACTTTTGTGCTGACTGGCTTTGCTCTGCTTGCTTATTGGGCTTTGTTAACAGAGCTTCATTGGAAGATGTTGAAGTATAATGTTTTATGGGGCCGTGATTGGAAGTGTTTGTTGGTGCCTTTGCCTTGTTAGGCTGCCTTCATCTCGTGATTGTTCAAATTCCCATTCAAACCTCGGATTTCACTAAAACACGAGCTGAAAAAGAAGGAAGCAAGAATACGGACATTGTCAAGCCCTCACGGGTCGTCGCCCGACAGTAGCAACCTGCACGATGGCATCATCTTATTCGGAGTGTCAAAAAGCCTCGGCTAGGCTAGGCTATTATAGGGTGTGTAGTAAAAGACGGGGTGCAGTGTGTGCCTGCTGACAGGCCCGAAAAGAGGAGGAACCTATCGTCTTTCTCAAAACCTGGGGCTCGTCTGATCGGTGCATGAGTGCCGATGGCATGAAGTGTCTGTCAGTCATTGTCCGATCAACCTACGGAAAGGCTTGCAGTCTGCAGAGCAACACGAGGTTGCAGTCCGGTCTATGCTGTGACACCAACCAGTTGTCAGCCATTTCATTCACAGCAAGTGACAGTAACATGATCATCTACCTTGTCTCATACCTAGGCAGAACAGCCTCCCCGTGCTACACGGCCTTTGCAGCCCCACACCGCCGTGGCGCCAAGCCCGTCTTTGCTCCGTTCATCGGCGGAGGACTCCAGCCTTTACCACCCGCTCTGCCCGAGACGCCCTCTACAGTAACATTAGGTACGTGGCTGCTCACGGGAGAATCCTCAAGGGTCCTCAACACCCATTCTTCATTGGAACCGTAGCATCGTGAGGCTGACTCCAAAAGCCAAACACGGGAATATCACGAGTGAAGCCATCCAATAGCTTCAGGGCATGCCGTTAAATCAGTTGAACCTAAAAGCAAAAAACTCGTTTCCATTTACAGCCCACGCGCCCATGTACCACCCTCATTGGTTCCGCATCGGCCGAGTCTAGTGATTAACTCCCGCGTCTGTCTGACATCCATCCATCTCCTTCTTTCTCTCTACAGTCCCTCCCATCTCCGGTTGATTTGCTTTCTCCGTACCTGCAGAATCTAGTGTCAGCCAGCCGTCTTCTACACAAGCGGATGTCGCGGCAAGTCAAAAGAGTAGGGTCACTTACCATTGGTGACAGAAACAAAACGCCGCCCAGCAGCGCCACCACGGTTGTCACCAGTGTCGCCTTGTTGAAGCCGTTTCCAAGAATATCAAACACTCCGCTCGGCGCAACCCGAGTGCCAAACACGTCCAAGCCATAAGCCACCACCAGGCTCGTGCTCTCCACGATGGCTGGCGATGCAACGATGCCCTTGACGCCCAGCACGTTTCGCTGGTGCGAGACCACCGACTTAGGGTCGATCTCGATGCCCGGGGTGTACTTGATGAGACCCTCAGCCTCCTTCTCGGCTGGGGTCGAGTCTCGGCCGACGGGTCGTCGGGGATCGAGGATCTGACGAGACAGACCGACGATACCGTGAGACTCAGGAAGGTAGCCAAGAACCTGACGGTTGGCAATACCCTGTCGAGTCTGTGTCACAGCAAGAGAGTTGAGGGGCTGAGAGAGAACATAAGCCTGCTCCTCAACCCAAGGCAGAGGAGGTCCACTCGGCGTGTCCACAGGCTTAAGCGATGAAAAGTTGACAGAATCGCCAAGAGGACCACGGTCGTTAGGCGCGGATGACTCGTAGAGATCAGAAACAACGATCTGGTATCCCTTGATGGATCGCTTGGTGCCATCTTCGATAGTGTATTGCCCAAAGAAGGTGCATGCATACCAGTTCTCAGCCATGGTGCAAGAGATGGGCTTAGTCGAGTCGACGCCGGCATACGATGAAGAGGCCAGAACCTGACCCGAAACGGTATCAACCAGCTGAACTGACAGGGTGGATTCAGCCTTATTGGCGGCAGCCACCACGATCGTGTTGGGGTTGAGGTACTTGTAGCTGACGCGACGGTCCGCCAGGACACGACCAATAGAAGCCACGGGGTCGTGGGTCGAAGGTTTGGCAATATCAACAATGGTCTGTCCAGGGAAGAGCTGAAGTTGCCAAATTTCCTCCTCAGAAACCTTGTTGTTCTCCTCGACAAACTTGACGCCCTTGAGGACATCTCTCTCGCCTCGGATGACAATGGTCTGATCAGGAGTCCAGCCAGCAGGAATAGGACCGGCCTCACCATTGACACCAATGGGGAGCAGCCACTTGCCAGATGAGCTATCGACGACGACGGTGCTGGACACAGGAGGCAGCGATCCAGGGGGCATCACCTCGACAACGTCGCCAGTGTCGCTCTTGATAGCAACGTATTCGCCCTTGGCTCCACGAAGAGTGACAATGCCCTCATCCTTGGCATAGATACCCTTGACATCCAGAGTCTCGCCAGGGAGCTGAGGAAGAACAGACTTGGACCAGACAATCTGGCCGTTATGCTCAGTGCTGAGTCCATACATGCGACCACGTCGAGTCGCAAGGACGACGAGCTTGTTGAAGCCAAAGGTATCCCGGTGAAGACCCTCCTTCTTACTAACGGGCTCACCACCAAAAATGCTAGTAATGAAGCGCTCAGGGAGAGAAGCCAGGTAGTCAGGGAGGTATTGCAGATCGTCAATGTGACGGGTGACGCGGTGGATGTAGGCCTCGACAGGGTTGGTGTGAGCCTCCTGTTCAAGGACCTTGGCGAGGTTCTCACTGCCAGGAACATCAGCCCACACAGCGGCAACGGCAGCACTGAGGCCTTCGGGGCGCTTCCATGCAACCTCGCCATTGCGCACAAGGACCCAGTCCTCCGACTTGGTAAGGGCAGCAGCTCGGACAGCGAATCCTTCACCGCCGGGCTTCTTGAGGACCTCAGCAACGGCGTGGACGGCCTCAACGGCACCAGCAGGCTTGGTGGGCCAGCGGGCAAGAACGGCATGCGACTCAGAAGACACAACCAGAGTCTCATCCTCTGTGATACGAGCAAAGTAGACGTTGGCTCCCTCAGAGCTGGTCGAGATAGCGCCGAGGCCAGACAGGTGAGGCAGCTCGTAAGCCTTGGAGACCTGGTTGCTCTTCAGGTTGGTGTGATAAACCTCTGCCTTGTTGCCAGTCTTGGTTCGGGTGTGGACGAGGAAGTGAGGCTGCGACTGAACAAGATGCGGGGCATGGATTGTGACAGAGACGGCCTCAGCGGGGAGCTTGAGCTCCTGGGTCGTCTTGCTGCCCAGAACGTTGACCTTGAGCTTGGACAGGTTTGCGTCAGTCCACGCGAGGATGGGCGCCGCCGAGTTGCCGCCAACAAACATGACGTCCTTGGGTCCGTGAACATCGCCCTTGGTTCCAATCGACAGGTCGTCCACGCGCGTTCCAGACACGGTATCGAGAGCAGTGACCTTGAGGCTGTAGGACGAGGGGGATCCGTGGAGGCTGACAACGTAGATCTTGGAGATGTCGGTGGAAACCTGCAGAGGGATGTTCTTGGCCACCTCGCGGAACTCCCAGACGACCTGGCCGAGGGTGCCGTGTATACGTCGCAGAACCGTCGAGCCCTCCTCTTCAAACAGGACCAAGACATCCTTCCTTGAGCTCTCAGTCAACTCCAGAATCTCCAGATCCTTGACCTCGCCCTTGAATTCATTGTGCCAGACATTGCGGCCCGTCAAAGCATCCCAAGCCTGGACGCGCGCGCCGTGTGCAGCAGCAACCCAGTGCTCTCCCTCAGCAGCGCGCAAGAAGCCGCCGCCATTGGAGATGTCATCCGAGATCTGCTGTCGCCAGACAAGCGCGCCGTTACTAGGATTCACGGCGCCGACAACGCCAAGGTCGCTGAGTGTGTAGAGCAGGCTCGCCTTGTCCTGCTTTCTCGGCCGGTGGAAGAAGGTGGTCTCGACCTGGGGGACGCCAACGAGCGCGTGGTGGAAATCGATGTGGCCGACCTCGTCCCGGAACACGGCTGCGCCGAGGGACGAGAGCCCCAGTAGGAGCAGTGGCTGTAGTGATAGCCGCATGATGGTGTTGTGAGGGGGCGTTGTGCGGCTTCACTTGACGCTTTGGAGCTTCGATAGCTGGCTTGATGCATCATGACGGCAACCTGTTCGTTGCGCAATGCTTAGTCATCGAGATTGGGGTGTAGGGTAATCAACTTGGTGGCTGTTAACCATAAACTCAGCACTTGTACAGAACATGGTTGCGTTGTGGTTAAATGGTATGGTTCAAGGATTATATGAATGGATTGAATTGATTGGGTTGATTAAATTGCCAGTGAGTATGGGAAATAGATTAAACGAACTGGGCGATGTAGTTTACGTGAAATACCTTACCCACCTCGGCAACATCAGCCACAGCTACGAGCAAGAGGCATGCCGCCTGTCGTGTGCTTCACATAAAATTAAACAGCAAAAAGCAGCAATTTTCCATCTACAGGCAGGTTTGATCCAATCATGAACAAGAATCTTTGATTTTTCATCCAATATCTCCAAAGCGTCAATATCTTTGTCCTACACAAGACATATGTCATGAGACACCTTCACGCGGCTCCTAGATAGATCGCGTGCCATTAACCACAACCTCATGTCTCAACCTTGAACTCGGCACATCATCCATAAATATTGAAGTGCAACATGGACCTCGTAGAAAGATCTTTCGTAGCTCTTGAGTTTTTGCCTCTGTGTTCATGAACCTCAGCTGGTAGTGTTTCCTGGCATTTCACCTCGAGGAGTCCACAAGAGGCTCAACACACTCGCACCTCTTCAGGCCTTCTAGTCCCCGAGCCCCATAGTCAGTCGCTACAGAGAACAATGGAGGCAAGTCTAACCTCAACCTCAAAAACTCCCACTTACACAACCAGCCCCGATCTCTCATCCCATCCTGGACCACAACCCCTCTCCCCGGCATTGTCCTCTCCGCCAGCGGTCTCCTCGCCCTCGCCGACCTCCGTACAATCTCCCGTCGAACAGCTCTCGTAGGCGGTGCTTCCTGGGTCGACTCCCTTGTGCTAGCTCCAGGTCTGCATTACCAGCAAGCTTGCGACGACTTTGAGCGAGAAGCCCCTATTGGTCTGGTCGCCTTACCCGTCGAGGCTTTCAATGGCGTGCGGTATGCAGTCAAGAATAGTATCACGGCAAGCTATCTTGTGGCTCTTTGCAGCCAGAGTCCAGAGGGCATCGTTACGTTGGATGTTGGGCTAGACATGCCGTGGAGAGTAGCGAAGTCCTTCAAGAAGCTGTTCAAGAAACGAAAGGTTGAAGATGAAGAGGATGAGAATGAGGATGATGATGACTGGGATGTCCTACCCGATGTCGATTGGCTCAGCCATCTCCTCTACCTCGTCAGTCCCCTTCTAACAGTATCTTCCCTCACATTCATGATCCTTTTCGAGGACTGGTGGGGTCTCGGCATCCTCCTAACACTCATAACCTCTCGTATCCTCAACGTCTGGGCCATCAAACACCGTACCCAATCACCAGGCCATATTCCCCACGACCACCGCGTCACCGAGTACATCGTCGATCTCGGCGGAGGCCACGCCGTGCGCCTTCGAGGTCCAGACGCAGATCTCCAGGCCCTCGTCACACATGCCTGGCTGCGTGCTCAGTCGCACATCGACGGGTATCTCGAGGCGATAGCCAAGCTGCTGGTGTACCTCACTGCCGCGCTAGGCGGAAACATGACTCAGGCTGGGTCTATTGTGCTTGTTGGGCTATTGCTTATAAGCGCAGCCCTGCTGGGTTTGAGCAACGCTCATGCTAGAGGTATTCGCGTTCATGGCCGCTATGCATTACCCGAGACGGAAAGGACAAAGATGAGAAATGTCAGTTCAAGGACAAGTCGAGGGAGTAGCACAGCCATGAGAGAGGTAGACACAGCATCAGCTCCGCGGAACCGAGTTGCTGGAGCACCATAGCGTTACTGTCACCGAGAAACAAGGTACACAATGCTCTGGTTACGCTCGTCGTCCGTTGATTCATAGAAACTACCCATTATCAACTCCTGTGGCAATAATACTGTACAAGCCTGGTTCCGTTCATGTGCGGCGCAAAAAATACCAACCAAGATTCTTCTCTTCATGTTTCTAAGCCGATCGCATCCATCGCCTTTATGTCCAAGAGGAAAAGTCCAAGAATTCCCTATCCATGTCTGCCAAGATTGCATTCTAGGCCTCCTCTGACTTTGGTTCATCAACCTTCATGGGCTCGTCGGTCTGCATTGGCTCGGGGGCGGCGAGTGCCTCTGCCGCTGGTGCTTCGACTGCAGCAGTTTCAGGCACGGGCTCCTCAGGCTTTGACTCTTCTGTGGCCGCAGGTTCTTCTGTGACCATAGGTTCATCTGTAACCATGGGCTCCTCCACAGGCCCTGCTGGTGATTCAGTTGGTATCAAGGCCGACTCAGGGGCTGGTTCCGGTGCGGATTCCGGTGCTGGTTCAGGCGCGGATTCAGGTGCAGATTCAGGTGCGGGCTCAGGTGCAGGTTCGGGGACTGGTTCGGGGACTGGTTCCGCAGCTGGCTCAGTGATAACTTCAGCAACAGGCTCTGGTTCCGGGGTTGGCACTTCACTCGGCTTCTGTTCGGACTGGCGGTCAAGCTCGCCCATCAAGTCGCCAAGCAAGTCAGGCTCCTCAACGGGAGCTGACTCCTCCTTGATCTCAGGTTGGGCCTCGGGTTGGGCCTCGGGCTGAGGTTCGGGCTGAGGAGGTGATACAGGCTTGGCTTCCTCAACAGTAGTCTCCTGGATAGTCGTCTCAGCTGGTGGCTCAGGGGGTGGCTCTTCAATCTGAGGAGCAGCTGCTGGGGCATCAGTCAGTGGGACATCAGCTACTTCAGAGGGTGCCCCGATGAAAGAAGCCGAATCCTCAGGTTTGATAGTATCCTCAGTCAGACCTGTATCCATTTGCTCAAAGGGTGGTCTCTCGGGGACTGTCGTAGCCTCCTCACCAGACAGACTCTCTGCCGTTGGTCTGATATCGCTTCCAGGAGCCGAGGTACTTGGCTCACCAGCACTTGGTGTGGTCGCGATATTGCCGACTTGTTCAGGTGGGGGCGGTAGCAGTGCTTCGCTGGCCGTTGGCTCCAAAGTCGGCACATCGCGCTCAATTGCAGTCTCAGGGGCATCTCCGACAATTGTCGACGGTGGCTCGGCCACAGTTGAGTCTGTTGTCTCAGATACCACAGGAGCCACGGGTACCACGGGCACTGGAGGCACTTCTGGAACCTTGCCAGCCTCGAAAGGAGCGTCGATGGCGGCCTTCACTAGCTTCTCCTCCTCCGTTGCAGGCACTGGTACCTTGTCGGCCTCAACAGGAGCGTCCAATACTGCCGCAAGTGACGTCTCCTCGCTCTTTTCTACAGTAGGCGAGGGAAGAATGACGTTCTTCAAAGGACTGCCTCCGAGTCCCGAGCCTCCAGGAGTGAGGTTCAACGGAGGAGGAGCAAGGTTGAGAGGGCTTGGTTGTGGGTGCTGTGGTGAGGTATCGTCTTTCATCTCGACATCGGGTTGTTCGGTTGGAAGAGCGGCCGCGTCAGGGGTCGGGACAGGTGCTGGAGCCGGGACTGGAGCTGCAGCTGGAGTCGTGGCCACAGCCTCCGGTGCTGCAGTCGGAGCTTGAGCTGGAGGCGGAACCACAGCGGGAGCAGAAGTGGGAGCTGGAGCCGGGGCCGCATCTGTCATCTCATGATCTTGCGTCTTGTTGTTGTCGCCACTCGGTTGACTCTCTGCCGCCGGTGTTCCTTCACCCTCCTCGCCCTCTTCTCCCTCTTCACCATCGTCCTCATCGTCATCGTCATCATCGTCGGCATCGACCATGGGGCTATCCTGGTTCGCTGAATCTTCGCGCTCTTGCTTAATAGCCTATGTACAGTTAGCAATCGAGAGCAAATACCTATTGCGCAGGGACTTACGGCTTCCGCAGCGTGTTCAGGCTTGACGGGCGCAACCGGAGCAGCTCCATTTGCTGCGCCAGCAGGTGCCGCAGGTGCAGGCGCACCAGCCTCCGGAACGGGGTTCTTGATCTTCTTCTTTCCTCTGCCAGGACCAGCCTTGGCCTTTCTCTTTGGAGGTGGAGGTCGTCGTCTCGATGACTGCGGCGTCGCGGCAGCCATCTCAAGACCAGGCCCGGGCGCAGCTTCGATCCTCGTCGAGATGATTTCGCCCTGGACCTGCTGTCCATCTGCCAACGTGACCTCTTCCGTGTATGGGTTTCCAGCAGCGTCGAGCCTCCTCACTGTCGCTCTCGTAACCGTCGGGCCCTGAACCTTATCCTCGACCGTCCGGCTCGCAATCGTCACGGTATTCTTGCGTCGCTTCGCGAGATGGGAGGTAGAAGGGGTGTCGACGTTGCGAGGCATCTGCTTCCAGACCTTGATGCTAAAGCCCTTGACACTTGTGTCCTCCTCCTTCTTCTCCGTCTTCTCGGGAACCGCCTCAGCATCAGCCTCTTCCTCCTCGGCCGGCGCAGGTCGCTTGTATAGTCTACCGGATCGCGCGGCCGCAAGAAGTTCCTGGCTATGCGGTGGGAGCAGGTTCGAGTCTTTAGGCATGCCGTGGATGAGCTCGATGGACCAAATGTCGTTCTTCTGAGGCTGCTCCTGTTGTGGAGGAGGAACCACGCTCACCCACTCTTGGCGCCATTGTCGCACGGCGAGACCTTTGACGAGTTAGTATGTATTGAATCTAGCGATCGGCGATATCGCACCTTCGAAGTCATCGTGTTCGGCGTATCCAGAACGGTTGGGGCGTCGCGTCTATCACGTCAGTTCGAGGTTGCAGCAGGCAGCAACTAAAAGGCAACATACTCCCGGGGCCATGGCGGCGGATGAAAGAGCGCAACGGCTCGTGCAATGGCGTTGATGCAGGCAAATTGGGACGGTTTTCCGTGATTGGATTGCGTGGCGCTGGTGAGAAATAAACTGCTTCTGGGTCTGTATTGTACGAGGCTGAGAGGCTTGTCGCGAGTCGCGATGGAGATTCCAGTGGTTGATGCCAACTGGCCAATTAAATGTGGCGATAGCCGGCTGACATAATACACAGAGCTTTTTTTCAGGGCCGCGCAAAGTGAATGGTATAGACGACAAACGTCACAGGTGAATGATGTTAATGGTACATGAAAAATCAATAGGAGGTTTGGAGGAGTTGGGATCATTATGTCCTACGCTGTTGTCGTCGTACTGTCACTCCTTGAGGGGGGGGTACTGAAACTGAGGATGCAATGGCCCGCAGCGACAACAAGCCGAAGCCGGTCCCAGAAGCACAGCAATAGATCTTCAAATAGTAGAGAAGCCAAGCCAGGAAGAATTGAGATTCGCCGTCTAACGTTAATGTCCCCAACCGTGATGCACCCTCCTTGTTCAGGTTCGGCGCAGCCCTCACGGTCCGCCGTCGCCCTCAAAGCCCTTGTGTGGTATCCGATACATATACATAGCTCCCCAAAGTCCTACTGTACACTCGATTCGTCTCTTGTTTCTTTTTTTTTGGGGGGGGGGGGGGGGGGGGGGGGTTGGATGGAAGATATCGTTATGTCTCGGTCCGTTCAGTCGTAACTATGCAGTTGTCAGTTCCACTCAGATATCTTTGATATCGGCGCTGTGACATACCCCTGCTCCTTCTGCCTCACGATCCCTCCATGCTTGCCCGTCTGCTTGCCCTGATCCATATCAGTATTTTCTTCACTACTCCCTCGACGACCAGCACTTACCGAGATCCCACCCTCGACAACTAACCGATCCAGCTGGTAGAACTGGCTAATGACTGTTTGCCTCTACTCCGCTGTCAGCTCCAACCCTCGACCCGACGGAAGTTGTATATCCTCACCTTCATGCCCTGAAGCTCCTTCAAACCATGTTGAACCAGCTCCTGCACCTTTCGCTGATCCTGCTCGTCCTTGTGCTCTCGGAACGCATCCCTCGTCCGTCGCTTGGCATACTCGCGGAAGTTGTACGCGGCGAATTGCTCGCCTTGCCGTAATAATTGGCGGTACTACAGAAAACTCCATCGTCAGCAATCTCAAAATACATTGAAGCTTTCAAGAAGCGACATGTCAAAGATCCCTGCCCGCTTGAATTTTTGCACCGAGGCAACTGGTCCAAGAGAGGGAGACGGAGGGTCGGGGGCTACTCACGAGTGATCGTACTTGCTGCGGCATGTCGCCCTTGAGAGTTGCAACGACAGACATTATCGGGGATGGTTGTGGGTTGCGAGGAACGGCCGGGGAAGAGATTCGCGACTGGCTTGGGAGTGTCCGATGATGCAAGACATTTGGGCGATGCGAGTTCGGTGTTAGTCGGGGCGGAGAAATTTGCCGTTCCGGCATTTCCGGGGCATCTATCCGCACTGTGCATTTTCGCCTTCATGAGGCGTAAGAACACAGTGTGTCGGTGATGCTACTCGTCGGTAGCCCATCCGGTGAAGATCTCGGGGTTTCGATTGGTATCAAAAACTCGGCTTTTTGCTGCATCATCAGAATTGCCTGGACTTCAATTCGCCCTCTCGACAAGGCCGTGGGTTTCTTTGCTCCAATTCGATATGCCTTTGCGGACCAATGGGGTCACCGAGACATGATCTTCACGATTTAGATATACCCTGGACTATCATTTGGGCAGTTATGTGTCTAATCATGGCAAGAAGTGGAGGAAGAATTGCTATTGTTTGCAAGTCTGCGGCCCTCTTTAGCAGGGCGTATGAGTGTTGCAAGTTGTAAATAAAAGTAGTGGAGGACTTACATCGGGACCTCACGCATATTCCCACCTGAGCACGTAGGTAGCCAAAAGTCTGAGGGCAATTCTACATTGTAAGCAACTGCTCGAGCAGGAACGGATCAAGATTCATAATAGGGAGAAAGGACAATGTGAACACCGCAAACCTAGAGAAGGTAATACACCGAGGGCTCTTCCTCGTGCTTGAGAGCTAAGAAACTGGCCAGTTCGCATTTTCACGATCGGCCGACCGTTGCATCTCAAAGACAACATCTGCGTAGGTACCTATGTCCCTGCTTGCGCGGGGACTACTAGAGCATACTCGCTCCCATTATTAAAGTACTATCTAAGACTTTAGTAAAAATAATATGAGATTATGTTAGTCCCTCATCTCAGTTATGATGAGAAAAAGAAGAGACTCATCATAATTGGGTTACCTAGATCCCTCTTCAGTACCTAATCTGATGGTAGTCCCCGCCGGAGCAGAGAGAGGTAGGGAGCCTCCATGTGTCTAACCGTTTGTCTCGGGCATTGCACCTTGAGTAATCTCGACTGCATCAAAGTCAACACCTTCAGCTGCAACTCGAAAACATTTCTGGCTCCCTCAAGACATTCGCCATCACTTGCATACAGATGGCCACGAGGATATGGAACTTCTGACCATGGCATTCCACGAGTCCTCCCTTGCAGCAGTGTTCTGTTTATCCTACCCTGCGCTACAGATATCAAGAATTCAGGGCATTCACATATGGCAAAAGAAGAGACGATCACAGCATGAATCGTATGTTGTCTCGGACACATGACCGCTCGCTTCTATTGGTGGAATGCAAGAGACTCACATGCAAGGGGTCCAACAGAGTCAAGATATGATTCAATTTCCAAGAATTTTCAAGAATATCCAAGTACCTAAGATGTGATTGATGTGGATGGCCTCGTTGAGCTTCGGGTTGCTAGGTTGCTAGTCGCATCGGGAGTCTGCATGCGCAACCCTCAAAACAACTGCAGCTTTTCACAAATTCGGTCAAGCCCATAACCTTGATGTTCGTGAATACGATGAATGACAACATTTTGCTGGTTGGCTAGTGCCCAAGGTTACACACCAAGAACCCCTAGTATCGGAACCCCTTGCATATGACAGTAGTCGGCCTGGAACTAAACTCGCGCCAATGCTCGAGATGCTCCGCTCCCATGCGCCCTTGCATCTAGATTGGGTTGCAGTCGCTTCGATGCACCGGTTTCTCGATGAGATGCACGTTACTCCGAACCGGTGAGATGCAACCCCAGGCCGGCTGGCCTCAGCAAGCATGACATCGCCTCATGCATGCAAGTGTTTCTGAGACCGAACAAACGGTCGAGAATTGACGCCATGCTCTCTTTCCATGAACCACAGCTGCAGCGCGCGTCCTGCCGTGCGCTTGGACATGTTGCCGTATGTCAGGGGAGGACCGAAGCGGAGGGACGGGGGCGGTCGTAGGCCGTGCGCCATACATGTCGGATCTCATATGCAACGTGCATGAGATGCGCTCGAGCCCGTTGAGGCTGAAAAGGCGAACGGGAAGCGGCATCAATCACCCGGAAACGGTATCTTGGGCTGCAATAGAGCCCGTATTAAGCACTTGGATTGGGCACAAAATAGGACATCCAGACACGGCACTCAGGCCGGGCCTGCACCTGCGCATTCTCTAACTGACCGGACCATTGAGGATCTTGCAAGTGTTCATGATGGCCCGGAACTGTTCCTCTTGCTTGGCAAGCTCGTCGTCTTGTTTCCCGTTGGATGACGTAGACACGGATGAGATTGCCGTCTCCAGGGATTCAGATGAGAATCCGTTGGTGGCTAGCATCTGGCTGAGTCGTGTTCCATCTCCGAGATCGGTAGTCAATTGCCCTGTAAAGGTATATTGCTTAAGGTTCTGGTTAGGCTTGACAATGGTCAAGGCCTTGGTGGGTTGCTCCGCCGACAAGGGAGGGACGACACAAAGGTTGGTCACTGAGGCATTGAGGCTCGCGACCTCGGTCGGGTGGGAGTTTTCAGCCAGACTCCACCGCAAGATCTTGCCGCTGGTGTGCCCAGACAGAATCGAAGTGCCGTCATATGTTACAACGAGGCACGATGGCTGGCCGGCTTCTGGATCTGAGACAGCCAGCGGGGCGCTGACCTGCACGACAATGGACGATAGCTCCGTGCTGCGGGAGCCAAGCACCGGCTTCTCGCCACCATACAGCTCGATCAGGGAGACAGCACCATCCTCAGAAGCAACGAAAAGAGCCCTTGCACTCGGATCGAGACGGGCGCAGAGGGGAAAGGCGGGGAAGAGCAACGTCCGAAGAAGCTGACCGGTCTGATAGTTCCAAATAATGCATGTCTTGTCCTTGCTGGCAGACACGCATATGCTGGTTTCCGGGTTGGTGCTGGGGCCGACGGTCAAGCTGGTGATGGCACCACGGTGGTTGGACAGTGTCAGGTCGGGTTCGTGTTCCCCTTGAACATTGAGCTCAAGCAGACGTGACAATGACCAGACGTTGATGTTGGAGTCTTCGGATCCGGACAAGATGTGATAGGGCGTCACGGCCAAGCAGGAAACAGCCTGAACATGGCAAGGCGGCGTCGACACTTGCCGGCCCGTGCACGTCTGTCACTTGTCAGTATTCACATTCAAACTAATGGCTTGCGTCAAGTCTGTGTGCATGTCATACACGGGGAGACGGGAGGGACAAAGTTGGGGGGACGGGATTGAGACAGTACTAACCTCCCACAAAAACAACCTTCCTTCTGCGGAGCCCAGGACCAACACTTGGCCAGCGAGGGCCAGGCTGCGGATCCTGTCCGGGAAGGGCACGAGGGCCTCTTGGTTGCCACGCACGCGGGAGTAGACATGAACGTGTGCCTTTTGGTCCTGTGCGGCAAAGATGTGAGTCTGGCTGACGGCTAAGCCGTTGACAGGAGTGGAGCTCTTTTTGAAAGACGCCTTGATGGTGTGAGACGGGGTAAGGGAGTGAGAGTAGATGCCGACATCCTTGGAGACTGCGGTGTTTGCTGCGAGAGGAGGGCCGCAGATGGCCGAGATGAACTCTTGGGACAACATTCTTTGGACGTTTCGTTGTGGGCTTGTGGTGGGTGGTATCGTAGGTGACCAAGCCAGATGCCTCGAGATGATTGATCGGCAACAGTACTTGCCTGGTTGCCTATGTCGTGAAGAAGCTGAGTTCAAGCACAATCCAGGCTCACCGCTGAGCTCTGTTGTCGAAGGGGCTTGATGATGCCTCAGTCGAGGAATGCTTGGTTGGTCAGAGTTGCACGTGTGTCAAAGACGTCCAAGAAGCTGGGATCCAGTGGCCTGAGCGATTGGTTCCAAGACTCTAGAAAACCGTTGCGGAGACTGGTCCAGAACGCCAAAACAAGCAAACACGACTAGGTGGCCGGTTGCTGCAGAAGCCGTGTCGACGTGAAATATCCAACACTTACAACTCGCAAGTGGGCTAGGTAGGTGTCGAACCAATCAAACACCGCTGCTGGTCCTTTTTCTCAACGGCCGCGCTCTTGCGTGCTGAAGCCTACAGGGACTCTATAGGGCTGGAATGGCGGAATGGCACGAGGTAGCCAGGGGTAATGTTTCTCGTCGTCTTCGCGAAGGTGAGAATGGAGCTTGGGGATATTAAAGAAGAAGACTTTTTTCCTGTTGTTTGCTTCGCTAAATGGATGAACCTGGTTGCTCGTGTCGCTAGCCTGGGAAGAATTTGGCAAGAGCTTTCTTTTTTGGCAGGTTGGTGGAGCGGCGCCAATCCCAGCCGCGGGCGGTGTGGCAGCCGCTAGGCTAGCGCCTTATCGACGCCGAATTTCCATGTTTGCCGCTGCGGCTGAGGAGCCCAGTGTTTGAGGCGGTGATTCACCGTGTGTGGCTGTTGTCTTTTGCGGCCCTTTATCGCCTGTTGGATTCCAAGCCGCTCAGTGCCAATTGGAAGCCCCAACTGTACTTGGTCTGATCGAGCTCATCCCCAAGCTCCGGTTGAGCTCCCCGGCAGCCCGTTGTGCCCCGGTAGTGCCCTGCAGAGCGAACCCTGCAGCGCCTCAAAGCGGCCTGTCGCTCCCTGAATTGGGATTTTCAGGACATTTGATCATGGATGTCCGGGTTGTTTGTGCAGGGAGCTGAAATGCTATTTCCCAGGTCGAGGGGACGACGTGATGTTCAGGGTTGACTCCCCAAATTATAGTGGTTGCCCTTGCTGAATGCCCTGAAGCTTCAGGGGACTCTCTCATCAACCTCTAACCTCCCTTCATCACTATGGATCTCATTGCCCACAGGCCGTTTGCTTCATTGCTTTTCCTTCGTCATCCCCTCATCCATGTTCCCTCCAGCTACTTACCCCTTGCTCCACGCCCCTAGGCGGCTTCAAGTTAAGCATGTCTTGCGGTAGTCCTTCTGGGGGTCATTTTCCTTTTTTCTCTGCTCAGCGCTGAGCTCCTGGTCATTTATCACATTCCCTGCTGTCCTCGCCTTGCTTCTCCCGCCTGAGGACCAAGCTTGATAGGGTCCTGGATGGCCTTTTCCGTATTCAAAGGGCTCCATCCGTGGATCCGTCAGCTCCATCTGTTC
The DNA here is from genome assembly GCA_017654865.1 of Fusarium sp. FW16.1. Lineage (NCBI taxonomy): Eukaryota > Fungi > Ascomycota > Sordariomycetes > Hypocreales > Nectriaceae > Fusarium > Fusarium sp. FW16.1. The sequence continues at coordinate 3,534,824 of JADNRB010000001.1, forward strand.
GAAAAAAAAAATTCTGACAGAGTTTGACAGCAGCAGGCGAGTTGTGATAGAATCGTGTACAAAGACGTGGCGGATCGAGGACAAGAGGTCATCACCCGCCCTGCCGCGTGCAGTCTATCGAAAGTGTATCTGGCTTCGGCACGGCAAGAAAGTGAAGTGACATCGTCTCTCGCGGCTCTTTACTCTCCGCCCCCAGACGGTACGGTACGGGTACGGTACCTGTAATGGCTGCCATGCGGATGGATGCTCAGGGAACCATGTGGCATTGGCGTGTTTTCGAAATAGACCACCATCCGTGGGGTGCTGTGCATGCCGGGACTGTTGTCCTCATCGACGACCCGGAAACGCTTGACCTCTGCATCCGTCACCGCGTCTGGCGATGAGCACATCCTCCTGCGCTCTGATCCTCGTGGTCTCCCTGCTTACGCCGTACGCACCTAATGGCTTTTTCGGACGCTACCTGCTGCTGTCTCGGTTGCTCGCAGGGCTCTGGAGTGTCCTGCTTACTGCTCGCAGTCCAAGGCCGAGACCTGACCCCGATGACGACGAGAGTTCAACTCGCATGCCAGTCTCTCGTTTCAGCCACGGCACCATGAGCAGCCTCAATGCCCATGAGACAAAGACGCGGCTCGTGATCGCATCTGGCCTAGGAGCTGCAGACGGGACAACTTGAGTGCTTACCAAGATACCAGAGCGTCACGGTCGTAAGTGGCCGAACGAGGTTTCACAGACGTGCTCGAACCATATCACCCCCAGAGGCTGCGCCAGGCAGGACGCCTCTCAATTTCAGTGACGGGAAACGGCGGGTGGCTCGTCTCCTGTCTTTCTCATTAAACCTCGCGCATACGGTATCCAACCTGTGCGGCCCGTGTCGATTTCGGGGCTAGGTGACGAATTTGGGCTATGGAGCGCTTGTCTGGGTGCGGAATGGAATTCATTCTGCCCACGCACGCACGCACGCACATACGCTCCAAGGTTCCAGGTTCCCGCCCTTGTGGGCTGTGGACTGCGAGATGCAGACGCAGACGCAGACGCAGGCAGCTTGGCACGGGTATGACAGTTCCCAGCGCTGGACGGGTCACCAACACGGCTCCAGCGGTGCACACTCTGCTGCACCTGTACCATCTGTACGTTCGCAGCATTTGCCTGCTTGAGTTCCCTGTGAAAGCCGGAGCTTGATTGCTCGGTGGATCCTGCTGGGGATATCTTGCATAGCAACCTTCATACATCAGAAACCTGAACATGGAAGTATCATGGACAAGATGATCTCCCTTGGACCCCCCTTTGGCGTCTGTCTCCCTTGCCTTTCTTCTTCGTCTTACTGCTCTCATCAAGGATCGGCAGCTTCCAAACCTTCCAATCGAGAAAAGTCGAGGCCCGCTGGAGCTCTCATCCTTGTTGGCCCGGGGCCCGGGACCTGTTTTTGCTTTTGGAGAGCGAGCGAGAGAGAGAGCCCATCATTGTTTTGCTTTTTCGCGGTGCAACCATCTCCTCCCCCGGCAGCGCCACTCAACTTCTCACCTCATTCCTTCTTGTTAGGTCAGGGCGCGCCGTTAGTTACATTATTTGCTCTCGTCTCCCTCCGTATCACGTCTTCCTCTTGTCCCGGCTCTGCCATGTGTGACAGACCCCACCCCGTTCTCTGCCCAGTGCGGCCCCATCCTCTCTCATTTGACTTGGAGATTTACATGGCTGAGCGACATAAGCATCCATTCTTCCTCCCTTGAGCCCTGTCTGTTCCTGTCCTGTCTCTCAGTTGTCTTGCCTTGTCTTGCCCTTTAGCTCTGTGCCCACTCATAGATCCACCCTTCCAGCTGCCGTCGCTCCGCGTTGGTTGTTGAGTTCCAGACCCGGCTCAGTCATATAACACGCCGTGTCCTTTGACAACTCTTTTACCCCCCGAGTGTGAGGTTCAAGAGTCTATGCCAGAGTTGTGTCTTTGACCATCGTTGAGTTGAATCAGCCTCCATGTCTGTGGTCGATTCCAAGATTCCTGTCGACGTCTACTTATACAGACAAGACGCAGCTCTATCCCACGATCATTTGCGCCGGACAACCTCATCACCGGCCTCTGCGAAACGACGATCCGTCTCGAAAATGACCGGCCTACTACCGCTTGCCTTGCCCAATTCACGCTCTAATACTCCCAGTCCTGTGCCTGACGAGGGTGCCGACGACAATATGGAGGGCTGCTTCCCGGAGATGTTGGCCAGAGACCTGGAGATGTCGAGTGCGATTTTCGCGGCCAAGAACATGACTGCCGGTTCACCATCAACGGCCATCTTTTACCAGGAGAAGCAAGACAACAAGGCACCCTGCCCAGGCCGAATTCTTACATCCCCATATCAGTTCGGATCAGTACGAATACAAACTCTCGGCTCGATCGAAGAACGACAATCGATGGTATCCTTTATCGAACAACGTGGTTACGTCTCCGAGGAGACTGGTTCAGACGTTGAGTCTCTGCCTGCCTCTGAGTCTTCTGGAGGCATGGAGATTCCTTCAATTCGACTACGCGAGCAGTCTATCGTTACAGCGGCTACATCCCTTACATCAGCCAGTGGAAGCGCTCCATCACCCAAGGATCTACTCTCTCTGGACCGAGCGCATGAATACAGCTGGATTGATATTGATTCGGACGATGACGACGACGAAGATGAGATTGAGGTGCAAGAAGAGCATGTCGTTGAGGATCAATCAGCTGCTCTATCTCCACGACCACCAACACCACCAAGCACAGAGACGACATTTGACATAACAGTTATGATGAAAGATATCGACCAATCACCAAGACAGCACCCACACCAGACTAGCCCAAGTGGCGGCAGTTCTCAATCCTGGCACCAACGTCAGATTTCCATCAAGTCCATGGAAGCCCCAATGATACCCCCGAGAAGAGCCTCTTTGTCACAAGCCACGAATCCCCTGGATACCACTTATAGACCCAAGACGCCCTGCTTCGAATCGCGGATAAGCACCGAGAGTCATCGACAACAACAGTCACCATACTATACACAACGCTTCCGCGACGAGACTGACAACAACACCATCCACTCAAGTCAGACTTTGGCTCCATTGAACTAGAGATTGAGGAAGACAGCTATATGGACGATTACACCCCGACTATCTCTCAGTTCTGTCTCGACCAGACACTATTTACATCCAAGAAACACCACCCCATCTCCACTACCTACAGTCCAGTCGTGGTTAGACGGCTCAAACCCGCCTTGCCTACCCCAAATACCAGTGGACGATCTAGCAAAGGCCGTTCCATTGCCGCCAGATTTATCGAGACGCTAAGAGTGTCGCTCGCCTGTTTCCCAGAGACGATGCTCCTCTCGTCTAGTCTCACCATCGAGACGATCCGGACATACTCAAAAAAGGTACGACATCCTTCAACAGACATCTGGAACGACTCTCCGGTCGACCCGGCAGCCCCGGGGCCCCGGAGGTCTATTTGGAAAAAGGTTGTCTCGCATGGGCGCGAGTCGATCGGTACCAGGCGCCACCGGTTACACATGTACGAAGATGGCGCTCACCAAGACGCTGTGGCGTCTCCGGCACCCTGGGCATCGCTGAGACACGTCTTTGGCGGATGCTCGGATTACATATGCGACGCCCTGTATGCCCACATCGTCGCCTACAACTACGTGTCGCGCGTTCCTCGAAACCAGCCCGCCTCGCCGCAGCAGCGCGCGTCGACGTCGTACTCGAAACACCAGAGCGAGGACATCCCCAAGAAGGCGGCTACACTGCTTGGGCTGAGTGCGCCACAGACGCATCTGACACCCAATGTCGGGCGCTTCGCAAAGAAGTTTAGCACGCCGCTCACGGCCATGGGCTTTGGCAAGGATGAGGTTCCCTCGACTACGGCGCAGGACAATGCCACGCGGAACATTGAGTCCGGCTTGCTACGGTGTATCTCGCGCTTAGTTGCAACAGCCAAGATGATGGCTGAGGAGGGTAGTGGAGAGGATAGGTTGGTGGATGTTGAACCACAAGAGGTTGACATGATCTTTGTGAGGAGCCTCTGCGAGATTGTGAGGATTTCTGAAGAGGCAACTTAGAGACGTTACGGGCAACGATCCTTTCTGATTTATGGTGTTTGATTGGGATGGCGATTGTGATTCTATACCCTCATTGGCAACATCGGGATCTTTTCATTTAGTCTATGATGACTCTAGATAATGCAGTAATGTCGACTCCGAGCAGACAACAACAAATCCTTCTTGGCAATTCTAGCGAATGTGACGTCTGATCGCCAAAAGGCCCGACCCTTTAAACAATAGTCTCCGGACCTAAATTTGGATTTCCCCAGGTTTGGGGGCTCATGCGCGATGGCGGAGGAGGCTTTTTGTTAGCGTTTCGCAGAGATGGTCCATCGAGGTTAATTGATCCTGTAGACGCCGATGATTATCGGATGTTTTCTTGATTACATGTCGTTTGATGTTGAGTTGTTTGACGTTGTGTTGTTTTATGTGCTATCATTCGTGTCACTTGAAGAGGTCATGAGGATCTCATCTGGGGTATTGCAAAAAATGGTTGTCATGATTATACATTAATAATTCCTGTTGGTTAATGGCTATCTCAAACTTGTAGAGGACCCTTTTCGTCTCCAAACAGCTCGTCATACCACATCCTCCTGCTGGCCTTGCTCTGACACACGCCGTCCCACGCGATGGGCACAAACCTCTCGCCCGAAGGATTCCGGGGGCTAAACACCCTCGCCGTCTTGTGATGCCCATCAGCCAGATACACAATTCCGTCCTCTACCTCTGCCAGCGGCCGCCCTGACTCGTCTGTGTCGGACTTTAGACGCTGGACGATAAGGTCTCTTAGCTGCGGGTAGTACCACATCTTGTCCCACCAGGTACGTAGTCGTAAGCCTTTGAGTCCGTTAACGTAGGCGTTGTGGTGGATTCCCACGGGAGTGACGCCAAAGAAGAAGTCGGTGTATAGCGGCACCGAGCCCCAGTTTGTCCCGGAGAGGATCTCGTCCGGGCTGCGGCGTAGCTCCGGGGGTGGGCCGTTGATACGCGGGGGACCGGGGACCCCAGCTTTTTCAGACTCGGAGGTGACATTGGCGGCGTCGGAGAGATTGACAAAGTAGCCGTCCTCTTCGGCGGAGCAGGTGGGCGGGGCCGTGGTGAAGTTGTAATCGAGGCCGATGCCGAACTCGAAGCGTTGGCCGAGCAAGGCAGCGTCAGCGATGCTTCGGACGGTGGCGTCGAGAGATGCTTTGTTGTGAGCGACGGAGCCGTTCCATGAGGAGGCGAGATGCCTCACCCACTCACGCCATATCTCTTGGTCTCCAATAACCTCTCCTATAAGTGCCTGGTCACTCCAGAGCTGACGGCCATTCATGGCGACACGATCAATCTTCTCTTTGCACCTGCGGAGGGCGTCTCTCAATGCGCCCATGGACCCCATGATGAGACCACTGTTGACACATCTCGGGCGCACCTTTTTGTATTTTCTTGCAGGGTCAAACGACCACGGTATCATATCTGTACCTTCGCCGTACATGTCCTGAGGCATCGGTGACTCGGGCCAATGCTCATACCGCGGATCGGAGCCCGAGTAGCTGTCGGGAAAGCAGTCCTTTGCTGTAGTGACAATGATGTCCTGACGAGGAGGCGGGATAGGAAAGTCTGCAAAAGCTGCCCACTCCCTACGCACACGAGCATCAGCCTCACGGTTAAGCTGGTGGTAGCGCTCGAGAAGCACAGAAGGCGGGAGCTGAAACCACATGTCGTAAGCGTCGACGAGGACAGCGACGTCATCCACGCTCGCACCATCTTCGAGAAGGGCCTCGATACCGCCCAAAAGACTTTCAAGCTTGGCGATGTGACTACCGGCAAAGTGCCAGGAAGGTCGGTTGTACTCGCGTCCCCAGTTTAACAGAGTAGGCATGGGGTAGCCCAAGGCGACGGCAGACATGATGGTCTTGCAGAGGTTAATGTGAGGCGAGTCTGCGGGCATAAAAAGACGTAGACGCCGTGAAGAGCTGGGCTTTTTGCTTTGAGGAGGTACCATGAGACCATCGAGGTCGGCACGCGAGAGCGTTTCGGAGAAGGTCCGGCCGGGGATAACATGATCAAGATGTGAGGTGAACTAGAACTCATTAGCAAGATCTGGCCAAGAAACAAGTGATTCTTACCAAGGCTACGTGAGAGGTCCAAGAGAGGAGGCAAAAGGTCAGAATCACAAGAACCCATCTCCTCACCGGCTGTGACATGACTCTAGAAATACCCAAAGACGAGCCTCGCAGGGCAAAAACCGGCGACGCGGACTGACTCGAAGGGAACGCGGCGTCCTCGGGGTCAGCGTCGGGGAATCTTCTCATCCTGGAGGCTGAGCGGCCTGAGACGGAGGACGAAGAAGCCATTTGCAGGACATCACCGGAAGGAGCGAGGGAGGAGGCATCAGGTAAATGTCGGGGATAGCATCATGGGGACGGGATGATCTGCAGACCAGCGGATCAGAGGATGGATCTAAGCCGGCAATTCATGTGTGCTATCGTTATTTCATGCGTACGCGCTTAATCTCCAGGGTCATCACGTAGAATTGACCACTATCATGACCGCCTTGGACTTCATGGTCGATATCGTCCTTGGCACGAGGTTGTAGCACTGAGGCTATCTCCACCGCCAGCTTGAGACCATGAGACCTTGGACATTCCCCCACGAAATTCATCTGTGTCCAATCATTCGACACCGTGACACCCAAAGCCCGAGAGTCGAGGCCCAGGCACGGCCCCACGTGGGAGGGCGGGTCATGATGACAGGCTGTGCCAGGGGTAGACGAGATGGGGATTCGCTCCGTCGTAGATGCGACTTGAAAAGTAGCATTTGATAGCAAGTCGTCGTCATGTTTTAAGCGGCGTGTTTTATCGAGCCCGTGATCGGCCGGGGCCTTTTACTAAGGTGAGAGGGGCACGGTAGCTAAATAGAGTGCTTGCCTGGCTAAATCGGGAGAACTGTGCGGTGCGGTGCGTTTCGTAAGGGAGATTAATTTGGAAACTTGTTCGTATTCACTCTCATTCATCTTTCTCGCTTGCGCCTGGCTCTTTGACCCAGAACTAATTGTTTTGTTTGTCTCTTTTTTTTAACCCTTCATGATCCTATTCTCAAATCGTCGTCTGGCTGCATTATTTTGTGCTGGTTGTCGGCATCACTTCTCGTGATGGCTTACAAGGCTAGAGAAGGCTTCTGTGGCACAACGCTGCCAACATATCTAGGCTTTGCCATCCTCGGTACGTCTACACATGCCATCAACGGCTATTTCTAACATTGTTAGGCTTCGTCAATGTGATTGTCCCGTTTGTCGTTCACTCGGCAAACTACCTCATCATCCCATACCCACGCTGGATCGTCCTCCTCATCGAGACCATCCCAGCCCTCATCACCAAACTGGTGATCCCTCACGTCCTCCACCATGTGCCCTACTGGATGCGTCCTCTCACCATTGGCGCCGGCTGGATCATTGTCGCCATCGTGACCAAGAGCACACCGCCAAACATTGCCCCTCCGATACGCATCTTCACCTCGGCCCTGGCTTCCGTGTCGGCCGCCGCCATGGAGGTCTCGTTCCTCGGCATGATGCGCTACTACGGCCGCGCAGGTCTCGCTGGATGGGGAGCTGGTGTTGGTGCTGGCGCTGTGTTCTGTGCCGTTCTTCCGTTTGTTCTCACGGTCTGGATGGAGTCGTTTCTACGCGATTTCATCGACTGCATCTATGCGCTCACGGGTGCAATGCTTTTCGCCTTCTTTGTCGTCTTGCCTGGAGCACCCGTGAATTATCCCGAGGCGCGGCAAGATCGCGGCAAGGCGCATGTTGAAGATGGACCGACTCTGGCGATGCTGGATCCCGTTGAGGAGCTTTCACGTGCTCTGAGCACGACGAACCGAGTCAACCTCACAAAAAGCATGGTCCGGCCTTTCATGGTTCCTCTATTCGCAGCTTTTGCATTACAAACGCTTGCGTACCCTGGCATTTCTCGGGCACTGCCGCTTCCTTCATCAACAGGGTCCTTCTTCTCGTATTTCACGAGCTACGCCCTCGCGTTCCAAATCGGTAGCTTCATCACCCGAACTCATACCCCGCTGCTACGGCCCGAGAGTACCAGGGTTGCTTTTACAGCCTTGAGCGTCGTTACTGCAGTATTCCTCATTAATGCGATACTGCTTGTCTTTTCAGCACCTGTACCCGTGTCACTACTGGCCTTTGGTGCTGGTCTCGGGGGAGGAGCCGTCTACATGATTATCATGGGCAAGGTCTTGGAGGAGAAGTCACTCGAACCTGGAATCAACCAGGAGTTCAGTCTCCAGGTCGTGGGAGCTGGTGAGACGGCTGGCGTTATTGTTGGCGGACTGCTGGGTACAATGCTAGAGGCTGTCTTGTGTGGAGGAGGTTTTGCGACGAAAGAAAGGTGGTGCCACACTAGCCAATGAATGAGAATAGAAGTCTTGAATAGAGATACAGATAATAATTAAAAAGAATTAATTCAATGCTTTCTTGCCAATTGACAATGTCTGGATAAAACGGCATCTTGCTATTGCACAGCCTCAAGCACAGCCACAGTAGCTCAACTGCGTGTTTAGGCAACTCCATGCTTGACATCTTGAACCCCGACTTGCATCAATCCACTTGCCAGCTTGTGAGCTAGGTCTCGTGCTCCATCATTATCCTTTCTAGAATTGGCAAGGCTTCAATTGACGGGCCTACCTATTGTACTTGAGCATTATGCTGATGAAGCGGAGAACTCACAACAAGTCGCGGCATGGTTGTCGCAATTGCAAAAAGAGGCATGTCAAAGTGAGTAATCCCAAGACAACTCAACCCCTTCCATCTACATATTCATATTAACTAGCCCATCTTCTAGTGCGATGAACAAGGCCCGCCTTGCACAAACTGTGCAGCCCGTGGTCTCGAGGGCTGCTCATACCTCCCAGATCCCCCCTCTCAGTTCCCCGCAACAGAGACCCGTCGACGTCTCGAGCTGGAGCTGATGCACCGCTGGTCTACGCGCACATTCATGAGTCTCGTCTGCATCCCCGAAGACATCAAATGGCTGCAAGGTGACATGCCAATCTGGGCTCTCAAGAACGAGTACCTCCTCCACGGCATGTTTGCTTTTGTAGCGCTCGAAATAGGCCTATGCGGCGACGCCGTCATGGATGAGGATCCTGTTGTCTACGTCAAGTTGGCGTTGGAGTACTACGACAAGGCGAGCAGGTCTTTTCGCGCACAGCTCGAGAATGTGACGCCAGAGAATGCGCAAAAGATGTTCATGTTCTCCTTTCTCGCCGTGGGGGTCAACATGGCACTCGCCCAGTGTGAGGGCATGATTGCGTTTGAGCAAAACATCCTGGAACGCATGGTTGCACTTTGGGAACTGCTGATGGGTAACGCTTCTATTGCTGATAGGTACTATGACGTCCTCATCTCGGGTGCCCTGTCACAGTCTACAGAGGCACTCCTGCTTCGAACGTCACTGCAGACTCAGACGCCGTCGTCCTTGCCGAGTGAGACGGAAGCTGCACTCGAACGGCTATCGGCAATCATTGAAAAGGCCATTCAACCAAAAGGGGGTGAGAGCAGTGACCCAGAAGCCCACGCAGAGGACGCGGTCCGCACCCGCATATACCGGTCAAGCTTCACAGCAATCAAGAAATGCTTCGAGGTGGACTCCAAGGATGTGTACAAGGGGGCAGCCATCGGGTTCCCTGCCATGGCAGGCCGCGAGTTCGGCCCAGCCCTCAAGAAGTCAGACCCCGTGGCCATGTTCCTGATGATGCACTGGGGCGTGCAACTACACGCCCTGGGAAAGCTGGCATGGTGGGTGGGCTCCTTTGGCCAGAAGATGGTGCGCGAGCTGTCGGGGATGCTGTGGGAGTCAGACCTGGGGGCTGATACGCCCGGGTGGAGGGAGAACATCACCTGGGCCAGGATTGAGGTTGAGCTGATACCGCTGGGGGGTGTGACGCCTGAGGAGGAGGTTCGAGAGTAGTTGCAATCTTGTTTTTGAGGCATGTGTTGGCGTATAGTGCATCACCACTCACACTTGTTTAGATGGATGAATATACCCCCCTCCAACAGCGTCAATTACGTAGTGTCGTGGCCTCTGGGCTTGGGTGAGTTCATAGGTGTGTGTTCCTCCTGGTGCCGCCTGCAGGAGTCTGGTCCTGGCGGGCTAAATGCAAGGTGCGTGATCATTCTCGGCCCATCTGACAAAGGGGGTGTAAGAATTCATATCTTGACATGGCCAATCAAGGCCTGAAGATGCTAAATGCCTCGAGTAGGACTTGTGGAGGGACCCATCAGCTAATGAGGCCTTCCTTTGGCCATGGTTGACTTCAACCGGTCCTTTCAGGAGTGCTGCAAGCCAATTTCCACCTGGCCCCTTGGCGCCGCTCCCTTACGGCACATGAAGATGGTGAGCTCTACCCACTCTAGCAAAGATTCAACTCGGTCCTCTTGCTCTGGAAGAAGTGTTACTCTTTGGATGACTGACAGTTTCCATACTGTTGAAGGGACAGTTGAATAGGGGGTGGCAGTCGCCCACTTGCGGATACGTACGGCAGAGGCAATCACTGCTGCGCATTAAAATGTCCTTTATTTAGGGCATCCTAGTGAAGTGTTTTCCACCATAAGAGATTGGGTATGAAAATAATGAATAAAGGTAATCGTAAGACCGGTGGCTCGTGGTAGTGAATCAGTCCACTCAACCTCAGGGGCTCGGGAGGATACAGTCCCAGAAAATAAAGACGATATTTACTGCTTTGGAATGGCCTTTTTATGCTCTTTTCAGTCTTCTTGACGAGAGTAGTCGTTCATAGGTTCAATGCGGTCAAACTCCACCAACACAACTCGTGTCTCTTCGGCCTCCCCGAACATGATGGCTGTGATAATCAACTGACAACCTTTATTCAATCAATCAAAATCGAAAATCAATAACATAAATCGCCTCTTTCTGTTGATGGCGATGCGTCTTCAGCCTTGTTGCTCAGCCTCTCTTGGGGCCTGCAGATCCGAACGTCGATCACCTCGTACGTTTTCCTAGAACGGAAGCTGGTCAGATGATACGGAAAGGGGAACCCAAAAGTGGCGAATTCCAGTAAGGCATTCTTCTCTTTTAGTGGGTTTAAGAACCAGTGGCAAAGGGGTTGAGAGTTTCTAGAAGGATATGGTGGCGAAAAGGAGGTCGATCACTTCGTCAAAAGACTTCATTCTACTCAATGCTCTTTGCACAGAACAGTTAAATAGAAATCACTTATAGGAGTTTCGCGCAAAGATTTTTATACGGTATGAATATGGCATAGAATTATAGTAGACTTAAGTCCGGCTTAATGCATTGCGCTTGTCTGGATTTTAAAAGATTGAGCGAGCCCCCAAATCAACGCAAGCACTCAGTTCCATTCTACGAAATCTAGAGCCGCAGTGTAATTTTTTCATCTTAACTAAGTTAACCAGAGACTACTTATGAAATACAAAGGCAACTCTTGCCACTCGCAGGCACGAACATGGCGCAGAAACGACGAATGGAACCAAGTGAACGCATGGCTCATGTGAGACTCGGACTTGGCGAGTAGTGGCTGTGTTGTCAGGTTAGGCAACTCCCCCTTTGATAGAGATAGAAATACAATTGATTCAATTAGTTATGGACACAGTAAATGGTAGTTCGAGGGATAAGAGGTGTGCACTATAGGATATCATTTGTTGGGGCAGTGCCTTAGATCTGAGTAAGCTTCACAACTCTGACCCCGACAAGAGCATTGAGAGGCAATATAATTACCAAGAGTAGAAAAATGAACCGCAGAATCGTCCTCGTGATGCCATCCTATGTGAATATCCTTTAATCAGTCGGTAAGCGTATCGACAAACACTACCTCAATATGAGAGTCCGAAACTTATCGGCAGTCGTAGCCTCGTAGGGCTTACACCCGCCGTCAGCTATAATAAGCGTCTGACACTCTGCAACACCGGGTTCTTACTAGCCAGGCACCTTGAAAGGGGGGATTCCCGAAATATCTGACCCTGTCCCGCGTGGTGTTTGGCCGAGAGTTGTCCAACATCAGCACAATGGTACAGCTTGACAGGGTTTACTGCTGTTTCAGAGGAACTGCATGTGGTCTTGTCCGAGTTTTCAGAAGAAGCAATACTATACAAGCTTCTGTTGGTGCTACTGATGGGTGAAGGTGTAATCATAGACATATTGCTTATCCATGCAAGGCATCAGTTGCCTTGGCGGCCAGTGGTTTAACTGACTGGCTCACATCTCTCTTCCCATGGACTCCCTTAGTTTTCTCCCCTGATGTCGTCGCCAGCATTGCTGCACTGTATAGTAATCCAATTATAAAATAACGCCAACACTTCACCGCAATTGACCGCAAAGTGCAGTCCATGGCCCCATTATGAGCATCCAGTGTGACGTGGTCCCGCTCGGGGCGGTTCCGAAAGACATCGGAACCTGTTTTTCTCAACTAACCCCCCCTCATTTTTCTTTTTGATGCCATCACCAAATGTGACAGGCTGCATACTGGCATGAGCCTAGCTGATGCCCCATGCGGGGTGACATGGACAGAGTTTGAAAATCAAGGTCAAGCTTTTCTAGTTGCCGGTCATTGTATCCTAGATGGTCGAGGTGACGCGGCTGTACGAGTTGGGCGATGTTGGCAAGGGACAACTTCCTTATTCAGAATATATACGGATGCCATGATCGGCATCTTGTTTCTAAGTATATCGTTCCTTGTGATTACCCATCGAGATGGACGCTCTCATTAGGTTGTCCCGTAAAATTCAATGGTGGGCCAGCAAGGCTGACTTGGCCGAGAAAACATTCCAGAGGAAACGTTGAATAGGAAAAAGCAATACATAGACCCGTCAGCGTGGACAAATACGAACAGGAGAGTCGATTCCAAGAATGCGGTCGGTTTCTCGAAGGCATCGCGTCAATCAATGTCTCGTCTCGCCCAGTCAAAGGCGGGAAGGAAGCGCAGACGCGGGAGGATCATCAATTGTGCAGATAAGCTTGTCGGCTTGGCAGCAGCCTGCCACTAACTGTATATGGTCTTATGCGCCGCCCACATGCCCCTTTTACTGCTAGGGACGAACGCCTACTACGTTGTATCGTGCTACCTGAGAGGTTCAATGTTAAACAGAGCGCTCGCTTTTGACCCACACCCATACTCAATCTTGGAACCCGGGGACAGAATCGGGTCCTGGAGATTGGCGAATGAATATCTTGATACATCTCACTCCCCTCCTCTTCAGCCTCGCTCTTCGGCTCTTTTCCAACACGAGTATTCAGCCTGACAAGAAGTTGTCCCTTTTCTCGCGTGCCAAACGATATGGACCAATCAATGGCCTTTGGACGACTTGTTGTGCCGCGTGTCCCCCATGTGAGCTTACCGCCGGTAGAGACAGAAGGCGGATGGGACTGCGACATGTGCAATTGTTGGCCCACCGTGTCCTGCATCCTGCAGCCGACTAGGCCTTAAACAAGAGCTTGAAAGCCTCAATCTAGGACCTCCCGGGTCCCCGAGGCATTGACGTCACAGGCACCATTTGTGTGTTGACCCGGGACGACACACGACACTTCTGAAGAGGGGTCCTTGGCTGAAGAAGATAAAATGATCGCTATGGCCTCTCTCTGTGATGTCGTGAACAAGCAGAAAAACAAGATTCATTAATTAGTTATACTTAGATTCGATCCTCCTGGACCTGAAAGGTCGTCACCTTGACGATACGCTGTGAATCACCACTCAGCCCTTTGTTGTGTTGCTGCCCGGTCCTCGTCAACTCCTCCTCGCTCTCATTCTCCACGCTCGTCCTCGTCCCCCAGACAGACTTTTCCGGTCCCGGCCTGTCGAAATGGCTCCTCCCAGCGTAAGCTGCCTCGCTGTCTCGCCCGTGGCCATTCAGGTCGTCCTCCCGTGCGAATGTGGTGAGGCTAAAAAGGCTGCGATGCCTATTCCCGCTGCCGTCGGTACCCTTTGACTTGAACCCTCCTGATGCAATGGGCTGATCCGTGTCTTGCAATACAGACGGGCCCGATGTCGATATGCCAAGCTTGTGGCCGAGTAATCGAAGCAAAGGTCGCAAAGTAGCAAGGCTGCCGGCAGTGACGGCGAGGCCTTGTTCGGTTGTGGACCAGATGGCGATGTCGAGGGTCGCCCCTGGGAGGTGTTAGCAGAGAGGTTTGCTTGGAGTTGTGATGGTGCAATGGAGTTTGGGAGAGACTTACAGAGAAAGTCTGGGCTTTTGAAATCTTTGACGAATGCGAAACGGACTACCACGGCTGAACTCGCCCTATACAATGTGAGTTGTTTATCCTGTGCTGGGATAAGGGGGTACCTACACGCAGGCCATAGCCATGATAGGAATGAGAGCAATCTTGGTCTTCCGGCCCATGTTGAGCTTCCACACGAGAAACATTGGTAGGATGGCGCATGTAAAGTCGGAAATGACACTAAAGACGCTGTATAGGTAGGTGAGGGCGATGATGACCTCGACGTTGACGCATGTGCCATTCTGGTCCTTGTTCCAGAAGAAGGAGATGGGTCGGCACTGAAAGAGGGTGACAAAGAAGAAGACGAGGCCGGTGCAGACGGTGATCATCATGACGCCGTAGATGATCCAGACGTCTATCTTTCGGACCGTGATTCGGAGGAGGAAGTAGCCGATGGATATTTTGGAGGCGATCATACTGGTGCAGTACCATAGGTAGCACCACCACCAGTATTTCATCGCTTGCTTGATATCTTCGTCGTCCAGGTCTTTGTGGTGACGGCCGGTGCCATAGTGAACTCCAATGAGGGCGCAGATGACGAAAAGGAGGAATGAACACTGTCGATGTCTGGGTCAATGGTGGACCATGGGGGTAGACCGGACGGGACTCACGAGAGCGGTACACATGCACCAATCGTCAAAGCCAAAGTTCTTGACGAGTCGCACACGGACATAGCATCGTAGCAATGTCGATATAATCGCAGTAGTCGCAAGGGTGTAGCACACTGCCTGAAGCTCAGGACCCCGGTTCTCGACGGCCATGGCTGATGCAAGACCCAACAAGTCGCAGGGGGATCATATGCATTCAATATGGGAATAAGGGAAACGAGTACAAAGGATTGAATGAAGAAACGGAAAGGATTCAGAGCCCGGTAGGCTCGGGCCGGGGAAACTGGAGCGTCGCAGATATATCTACTCCAGAAGCTGGGGGGCAAAGACCAAGGCAAGGAAGGCCCCTTGATGATTAACTTGATCTGACCCAAGGCGCTGGCTCTTGGGTCCGCCCGGCCCTTGTGCGGCGATTCAGATGGTCACCGAATCCACCGCATCGACGAACTCCTCCGATCTGCACTTGCTTGGGCATCAAGAGGCGACAGACTATTTTGCGGAATTGGCACGTCCCGGGACTGGCCTCGGTTTGGGCATATAACCCCGAAGCCAAGCTTTTCCTGTCGCGTGGTGGCACTTGGGAACCCCCTGACATTAGTTCCGAACTCTATAGGTGCCTCGGAATACTACCTAGACGACTCTGAAAGGCGCCCTTAGACTACAGTGGCACAGGCACAGCACAGACAGGCACGCAACACGTGTGTGGAACCCGCTTGGAAGACGCCCCGACGGGTCGTGATGCTGTTCTGGGAAGTTTCTCCTTGCGACCGTCGGAGATTTCTCCACCACACTTGACCCCTTTCCTGAGTCAACAAAAAAACTTGAATCTTCTCGAATAACTTTAAAGAAAACGAGTTGACGCCTCTGTCTCTCCTCGGCCGGGAAGGAAATCTGGACACACAATGGCATCATGCGGGGATAGGAGACGCCCGCAGCTAGACAATTTAGCAAAGTTCGGCAGTTGAAGCAAAAGGGTCTTGTCTCACAATCATCTGACGGACTTGGTAGTAGTGGACCTGCGCACTGACAACTCGTCTACAGTAGATCGTCCTGAGCCCTCCAAGCGAGCGAGGATCACCTCCCGGGAGAGTGACTGATCCTTGCAGGACATGACTAGAGACAGCATCGCCTGCGATACTTGACTGTTTTGCGTTGGATAGCATCGCATTGTTTGTGGGGAGAAGTCGATCATTGCTCATTGCCCCTGTTGGATCGGAGCACAAGGCCCGAGAAATTCCCGACTTACTACGCAGTAATAGATTGGGAATTTATCCAGAGATAGGATCGTCAGCCTCACTCTGAGACGGAAGAAGCCGTTCTCCGTCGGTTGTTCCTGTGCTACCGGCAGTAAGCACTTGGTAGCCGGAGCGGATAGTGCACCTCTGCCAAGGACGAAAGCCCGTGGTGGACTGATTGGACAATTAGGGTCTGAATTGACGAATCGAAACAAGGACAAGGTATGTTTCACAAGCGTCGCGGAGTTCGGCTCGCAATTTTCTCGAGATATTACTCCGTGGCTTACCTGCGTGCAAGCGAATGTGGGTTTTTATTACCAGAAGGGAGATTATTCCGTGGGTGTTGAAGAATTTGAGCCACACTCTCTCTCTTGGCGAGACAAGGCTATAACAGACACAGGAACTCGTGTGTAAAAACAACATGATGTGAGGCAGCCACCGCGTGTGTATACCTGATTGGGAACGGGTAACGACATGGCTCTTTTAACCACCGCCGCCACTTATAGGCTCAATTAAGCCCACCAACAGATGTGTCTTGAAACCAACGCCAAGGGGAACTCGGGAGAATGACTCGTCAAATTATCACCGGCACGTAGGGCAAAAGCAAGACACCTACCTACCCTACACCTCGGCGTCATCCCCGCATTCGGCCACTAAAATTGGAGAAGGCGGGGAAATTCGCGGGGATGACAGACCACAACCAAAAGGTGAGCAGAGAGTGGTCAGCTGACCGAGGTTGGCTGCCCCCATAATCTTGAATCCGTCTCGAGATTGGATAGAGCCAACCCCCCGCTTTCAACGACGTCTTTGACGACCTCGCTCGCATACAGAACGCGCAGACGCTGCTCGTCTCAGCCCTACAGAGGCTTCAGGGACTCACTCGACCGTCGCAGCGCGTCGGGCCCTGGCCGCCGACTCAAAGGTCACGCGCCACGATGGCCTCATCACCCCCGCGTCATAAACGCCGCAAGGCCTCTTGCAAGGAGTTCCAGTGCAACCACGAAGGCTGCGGGAGGACGTACTCGCGAGCGGAGCATCTGCAGAGGCATCAGCTTAACCGTCAGTCATGGCTCTGCCGGTGAGGTGCAGTGGACCCCGTGCTGACACGTCTTAGATTCACCCAAGGAGATTTACTACTGCGACTACCCGGGCTGCTCATTCACCTTTGTCAGAAAGGATCTCTACGCGCGTCACAAGCTGAGGCATGAGCGCCAAGTGCAGCAGTATGGGAATGGCAGATTGTCTCAACGGCCGCAAAGAGAATTTTCAAAGGCACCCAGGGATCGTGCTGAGAGGTACTCGTTCAGTGAGGATGGATCTGCCTGGAGCGACACCCAAGACGAGGCAAGGGAAACGCCAGCAAAGGAAAAGCAGCCCGCTAGGAACAGACTCTCACTGGACGCAGGTGGTGTCGATCCAGGCTCTCAGAAGGCTGGTGGTGTAGGAGGTTCGGCACAGCCGGAGTCGGCCCAGCAGAATGAGGCTGGTGAGGCGGCTGGTTACTTTGGGGATCAACGACAACTTCAGAGCCGCGAATCATCACCGGAAAAACAACCCATGGGCACAGTGCCTTTCAGGATGGACCAGATGCCAGGCGCCGACATGTCAATGCCAATGGCGAGTCCGGGACTGCAAGGCAGGCCGGAGCGTATGAGGACCCAGTCCTATGTCATGGCAAACGGAATGCCGACGTCGAGCACCGAGCAACTTATCGAAGAACAACCTTTTGGATTATCGCCATCCAGCACCGACGAATTTACCTCTTGGTTGTTCAACGGCCAGGGCTTGAATTCGAATTACAACTTCGTACCTGGTGGCAACCTAGGAATGGCGGGATACTCGAACAACTTTGGCCAGCTATGCCCGGATTATTCGCAGCCAGGAATGATGGGAGGATCTTATGTCGAACCGATGAATGGCCTCTGGTTCCAGTCAGAGCCTATGCCCATGGCCACACCGATTGTGGATATTTCGCAGATCGGCAAGACTGGGCTTTCGGAGCATAAGCGACAGTCTCTGCTTCAGTACATGATGCAGAGATTCAACGAGATCGGCTCACAGGGCAACAGATCAGCCGCGGATATCAAGAACGAGATTTTCGGAAGCGACAGCGACGCTGACTCCCATGTCCTCAGCCATATCAACGTTCAACGGTACATCAACTCGTACTGGGAGAACTTTCACGACCAATTGCCTATTCTGCATCATCCTACGTTCATACCGGAGACGGCCCATGATTTCCTCTTGTTGGCCGTGCTGATCATGGGCGCTTCCATGCTTGAGAAGAAGGCTGCCCTGCCAGAGACCGCGGACAAAATTTCAAAGTTCACCACCTTTGTCTCGTGGAATCTCCGCTGGCAAGTCTTTATGCACGCCGACTCTCATCCACCGGCTAAGCTCTGGGTCATTCAAACACTTCTTATCCTTGAGGTGTATGAAAAGATGAACGCAACCCGGGTTCTTCATGAGCGTGCTCACATTTACTTCCCCACGACGCTGTCCCTCATGCGCAGAGGAAGCGCCCTGACTGGCAAGCAGTCTTCTTACACCTCTCGAGTCCAAACTCCCATGGGCAGTCCGAAGCTTGGCCAGCCTAGGCTGTTCCCTGGGCCTGATCGGAGAGGATTTGATTCCTCGCCTGAAAAGTGGTGGGATCATTGGATTGCTCAAGAAGCCACTCGACGAGCCGCCTTTGCTGCCTTCATCATCGACGCCACCCACGCCGCCTTGTTTGGACACACGCCCACTTTGGTGATACACGAGATCAAACTTCCACTCCCCTGCGACAACACTCTTTGGTCTTCCGATTCACCATCCGAGATTGGCTGTGTCGAATCGAGCTTGCACGCGAACGGCGTAACACCAATTACCTTCCTCGATGGACTTCAAAAGACCCTCAACGGCCAAAGGGTGCGGACGAGTTCCTTTGGCAGGATGGCCCTTCTTGCTGCATTGCTTTCTGTCACATGGCAGATGCATCAGCGAGACCTCGATCGGGGTACTCTCGGCACTGACACAATCCCGGGTGTTCAAGAACGATGGCGGCCAAAGTTGTTGCGGGCATTTGATTGGTGGAAAAAAGATTACGACGATGGTGTTGCTCATGTTCGGCATGCAGCCTTTGACTGGCAGAGACTGGGGCTGAGCAGCAGAGGTGGAAGCGATGATGGTGATGCTATGGAAACTCTGGGGACGGTTCTCTACCACCTGGGTCACATTACCGTTTACATCAGCATGCCGGAGCTGTGCATCTTTGCTGGTGTTACCCAGATCCTTGGCCGTACTGTTTCCTCTGTCGACTGGAGGAGAACCGAGGCCAAGATCAAGGAATGGGTGGCCTCGCCTGGAGCTATTGGTGGCGTGTATCATGCACTGCAGCTGATCAGGCTCATCCTGCTCCAGGAAGAAACCCCCAGGCGAAGCACCATGGGCGAATCAGGTGGCATGCCCTCCGTTTTCACCCCATCCCCTTATCCCAAGTACGATGCTGCACAAGACAACCTGCTTATTCGTGCCTGGGCTCTATACTACGCGTCCCTGGTGCTATGGGCTTATGGATATGTGCAGGATGGAAACATCGAGCCGTTCCCAGACAACCTGCACTATCCATCCAGCACTCTAGGTGTACCACAAATGCCCACGGAGCCAAGCATGCAGTCATCGTCGAACCAAGGAACAACGCAAGCCAGCAATCCCAGCGCCGACACGCCTCAAGGGTCTCACTCTGAGCAACCATCCATGTCAATGAGTCCTGACTACGAGGCGCTGAAGCGTGATCGCCACGAGGACCTCCGGACTTATCTACAGATCATGATCCCACCAACGATTGACTCGATCAAGGCCTTCCATCTGCATCAGAATCAAGCCGGCGTGGTTGGCAACCGGAACAAGATCATTGGTCTGCTGAGTGTCGTCGACGACGCATTGTCCAACACAAAATGGGAGCTCTTGACCGAGGCGAGACACAGGTTAAAGATGGCAGCGTCCATGATGCAACAGCCCAGAGAACCGAGGATGTAAAAAGGAGCACGAAGTAATTCCGGTGAAAAAAAGGAGCCTTTGTAGTTGTGCGACAGACGTTTGATACCTTTTGAGAGATGTACAACAATAGGCAGCGGGAGGGTTGGTTTATTATTTCTTGTTTCATAGCGGATTATGATTGCAGCAGTATAAGCGATCACTGATTTCATGTATTTATCTTGATCAAGTACATAGCAAAAATGGGTTTCTCTCTTTCTGACATGGTGACTGTTGTTGACCTTGTCTTTATGAGCACGTCACATCGGTTTCTCGGTATTGGCTCCGACATCTCGGCGTCGTCCTCCGATGTCGCAATCAACCGCATTTCGTCTTTGAGAGCGAGTCGAGCTGGCAGATATCCACTCTGTCACCCGATATACCATTCAACCAATGATTACTTTCCAAGAACCATATTTATGGCTACGGCTACACAGGAAAGAAAACGTGATTATCATCTGTTTTGTACTTTGTTCGCAAAGGTGTTGTTGTCGACCTCACGGTAGTTAACGGCACAAGCTGGTTTGCTTCGGCTCACAACAATTGCTACCTATACATCGGCTTCGAGGCCGGTATTCAACTGAAAGAAAGTTGTCAAGCCAGGCATAAAGATAATTGACTAGATAAGATCGCCACCATGTGGATCATGAGATAGAGTTTACAGGCCTCGAACCGGGTTCTATCCCGACCTCAAACGAGGACAATCTCCAGGTCTGGAAGATGGTGTATCTCTAGCGGCACGTGATCGGCGTGAAAAAATGGACCACGACTGGCGACGTCGGAACTTGTCCCGAGGGCGCGACAAGCCATCATCACTCGAAATCCCCGCGTCCCCTTCGGAGCATCTGCCCATCAGTTCCTCACCTTCGGCGAAGCATTCCAGAAGGTGTTTCTCCTCTCTTATCGGCCTTTTAGTTGTTCTTCTCACTCTCTAGGTCAAATGCCTGCAGTCTCCCAAGACATGGCTCGGAGGCGTCCGGCTGCCAACAGCAAAGATGCCCGAAAGGCACCATTGGCGTACGCGAGCCCGCTTCTCCACATTTTTTTCATGCAGTTCGTTGAGTAGAGGCTAATGAAAACATGTTTACAGATGCCTCACTTGTCGCAAGAAGAAGGTTAGGTGCTCGGGGACCACGCCTTGTCAGTATTGCACCAAGAGAGGGCTGGACTGTAGGGTTCCTGAGCATGGGCACAAGCGCATGTATATGGCCAAGTATGGACTTTCACTTTGATGCTGATCTTTACTAATTGGGTGTGATAGTCGTATTGAGGAACTTGAGAGCAAGTTGGCCAGATATGAAAAGGAGGGCAATACGATACCAACCGGACTACCTGCGAGCATCTCACGTATGTTGTCATTCGGCTGCTTGTTTGAAACCCTCTAACAGTTGTAGAAACCCCAGCTCCAACCCATAACGGACTCAACGGAGAAGCAAATGGGCACTCGTCGACTTCTCACTCCTCCCCACATGCAGATCAGCACAGAACGTCAAGGTCTCCCAGCTTCATTCGCCCATCCAGCTTCTCAGCGCCTTTAACCCAACCTAACTATCCGGCTAAAGAGGCCACCCACACATCTCCAGCTTCAAGTGAGTCAACTTGTCTATAGCATGATGACTAAATCGCTTATACAAAAACAGCCATTCTTGCCGGCTCCTCTCTGAGTTCAAGTCACACCTTTGGTTCTAGAGTACAAGATCTACTTGGGTCATCCCGACCCGAGTATGAGCAAATCACAAACAAGCCCTGGGTGAGCCCAGAGGCAAACCAACTCCACGAAGTAGCCAGGAACAGTGCCCCATGGCGAACTTCAAATACCGAGTTTCCAAAGTTGCCACCGAGACAAGAGGCTGAGCGGCTACTGGAAAAGGCCTTGTTCTACATCGGCCAGTCACAGCATCACATCGACGCCCGCGAGTTCTCAGACCGCCTATGGGTGTTTTACGAGAACAAAGACGATCCTGAGCAGCGTCAGTCGCCGTGGGTGCTGGAGATGATTCTGATGATTGCCATTGGAACACTATTTGACGCGAATCCCGAGGGCAATGATGAGTTTTCAGGAGTTCAGCTGTTTGAATATGCGCACAAGAATGTGCCGACATTGACAGAGATGCGTGCCTTTGGGAAGCTCGGGGTTGAGATCTTTGCGCTCTTTGCGATTTACCTTGTGAATATGAATCGCAAGGAGGAGGCTTATCTTTATGTGAGTAACCTGGTTCAACCTTCTCAACAGAACTAACCCGTCCTAGATCAGCACTGCTATGCGACTAGCTATTGCGCAAAAGTATCACAGAGTTTGTGGAACCAGACACTTGATGCAGTCAGAAAAGGTCCATCTGAACCGCCTCTGGTGGACTATTTACATGCACGAGAGGTATGAACCTTGAGGAGAGTGAAGAATCATGGCTAACAGATGATTCAGACGCCTAGCTGCAGCAACAGGAAACCCTCCCAGCATAGCTGACGAAGCCATCAACATCTCACTACCAAGCGATTCCCCCGGATTTCCCCCTGCCGGGCCTATGTGCACAAACATTCGAATCGCCAGAGCCACAGGGCGTATCCTGGCTGGTACACAATACCCTTCCCAATGTATCAAGCTATATCTAACATTTTTTCAGTGCTCTACAACCCAGAAGACGAATCAGAGAATACTTTCATCCCTCACGTCCAGGAGATCGTCAAGTCTCTTTACGGGATATCACAAGAGATTCCCTCAGACTCGGTTACTGATGTCTACAACCTGGGCCGTGACCAGTGCCTGAGGACAACTGCCTCGCTTCATCTGATGCTCTTCCAGGTATGTAGAACCGAATGGCGAGAAAGCTACTTGCTAACAGTTTCAGGCAACAATTCTCACAATCCGGCCAATCATGCTTCATGCTGCGAAACTCATTCTGAGTGGCCAAGGGCCAACTGGCGAGCAACTGCAAGCTTCGCCACTTGGAAGGTTATCAAGGACATGCGTAGAAGCTGCAAGGCGGCAACTCAAAGTCGTCGGTACACTAAGGAAGCGAAACATGATTGGTGAGTGTTTCAAAGCTTTTATCAGGTTGACTTACTGACAAATCTAGCAATCTTTGGTTTTTATGACTTTGAGGCCTCGTTCTCTGCTGCCTTCGTCATGATTCTGGCCGCCATTCTGGACTCTGTTTGCGACGAGAGCTCAAAGATCAACCCAAAGCCGGGATTGACCGAAGCCCTGGGCGAGTTGCAGTACCTTGCCGACCATGGCAACACATATGCTCGTGATAGGCTTCAGGAGGTGAAGAGGCTATGGAAGGTGATGGCTCAAAAGATCGAGTCACTACAAGTGGTCAACGTCTCTCCTCAGGCACACACAGGCGATGTCAACGGCGATGCTCACCGCGACACTCAGACCAATGGTATCGGTGTCAACGGCACAGAACTCGTCAACATGGGCAACGCTAGTGTTGAACTAGTTCCCGGACAGGGTCAGACATCTCCAGAGGACTTTATGCTCCTCGACACTGATCTTTGGGACAACTTCAACAACCTCTGGGTTCCCATGCCTGAGGGCGCAGGGGAAAACCAGCAGCAAGACATGATGATGGCGGACATTCCGCCCGACGACTTTTACAAGTACTGCTACTCGATGTATAATAATCCCGACTGGGACCTCACGGGAGAGGATGTTGGGGACTTTGCTGAGCTTGGGAGGCATATTCAGGATTCTTGAGGGTTTT
Organism: Fusarium sp. FW16.1; assembly: GCA_017654865.1. Lineage (NCBI taxonomy): Eukaryota > Fungi > Ascomycota > Sordariomycetes > Hypocreales > Nectriaceae > Fusarium > Fusarium sp. FW16.1. The sequence continues at coordinate 3,558,684 of JADNRB010000001.1, forward strand.
TGGGACTAAAAGTTTTTGGCGAGAGAATTGTATCTCGAAGAAGCAGGCGTATTTAACAAGACCTGGAGTAATATTTTCAAGCTACCGAATTCAACATATTCGGACCCTTTCAACAGAAGCTTCTTCTGCGAAATAGTTAGGGAATGACATCTCATGACCTGGTTCCTCCTTCGTCCCCTTTGAGCCGATTCCTACTGCTGCTGCCCAAACCTTTCCCACCCGTTCGTACAAACCGCCGCCTCTTTCGGCGGGCTGCAAGACGAGATAGTTTGCCTCCTGGGTTTGCCCGTCTTCGATAGTTTTTCCCATCTCCACAGCCAGGACTCCAGAGTCTGGAGTTTTCATCGCCCAGTCTTCCACGTCGGGCTGGAACTGGAACTTGTATGGACCCGAAGAGCGACACTCTCCGTTTGTGAACTGGATTCTCGGGAACCCTTGACCATGTCTTCCGCGAGGAAATATCTTTATGCGAGCTACATACCCTTCTAGAGTAAGTATTCCGTGATGAAGACGACCGAGGAATGTAGGTCCGTCAGGTTTTCAATCAATGTCAACGACCTTGACCGTAAAAGTCGTCCTATGGACACGATCCCACGGGCCGGCAATGGGCCCCGAGACAGAACCACACGACCAAGTTGGCACGCTCTTTAGCGTCTCTGGCCTTTCTCTATCGTCGCCAAATGTCTGCCAGCAAAGATCAGAGACGAGAGAGTCCTCCCACAGACCAGCCAGATAACGCCCTTTTCTCTCCTTGCTGAGTTGTGACGCGATACCAGCCATGACTGGGAGTCTGTCTTGGATGTATGTGAGGTCCAAGGACGTGATGCTCCTGAGGTTCTGATACCATAATTTGAGCATGACCATTGGATCTCCTAGATCCAGATTAGGTTTAGAAACACTAAGGAGTTGCGTCGTCCTCTCGCGAACGGTTGGTCTTGCAGGTGTTCCTCCACATTGGCACGTTGTCAAAACTGGCACTCCCACGAGCTCCCTTGGGCCAAAATGGAGGAATCTCCGGGAGAGGACATGTTCTTGATGTACCCATCCTCGAGTCATAAGGGGAAACTCGTACGTGCCCCCGTTAAAGGTTTCATCGCGGCTGGATTCATAAGGATGCCTTATGTGAGTCCTCACAACGAGGTGGTACGGTCGTCCTTGTTTGTCCACCCCTTGAATATCAAGAGATTCATCTCGTGCAGGTCGAGGAGGATAGAAGCCTACCGTGCCATCAGGTGATGCAGTGGCTGCCAAAGTAACGTCGGCGTTGGCATAGTATTCCGCCATCTTGACGGCTTCTCTTTCCCAGTCTGGTGTATCATCTTGGATGATACATAGAGAGTCAATCCAGATGAACTCAATGCCAAGGTGAAATGAAAATTCGATGGCGTCCTTGAAGGTAGTCGATAGATCAGCCCAGGGAATTTGCCCCTTGTGGCGTTTAAAGTTGTCCTTGGTCGTCCTGATTATCTGGTGTTTGCCCCAGCAATGACTGAGGCAAGCATAAGATCCTCGTTCACCCGGCGATGCCTCGTAGAGACGAGCTTTGCATGATCCTATCCCTGAGTCTTGAATGATCTGGACAACTCTTCTCGGCAGGATGTTGTCTTTGGAATTTTTACAGCCTGTGTGCGTCTTGCAGCAGTCGTCGATCCACTTCCTGGCTTGGTTTGCAAGCTCCTGGGGCTTAGAAGGAATCACCAGAGCTTCTTCAAACGCGGTCCAGGAACAAGACTTTCCTAGGTGACCATTTGATGAGTAAAATTGAAGGCTGCTGGGAAGTCTCGTACCTTTAGCAGTGTATATGTGAAGTTCACGATCCCGAAACATTTGTCCCACCAACTCCTTTGGCAAATCATCCTCAACGACATCTACCTCTACAGAGACGGTCACACTGAGCGTCTCACTTGGGTTCTGTAGATGGCGACCGTTCAATCGAGAGAAGGAGAGGGCGAAATAAGATGTCGCTTTGAGAATCTCTGGAAAGCAATGTTCCACTGCTCTAAGAATAATGCCGCAAGTATAACATGTCGGCGCGGAGTGAGATAGTTCATCAAGGGTACAGCGTGTTCTTGAGGGTGGTTGAAGTAGGCTCTCGTCAAAGTCGAGGCATATCTTGCAGGATGGTGACAGCATTGGGTCTCGGCCTGGGCGTTGCGACAATGGATTTGTCCAAGTGTCAACCCAATTGAGTATTCACTTCGTGTTGAAGAACCTGGGCGAGACAGCAATGTCCAAAGTCCTTCCAGCGTCTCGTTTGCTGAAGATATGAAGATTGATCCTTCACCAAGTTGACATGAGGCGCAGTTGGGCTGAAGGCGCTTATGCATAAATACCTCATGCAGTGAGGCTTTGAGAAGCACAGCCTCTCCCAGGCTCCCTTGAATTATTTTTCCCCTGTCAACTCAGAGGGCGAACAAAGTCACCATCTAGACACTTGCTTCAACAGGGCCAGATTAGCTCCACCTTTGATGTGGAATAAGTCGCCCATCAGGCGGTTGTAACCCTGGCCAGCCCATCAGGATGACCTCTGGATTCCTCCCTGATCTCGTCGAGGATGCCAAAATCGAGGCCGCCTTTTTGGATTCGTGCACTCGCCATGTAGTTTATGAAGCTGGGGAGTCTCCAAGCTCACGGCCCTCGCGCAAAGAGGAGCGATGGCGGAGGCAGTCAATACTAGGGCGAGGTGGCTACGGCATGGTCCATCTCGAGAGATGCATCACAGGCAATAACAACAGATTGAGGGCTTTCAAAGAAATCATCAAGTGTTCCACGGTGGGGCTGAAAACCGACTGGATCAGCGAGCTCGAGGCAGTCTTTAAGTTTTCACATCCCAAGGTTGGTCGGGGTTTGGCCGATAGGTATACTTCAGTTTGGATGCTAACCAGGATTAGTACCGCCATTGCTTTGTGAGCTCGGAGGCGTGGTATGAACTAAACGGCCGCATCTTCATGGCCATGGAGTTTATGCCTCTGGGAGATATGCAAACCAACTTGCGAGATAGACCTCTATCGGAGTTTGAGGGGAGACAGATCACAGAACAGGTCTTGGAAGCTGTTGGATTCATGCACAACAGCGGATTTATTCATCAAGATCTAAAGCTATCGGTATGCCTATCCGGTGAAAGTTTCGTTACATTTCTGACTGGGTTTCAGAACATCATGGTTGTGTCCAAAGCTCCAACCTAGTATGTCAGGGTCGCCGACTTTGGTATCAGCAGGAGGTTGAGGGATTCGGACACATTTGCTTTCATCCCTCACGGAACCCTGGGCTCCAGATATCATTGGCGCAATCCCAGACCAGCGGTAGTCTCCATCAGCAGATATGTGGTCACTGGGTTGTGTCGTGTACAAGATACTGACAGGGACGCTCCCCTTCCCCCAGATCAGTGAACTGGCCATGTACTGCCATGGTCTTTCTGAGTTTCCGAGGGATCACTTGCTCTCGTGCAAAGCCTTGGACCACGGGCAAGACTTTGTGATTAAACTCCTACAGGCGCGAAGTGAAGATCGTCTGACGGCTACCTCGACGGCACAACATCCATGGTTCACCACTTCACTTGACCCTTTGGCACCTAGGCCCAGATCAAGGCGAGCCAACCTCCCACACATATGAAAAAGGCTGAATTCAGGCCAACAAGACAGTTGTGGCTTCGTTGCGAATAGTAGCCAAACCCAAACGACAGCCTATTGCATGGCTTCGGCGACTTGGACAACCGATACGCCGGGGGCCTGGGCAACCCATACAACGGGGGCCAAGTTTACAGGTCCATCTCGCCGGCCTAGGTTCGCCTCTGCTTTTTTGAGGGGACCTGAAAGTGTCTTTCCCGCGTCCTTCTACGATCATAATCCATTTCTCCCAACGGATAGCTGGACTGGCCCAGGGGCTATGACTCGTTCACAACAACTGGGAAGTGGAGAGGGGGCAGGGATACTGGCTGGCGCAAGGAGGGAGAAGACTCGTAGAGCGTCTGAAGTCCAACTCTTAAACAATGAAGAAACGCGGGAAAAGAGACAAAATACTGAAGATTGAAGATGAAGAAAGAGCCGAGATAGAAGACTTATCTGCAAGGCGAAGATCAGGCTGTTCATCTTCGGCGACTACCGCCAACGGATGTAAACGCCACGAACCGTCGGTCATCTCACCCGGGATCCGACCACCGCCTGCAATCAGGCAAAACGCAACACAAAAGCCATCATCCCAGCCTGTCGGGTCCTCAAGAGCGCCCTCTCGAACGACGTCCTCGAGCCATGGTTCGATGTGGCCCTCCCAAGTGATCCAGTGCCTCGGGACGAGAGCAGCCGAAGCAGCATCTGATATGCCGACTCCTAACCCCCCATCTTGGCGCTTCATAGGCTGGGAAATATGAGCCTGTGGATTAGCCTAAATTTGCTGGGAGATAAACTTCGGGATACAAGTCAGATGCGGAGGTGGTGTGGAGGGATGCAACCTTGGTCTCTGTGGGAGACGACTACTTGGCTGTCGAGTCGAGCTGATGAGGCGACTCTCTAGCCGACTTGGATGGCTTCAACCCGACGGCCCATTTGACGACATCACCCATTTGATGGATCTTCGACTGGCGTGTTGGAGTTTTGGTCATACGAGCTTTGTCCGTGGCAAAAGTAAGCAGTAACTAAGCGCTGTTGAGGGAGAGACCACCTTAGTGATGACTGACAGATCAGAGAGTGACAGTCAAGCGGGCCCGACACTCACACAGGCGAGAGTAGAAACCCAGCCAGAATTATCCGACGGGTCTTTGAGAGCGCTGAATATAACCCAACAATGTACGACAGCTTGGAAAGCAACGAGACTCCTTGCATGCGGCTTAAGGTTCTGACCAAGGTCAAGGTCGCGTGCAGCGCTTGGAGAAGCACTTAACCCATTCCCAGGATATAATACCGGTAGAATAGACACAAAGATGGGATGAGATTCACCCGTGATCAAGCAAATACGGGTGCCAACAAAGACAAAAGTTCTTTCACATGCATGACCCCAAGCCCACTAAGACGGAGTTGACTGCCGACGAACCTAGCCCCAGAGACCAACAAAAGCTTGCCTGATCCTCCCGGTCAATCCCCCAGAAAAGTCCAGCTGCAGGACCAAGAGAAAGCGGAGTCTACACCGAAGAGAGACCAGCATCACCATCCCCCAGACCTTACCCCAGATTCTCCACCTGCTCAACTAGGCAGTTGAAATCCTTTCTACCCCAAAACTCTAGAGATTTGAGGGGGAGGAGACAAGCTGTGAGTGGTCAGTCGTTTTCTTGATCTTAGGCGGTCCACTCGCAGTCGATGAGACCAGGCCATGTTGAACATCACCCCGCAAGATCTTCCACCAATGGCGCCGGGGGTCTGTGTGAGATGGCCTCGAACACTAACTGTGAACCTGGGGTACGAACGATTTCACGGCCCGTCGATCCTATTGCGGGATACAGGCTCAATTCGATGTGCCGGGCTTTGAGTGGAGAGGATCATGTTTGCCGTGAGGTTGCAGAGTCGAGGTAGGAATGAGGAGAAGATCCTGGGCAGAGGCAGCTCAAGGTGACATTATAACTACCCACGGCCCCAGTCTGGGGAACTCAATTGATACAGCCCTATCCTCTCCAACTCTCATCCATTGAGATCCAAGTGTTCATCTCACTGGGCAGGCTTCAACATGACGACCGAAAAGCAAGGCGGAGCTCCAGATCTCCAGATCGAGACCACTGACAATGGCCTCGACCACCTCAAGGATGTCGACTTGCACGACAAGGCGCTCAATACCGAGGCTCACCAGGCCACGGCCCAAGAGCACAGCTTTGGCGTCTTTCAGGCTCTCAAGACGTACAAGCGGGCTGCCTTTTGGTCCATCCGTAAGTTTACCTACTCAAAAAGGGTGCTGTACTGACAGCTTCCAGTCATCTCGACCACTGTCATCATGGAGGGTTACGATGTAACTCTTCTGAGCTCGTTCTACGCTTACCCGAGTTTCCGCGAGAAGTACGGCGCCTGGCTGGATGAGGACAACGGATACCAGATCTCGGCAAACTGGCAGCAGAGGTTCAACTGTCTCGGCGCCTTTGCCAACATCATCGGCGCCATGATGAACGGATGGGCGACTGCCAAATGGGGCCACCGCAAGGTCCTTATGGCGAGCTGTTTCTGGCTGACTGCTTTCATCTTTGTCGTCTTCTTTGCGCCCAACATCGAGGTTCTTCTGGTCGGTCAGTTCCTTTGCAACATCCCCTGGGGTGTCTTTGCCACCACTGGCCCTGCATATGCTGCAGAGGTTACTCCTCTGGCTATCCGTGGTTATCTTACCGCCTATGTCAACCTGTGCTGGTGCATCGGCCAGTTCATCTCAGCCGGCGTCCTCAAGGGTCTCGTCAACAACCCTACCGAGTGGAGTTACAGAGTCCCCTTTGCCATCCAGTGGGTGTGGCCCGTTCCTCTGTTCATCGCCGCCTGGATGGCCCCAGAGTCTCCCTGGTATCTCGTCCGGACGAACCAGCTCGACGAGGCCAAGCGAGCCCTCGAGCGTCTGTCCGAGCCGGAGCACGACATCAACATTGATGCCACCGTCGCCATGATGGTGCACACCAACAAGCTTGAGATTGAGGAGCGGGCTGGTGTTACGTACTGGGACTGCTTCCGCGGTAGCAACATTCGACGTACCGAGATCGCATGCGTGGGCTTCCTCTCCCAGATCACCAACGGCGGTGCTCTCTGCTACAGTGGATCTTTCTTCTTCCAGCAGACCGGTATTAGTGCCGATGCTTCGTACGGAATCGCCCTCGGTGGCACTGGAATCGCCTTTGTCGGAACCATCATCTCGTGGTTCTACATCTCCAAATGGGGACGCCGCACAATCTGGCTCGCTGGCTTCTCCTCCCTCGTCGTCATCCTCTGGGTCATTGGTTTCCTAGCCCTAGCCAAGCAGACCATGGCTCTCGCCTGGGCGCAGTCCATACTCTGTATCGTCTGGCTCGGCGCTTACTCCATGTCGGTCGGCCCCATCATCTACACCTTGGTCGCCGAGATTGGCTCAACCCGTCTACGAACCCAGACCGTCGTCCTGGCCCGATCGACCTATTACGTCGGCAACATTGTCTGTGGAGGACTTCTCCAGCCCCAGCTTCTCTCCCCCGGAGCGTGGAATGCAAAGGGAAAGACTGTGAGTGCCCATCCTGACCATACTCGCCACAGCGTCCACTAACACCAGCACAGGCCTTTTTCTGGGCCGGACTCGCTACTCTTACGCTCATCTGGGGCTACTTCCGCATGTTTGAGACCAAGGACCGAACCTTTGGTGAGATGGACTACATGGTAAGTGATATGCCCAAATCAAGAAAGATCTTCGCTAACAACGTTGAACAGTTCCAGAAGGGCGTCCCAGCTCGCAAGTCTGCCAATTACAAGATCAACGAGGACGAGGTGTTCCTTGCTGAAGCTCAGGCCAGCAGGGAGCAAAAGTGAAATGCGTGACGGTGGTTGGGATGAATGACAAGGAGTGGTTATGGTCTAGTTTTTAAGCGTGGGAACCGGAATCCGTGCAAATACCAATTTGTTTTATCCATCAGCCTCGAATTCAAGAAAGAATTTTTATGTTGCAATGCTTTCTTGCAAATGCATGGCTGAGACTTGTCGGCCGACGGAGGTGACCGGGTAATGTTTTGGTCGGTGAGACATGGTCGGGAGCGTTTGTGGCGGGAACCTCCTTACAAGCATTCAACGGTGAGCTGAGGGTGAGATAGGGGGAGCTCGAGTGGAACAGGTGAAAGAGTCGAGTATGTTGCCCAATGTTTGATGCTTCATGTTTGCGGGAAGGGAATCGTCTCAATATCTTCAACTCAAGACAGGATTAAAGTCGGTCGCCCAACATTCGTCCCATCTCGACTCTGCCCGTTCCAGACACGCCGAAGCTCGCAAGCTCAAAGAACGGATCGATCGGCTTCCAAGCCAAGCGTGCCGCTCTCCACTCCAAGGGGGAGCTTAGCCCACTTGGACCACCCACGATTCAGCCACTCGTCGACGGTAGTTTGTTCCCGGGGAATCTTCTCGTATCACGACCAAGATTTGACCCATTGACGTCAAGGAAGTTTCCTGGGCATCAGTAGCGAAGTGAATCCAGGAGGATTGCGAAATTGTACCTGCATCTGATTGAACCACTCAGGAGGTTGCATCGAATGTTTCGTCTGCATGCCCAGTCTAAACATGAAGATTGGCCATGGAATTGGAACCCAGCTGCAAAAAGAGACATCCCAGATCCCAGCTTATAAATGCGCTAGAGATTGGGTACGCGAATAGACTTTGCTTATGTTTTCTTTGTCGGTGACTTGTTCCTTGCATAAAGATCCACCCGTGAATGAGCTTGGTCCTCCCTGATCCCCGTTCAAGTGAGTGTTTTGGACGTGGTTTGGACAACACATGGCATCGAGACGTGGCAGATCCTCAGCGAGTTGAGCGAAGCATGCATCGGGCGCGTTTTATCGTCATTAACATGAATAAACAAGAAACTGTACTTGACCGTATCATAACCATTCCTCAACGCGATCATGATTGTTTATCGTCGATCACACGCAAATTACCGTCCCGTCTATGGCTTGGGTGGCGCTGGATACGAGACAGGAGATGCTGGGGTTAGCCGCCAATGAGCACTGACCTCGAGGCTGCTATTCTTAGCGGACTAAGCGCCGGGGCCAATCATTCCATCGCTGTGGAGCCGCGTCGTCAGCTCTTTCCCCTGAAAAACCGGGAACTTAGTGCATGCACGTGACGGATGCCAGGGCCCGCTCCCCCTAATTTCATGGCGTTCCTGAATGACCCAAAACAAGAAGCCTCCTCCATTCTTTCAATCACGAAAAAAGACCTTTCTCTCTCTCATCATTCCCTTTTTTCTTGTCTGTCCTTTCTCTTTTGGGATCGACTATCTATATTCCTCGTCACTCTCTTTTTGGCTCAGGCCTTTTTTGAATATTATTTCACACATATCCCACGCTCTTTTTAATACGTGATCGATTAGGCGTGGCGTGACCTCAAAAGGTTTCACAGGAAAAGTAACGAAAACAACACTCTCTTGTCGAACCGAATAGACTTTAGCCATCATGAAGGTTTCCGCTACCCTCGCTGCCGGCGCCCTCGCCGTTGGCGCTTCCGCCAAGAACTACCTTGGTTTCAACTCCGGTGCCACCCTCGCCGACCGATCCGCCAAGTTCAAGGCCGACTTCAAGGCCGAGTTCGAGACTGCCCAGGGCCTCAAGGGCGCTCCCGGTGACTTCAGCGCTGTCCGACTCTACACCAACATCCAGGCCTACTCTCAGGATGACCCCATCGAGGCTTTCGAGGCTGCCATCGAGACCGAGACTTCCATCCTTCTCGGTGTCTGGGCCTCTGGAACCGATAACATCGACAAGGAGATCAGCGCCCTGAAGAAGGCTGTTGCCAAGTACGGCACTGAGCTTACCGACCTCATCATCGGTGTCTCCATCGGTAGCGAGGATCTCTATCGAAACTCGGTCACTGGTGTCAAGAACAAGGGTGGTGTCGGTGTCGACCCCGATGTTCTCGTCGACTTCATCGACGACTTCCGCACCGCCTTCAAGGGCACCCCCATCGCCAAGGTTCCCCTCGGCCACGTCGACACCTGGGATGTCTGGGGCAACGCTACCAACAAGCCCGTCCTCGACGCCATTGACTTTATCGGTGTCGATGAGTACCCCTACTACGAGAACGACAAGGGCAACAGCATCGAGAACGCTGGCAAGCTCTTCGACAAGGCCTACGAGGCTACCATTGCTGCCGCCGGCGGCAAGCCCGTCTGGGTCACCGAGACCGGTTGGCCCGTGACTGGTCCCGACTGGGATGAGGCTGTCCCCAGCGTCAAGAACGCCCAGAAGTACTGGCGCGATGTTGGCTGCCGCCGCCTCTTCAACCAGACCCCCACCTTCTGGTACACTCTCCGTGACTCCAACCCCGACAACAAGATGAAGTTTGCCATCACCAAGGACCTGTCCACCAACCCTCTCTTCGACCTTTCTTGCGAGGGCTACGAGGAGGAGGAGACCTCCACCTCCTCCAAGGCCGCCACCAAGACCCGCACCAGCGGTTCTTCCAAGGCTACTGACACTGAGGATGCCGAGTCCACCGAGACCACCAGCGCTGCCCACAACAACTCCACTGCCACCGCTACTGGCTCTGGCTCTGGCTCTGGTCACGAGTCTACCAAGACTGCTACTGGCACTGGTGTCTACTCTACCCCCACCTCCGGCTCCGGCTCTGGTTCCGGCTCTGACTCCGACTCCGAGTCTGGCTCCGGCTCAGGCTCTGGTTCCTCCGGCTCTGGTTCTTCTGAGTCTGGTTCTGGCTCTTCCGGCTCCGGCTCCGAGTCTGGCTCTGGCTCCGGTTCTGGTTCCGAGTCTGGCTCCGGCTCCGGCTCTGAGTCCGGCTCTGCTCCCGCCGAGACCCCCAGCACCATCGTCAGCGGTGCTTCTACCCTCAAGGTTTCGGCTGCTGGCCTCGCCATCGTCGCCGCCTTCTTTGCTCTGTAAATTACCCAAATGGATCGTGGGTTGACTTGACGCCCATTAGCGTGTCTTGTGTATTATCTCGCGCCCGAGATCTGTTTTTGTATTCGTGCATAGACCAAGGATAGACTTAAGAAGGTTGCCGTTATTTGACTTTAATGACATGGTTTTTTGTGAAGTGGGTTTCATTTGTGTGCTTTGTTCTCGTTCCTCTTGCTCTCATTATTCCATTTACTTCTAGTGTTTCAGTCCATGACTAGGCATATGCCAAAGCTCAGGAAGCAAAAAGAGATGCTGTCTACCAACAATATCAAGTCAAAAACATCTCCATCCACTGGCAAAAAAGTGCAAAAGAAAGGGTCTGGCCGGGGATTGAACCCGGGACCTCTCGCAAGCTTGCTTTCGGGTTTGCCCTAAGCGAGAATCATACCACTAGACCACCAGACCAATCACGTGATTGTTTGATGAAGGGAATTCAGCAATCAGAGGCCATACGCACACCGGGAGGACACAGCGATGCAGGGTAGGATCATGATTGATCAAGATTGACATGACGTAAAGAGGATCTTGGGACTGGGGGATCATTATCCTTTTTCGGGCTCCAAGGCATTCTTTAGCATCTATTTTAGTCTAATAATGAGGTAAATTGGAGGCCGCCAGCTGCCATTGACAATCTCCTTGCTCTCAAAGTTGTCAGTGATGATCCATTTTGCTCAAGCTTTAGACCTCCATACCTACCTACTCTACGGAGTACTACTGCACAGAGGAGGTAGAGCTATCTCAGCTACCCAAGCTACCTGGTCAACTTCTAAGCGCTAGCAGTACTGAAACCCCGACAGGGCAGCTCAAGTCCATTCATCATAAGCTTAACCATCACTGTCGAAACCAATGTCACCTCACAAGTCACATCGAAGAGCTCGGCCCTCCGTACGGGCAGCAATCTCTCAGCCGCCAGTAGCCACAATCACGTTGTGTTCAGCACAAAGTTCCTTGCAGATCTCCATCCAGCACACAAAATATGTCTTGTTAGGCAGCTAGCGTGTATCACACACAGCCCCCCTCCCAACCCGATGGACAATGTAAAACATTTCACTTCCGACGGAGCTATTTTTTTCTCTCTCGGAGCTGAGCTACCGAGCCAAGACTTGTTCGGCAGGAGGGCAAGCAGAGAAAAGTACCGACAGGATGGATGGGCGAATGAGCTGTAGCAAGCGACGAGCATTTGCTGCACGCAAGGCGTTTTTTCCCTTCTCGTTCAACTGAGCTTGAGGCCATGATCCATCGTTTCTTTCAGCTCCTCCACCGCCCCCTTGCTTCAGAGGTCAAGTGGAATCAGCCTTGCCGGCGCCACACCCTATCCATTCGTGGGTTGCTATATCGGGACCGTTGCTGCGATCAGCCCTACGGTTAGTAGCAGCAGCTTCTGGCCAGTAGAAGCTGCGCATGGCTGATGGGCAGCGCGCGTCCCAGTGGGGAGGGAGGATGGGCGTTTTCCATGTGACTGACTTTCGCTGTCCGCAAGGGTCTCTCTCTGCCACCTTTAAAAAGGGCCCAAGGGTCCAGTAGTTTGCGACGTCATCCAGCTTCCTCCCACCATTCCTCTCGATCGAGTCCCTATCCACAGTCAGCACATCAAACACCACCCACAATGTCCGTCCAGCTTCAGCCCGCGCCCCGCCAGGTCGGCGTCTTTCCCAACCTCATCGCCCGACAGACCGAGACGCTGGTGCTCAAGGAAAAGGTGCTCTCCCTGACGGGCGACAGCTTCGACATCAAGCTCGCCAATGGCCAGCCCATCCTCAAGGTCGAGGGAAAGATGCTGAGCATCTCGGGTCGCAAGTCGGTCTACGACATGCAGGGCAACCACCTGTTTGACATTGTCAAGAAGCTGCTCAACATCCACACCACGTTCCATGTTGAGAGTCCGCAGGGGCAGGTCCTCATGGAGGTCAAGAGTAGCTTTAAGCGTAAGCTCCCTTTTGAACCGCATTTGAATGCGCCTCGTATTGACAGTCGCAGTGCTCGGGTCCAAGGCCACAGCTACCTTCACCTCGGCCGATGGCAAGCAAGACGTCCTCGAGATGAAGGGCGGCTGGCTCGACTACGCGGCCGACATTATGGACAAGACGACAGGCACAGCCGTCGCCCGAATCGACCGCAAGCTCCTCAGCGGAAAGGACATCTTTTTCGGCCAGCAGACGTACGCCCTCGTCGTGGCGCCCAACGTCGACATGGCCCTCATGGCTGCTCTGTGTATCTGCATGGACGAGAAGAATAACGAAAAGTAAACGACGGAACGATGAACGAAGGAGGTGGATTTATTGATACCCAGCAGAGGTGAACTCGCTGTCGGATTTATGTTTGTTCTGGGAGGTTCTTTTTGAGTATCAGCATTGTTTCTGTTGTGGCAAGTGTTTCTGGGAACTGGCAGAGAGAAATAGCCAGAATGAGGAAAACGGCCTACTTGAGTAGCAAATAACCAAGAAATAGACCTATGTCATCAGATTTCCCATGACAATGGAGAGTGTCAACTCATGGGGAGAGCCATTGTCAGAGCACACGTCGAGGGAAGCGTCTTGACAAACGACAACAGCAATGGCACCAATAACAACAACAAAGTCAAGTTTGAAAGAACCAAGTTCCGTCTTACCGCTCTCGTATCTACTTGCCAATCTCCTCCTCCTGACTACACCCCTTGATGCGTCAACACCACCACCACACACAACATCCACGCACGCCAAGCAATATTACCCAAACGCCCCTTTTACCAGGTCCCCCTACACTTCCAAGAAAAAAAAGAAATAAGCAAGAGATGAGAAAACAAGCTTCTTTGTCAAGCTTCTTGTCAAGCTTTTTTCTCCCTGGTAAATGCTGCTTTGTCTCGCTGACCGTTGCTTAAAAAAAGCTTGATCAGATCAAGCATCATACAGATGTGATTATTACCGCATTCTCGGCAAGATTTTGCCGTGTAGATATCTCGGCACGAAGCTAGTAAAAACGGTCGATCACCGTGTAAATGGCGGTGTCTTTTAATCTCGATTCAGAATTTACTCTTGCTGTTAAGATCGAGCCCGTCTCTTGACTCGGCTTGTGGAGATATGCGGGCTGTCAAGAACACAGCCTCAATGACTACCCAGGGTTTGGGTGGGAACCAGAGGGATAGGAGAGCAAAAAAAGGGGGATCCGCGTCCGCTAGAGGGCTCGTAGGGCTTAGGTTTGTGAAACCGTTATGTATTGTATATGAAAAGGTGACGACTTGTCCTGATGCTCAAGTGTATCTACCTAGGTACTGTGCAAGGCCATCATCACCACAAACACAAGAAAATGGGCATCAACATCACCAACACCAATGCCCTCCACCGAAAGGGCGCGTAGCAATCTCAGTTTCAAACGGTTCACGGATACAATACGGAGCAAGTATAAATGTACTCCCAGTCGCCAAGCACCAACCGCCGACTATCGACATACAAGAGCGGGGAGAGAAGGAGGCTGTGCAAAGAGTCCCTCACCACGTTCGTGTAATGCCAAGCAAGCATGGACAATGGACAACTCACATGAGTGACTTTTTCCTTTCCTGCCTCAATTTTTGTTATTTTCTCTGGTGACTTCTACCTCATAAAGCTGCGCTGTCATGCTACTATTCCTCACTGACATCGACTCCATCCGGTGAGGCCTCCAACTTCAACCCCGAAGACTCGGGCTCTCGGCCGGAGCAGAGGCCGGATATTTCGAGACCGGGGTTGAAGGCAAAGAGGGTCCAATAGTTCTTGGCTCCGTGCCGATAAGCGAAAACAATGGTTACTAGTATCCTTTTATGCACCCCCGGCGCGTCTGGGACATGGTCTGACGCCTGGCCAGGCCATGCATGCGCTGCAGTAGAGCACTCACAGCGGCACATGAGGTGCAGCACACGCCGAGCCAGGCCAGGCCTTTGACATCAACGACATGTGGATGCTCTCAGTCATTCATTCACTCGCAGAACAGTGGCAGTGCTAATTGCCAAGAGGCTCTCGCCAAGATGTAGCATCATCACGAAATGAATGCATGGATGCATTCTTGTTCCTTCTGCTTGTGCTTGTACAATGTACAAAGAAAGGTATCAACAAGTGGAGTCCAAATTCAATAACCTGCTTCCCTGTCCTGCCTACACGGCTTCAACCCATCCCAATTGGATATTGACCTGAAATGCGTCGTCGTTAATCATGGCTCATTTTACATCCCTTAGTCCTCATACACCTCCTCGTACGCCTCTTCGTACTCCTCACGGGCCTCCTCAAGGGCCTCTTGGTCACTACTGCTGGCGTCCGAGTCGGCAGCGGCTGCAAGAGCCTCCTCATACTCCTCACGAGCTTCCTGAACATCCTCGCGATCGCTCGATGAGACAGAGTCACCATCGGCATCAGTGGGGGGAAGGACGGCAGGGGGTCCATCCTGGGCGTAGGGGTCGTTATAGTCGGCGGGAGGCGCCTCACGGTACTGGTTGTACTCGTTGTATTCGGTGTGTGTGACAGGAGCGGGAGCAGGAGCAGCATGCTCATGGTCGCTGTCGCTGTCGTCAAGGGCATTAGCAATGAGGGCACCGCCTACAGCGCCGACAGCGAGACCACCGGCAGCACCGAGGAGCATGCCGGAGCTGCCGCTCTTCTTCTTCTCGCCGCCGCGCTCGCCTTCATTTCCGTAGGGGTTGTGGCCGCCGTCCTGGGGAGGATAGCCGCCGCCGGGAGCACCGTAGCCTGGGGCGCCGTAAGGAGCAGGTGAGCCGTATCCGGGGGCACCTCCGTAGCCGCCCTGAGGAGGGGGAGAGCCATAACCGGCAGGGGGAGGAGATCCGTAGCCACCGTAGCCAGGAGAGGGCGATCCGTAACCGCCTTGAGGAGGAGGAGAGCCGTAGCCAGGAGCGCCACCATAGCCGGGAGCACCTCCATAGCCGGGAGCACCTCCGTAACCACCACCATGGCTACCAAAATCGCGAGATCCGTCAGAGGGAGGGGGACCGGGAGGAGGGGCATGCTGGCCGGGAGCCTCCCACTGAGTGCGACCGGTAGCTACCTCAACATAGTACCAGCGCTGGTGCTGCTGGTCGAACTGAGCAGTCCAGCCCTCAGGCAGAGGAGGCTTGTCGGAAGGAGGCTGGTACTGAGGCTGGGGAGGAGCAGCGTAGTACTGAGCGGGAGGAGGACCTCCCTGGCCGCCCTCACCGTGGTAGCCGTAGGCGCGAGTGCCTGGGAGAGAAGAGGTTAGCTGGTGTGGTTGGGATTGATCAGCTCGACACTTACCCTCAGAGGGAGGGGGAGGAGGAGCCTGGGACTGAGATTCGTCCTTCTTCTCGTCCTTGTCCTTATCACCGATTCCAAAGTTCTCGAGCTCCTTGGTAAGCTTCTTGAAGAAAGACATGGTTGAGAAAGACCTCGGAGAGGTGGGAGGTGTTGCCGAAAGGCTTGGTTGAGGGATGTGTAGGAGGGAAGATGCGGAAGAAGAGGAAGAAGAGAGAGAATGGAGATGAGAGGAAAAATAAACAGAGGAGAGGCGGAGGGATTTATGTTTATATGGCGAAAGGCCTGAGGTGCAAGGCGCGAGGAGTGAACAGCTGGTTGTCACTGGCAGGCGCCGGCCGTTGGTGAATAGGTAGGTACAGGCAGGTGGCATGCAACACGGGCAAGAAAGATGGACCCGTTCAGTTATCGTCAGTCGTGACGACTTGGCAATGCCGAAACGGTACAAGGATGGAATGGGGATGGTGGGGTGAAGCGAGTTGTGCCACTGTTTGAGAGAGTCACTCGAATCGATGCATGTCACTGCTTCCTTCTCTTGCCTTCCACTCCATCCGTGAATCAACACTGGTGCTGTCGTATCTTGAGCAGTGATTAAATCGACCCCTCTACAGGGCAGTCAAACACCGTCTGCAAAACGGTCGGCCGGCGGAAGCTTTGGCCATTCAATGCCCCTTGCGGCCCGTTCCGGCGGGGCAGAAGATGCTGCCCCTCCATGAAATGAGTTTCTTAGAGCTTGAGCTTGAAGAGCTGTCTATCCTCGCAAACATGCTTCTTTTTAAGGGTCTACGAGGCGTCATCAATAAACTCTGAACTGTATTCTGACAGGAACAAGTCATCATCGGTACAAACGCTCTCTTGTCTTCACAAGCGAAGTGTGGATATCGCACCGGCGCGGTACTTGGACACATGTATACCAAGAAAACCAAACCGCATCTCCACTGGTATATGGTACATGGCTTCCAGTCACCTCCATTGGGCTATACCTCATCTGGGCCCGACTTGTCTGACCTGACCATGGGCTCTGGACGTTCATGACAAGTATTGCTCTCGGCTTTCCCCTCGAGGCGCTCAAATCCCCACTCAACGCTGTCCAGGAAAGGGGTGCTGTGTTGATACATGTGGCGGAGCCTGAGCGCACGTCGCCATAATATCCGACCATGCCGCCTCACGGAATCAAGATGAGGCAAAAAACGTGTCTGTAAACACGCAGTCATTCAGCATCGTCACCCAGCTGGTCCCGGCTTGACGCTCCGAGGTAAGCGGGAGGCCGCCAGTGAAGCCTCATTTCATCTCCAAGAGAGGTTGGGGATGGAGCATCATGTCGCGGGGCTCAAGAGGGCGCCCACCCGTTCCCCCATCTCGTCTCAGACGTCCCAGTTTCGGTCCCTTGTGATGATGAATCCGTGTCAATCACGTTTCTGATACACACTCCAGTAGTTGCAACGCCAGCATCAGACATGGACTGCGGTGAGGGGGAGGGGCTCTGCTGCAGCGCCAAGGCCTGCCAAGGGACAGCCAAGACCTTGGCGCTGATGTCCACAGGACCACAACAGTCCGGCGCCATCAGGGCTCTCAGCAGCAGCAGCAGTGAGCCCCTCAGCGGCCTCCAGCTGGACTCCAGGGGTTTCCCAGGGACTGGAGGGGAAGGGAAGGTCGGATGGAGTGAGAGCACCAAGGGTCGAAGTGAGGGCCCCGCGTCGACCGGGATCCGAAGGGACCCCTCCCCTCCATCAGCACCTCCAGTCACCATCATCACCACGGCCACCACCAGCTCATAGCCCGCCCCGCCTTGCAATTAGCGCCCGCTGTCGCTTCGGAGCACCAAGAGCTTCCGCGTGCGTCGTGAGACTGAGTTGAGGCTGCGCTGCCTCCTGTCGCGTCGGTCGAGCCAGTCAGCTCCAGACCAATCTTTGCCCTGCCATCTCGTCCGGCCAGCCGCTGACCCCATATTGTTGCGTCTCGAGCTTCCCAACTTTCCATTAGGTTCCCTCCTGCATCTTCCTCCTGATCCCGGACAACTCTCTCCTCTTCCTCCACCTCGAGTCGCTACACGCGCCAAGGATCAACACCACAATCTACCTCGCACATAACCTGCCGACATGTCCTACTACCCGGGTCAAGGCTATCACGGAGGTGGCGGCGGCGGCTACGGCTATGCTCCTCCTTCGGGACCTCCTCCTCCCCAACATCCTCCTCAGGGTTACGGTGGCCAGTCCGGATACCAGCGCTACCCTCCTCCACGATACCCTCCACCTCCCGGCCTCGACGCGTACGGATACCCGCTCTCACGGGGTCACGGCTACGCCGCCCATGCCCGCTCCGGTCCACCTCCTCCTTCGGCGCCTCAGCAGTTCGGCCATGGAGCTCCCGAAGGTTACACTTTCCAGTACTCCAACTGTACTGGTCGGCGCAAGGCTCTGCTGATCGGTATCAACTACTTTGGCCAGGAGGGCGAGCTTCGCGGTTGCATCAACGATGTTCACAACGTCTCGGCCTTCCTCGTTGAGCGCTATGGGTATAAGCGCGAGGATATGGTCATTTTGACCGACGACCAGTCCAACCCAACGATGCAGCCTACAAGAGGTAACATCATTCGCGCCATGGGTTGGCTTGTGTCTAATGCTCAGCCCAACGACGCTCTCTTCCTCCACTACTCTGGTAAGTCACACCCTTTTGCGACATAATGCGCTAGATCTAACCGTGTCAGGCCACGGCGGACAGGTCGAAGACGAGGACGGCGATGAGGATGATGGATACGACGAGTGCATCTACCCAGTCGACCACCAACAGGCCGGCCACATTGTCGATGACGAGATTCACCACTACGTCGTGAAGCCTCTGGGACAGGGCGTCCGTCTCACTGCCATCTTCGACTCGTGCCACTCGGCCACCGTCATGGATCTTCCTTACGTCTACTCCACCAAGGGTGTTTTGAAGGAGCCTAACCTGGCCAAGGAAGCTGCCTCGGGTCTGTTTGACGCCTTCACCGCGTACTCTAGAGGAGACGTGGCTGGCGCTGCAAGCTCCGTTTTCAGCTTGGCCAAGTCTGCCTTTACAGGTGACGACGCCTATGAGAAGACCAAGCAGACGCGAACTTCGCCTGCCGATGTCATCATGTGGTCGGGAAGCAAGGATGACCAGACATCGTGAGTGTCACCAAAGGGATTCGCGAAATTTTGCTAATATGTACTCACAGGGCTGATGCTACCATTAACTCCCAGGCCACCGGCGCCATGTCGTGGGCCTTCATCTCGGCGATCAAGGCGAACCCCCAGCAGAGCTACGTCGAGCTCCTCAACAGCGTCCGCGACATCCTCGAGACCAAGTATACCCAGAAGCCCCAGCTGTCGAGCAGCCATCCCATTGGTGAGTGCGCCCGAACTCTTGAAGCAGGCGAAATGCTGACTGGTGACCTCAGATACCGACCTGTTGTTTGTGATGTAACGTGGTGAAGCGGAACTTGAGGAAAGGTTGACACGACACTCTGGGTGTATCTGAGCAAGCGGAAGAGCAACTCTATGATGACTATCATGACCCTTTGATGAGACGAATCCTCGAAACGATTCTTGATTGAGAAATGACCGACATCACTGGTGACTGGCGTCGTGCATTTGTTGGTGCAGGGATTGACTGACCTGGAACATTGGTGTATGGGTGAAGGAAAAAGAAGCTTTTCAGCAGCCACCGAGAACATCGCCAGCTTCCCTGCGGAAGTGAAGAGCCGGGCAAAAAATAGCCATGTTTGGCAAAAAAAGAATCTCAATCATTTTATAGGAATAGCCCGATGCGGGGGTCGAACCCGCAACCTTGAGATTGTGTACTCGTAAGAGTCTCACGCTCTACCGATTGAGCTAACCGGGCAGATACCGGATTTGTTGGGTGTTTGTCTCAAGTTCTGCATTCTTGTACCTGGAATTTGCTGTCTGGGTCGGAAGTTGAAGTAGAGCCCATTCCGCTCTCGGGTTGTGAACGTTTTCCCCATCCATGTATGCGTGTGTGCTGACAACATGACCCTGCGTTAGTAGGCTGGTTCTGGGTATCTTATGATGCCAGGAAGTGGGCCTGTCAGGCTTATGTGCAGTGGACTGGGTCAGTTGCGACTCTGTTCCTGAGAAGTTGTAAGATCGGGGGCAGAGTCATCACAGTACGGCAACGTAGAATTTGGCGCTCAACTTCGCTGGCTCTGTTTCGAGTCGTAACAGTAAGTCTGGACGTTATGGCTATAAACGACTATTGCAAAGAGCCGGAGATATGAACATGTCACACATAGCCGAGACCGAAAACTGCTGCTGGGCCTCAGTATACAGGGGCCTTTGAGCACAAGAAAGAGACTTAAGCATGGAAATAGGCTATTTTACGAGAATTATCTTCTCTCAGACAAAGCCTTCGCTTCCCGTTGTTGTGATGGGATAGGGCCCTAGTGAAAGACAAAGAGCTATCCTCTCCCCTTGTGCAAGGCATTGTGCTTATGCACTGACTGACCCAACTCTGCTTCTTTACTGCATGTTTGCTCTTATCCTTGTGCTTTCCTTTGCCAATCCTAAATGAGGTCTTGATTCGTTTGTAGTACGTGTTCAGCCAAGCATCTTCTTTCATATCAGTCCGTGCCTTTGAACATGTAGGGATATATGAGGATTCCCACCCACTGTGTTTTTATCTTCTCTTAGCCCTCAATCAAACATCAACTGGGCCACTGGATAGAAAGAATACACATGAGCTTTAAGACTCGAGCATCATGTCGGCTCTGATACCACTACCTCTAGGCGATGGCCCCAAGCTACAGCCATTGAGTTACAACCTCCTTTCCGACGATGTCGAGTTTCTCGAGATTCTTGGGCACAACGGCGTACATGGAGTCATTGTAAAAACGAGAATCAGAAATCATCTATACGCCGTCAAGTTTGCAAGTATATCATACCTTTGGTGATGAATGAATTAGTTGCTAACGACTGTGGAATAGTTTACCGAGACTGAAATGTCAGTGCCCGAATACCCAGCTAGCTATTACCCAAAGATTCCCAGAGAGAAGGCAACAGAGTTTGAGTCGCATTTCATCCCATTCTACCAGGAATGCCGCGCCTTTGGTAGGCTCAAGGAGGTTAACCGCGAACACCTCGCCGTCAAGGTCCACGGCTACGTCTCGCTCAAGGTGGATCAAGCTCTGGAGCTCAAGATGCGCAATGCCTTGTTGAAGCTTCCTCGTCGCCCCAAAGCTCGCCCACCGACCGCCAAATCCTTGTTGATTACCTCCTCTGAGATCAAAGGTATCGTCAAGGATTGGGTGGAACCGGCTAGGTATTGGTGAGACAGAGATATCCCATCACACAGGATCGACAACATCCTCACCGCTCCGCACTTCCCAAAGATGCTGGAGGACCTGCACGAGATTCACCAATGCGGGATTGTTATCAGGGACATGAGTATCTCACAGTACGTCAACGGTGTTCTCGTTGATTTTAGTATGGCTTGGACGATGCCTTATCCTTTCGGACCTAGTGGCTGGGGCTTGGAGCCAACTTGGACGTTTCAGAGTTTAGCCGCTTGGGATCTCTATTGCTTTCAGACTAGGGTGGTTGAGGTTTGGAACAACTTTCTCAGGGACGCGCTTGGTACCATGCAAAGGGAGTGTCGGCTTCAGGCTTATCGGCACCCTACACAGTATATGCTCCGCCCTCAACCATCCCGACAGCGACCATTCCTTCCCATTACCAATCACGAGAATATTGTCTTGGATATGATTAACCTTCCTAGGCATGATCCTGGGGCTTTCAATGTTGATGTGGTCCGTAAGCAGAACAAGCGGAAACGAGCTGGTGGGGAACGTGTTGGCCACTCGCAAAAGAAGAGCAAGGTCACAAAGAAAGCTTGATAAAGAAGAAAAGGGGGAGTATTCTTAAAGAGAGGAGAACAAAAGTCAAAGACGGTACAGGATCTTTGGAGCCCTGGGAAGGTAGGAGGGGCCTTGACCCCGGGTTGGTTGCTCAGTCGGACGTTGTGTGGTTTGTTAATAGATCATGATGTTTATGAGTTTAATGGGATATTGGTTGAAATTATCCGCTGCATTTTCGTACCTTTAGCCGTTAGTTCTGTTTAGGGGCCCTTGTGAAGCAAATGTACCAGAAGCACAAAGACCTGAAGAGGCACTCTATTATTCCCTCCATTTCTCTTCCGCACATACAGGCCTGGAGGGCATTCTGACCAAGGTCAAGTTTCGTTCTTAAACAACACTGAGGGGCTTTTTGAGAGGCGAAGCTGGTATGAATTACGAAGGATTCTCGTCGAGCTCTTGAATTTAAGGTGATTTGTTCTACTTGATATTGATTTTGGTGTCTATAACTGGAAACGACATGATCTCTTATTCTATTTTATCACAGCGAGTTTTCCAGATCAATCAGACCCTTGAGAGTCCCATCAACACCGCCCTCAAACTTGCTCGCATCAACTTGACCCAGCGGTCTCCGGCTTCGTCCACCACCATAACCGTAGTATCGATCCAACGCACCCTTGATACCGGCCACGCCCAGCTGAACAAGCGCCCAGTCGGCTCGGCTCAGCAGAGTCTGAAGCTCCTGGCACTCTTTCAGCTTGCCCTCATCATACAGCTTCAGCACGTGCACGTGAACCTTGGGGAGAAGGTTAGCTGCAGCGGCAATGACACCATGCGAGCCGGCAACGAGACCGTGGAGGAAAAAGTCGGTCTTGCCAGCAAAAGCGGCGAATGGGTGACCGATCCGAGGCTCGTGGGCTAGACGCTGCAGCTTGCCCAGGTTTCCGCAAGTGAGCTTGGTGCCGACGATCTTGGGGTTGGCGGCAGCCAGGTTGGTGATGAGGTCAGAGTCCAGGTCGATGCCCCCGGTGACGAGGGGGAAGTTGTAGAGGAGGATGGGGATGGGGGATGCAGTGGCGACGTCATCAAAGAACTTGGCGAGGACGGGCTTTTGCATGGCTCCAACTGGGTCGAGTGTTAGCTTGTCGATAACGTAGTTTTTGTATACAAGGTCCTCTTACCAAAGTAACTGGGGCTTAGGACAAGGGCAAAGTCGGCACCAGCCTCGCTGGCCTCATTGCAGAGCTGAATGGTCTCACGGGTACTCTGAGCACCAGTACCAGCGATGACGACAGTATCCGGTCGACCATGCTCCTTGAGAACACTCTTTGCTAGTCGAATGACCTGACTCCTCTCATCATGGCTCAAGTGCATGGCCTCTCCGTTTGTACCCTGGATCACAAGACCAGCAACACCACCTTTGGCTAGACGAGTGAGGTGGGTTCGAATGGAATCAAGATCTAGTGTCTCATCTTCCTTGAAGAAGGCGACGGCGGGGGCATAGATGCCTCGGGGAGGGATAGGAGACGACATTTTGTGTTTGTAATAAGAGGTTGATAAACGCAGAGTGAGGGGAGAGACGCGAGTTATATGTTGACCTACCTACTTATACCCACAAATAATCTGCGGCTTAGTGCCTCACGTCGATGCTGATTGCCTCTCTGAGCCATGCCATGGCTGCATCTTGATCGGCAGGGTCCCGCTCCGGCCACAACGATCGACCTTAACTCAACTCCCTCCATCAGCCTAACCACCAACATGTATGTTAAGCATTTCGAACTGGTATTCTCCAATAAAAGTAGCCGTAAGTTGAAGCGGTAAATTCGAGAAAAAGGTATACATCCAACGGAATATGCCTCGTTCTCGAAGCAGACGTGGGGGAAATGGGGTTGCTCGGATGATAGCCGATTGTAGTGCAGAGCACACCATATCCGTCGGGTACTAACCGACATGCGCCAAAACCGAGAGAGCAGAAAAGGTGGAACCTCGTGAACCTGAATTCACTTTTTCATTTCTTCAAACGGGCCGCAACTAGCTATAATGACGAGATGTTTTTTTTTAAGATCTATGACATACGTAATGCTACACACTCAACGTATGTTGTACTCAACAACACAGCATTCTGACCACCTCTTCCTCAAGTTTTAAACACTGTACTAATTCTATACAATTCCCATCAAAATTTCATGCTGTCATCTTCCAGTCCTTCTCAATTATGCCTGTTTCTCGGTGCCCGGCCCGCTGCCGAGCAATTCAAGGCCGGTCCGGCGGGCTGAAACCCCGACACATCGGCCCCACCACAAGGCGAGAACGTCGGGGAGGGGCCCCGAAAACTGCGCTGCCTTTGTCTACCTAGTGTTGTTAATACAAACTAGGGAAGATATATTGAAGAGTTGATCAAGAATCCTAGAGCAGAATTTGTATTCGATGTTGCTCATACCAAGTGTTGTTTAAGAGAGTAACAACTTAGGGAGCCATTTCTACCAACTCACAGAATGGAGTTTGGACTGATACTAGCTGCTCGAGATCACTACACGGTTTACAAAGTCCTCCATCGTCGTATTTGGTTGTGCTGTAGAACGGCAAATATCCAGCTTTGTCAACTATTGAATTGGGCACTTGTTTATTCTAAGCTCTCCGAGATGCTACGCGCTGACGCAATTGCTATGTGTATATATATATCGCCGTATCGATCATCTCCCTCTAAATTACATTGTCCTGGGGTCGTGTTGTTAGGAGCGTGTGGCTTTGGCATGTCGCAAAGCCCAATCTGAAACTTTTGCCTGGGTTCGTCAACGTTTGCGTGGTCACTATCGTGCAATAGTCCATCGCCGCCAGCCCCGAGAAAAGAGAGAGCAAGGATTCCCCTATGGTAGTGGAACTCGTACTGTAGACATGAAAGCCCTTCTGGCGTGGGATGCATTCCATTGGCTTGGCCCAACAAGATAACTACATGCCACACTGACAATATCGTATTGTGCGCGAAAAGGAAAGAAAACGAGTCCAGGAGTCTTTGTGACTTCACTGTGTCGTTTGCGTAAGAATATGAGTCTCAGATGGACTTGAAAGCTGTTCGGGCGTCTTCGGGGTCCGATCTTGACAAGGCTCATGGCTGAGTAGTAGTTGATATGAAGAGGAGGCCTGAAGATGATCGACGTCTCGCTGGTTTTAAGTCAATGAGACCCCTGCAACCACTTCTCACCGATCGAAGTGGAGCATAAGGCTGTTGTGCTGAGGAGAAACCAAACTACGAAATACGAGACTAGAGGCAGATCTACCGTTCGATGATTGAACCGAGTGCACTGCTGTATCAGCCAAGCATGATTAACACACCAATCACCACTCACCCCCCTACAATAGCAACAAGTATTATTAGCGATCCGAGCCCATAAACAGCAGCTCGGAGCCTCGTCCCCCTTTGAAACTGTTCCTGTGGCAGAAATAGGCCTGTCAAACACCCCCTGCCCGACAGTTCCACCAATCGGCACAGCATGCTAGCAAAACACCGTCCACCCCCTTTAATTACCCGAAGACTAAACATTGGAGGATATTCTACACCCCGTTTCTAGATGGCGAGCAGAAGAGGTTCAGACCGTGTGCTCGGTAAGAATAAAAGTTTCAGGGGTCTTTGGGGAGTGCTACATAAGGTCGGTTTGTACGCCGCCTTTTTTTCGGATCTGAAACATGAGTATCTGGGTCGTTTTCTTCCAGTCCATCGTCAAAACATGAAGCTCTCCCTCTCTTTGTTGACCCTTGCGGCTGCTTCCGCAGTCCAGGCTGCTGTTCCTGCGTTCCCCGGAGCTGAAGGTTTTGGTAAGGATGCTGTTGGTGGTCGCAATGGTGGTGAGGTCTACAAGGTGACGAATCTTAAGTAAGCTTGAAATGGACCTGATGCCTTCAAATGTCTAACAATTGGCAGTGATTCGGGCTCGGGTTCTCTTCGTGATGCCGTGTCAAAGCCTAACCGTATTGTCGTGTTTGACGTCGGCGGCATCATCAAGATTACTGGCCGCATGGTCGTCTCCAAGAACGTTTACATTGCTGGCCAGACTGCTCCTGGTGGTGTATGTCAAACCCAATTCCATTCCATTGAGAGGTGTGCTAAAACGTACTTAGGGAATCGTGGTGTACGGCAATGGCTGGTCCTTTTCCAACGCCAACGATGCCATCGTGCGATACATCACCATCCGCATGGGCCGAGGAGGAACATCGGGCAAAGACGCCATCACCATCGCTGATGGAAAGAACATGATCTTTGATCACGTCAGTGCCTCATGGGGCCGTGACGAGACCTTTTCCATCAACGGAGATGTCTCCAAGGTCACCATCCAGGACACCATCATCGCTCAAGGCCTCGTGTCGCACTCTTGCGGTGGTTTGATGCAGACGGATGGAGGAGTCAGTCTGTTCCGCAACCTGTATATTGACAACAAGACCCGTAACCCCAAGGTCAAGGGAGTCAACGACTTCCAGAACAATGTGAGTATCTTGTCAAATGTCTTGGCTCGTGAGGCTAATGTTCTAGGTCATCTACAACTGGGGAGGTGGCGGTGGCTACATTGCCGGAGGAAGTGACGGCGACAGCTACGTCAACATTATGAACAACTACTTCATCTCTGGTCCACATACCAGCGTCACTGCTTTCACGCGAGGCAACGCCAACTTCCATGCCTGTAAGTGTTACATTTCTTGGCTGAGAGTAAACCACTAACACTTTCTAGACGTCAAGAACAACTTCTACGACTCCAACCGCAACGGAAAGCTCGACGGCTCCGCCCTCTGCGAGAGCACCACCTGCTACTCCAGCATGGACATCGTCAAGACACCCTACAACTACCCCGCCCCTGCCACCGCCCGCACGGCGGAACAGGCCCTCAACGTGGTCCTCGCCAGCGTCGGCAACTCGAAAACCCGCGACGCAGTCGACACTGCCCTCGTCGAGGAGGTCAAGACGTACGGAAAGAAGGGATCCCAGATCTCCAACGAGAGTGATTTTGGCGGCGTAGGCACGATTGCCAGCGGCAAGGCGCCTACTGACACAGATGGTGATGGTATTCCTGATGAGTGGGAGAAGAAGAATGGTCTCAACCCCAATGATAAGTCTGATGGTATGAAGATTGCCTCTAACGGGTACACCAACCTGGAGAACTATGTCAACTCTCTTGTTTAGAGGTTTCTTTATTGTAACCAGGAGTGTTGGGTCTTTTTACTCCAGACCATTTTTAGCTAGTACATATTAACCCATGCACATATCATTAGCTGAATAGAGCTATGTTTTATGAAACGACTAATTTTCGCATATCGCATTATGAAACCACAACTCTATTTACTCCTAGCCATGTACCACGCCTGGTTGTGCATACACTTATTCTATATATAACTATTACATGTTGTTCCGCCCCTGCTTGCATAAATACCCAGAGCTCGCCAAGTTGTTAATGCTATATTAGGCAGAGTATGTAACAGCCGTAGTCCGTGTCTGTATGATAGCCTTTTCAGAGCTGGAATCGCCCTGGCTATTAAACGAACTCTGACGTGCATGTTGCCAAGTGTTGCCAACGTTGGGATCGTATCCCTTGGACGCCTCCACCTTGGATACAGTTTGCAGAGGGTACATTGGGCCATCATCGAAACGTTGGTATCGATCGTGTCTTTGGTTACCGGTGGCTATCGCTCCGATAGTTGGTGGAGCGCTAGGATTAGAGAACGCAGGGCCGCTCTTGGTCGCGGGATCTGTTGTGCCGAGGATTCGGGGGGAAATGTGTTTGATGAAGGGCTTGACCGTGGGGAGGGCGGCACATATACAAGAGAGGTTGGCTTCGGCAAAGCTGGTAGAGAGTTAGAATGATTTCCATGATGTTGTACCGTACAAGTGGGAGTCTTACATCCAAAGGAGTACAGGCCCGCCGCCCCAAGATTGGTCCACTTCCCCCATCGAGTTGATGAGTGCTATAAGTCTCATGATGGAGGTGAAGACGGTCCTATTGCGTGACTCTTAGCTCTGTATCCTAACAACGCGGCTGCATGCGACTTACACTCCACCAACAGCGAAGAAACAGATCAACCCAACCTTCTGCCTCATGGATATCTGGAGGGGTATGACAACTGGGATCGGGATCGCGAGCACCATGAGATCCGTAATGGCTCCTAGAGCTGCTGTAGCCTTGTATACAGCATTCCTATCAATGCACTTTGGATTCGTATAGCTGATATCCCACGCCGCTCGAGTTGGTTGACAAGGAAAGATGGTGACGAATGTGATGGCCAAGGAGGACCCGATAACCACAAAAGTCGTGAACCAGACGGAAATTCTGAACCACATTTGAGGTGCAAGTCGGCGGTAGACGAGGAGGAGGGCCATTTTTGCGCCGCATTGGACGGGGTTGTAGAGGATCGGAAGGAGGTACAAGGCTCGTACGAACATGGCGAATTTGGTGATTGGCATTTCCCAGCCATGTGTGCCCATTACACCGCGAGCAAAGTCGCCTAATATAAGTGTTAGAGAAGCGCCAGAGGCCTTTTGGGTTGGATGCTGGTGATTCTTACGGATAATGAGGGTTTGGAGGACCACCGAAAAGACCTATAGAGCGTCAAAATTAGGACTCGAGACTACTTCCAGATTATTCAAGAGTCGCACTTACATATGCGATACCTAAGCAAGCTTCGAAATGTTAGCAATTATCGGAAGTTTTAACATGAGGGAGAAAAGGGGATAGCAGCCTTACCATCTTCTAGCCGAAGCGTCTTCTGAATCACCAATCGAACGTAGGCTCGCTGAAGCATGAAAAGAAGTGCAAGAAAATTCCCAACGCCAAATAGCCAATATGCTGCAGTCACACTATTGCGCTGAGGGTTATCAAAGTCAACTTCATAGCCCTCAGGCGGCGGGATGGCGACGGGGACGCCATTCACGACGGCAGCCATGGTGTTTCCAGATGCGTATGCAGCAAAAGTGGAATGAATGCGAAAAAGACGGACATGTCTGACTTCTCGGACAGCAGGAGGGCTGACGGACACTATGTAGAACCCGAGACTAAGATTCTTTAAGAGATAGCTTACTGACCCAAACGCATTTGCCCAGTCCTTGATACGGGGCAAAAGGATCAGTCACGTAGCGTTGGATGAAGAAAACATGGGTGATTTGAAGCGAAGAAACGCTTTGTAACAAGACTACCCCGATAGAGGCAAGGAGTTGCGATGTGTTGGCTATGCAACAAGGGATCCTGGTAGCAAAAGATGGAACGCCAAGATGCGCGATCCAGGGGGAGGCTGTAACTCCTATATCCGAAAGAGGAGTTGATCCTACGCAAAGGGGGATTTAATAGGCTATTTGCTGGGGCCCTTGAAAAGCCTATTTTGTCGTCAAGGGGGTCAATGTGGAGGATAAAGCTGAACATTGTCCTCAGATTATCACGGCAGATCTCCTCTCCACTCCTTTTCGTCTTACACCTCAGCTTACAAACACTTCTCCAACTTTCACCATGGCTGCTACCACATCTCAACCTGACATCCCCCAAGCTCAAGGCCTTGTCGCGGCTGGCCTTGAGTCGCGCATCTTGTCCCCTGCGGATGCTGAGTTCAAGGCGCGACAAGACTCGTACTGGTCCAACAGCGCCAAGATTAACCCCGCCTGCATTGTCCAGCCCCATTCCCCTGAAGAAGTGGCAACTGTCGTCAAGACTCTTGTTGCTGCGGGCCAAAAGTTCGCTGTCCGAAGTGGTGGCCATACCAACTGGGCGGGATCCAACAACATTCAAGATGGTGTGACGATTGACCTTGTTCACTTGAACAAGACAACCTATGATGCGACAACTGAGACTGCTAGCATAGGGCCTGGTTGTCGATGGCGTGAAGTTTATGCTGAACTCAACAAGTATGGACGTGCTGTCGCTGGCGGTCGTGAAGGCAACGTCGGAGTAGCTGGTCTCTTGCTCGGTGGTGGCAACGCCTTCTTCACAGCTCGTCAAGGCTTCTCCTGCGACAACGTCGTGTCATACCAAGTCGTTCTCGCTAACGGTGACATTGTCAACGCCGACAAAGACAACAACGCGGATCTGTTCCTCGTCCTCAAGGGTGGCTCAAGCAACTTTGGCATCGTCACCGAGTTCACAATGAAGGCGATCCCATGCGACAAGGTATGGGGAGGAATGACCTTTTTCCCGAAGCAGGTGATTCCAAGTGCCATCGAGGCTCTGTCGGCATTTGCGGACAACGTGCCAAACGATATCAACAGCAACTTGGTCACCATCTTTACACACATGCCTGACTTTAAGGATGTTGTTGTCGCTACTCTTTATGCGAATATTGCCGGTGTTGAGAAGCCTCCCGCGTATGAAAAGTGGCTGGCTCTACCAGAGATCTTGAACACGGTCAAGATGACTACGATTTCGGAGATGGCTTTTGAGTATAACATCCCTGCCAACTACTAGTAAGTTGATCTGTCATCTTCTACTCAACTTGAGCTGACCTGTTCCTTTTAGTGACACATGGTTCACGAGCTGCTTCAAGAACGACATCCGCATCATCACAAAGGCGTCAGAGCTGCATGATCAACTTGTCCAAGAACTCAAGGACTTCATCCCAGATGGAAACTTTATCACTCAATGCCTGTTCCAGCCCCTGCCCGCTCTTTTCGGACAGCGCTGCGTCGAAGCTGGCGGCAATGTCATGGGTGTTGAACGACAGAAGGACAATGGCATCTTGTTCCTCGCCGTCGTCATGGCCAACACTCCAGAACAGGAGGCTTTTGCTCGACCAAAGGTGCAGGCGTGGATCCAACAGGTTCGCGAGTTTGCGGCCACCATCGAAGGAGGTAACCTTGGGTGGACGTATCTGAACTATGCCGATAAGAGCCAGGATCCATTGGGTAGTTATGGTGCTGAGAATGTCAAGAAGATGAAGGATGCGGCGGCCAAGTACGATCCTCAGGAGGTTTTCCAAAAGCTGTGCCCTGGGGGATTCAAGATCTCGGATGTCAAAGACCCATGAGTACTGTCTAGGGGTAGCTTAGAAATACACGAGAATGCAACCGGGGATACGCGGGCCGTGATGATCCTCGCCCAGATTGGTAGGGTTTCATTCCGCCAGCACAAACCATCGTATCCAAAACGACGCAGAAACATCCCGTTGGTGCATTAAATATCCTCTTTGACATGTTTCAAGCACGTCATACGATGATCGGCGTCTCGTCATCCCTGCGATGTTCTCGTTTCAGGTTTCTAGCGGAGGAAACAAATATTTAAGCTGTTCATGACCGACCAACGAAGCACTTGACAAAACTCAAGACATAACTTCTCATCGAAGAATTCACTATCATGTATGCCCTTGCCCTTCTTTTTGCCCTGCACTCGGCGGGCGTTTCTTGTGATAGTCTGCGACCACCGCTCGAAGCACGCGCTGTGACCGATATTCCCGCAGACTCATTCAACTCTCTTGAGACCTACTGGAACTATTTATACCCCTGGGGACCTACTCATAATGGAGGCGCCCGAATGGACCAAGAACACGTTTCTGTCAATGACGGCGTCCTCACACTCACAGCCGAGCCCGTAACAGGCCAAGAAGACCCCATTCACTACCTCTCTGGGGCCATCCACGCCAAATCCACCTTCACTGTGACCGCAGGTGGCGGCTATGACGTTAAAGGCGAGTTCATTGCTCCCGTCGATCGGGGAACGTGGCCTGCCTTCTGGCTCAACGCCGCTAGCGGGTGGCCACCAGAGATTGACGTTGCAGAGTGGAAGGGCTCTGGCAAGATCTCGTTCAACACTTTCAATACCTCGTCCGAGGTCACTGCTCTGGACATTGACTATCCCGAGCCGACGCAGTGGCATTCTGTTAGGGCTGAGCTGCGCGATGAGAATGGTGTCGATGTCAGGGTCAAGTTCTTCCTCGACGACAGGGAAGTGACGACACAGTATGGAAGGGAATACATTGGAAAAGGCCTTAGGCTGTAAGTTTTGCATGAGGAAGCCCGGTAGTGAAACTAACCTGGTTGTAGCATCATCAACTACCAAACCGAGGGATCGTCAGGATCACCTGGACCTACCACATGTATGTTGTGTTGCCACTCTCTTGCCTTGATATGTGCTGACCACAAGAATCACAGCGACGACATTTCAGATTCGAAATGTTGAGGTCATTAGCTATAACTGAGCAGATTGCTGGGCTTAGAGCGAGATGACCGCAATCCAAATACATCAATATTGGGACACTTAGAACACACGATTCTGCTGTCTGAATTTGATACTGGTACATCTGAGTGGGCATAGGGGGAATTTCCTGCTTGGATCTATTCTGAGATTTCTCTGTACATGATATGACACTGGGCAATTGTTTATAAATCAAAAAGGATACCAAGAAGAGAATGTCTACAGTGGTAGTTACTTTCAAGCAATTAGTTACAACACAAATATGAACTTCAACTGCCTAAAAACGAACATCTTGTCTATTGAGTTTATGATACTTAGAAGCACTCCTGTCTTCTAAAAGTGACCTCCCTAATAGAGCAGCCGGTCTACCTCATGAGCAGACAAGACCCTTGATAAACTCTAGAGGCTCTGGTCCTTCAACTGTTCCTCCGTCCACTCCCAAAGCTTCTTCGCCATGTCATCATCCAACCCATGCCCCTCAAGTCCTCCGGTCTTTCCAACAGGCTCATAGAACTCCCCGTTCTCAATATCAGGACAAGTCGTTGCCCAGAGATGGTTCTTGACACCCTCCGAAATAGGACCAACAACTTTGGGCGCGATTTCTGTCTGCAACATCTTCATGTGGTCATCTCCAGGCTCTCGAGTAAACAGTTCCGTGTCCACCTCGCCGGGGTTGATGGCTATATTCTTGATGTTGGGGATGCGCTTTGCAGCTTCTCTTGCGTAGAGGAGACATGCTAGCTTACTCTGTGCATAGCGCAACGGCAGAGAAGTCTCGCTTGTCGCTGACTTGAGTGTTTCAAACTCGATTCCCGTTGGTCCTACATGCCGGAACCCAGCGGAAGATAGGTGGACGACGCGGACATCGGCCCCGGTTGCTGCAGTCTTTTGCAGGATGGGTTGAAGGAGTTTGAACAGCAGAGCGTGTCCAAGGTGGTTTGTTCCCATGTGTGCTTCGTAGCCATCCTTGGTGAGCACAGGAGGAGCGCCCATAACACCCGCGTTAAGTAGCAGGACATCGAGTCTATCCTGTTGCTTAAGAAAGTCCCTTGCGGCTGCCTTGATGCTTTCAAAGCTCGAAAGGTCTAGCTCGAGCAAGGATATTTTTGTTCCCTCGCTAGCGACGCTCTTGACTTCATTTAGCGCAGCATTTCCCTTGGTCAAGTTGCGTGACGTGAGGTAAATATGCGCTGGGGAGTGTTTCGATAGTTCAATGGCGGTGGCTTTGCCGAGGCCAGTGTTTGCGCCGGTGATGAGGATGACCTTTCCGCTAAGGGAGGGGATGTCGGTTGAGGGGTTGAAAGGGTAGGTTTTATCGGGAGACATGTTAAGAAGCAGTTTAGACGTAAAAGTTGGTATAATAGGGGTTATGGAATGGGGCTTTGGTGGTTGACGAGGTAGATCGCTGATGAGATATATACCAGCCTGGGAAACGGTCCCTTTATATAGCCACCCATCGCCTTTCAAAATTG
Organism: Fusarium sp. FW16.1; assembly: GCA_017654865.1. Taxonomy (NCBI): domain Eukaryota; kingdom Fungi; phylum Ascomycota; class Sordariomycetes; order Hypocreales; family Nectriaceae; genus Fusarium; species Fusarium sp. FW16.1. The sequence continues at coordinate 3,591,905 of JADNRB010000001.1, forward strand.
AGGAACAAGTCTTTAACCAACAACGGACTTAGGGATTGATGTGGTCCCCGAGGTATTAAACAAGTGTCTGGTCCTTCATCATCGCTCAGTTAGGCGAACCTAGCTGACCAATGAGACACAAGAAAATGCGAGCGGGCCAGTCGTCAACTTTTACCTTGTGCGTCCCCATACTGCACGAGGAAAGGTCATTCGGAGTTAAGTCATGATTTTACTAAATTGAGAATTATTTCATCTCGTCAGTTATGTCGATTCCGATATAACGGGGTTGATGAACTGGCTGCTTCTCTATAGCTATGTTATCATTAACGAGGTGTGTTCCCGACTGTAGTTGATTTTACATTTCTTGTAGAAATACTCGACAAGGGAACATGCATAGAGATTATGCATGCAAGTGGCATGCAGTCTTTTCTTTGTGCCTCAAAGTGGATGTTCCTCCACACGGCCTTTGTTCAAGTCGCGACGAGGTAAACAAAGAAAGGCAATCTTCTTATGACCTCTCTAAGCGCTTGTGAGCCCAAGTCCTTCGATATTAGCTCTAATTTAGCAGACCTTCCAAACAGGAAATCGTTAAGATTATTTGCATGAAAAGAAAACCTAGATTGGATTTATCCAAGGTGCTTTCCTGACCTTAACATACCCATGAATCTTAATAGCAGTAGATAGATCTACTTATGGATTTTAGCTAGCTGAAGTTATTTATTTGTTAGTTATTTGGGACTACAAAATCCCAGAAGATCTGCGGCGAGTGATCAGTCACTTTCCCGCCGTTCCGTTAGCTTTTCCGTCCCCTCACGGAACGGATAACTAACCGAACATGGAGAGATTTATGTCAGCCAAACTTGGGCTCGTTAAACAACAAACCAGTAAACAGCTACGTAAAACACGACTCCTGATTACTCTTAGCGACACAAGACAATGGTGCCTCCAAAGGTTTTGTTACTCGGTGAAATTGTCCAGTACGTTTATGGTCTCTTCGCTTTCATGGAGATGCAGGAGTGCATCTAGCTAATATGCCTCATAATCGCAGTGCTCTGGAATCTTGGCGTGGACTCACGTCTTTGGCTGAGATTATTGGCCCAGGGGTAGAAAATCGCACCGAGTTTATTGAGAAATGCCGCCAAGGAGGCTTTGACGGCGTTGTAGTTCTGCACCGCATGTACCACAGCGTTGCTGTCACTGGCCTGATAGATGAAGAGCTCGTACAGGCTTTGCCAGAGAGTGTCAAGTTTATCTGCCATACTGGTGAGCAGGAGATATCTCAGTCCAATCACATTGTTAACGTCTTCCATACAGGTGCCGGTTATGATCAGATTGACGTCGCCGCCTGCTCCAAAAGGCAAATCCAAGTGTCGAATGTGCCCCAAGAGGTGAATGATTCTACTGCCGACACGGCCATCTTCCTCATGCTCGGCGCCCTGAGGGGATTCAACCAGAGCATCATGACTCTACGCAGTGGCTCCTGGCGAGGCAACCCGTCTCCTCCTCTTGGACATGATCCCGAAGGCAAGACTCTGGGTATCATTGGATGCGGAGGTATTGGCAGGAACATGGCCAAGAAGGCGGCTGCTTTCGGGATGAAGGTGATTTACTACAACAGGACGAAATCAGACGACATCACCGAGGCAGAGTATGCTAGCCTGGATGATCTTCTGGGATCTAGTGACGTTATTGCTATAAGCCTGCCGCTAAACGTACGTTTCTCTAAGCACATGACTACTTTTGCTCACAAACATGGCAGGCTGCAACGAGGCATTTCTTGTCTCACAAAGACTTTGACAAGATGAAGCAGGGCGTCGTCGTTATCAATACTGCCCGAGGCCCCATCATCGACGAGCAAGCACTGGTGGATGCTCTCGAGTCTGGAAAGGTCTGGTCTTGCGGTCTAGACGTGTACGAGAATGAGCCAGCAGTCCACCCTGGTCTTGTTGCACACCCGAGGGCCATGCTGCTACCTCATCTGGGCACGTACACTGTAGAGGTGAGTTTGATTATATTGCCAGGTATTGGACGTCCTTCTCACTTCTGGCTAGACGCATGCAAAAATGGAGGAGAGGTGTATCGCGAATGTGCGGGCTGCGCTGGAAAAGGGCAAGGTGAACGATTTGGTGCCAGAGCAGGTGGGGGAGCTTTGATGCCGGAGCCACCTCGCAATATACCTACATAAAGATGATAGATTCGATCATGGTCAATATCTTGGCCACATTTCAAGCACGATTCTATTCTCTGTTGCGCCTGAGTTGTATGTGAAATTGACCAGGCTATTCCTCTAGGCCATGTTAGATGAAATCGGCTTTGCAAGTATGATTTTCAGGTTCCTACCCAGTCGGTGACGAAATCCAAGCCCAAGCCACATAAGCCCTATATTGATCAAACTATTTCCCCCATGTATATAATGGTGATAAAAAACTCAGACTGGCTGGCCACGCTTCATTCCAGACCTCTCCCATGACGTAACTCAATCAACAAATATCGTCTTGGGTGGCAGTGCCGTTACCCGGATGTGACGACAGCCAAGTACCAAACATGGTGATATTAGTCACTCTGTGGAACCCTTGGGATGAACTCAAAGGACAAACTCCCTGTCCGCCAAGGCTCAGCCAAGACTATGCTTCCGTGTCAGTTATAAACCCCAATTTCCTGTTTCCCTCTGACGGAACGTTTTGAACTCTTGCAACACAGAAAAAAAGTCATCATGTCGAATGCAATATGTCCAATGCCTCTGGCGGAAATCATCAGGGACGTCACGGGCAGGAAAGAGGAAACCAACCCGATCAAGAAACTCCACCGGGAGGCGTTCAAGGCTGACATTGGGAGATGGATATCGGCCTGTGCCGTGATTGGTCTGGCGGCAGGTCTGCTTTCCAAGCATCCGGGTCAGGAGATGCTCGCAGCGTCCGCATTCAACCTTGCAGTTGTAAGAACGGCCCCTATGTCGATCAATCTATGAGAAATCTGACAGCTTCAAAAGGGATCTCTGCACTTCTTTATGCTTAGGGTCCCTGTTAGACCGAATGGCTCAACTGACCCAAGACCCCCGATTTGGTACATGGTCGTCTTGGCAGTGTCAACCGTGCTATGGCTGGCTGCGTTCATTGTCATTTTCGTCTTCCGAAACCCTAGCCAGCACAATGACTCCGGCATAGAGAAGCGAAGGGCTGGGTTCCTTGACGACGTCGGGACAGGGACGGTAGCCATGGTTGAAAACCTATCCATTGCGTGTGGCTGCTTTGGTATATGTGCTTTGTAAGTTCCGATTACCAAGGATCCTCTGAAGGGCTGTGCTCACTTAGAAAAGTCTATTTTGCGTCTATCAATGGTCTGTAGTTCACCGTCTACTCACAACACGTTTCAAAAAGAGTGAGATGCGAGAGGCGTATCGAAAGAAGAACAAGGCGGAACCCGAGAAACATGAGCGAAATGGGTCAGATGTGTAGACAGAGCGCAGTATCAAGTAAATCCATAATCATTCTTGTCTCGATTGCCCAAGTATGCAAAAGTAGTGGAAGAAGTAGACTCAATGACGCTACCGACTTGAGAGGTTGGTTACTCATTGTGAAAGACAAGCATCCTATTGACGCACAGCAGGTTTTAGTATCTTCCTAGCCCGTTTTGACTTTTTTTTTTGGTGGTATTTGCGTCCTACCTTGACTCGACGACTCAAGGGGTGCCTTTGTTCACTCAAGTTGGACATTTAAACCCCTGCAAGTTTGCCGGGTCGCGCAGTAACTCGGCAATATCTTGATATTTTAAGAGAAAAGGGAAAATATAATAGATATAAGAGATAGAAAACAGTGAATACGAGCTTAATCTCCTTTTTTAGTTTTCTTTTTTTTTTAAAGAACAAAAAACTCTTTATGTTTTTCCAGTTCAGAAATTATAAATCTAAATTTTGGTGGCGTTCACCACTTCTAGGGGCACAACATATAGAGGTCAGCTCCCCGTGCTTGGTTTGCGTTGTACTTGGAGAACTGCTACCATCGATAGTGGTTGCAAGCCTTGTCAACTCATTCCCGTGTCATTGAAGCTTGAGTATGAGCTTCAATGGTGTCACTGCCGCGTTGCTGCTGTTGGGTTGCTCTAAAGCCCACGCCTTCTAACCTCATACAGCCTTTTGACTTCGCCAAGCACGGGAATAGCCCGGCCGGTCCCCTCAAATCCTGGCTAAGGTAGAACAAACCCCTCGTTCAACACTCCCCCTTGGCCTACGGAAGCTCATGAAAGGGATTGGTCACGTCCACTGACCCTACCAGCCATGAGTACGTGTTTCGTCTTGTTTAGGGAAGACACGGTCTGTCCTTGCCAAAGGGCGGACACTTTCTTTGACGGACCAACAGAGGAGAGTCACCAGTGAGCCTATCACGAGCCGCCCCCCACCCATCCATGATCCAAATGCAGTTACCTGGCAGCCACTTTGCTATTCTGAGCACCGGACACCAGATGTTCGTCCACCACACGGGACTGTTCTCTGACGCTATCCTAGGAACGGCTAAAACATGTCAGGGACAACAATGGCATCGAGGGGCTGTGCGATGGCAGAACAAGATGAAGCCCTGCGTGCAAGGTTGGGTTCTTGTGGCTGAGAAAGGAGACGAGCTGCGTACAGGCAGCGCAAGGTTTCATCTCGATGCCAGCTCCACCGTCCAGGGGATGAACAACGACAAGATGCCCTCCCAAGTACATGCTAGATCGGGGCATCTCCATATGTATAAATAAAGCTTGTATCCTGGAAGATACGGAGATCATAACAGACACAGCAGACACAGCAAACAAGCAAACGCACAGCAAACGCACAGCAAAACACCTATACGAACCAAACAACACGACACATATTGATCTCTTGCTTTCTCCCATAACAGAAATCTACCCATGGACACCATGTTGACTATGGAGGAACAGCTCGAACGGGCCTCCATGGCCCTCATCAGGCCCATGCAATGGTCTGGCAACTTCAAATGGCACCATGATTCCGGCCTGAAGACGTGGGACAGCTCTTTCCGCCAAATCAATGCATCATCATGGATCATCTTTGACAAGGCAATTCTGACCCAACTGCCCCTGAAGGAGACCAAGGAGGAGCCCAACGACTACGTCGACCGCAAAGAGGGCTTCATCTACCGCATCCGTGAGCTCGGAGACGATGAGGCCCGGCCAAATACAACGACTTCGATACCTGATCAAGGTCCCGTGCGACCTGACCATGCCGCCGTCCATCCCGGGCAGTACTTCGAGTACCTCATCGGCAGTGCAGGATCCCTCAAGTTCATGCCAGCCAAGGCAGATGCCGAGCATGTCAACCACCATGCTTGGGAACACGAGAACATTGAGTACGCTGCAAAGCAGGGACCCAAGCATTTCCGCATCCCCCGTGTCATTTACCACACCGAGTTTGAGTACAAATACGCCATCCTGACCGAGAGAGTAGGCACCTCACTCTTCGACAAGCCCATGCCGGCCAAGTTCCTGAAGAGGCTCTTGGGCCAGATCGCCAAGGCCGTGGGCGAGATGGCAAAGTGGGAGGCCCCTTTGGTCCAGGGCGTCAAGGGAAAGGATATCCAGGTGTGGATATTCGAGCATGTCATCAGAGACATCTATTCCGAGGGGCATCGGGCCTCTGATCGCGTTCAGGAGTATCTTGCTGGCAAGGGATTCAACATGTCGCCCTGCGGTTTCCTCAACGGCAATATTAGGCTGGGCGACGTTGGCCTGGACCAAGACTTCAACTTGGTCGGTTTCAACACCTGGATGGACTGTGCCTTCGTCCCCAGGGGATACATCGCGTCATATGTCCTAGATCGCATCGATTATGTCTCCCGACCCGGCGATTCTGCACGGGAACTGCCCTCAGTTCTCATGGCAGAGCGGCGTCAGGGCGACGCAAGACTGTTCTTGAACCTGGTCAGCCAAGGTCTCCCCAATGAGATCGAGTGTTTTGAAAAGGTTGTAAAAGATGAAACGTGCCTTCAGGGCAACGGACAGGGAGCGGAAGGAGCGCAAGATCCCCCGGACGAAGGGCTTCATGTTCCCAGAAAACGATCCGGACTTTCGCCCGAGATCTTCCCCAATTAGGAAAGAGAGAGATTAGGATGGTGCGAGGAGAGAGACTGGAGACGGGGTATTCGACTGATTAGACTAATTGCTGGAGGATTAAGCTCCGCATAGGCCAAGAACACTCTTTTATGTAGATGTGATTCTTCAGATATGACACTCGTTTGGACGAGAATCAAGTTTAGCCACATCTAGTAAAACAAGCAATGCGCGATGCCTTGAGATTTGAGTATATTGAACTAGCCTCCAGGCCTCCGTGGCCTGGAGAATACCATGGAAGTACGGACCGGTAAACATTGGGCCTAGTCAATTGGTTAAGCACTAGCAGAGGAGATGTGACAGTAAGAAAATAGATGCAAATGAATGAAACCTAGTAAGGTCGACTAAACACAAAAGCCCTAAAATAAATTGGGCATGATAGACTCAAGAAGTGAGATGTACAAAGCGATAACGACGGTGCCTTCAACGAGTCCTAGCCTACTCACTCTTCTTCTGTTCTCCAAAGCCCCATGAGCTTATCAAGAGCCTTCAAGCTGCTCCCCCATCTTGTCCCCGGTGTTCCTTTGGCTCAGAGATAGAGGCTGAGAGGACCCTGCTCCCTTGGCCATCAACTTTGCGTTCCTTAGGCCGAAAACCTGGGGTCCGTGTTGCAACTTCATAGAGGGGCTACCCCGGGGACGGTTGGCTGGCTTGATTTCCCCGTTGATGGTGTAGTTGTTGGAGTTGCAGGCATTAATTAGGGAAAGCCCTTCCGCAGTCCAGGCACTCATCGTCGTACCGAAGATTCTGGTAGCCGCAGCCACACCGATGGTCCTGTGGGGGGTCTCCGAGGGGATCGATGATCCCTGCTTCGATGTTTGTTATTATATCGTCCATCGTGCCGTGGTGTTTGATCAGATTGAATAAGATTCGAATCAGGTAAGTTGTGGTTGGGAGGGGGACGTTGAGGTCGAGTGACTATCGATGTTGGATGTTGTCTGTGATTCTTTCCGGCTGCGGACTGTTGAGGGTCAAACACCAGGCCGGTCAGGAGGAGGGCGACTTCTTATACCTTCCCAGATTCATGGCATTGGAGAGTGTTCGCGCTACCTTTCCTAATTCCTTTTGTTCGTACCATACTCTGTTGCGCGCAGCAAGCATTCTTTGAGCGCTGGAGGAATTCAGTGGACCTGATTCAACCTCACATGTACAGAAACAAAAGGCAAGGAATTCAGGCGGCATCTTCAGGCCTGTCAGCCCTTTCGAACAAACAGGACCTTGGGCAGCGGACGAATCAGGGATTCTTTCGCCCTGTTCAAGGCTTGCTGGCGCGCAGTAGGTTTGTGGGCAAGGGGCGAACACCAGACCGCCACGCTCCCTCAAGAGAAACGACAAAGAAGGTAGAGCTCCAGACCTGGCATAACGGCCTCCTTTGAGACGAACAGGAAGCTTTCTGCATCGTCTTGCTGTCCGGCAGGAAACGTATGCTCGCTTCTACCTTGTGACGTCGTCAGGCTGTGCTCCAGCGAGGCTAGAAGGCGTTAGCATCTGCAAGTAATCTCTTTGAGCCTCTAGAAGCCCTTACGGTGGCTTAGCTGAAGCCTTTCAGAAAGAAATAATACGAGCAGGCCCGCGGACCAAGAGTATATGTGATATATGAGCAGCGGAGATGCCCAGCCAATCAAGGCGCTTCCAAGGCCAGAGCCGCGCACCGACACAGACTATTACCCCTGTCGTTTGAGTGTAGCAATCAAATTCAGGGGCTATTTGCCGGTTTCATGGCTATGGGAACTCGGTACATGGCAGTTGTCATCGTTTCCTATCGTGCCTATCTCTATACTTCCTGAAACTCCAAATCACGCATCAGACTCCTCCCTCCCAGGCATACGATAGAACGGCATCGTGGCTGTAAAATCTTCGTCAAGCAGAGTTGACTAGCGCTTGGGTGCCCAATAAGAGGCAGCTGTAGTCATTTGGCAGGCAAGTGGCGTTTTCTTCGTTGTTGATTTACATGCCACCGGCCACTGTTCCTCCAACCAGGTAGCAAGTCTGACAAGGCACATTCAGATAGCTGCATGAATTGATTTGATTTCGAGTCTGATTCTGGCATATGCGGGTCTTGATTTCTCAAAGACCTATTGGCCCACACCCGCAACCCGAGTCCAACGTTTGAGTTCTCCGAGATTGGAAGCATGTCAAGGCTCTCGTAGAAGTGTTTACAATACCCTTAGAAGTACTCCTTTTGTTATCAACAAGTCCAAATCCTGGGATATCTAATGCGGGAGGCCTACCGGTGTGGCACTGCTCGCGGCCAGTTATGCCGACCGTTATACCAGTGATTGTTTGATTCGACCAACAACGCAACGTCATTAATCCACTTTAGCCAAGGCAGCCAGTCGACGTTCCTTTTATCTCTGTCACTTGCTTCTGGACTCTCTCCGTTTACGCCCAGGGCCTACTGGGAGGCCGGCCAAGCTATGGGCAAACAGCGCCAGGCCAACAATTTCCCAACTCTGAACATGTCAAACTGTACATATAAGGACAGTGACTCCTGCATGTTTGGTTGCCTATTCAATTTCGCGCACACATCCACACCGAGCCAGTATAAATATCCACCTCTTGTCTCGACGCTACCATCTCGGCTTCTTGCGACAAGGTCTGCCGCTCTCAGCCAACTGACCGAAAATGACCTTTTCATTCAATCCTACAGCTCAAGACTTTCATCCTGTGGGAAGCCAAGTCGAAACTCCCGAGTTACCTGATCTTGAACACGCATCTATGTGCGATGATGCTGAGATTTCCGAACTCGAAAGGGGTGGCCAGTATGCCATCACTGCGTATCTCAAGGAGAACGTGCAAGAGTTTCGCCATCTTCAGCAAATGCGCACAAAGGTGAGATTTCACCGCAACTTAGCTAGCATTACCAACTTACAACTTACCAATCACCACGATAGGGGTGGGAGAGCTCCAAAGGCGACGCACACTTCAACAAGCAACGACGAGTCGCAGATGAGCCTACTGAAAAGGACGCTCGCTTCTTCTACAGCATGATGCAAAAGATAGGACGGGACATGAACAAGGCCACACGAGCTTTTGACTTGTCCGGAGTCAAGAAGCCAGCCTTGCTGGACATGTGCATGGCTCCAGGTGCCTTTCTTGTACAGGTTTTGGACAAGTACCCCAATGCCCAAGTCAGAGCCATGAGCCTCCCCCTCAATGATGGAGGCCACCAGGTTAGGCTAGGCCACCACAATGTCGCCGTCGAATTTCGAGACATCACCATGTTGGCCGCCGATATGGGCATGCGGATGGAGGATGTACCAGCATCTAGGCCTGATCCAGGGAATCTTGAATTCGCAAAGGTCTTTTCTGATTCCGAAAGATTCGATCTTGTCTTGTGTGATGGTGCCGTTCGGCGCACGCATCAACGGACAACATGGCGAGAGGGTCGCGAGGCTACCCGTCTCACACTCACCCAGCTTGCGATCGTTCTCGAGCACCTCAACAATGGCGGCACTATGGTCATTCTTCTACACAAGCTTGACAGCTGGCCTTGCTTTAGTTTGATCCACAACTTCAGCAAGTTCTCCACCGTCCAGCTGTTCAAGCATCCTCAGCATCACAGGTTGAGATCCTCATTCTACCTCGTGGCCAAGAACATCCAGGCAGACAGCATCTCGGCCAAGGCAATAGTTCTGGAATGGAAGAAAAAGTACAAGGTTGCTACAGTTGGCACAGACGAGGAGTATTGGAGAGTTCTACTGGTGAGCAGCCAAGACGCTCAGGAAGCTTTGGATGAGTTTGGGGAGGATTTTATAACCATGGGACGCAAGATCTGGAAGCTTCAGGCAGACTCCTTGGCAAAGGCCTCGTTTATGAAGTCTGAACACGGGAGTCAGGACAAGGGAGATCAGAGTGAGGGCATCGGCCAGCAGGACAGGTTCTAGTGTACGCCAGGTTGGCGCGCCAGTCAAACTGACATTGATATACAGGGCATCTTTCTACCCCAGTAGCCTGGGTGACCACCACCTTGGCCCTCACAACTATTGAGTGCTGGTACGAGCGTGAACGAGACGAAATGCAAGCACATGATTCCTAGAGAAGAGAGAAACACAAAATATGCGTATAATCAAGAATCAGTGATATTCTTTTTTACTCGTCACCCTTCTCTCTATCCATTTTTATTTCAAGCTTGAAGCAGCTCAGTACACCTCCAAGATGAGCTAAATGTTTCTTGCGTGTTTCGGGAGTTGAGGATATATCTAAAGAGGAAGAGTGTCATATACAAAGCCAAATCCAAGCATCTCTTCATAACATCATAAGGAGTGACAAACAACACGATTCCATCACGATATCGCCCCTCAGCCCCAACCAAATCCCTCTATTACTGCACAACAACGGTGGGGCACTCGACGCAGCGGATGTCGTAAAAGACGTTGCGGACGTCCGACTTGAACTTGACGCCAATGGCGTTGACGGGTTGAGCATACTTGTAGCACCGCTTTCCGTTGGTGTTGAACCGGACAGCCTTGCAGTTGGTGTCGCTCTTGCAGAAAGCAAGACAAGTATCATCGTCCTCAACGACCTTGTTGCCGTATGGTCGCAGGTCATCAGCGCCGACAACGCCAGTGCGTCCACAAACGGCGTCAACAGAATCAGCAAAGCCGCAGGCTGTGTCGTAGTAGGTGATATCCGAGACGCCCTCGAGCTTGAAGGACTCGACAATGTGAGTGTACATGCCGCAGATCTTTTGCTTGGGGTCCCAGCTGATGGACTTGCACTTGGGGTGATCTGCGACGCAGGCCTTGATACAGGCGTCGACGTTAGACCAGAGCTTGTTGCCAGTGTACCAACCAAGACTTTTGTTACCCTTGTTACCCTTGGCGCCGCAGATCGCTGTGCCGGGGATCTCGTGGACTGTGCAGGAGGGGTCAGGGGGGGTGATGGGGGTGGTGTCGCAACTCAGGGGGATGGCGTTGGCACCAGAGAGGGCCGCAACGATGGCAGTGAGGACAGTGAGGGAGTACATGATGCTCGAGTATCGAAAAGAGGAAGTGGTTGCAAAAGTGTGATGTAGAGAATCTGCCTTGAGTCTTGAGGCTGTTGCAGTGCTGTGAAGTGATTGCTAGACTGTCTGAAGAGCTGGTCAAGCTACGTTCTTATACCTGACTTTTACTTGAAAATTCATCACCATCTCTTCCTTACTTCGCTCTCGACTCAAGGCAAACCGGATCAAAGCTGAAAACAATGGCTTGCTTGGGCCAGGTGAGGCTTAAGCTATTGAAGCACCCATCCAGTGGTCTGATCTAGACGCTCTTCCAAGCTCCCCAGCTTCAACCTCTGAGAATCCGGGGGAAGCGAGGGATCCGCAGAGAAATGATGATCGCCACTGTTGGAAGGCTGGTTTTGCTGGGGAAGATGGTCAGTCTTGGCAGCCTAGCAGTCAATAGCCTCATCTTGACAAGCCACCGCCAAGAAGACGTTGGCTCACTTACCCCGTCAGAGCGTTTGGGTTTAACCACGTGTGTCCGAGCATTCGATTATCGTCTTGGCTGCGTGTAAGCGATCTGCTGCATTGCCACAAGGCTGACCTGAGTCAGTTACTCAAGATGCTCAGTATTTCTGCTGACAAGTGTCGTTGCGCTGGTGACTTCGCATTGGCAAGTCGTCTTAAGCCTCAGGTAACTATATCCGAGACTCATATCGTAACAGCCCTAGCTGATTTAGTGCTAGAGCAACACAGGACAATACTCAAGGCTTTACAATGTCCCCGCGAAGCTTCCTCAGAAGGGAGAACATTATCGCCAGAAGCTCGCCACGTTGAATCGATCTATGGATCTTGGCAGGGCTCAGCTGCAGATGCCAAGTCCCCGGAGTTCAACCACGGGCGACGTCCCGACCTCATGGGTTCGGATTGTCGGGGACCAAAGCGGCGAGATTTTCGGTTAGAGCTGGCGCCGACATGTCTAGACTGGTCTTGACCACGAAAAACTCTTCTTGGCCAACAGCTCAACCAACACTGGAGAGTCTAGAGCTGATCCTTTGACCTCTATTGCCTCTTCTACTCCAATAACGCAAGAAAGTGGAAAGATATGGGACGTGTGGCTTTGGACTAGGTGTTCCCCTTGTCTTTTAATGGAAGTAAGCTTAATTGTTAGACCCAATACGTGGATTCTGTGGCCGTGCTCCCAAGACAGAGGGCGAGGCACTCACCATAGCATCCGGTTGGCGCGCCTACATTGGCAAAGGAATGGCGCTTTTGTGCGCCAGTTTGCGTACATTGGTACTAGATCTTGAAGGACAATTTCTCAGGCATGATATAGCTTGACTACTTTATTGTGCTTCCATCTAACATGCAGCTGTCGAGACAAACACAGTGTACACTCCGCTAGGATAAGAGCTGGCCTTTGATCCGTGCTGTTTATCTAACATGGAAACCCTTTCGCCGTCAATCGGATTATTGGATCGGTCTAGAACTGACCTGTAATTGTGATGAGTGATGGTCTAAGTTTGTCAATATTGACTAAAGGTTACCTCGATTGACGTGGCTCGACATGTCACATATCACCTATATGCAGGTTTTTCATGAACAAAGAACAAACATGGAGCAAGCCTCACTTATGCGTGGGCATATAACACTCATTGTTTTGTATCGAGTACTTCTTGCTTCTTTGTATGAGAAGCCATGTGGAGGTGAAACCCACCCCCCTCTCAGAGTATTCCTTCCACCAAGTTGCTAGTATCTCTTGTATGAGTGAGATGCCGTCTTGATGTCATATCTAAGTATGAAGATGTATATACCCCCTTTTTATAATCTTTTCGATGCTTGGGAGCAATAGAAGACCGAGGATAATGCGTGTGTCCAACGGGCGGTTGACGACATACAGCTGAGACTTCGAGAGGAGTCACCAACACGACACACTCTTTAGAATGATGCAATCACTTCTCAAGTCTCGGTCAAATTAGATCCCTTGTTACTTCTCCTACCATCCATTGTACCGCGAGGGCGCCACAGCCGGCGGCAGAGAATCCCCAACAACGATAGCATCTCAATCAACTCAATGCTGCATAGCACCGAAACATCGAGACATCCATTCTCATCAATATTTCCGACATATTTCAGACATATTTCCATGATATTTTAGGCATAATAGAGGTCTGCTTTTCTTACTTCTCACACAAGCCAAATCCTCGGCGACAGTCTCAACTCTGAGTTCTGACTCGTCCCTTCCAAGGCAGGTGCTCTGAATAGCCTCATTCGGAGCCCACCAAACAGGCACCATGCCAAGCTCAATTACCTAGCTCGGTCTTCTTTGACATTTGTAGAATGGTATTCTGCGTGATGAATCACTGAGCCGGGAGGCACTGCATGCACGCCTCATAGATTCACCGAGATATCAGCTTTATGCCACACTCAAGAAGGCCACAAAGTCAAAGATTCCAGGAGGACAGCCTGTTCAGATTGTAACAAAGCTCTACACCTCCGAGTGTCATTTCTCGGCTACAAATACAGACATATCTCCCATCTCGACAGCTTTCCCTTCCTATCTCCCATCTTCCTTATCTCCCATTCAAGTTCACGCAGCCTCCATTTCACGCAGCCTCAACCTCAACCAGACCACACCCAACGACGCAAGAGATCCCCCGACATGGCTCAGCATCAACTCATCGCCATGGAGAAGGGGGCGAAGCTTCTTCTTCGCATCGCCAGCAAGCCGGCAAATGCAATGAAAAAAGAGAGTGCGCATCGCCTGGACGTAATGTAATACCAGGGATACTGGGAAGAAATCAAAAATTATGCCGGAGACTCTCCAAACATACCACCTCGAGGGGTTAGAACACGGGAATGGACCCCAAGAGGCAGCACCTGGATGACATCTTGAACGTCGGAACAGGCCGGCTTTACTGCAAGCAGCAACTCAGCACACGGTATGGAGAGGAAAGGAAGAAAAGAACTGGACGACGATGGGAAGATGGGGGTTTTATAGTCATCGAGCAGGACCTCCAGTTCCTTACCTTTCGAAATACACACAAGGTTCGAGATGGAAACAACAACGATGGTAACAACTGTGTTGGAAGGCGAGTACTCTGATGACAAGGCAAGACCTAACCTTGGAGAAAAAGTAGGTATCGCGTGTTCAGGAAGGCGCCCCGATACATCACAAGACCTGACGTGATGTCACCTATACATATCGGGGTGGCAAAGAGCTTCAAGTACAAGATGCGATGGAGGGACAGAATAGAGGGATCAAACAACAAACCTATGATGGCAAGTCAATTAATTCATCATCCTCTGCCCAGAATCGCTACTCGCAGCTTCGTACGAGAAATGAGACAACGCGAGGATGGTAGTTACCCCCCTACCGTCTCGCAAGACAGGAAACCTCTTGATCGGAGCTGCACGACGCTCAATGCCAAAAGGATTGCCGCAAGCGCACCCAGCACAAGGACACCCAGTACAAGGCCCCAGCACAAAGCTGGTTAAAAGGAGAAAGGCACAAACGAGAAAGCGCAAAGAGCGCCCTACAGCCTTCTGGCGAGAATCTTACCTAAATGGCAACTTCTCGAGAATAGAACAAGCACAAGCATACCAGTCATTCCCGAAGGTAGGAAGGTTACTTGAAAGGCAAGACCTATTGATCTAAGAAGATAGCTAAGGACCTATGCGAAAGAAGGAGCTTGAAGCAACGCAGTGCGACACCTCCACCAGTGCCTTGAACGGCATAACCCGACTGGGGAAGAAATGAAGAGAAGAATCAAGTCGCAGGCCGACATGAGCAATGCCATCGAACTCGAAGAGGACTTGAATTTGTCCCCCCTTCCACGCAAGTCGAAAGTCGAACAATTTGACATCGCGCGGCAAGGGCAACACAACAACCGCCACCTGGGACTACGCAACTGCCCAGATGGCAAGGGTCCCAAACAAGAAGGACCCGGGCGACAGCATATCCAGGTCTCTAAGAGAGAGCCGCCTGCCATGAAAGCAACGACATGCAAGCAAAAACGCTCAAGAAGACGACAGCCGCGCGATGGTCCTTCTAGTTTGTGCTCAAGATGAACAGCACATAAGATGGAGGAACAAACAACCAGCAATCAATGACTCATTACATAAAAAGGAAGAATTTAGGAGGGTGCAACAGAGTGACTGAGTCTGAGGCAGTCAGAGGTGGTCAACTCGGACAAGGCGACGGGGTGTGAATAGCTTCAAGCCAGAAGTACATATCGCGTCGTGACCGACAGAGAAAATCAGGGCCCAATTCAATGACACAGAAATCCTCTCCACGTGCATAAATCGTGTTCGACGCACCAAGAGCCCCATCATGAACTTCCCTCGTGGCCGCCAAGCTTCCTTCCAGTGGAGATGTCATCCACCGAAACGGGCCTCAAGCAGCCCTCAAAAGTCCCGACTAGACCCAGCAAGGTCTCTGGTGGAGATGGCTGCAACGTCGATGCTTGATCTGATAAGATAATCTCGCCCGCTTCGCTCATCACCGTGGAGCCCTTACACGGCCTTAGCATCGGATTGATCAGCACAAGTGCGTGGTTTTACGAGCGGGTGATCCAGCCGAGGCAGGGATCGGCCGTCGTTTAAGGCTATGTTTAAGTAAATGTCGAACCCAGGTTAACTGACGTGAACAAAGCGTTTACATCATCTTTGACAATGGCTGAATATCGACACTTTGCAACTCCTGATCCTCAATGGACAGACGTACGTTAGACAATCGCGAGTACTAGAAGTTTACTGAAACAACTAGTTCCCCAATAACCTGCCTCCGGGCACAAAGGTGGTACGGGGCATGCCGAGAGATCATGATCCCATCACTCCGCAGGAAGGACTGGACATTGTCGAGTTTGACGTCCCTGTGAGAGACAACACTCCCATCACGCTCCGCACCTACAGACGGACCGCCAACCGCGACGATGCCCTCCCTCTGCTGGTGTACATGCACGGCGGCGGCTACGTCTTTGGCGGCCTCGAGACGGATGATTCAACTTGTCGAGCAATTGCCCTAGAACTCGGTATCGTTGTCGTCAACGTCAAGTATCGACTCGCTCCCGAGCACAAGTTCCCCGTCGGCTTTGAAGACTCCTTCGATATTGTCCGCTGGGTAAGTCATGTCACTAATCACGATTTCGCCTCTAACATTCCCATCTAGGCTGCGTCGCCAGAAGGCCAAAGCAAGCTCAGCACGAATCTCACCAAGGGCTTCATCCTGGGTGGAACGTCAGCCGGTGCCAACTTTACCGCCGGCATCTCGCACTTGGCCCGCGACGAAGGTCTCTCGCCAAAGATCACGGGTGTTGTCTTTCTCGCTGGTAGTTTCTGCCATCCCGATGTGCGGCCAAAGAAGTACCTAGATCGCATCCTGAGCGTCGACGAGATCAACGATGCGCCCGGCCTTACTCGCAAGTCCATAGACTACTTTTCAGGTAATAAGCGGCTTAGATTCCTGCTCTTAGCTCTAGCTGACGTTCATGTAGAGAAGTACGGTGCTCCGCCAGAAGACAAGCGTCTCTCGCCTCTGCTATTCGACTCACACGCAGATATTGCCAAGAAGGCATACTTTGCCGTCTGCGGATGGGATCCTCGACGAGATGAAGCCCTCCTTCTTGATCAGATTCTCCAGGAAGAAGGATTGTCTACCAAGAAGCACGTCTATCAAGGACTGCCACATGGTTTCTGGACTACTTGCCCAGATTTGCCCGTGTCCAAGAAGTGGTTGGAGGATTTACTTGAGGGCCTGCGCTGGATGATACAGTAAGACAGATACAAGACGAAGTCAGTACGATTGTTCCATCTTGTTTCGCTTATTCTCAAGGTGGTTACATCGCGTGTCTCCCCGAATGACAGGTTGAAATAGCACTGCGATTTCACAACTCAAGTCCTCCTTAGTATACAGCGTGTCAATTTACCTTACCAGCTCGTACAAACCCCAGACCAGCGCCCTATCTCAACATTTTCACAGCCAGTGAGATATTGAGCCTTATTCCTTGGAGTACCTCGCCCTCGCTCATCACAGGATACCCTCCTCGACCACCTTGACCTTGACCTTCATGCCCCAGCCCTCCTTCCAGTGCTTCTCCTTGCCAATCTTTTCCACATCCTCAACAGCATCTTCGATCGTCTCCTTGGTCTTTGCGGGGTCGTCCTTGGTCTTCTGAACAGAAATGGTCAGGATCAAGCCCTCCTCATTCTTGTCCTTTCCGAGATTCCAGGACCACTGGGCAGAAAACACCACGCGGGGCTTCGACTTGTGGATCTTGCCAGCCGGGTACAGGGCCGTGATCAGACGGCCTACTCTGCCGAGGTAACCAGCCCACCAGACTTCCTCGGGGGTGATGAGCTTGCGGAGAGACTCGCGGAACTCGATCTCACGAGGTGGCAGTTCACCGCCGTACCTCGACTCGAGCATCAACGCCAGCCTAGCTCGGTCCTGATGCGAGACGCCGTGGATTGACGACATAGTTCCCACGCTAGTCGAGTACAGTGCAGTCGTCGAGGCGGTCTCCTTGGACATAAACATGTGCAAGTACATCGAGTTGGCGAAAGAGTCGACAACGGGCTCCCCAAACTCTTCAGGAAACTCCTTGGTCTTGGAAGGTTTCGGGATCGCATGTTTCAGCAGCTGCTGGATATGATGTCGCGAACCAGGAGCAAAGTAAGCCGTGGCAACCTCAAGAGGAGCTTCCTGTCGGATGTCAGGTGAGAGCTGACGGAACAAGAAACCCTCTCGCACGCCACCCTGGCAAAAGTGCGCCTCCTTGATGCCCCAAGGGATAGCCTCAGAGAGGACATTGACGAGGAAAGCGACGGCAGGAACCTGCGATCGTCTTCGGTCCGAAACTCGGAAGATGTCCTTGGCAGCCTTGGCAACGTGCTTGAGCGTCTCGGTGTCTTCAAACTGCTTTCGCTGTGCAGTGTACCCATTGATGATGGAAATGGGATAATGGCTGCCGTGAGACTGGTTGAGGTAAAGGAGCAGGTATCCCCAGCCTCTGAAACCACCTCCGGAGAGGTAGATGCGATATCCACCTTCTCTCTCCGCCTTTTCGGTCAGCTCTTCAGGGATCTGCAGACGGTTGTATGCATCCTTGAAGTTGCCAATCATCTCATCCTTGAAAGCCTTGATAGCGGCATCAGCTTCATCTTTACTCTTCCCATCCTTAAGGTCATCCAGCTTCTTGGTCAGAGCAGCAGCTCCGTAGGGGAAACTAAAGCTTCCTCGGGGACTGATACGGATCTCGCCGCCCTGGCTGAGCATCCAGGTGATCTGCGTGCTGCCTCCTCCGAGGTCCATGACCAGTCCTTCCATGCTCGAAAAGCCACTGGCGATACCCAGGGCTCCAACTTGGCCCTCTTCCTCCTTGGGAAGAAGCTGCACAGTCAAGCCAGTCTTGGTCTTGATGGCAGACAAGAACTGCTTAGAGTTGACGGCAGCGCGCGTTGCTTCGGTCGCAATGACGTGGATGTTGTCCTTTGTGCAACCAAAGTCCTCACAGACAACAATGAACCTGCTCAAAACCGAAACAACAGACTCAATGACTGAGTCCGGGATGGGAATCTTCTCTCCAGTCTCATCGTCATACTGAGAGTCGTAGAGTGAGATGGAAGATCGGTAAACACAGACGGTCGGGAGCATACGCGCCAGCGGCGACGAGAGGTCAGAAATGGAGAGTCGGATGCCATTGCTAGAGTCGCAATGTCAGATTGACACTCGAGGAAACGTCATGGGAATCGCTCACCTTCCCATATCCACGACGCCGATCAACCTGCCGCCGTGTCCCTGCCATGGCGGGTGTCCACCTTGAAGGTGAGCGCGATGCGGCAGGATGGGCTGCGAAGCAGCACCATGATCAACGCCAAACTCAGTAATCGGGTCAATCTCTTCAAAGTCGGAAAAATCCATCACAAGATGATATACAGAACAGAGAAAGGCAAGGCAAATGACGACAGGGACAGTCCCCGATATTTAACGCGTCACTGCCAACCCTTCGCCCAAAACTGGAGCCAGTTACAGCGGCCGAACACGTCAAGGGGAGGGTGAAACTCCAGCAGAGACAAGGACACGCTTCGCCCGGGGGCTTCATTGGTCGAAGCTCAAGCTGAGGCTTGGATAGCTTGGTGATGCCCTAGCCGGAAGAGTCCCTAGCCGCGACCTTATTTGACGATGGCGAGCGGTGGGGCTGTTGTTCGTGTGAGCTTATCTTTTTCAGCTCCCATCAAGGTTGAAGCTTCTGTCCATTTTGAGGATTGCGCTGACGGAGCTCAATCGCAAGCGAGGAGGTTCAAGTATGACAGATCAGCTACAAAGAAGTTTGACTCCAATTATTACACTCCATTGACGCGGTTTCGTGGTCATCGCTTTGATCTTGCTCCTCGGCCAGATACCCAAAGAAGTAAACATCCCATACTCAGCCACGGGTAGTGGCATATCACCCCTGAACAAAGACAGCTGAACCGGGCTCCCGCATGCTCCTCCAACTCTATCGAGGCGTACCACTGGCGTCATTTCCCCGGTAACCCCAGGTCAACATCCCGGTCTTGTGCACCATCGGGATATGCAGGCGTCCGCCTCGAGGGCATCATCACCGCCACCCCCTTCCAGTGGTTACGTATATCCAAGACTTTCGGGCTTGGTTCCTGGTTTTTTAGATGCAGGTAACACTAGGGCTTATCGCCATTGTCCGCCATCGCTCACAGCTCGTTCAAGGTGTTGCGTGCCCTTGCAAACAACCGGACACTCATGGTCGCAACACGTTAATAAATAGATCCTCAACTCATCCAAAGGTGATTATCTTGGTACAGTGAGACCAATCTAAAATTCTTCTTTTTCCTATGCCAAAATCCCCACACTAAGCCTGAGGATTCGAAAAGCAGCTCGCTCTCCAATACTCTGTTGAGCAACTACTCGATTGAGCCACCAGCCATCAATTCAACAGGCCGTTGCTCAAGATTATTCTTTCACAAGGCAATCAAGATCTTTTGGCTCCAAAATGCGTTATTCTTTACCAAGTTGATCCATGTCAATAAGTCTGGTCTTGCAAGAAGCCTCCTCACGTTATATGGGGAAAAGGCCGGCAGGCAGCTGCTCAAAGTGTCACTATAGTTGAACAGAAAGACACTCACCAAGCTGCTGTGTGTCCCAATTTTTATCCCTTCGTCATCATAGAGACGACGGATAGCGGCCCAGCAATAGACGATCCCAGCCCAGCGGTTTACAATTGACAACTGATCGCTAGACGACTCATCTAACCACGCTCTCTCGAAGCTCCAATACCTGAGAGTCTCGTCGCGAGACCTTAAGTGTGCCTGAACAGGATTCGTCGAAAGGACTATTGGAAAATCCCACCGTTGTCAGTCTCAATCATGATTGCGCTGATAGAACTGGACTGCTTGCTCGCTCCTAGGGTTGTATTAACAGGTTCATCAGGACAAGTGTCTGATGTTCCTTTCCGTTTCTTACATCAAGTATTGAAGCCAATTCTATAAACCCAATGAACTATTCCTTCATTACAATAGCGATTCTTGTATCACGGCCGATAGTGAGTATCTGGGCTTATCTAAACTCTCGGGACATAATTACGTACGAGAGCTGCTGTTCTTACAACTCGGAACTACCTGGACTGCAATAATAGATCTACGTCAACAGATCTTTCATGGTCGCGGCATGTCCAGAAAAAAGACGTTACTCTCGCTCAGCATGGAAACCTGTCAGTCAGCGAGATCAGTCAGTACTGAAGTGTGACAGTGAAGAAAGATATAAGATCTAAAAAAAATCAGCACAAAGCCTCAGGCGATGTCTATGAATTGGTCATATTAATTCGAACAAAGAATAATTGCGCATTCGCGACACTTGATGGCCAGCAGTTAAGAGGGATTTTGACGGCAGTCACGCAATCATATCTACGCAGGCCATCTCCTGTTGATTGCGCCGTTGGGCAACGATAGCTCACTGTTCATCTTTGTCAACAAATCGAATTAGTATGGGAAATATTAGGCAAGGAAACTTATAATTTGTCACGCTCATGATGGACCACGATCGCTTTCCTTCGGGCTAGAGTGAGTAATTGAGGCTATCCACTAAATCTCCATCGAGCGGGGGAAGATCTTCAAAACTCCAATACTCACCAACAACAACCCCCAAAAATGCCTTCCAAAATCCTCATCCTTGACGGCGGCCTCGGCACGTCCCTCGAGTCAAAATACTCCGTCTCCTTCTCTAGGTCCACGCCTCTCTGGTCTTCTCACCTTCTCATCTCCGATCCCGCGACTCTTCAATCTTGTCAGAGCGACTTCGGAGCTGTGCCTGTGGACGTGCTCCTCACGGCGACGTATCAGGTTTCTGCCAAGGGTTTCGCTGATACTCGGACTGAAGAGTTTCCTGATGGGATTGGTCGCGATACGGTTCCGCGTTTTCTGGATGATGCTGTGAATATTGCGCAGCGAGCCGTGGGTGATGATGCGCAGGTTGCTTTGAGCTATGGACCGTATGGCGCTTGCTTGATTCCGAGTCAAGAGTACAGCGGCAAATACGGCGACGCCCATGATTCAGAACCTGCACTTGAAAAGTGGCACCGTGAGCGTCTAGGCCTCTTTGCAGAGGTTCCAGACGTTGGCAAGAGAGTGAGCCATGTTGCGCTAGAGACCATCCCCAGAGTCGATGAGATTATCGCCATGCGTAAAGCTCTCGCCGCAACACCAACTCTCTCAGATCTACCATACTGGACTTCGTGTCTCTCCCCAGGCACCGACTTGGCACTCCCAGATGGAAACTCTATCGAAACCGCCGTTGAAGCCATGCTGGATAGCAGCGTCTCAGCAAAGACGCCCTGGGGCATCGGCATCAACTGCACCAAAGTCGACAAGCTCGATCGCCTCTTACAGATTTTCGAATCAACTGTTGCGCGGCTAATTGAGCAAGGCCGCCTAGATGCTTGGCCTGCACTTGTTCTGTACCCCGACGGCACGAATGGAGAAGTGTATAATACGACAACGCAAAAGTGGGAGCTGCCAGACGACGCCAAGGACCAGGTGCGCTCATCATGGGAGTCTCAAGTCGAGAGCGTGGTCAGGGCTACAGAGAGTCGGGGAAAGTGGCCTGTCATTCTGGTTGGCGGGTGCTGCAAGGCGAGGAGTGAGGATATCAAGAGGCTCCGAGATCGTCTCCTCGGGTAGATCACACAGCTATTCACATTTAAATCCAGTTTCTGTTACATCAAATGGGTATCCTTATTCAAATATGATCCAATCTAGTAAATGCCTTTTCTCACGGCAGATATCCCAAACCATTTATATCAGCGCTCAACTCCCTCCCCTGCATCATCTCCGCCATGACCTTACCTGTCCCTAACGACAGACTGATCCCCCAAGGCCCATGTCCCGCCGCAACAAAAACACCTCCATCTGGCCCCTTTCTCGTCCTGTACCCTTGTCTTAGATCTACATCTTCAACTCGCGTAACGTACGGTGTGCCCCGCTGCGTCACAGGCCGGAAGCACAGTCCAGTTCGAACAACCTCCAGCTCACCCTCCGACTTGATCAGTTGTCTCGCCGTAGCTTTCAACTTCTCCAGTGGCCCTCGCATGGGCTTTGCAGCCGTAGCTAACGGCGGTAGCGGTATAGCAGAGTTGACACCTCCTAGCCAAATGTCGCCGTTCGGTCGAGCATAAATCTCTGGAGAGAAGTCATCCAAGCTACAATACAGCGAGTGGTATACATCACCCACATTTCCAGGATTCCGCACAACCAGTGAATGTCCCGCAAGACTTAATACCGGTATGTTGATACCAGAACCTGGAAACATAGACTCCAAAACCTCGGGCGTCCAGCAGCCGGCACATACTAGAACCCTTGTAGCAGGGATCTCAGTCTCGGAGGAGCAGTCGGTGAAGCCGATGCGGACATGTGAAAGCTCGTCGTGGCAGTCAGGTCCAACGTTGAGGACTACTGCAGGATAGTGAAATCGGACACCAGCAGCTCGACATCTTTCCAGGAGGAACTGGCAGAGCCTAAGAGGGTCACTATGTTTCTTTCACATCAGTAACATGCTCATAGCTGTCATGTCTCGACTTACAGAACAGCCGTCCCCTCAGCATTGTCAACCACACTAACAGCATCACCCTTGACACGTCTCAACCAAGGCGGACTATTCCCATCCTCAACCTCCCTCTTCTCTGCTACCAGATCTGCCCTGCTACCTCCCTCACGCAACCAGTCCTCACCTCCAGGTCCATTAGCCTTCCTCCTCGGAGGTTCATAATTCACCGTCACCGACTTGGCATACGCCCACTTCTCATGCCCATCGTACTTCTTCGCGAGTCTCTCATGCTCTTCAAAGCTGAGAGCGCCAAGGGATGCAAGTTCTGGCGGGAACCAGTCTTTGGCGATGAAGCCGCCGGCATAACCCGACGCCGAGGCAAAGAGCTCCGTAGAAGAGTCAACGACGTGAATCGACCAGCCGGGTTGATGTTCAGAAAGGTAGTAAGCCGTCGCGATGCCAATTATGCCGCTTCCAACAATCACAGTCGTAGCCATCGGATGAAAAGAAAAGGCGTAAAGAATATTAAAGTATAAAGGGTTTGAGGAGGCTTGGATTCTGACTCTCAGCTGACAAAAGACGCCATCAAGCTACAAGCTCAATGCAGTAGCAGCCCCCGATGACGTTTGTGACCATTCAGGGTAAGGTAACCCAAGTGAAGCTCCAGAAATGGCCCCGCCATTCAAAGTGAACCCCCACCTCTTGCTGAAGCTTTCGACTCAGCCAACTCACGAAAAAAAAGAAATCTTGCATGAGGCGCCGTTACACTACATCAACCACCGCAAACATGTCTTCCAAGGTTTTTATTGTCACAGGTGCCAGTAAAGGCATTGGTGCCGCCATCACTCGATACCTCTTGGGACAATCCCACAAGGTGGTTGTTACGGCTCGATCTTCTGAGCCACTTGAGGGATTCAAGAAGTCGCACCCTGATCAGGTTCAATTCATCGCAGGGGACATTGTTGACCCTGAGGTTGGGACACAAAAGCTTTAATCTTACAAACGAGAGGCTGACAGGAGAGTAGTTGCCCACCAGGCTGACGGAACTGGCCGTGTCCTCGTTTGGCAAGATTGACGGCCTTGTCATCAACCATGGCCTCCTGGCTCCCAAGCGATTTGCTGACACAACCGTCGAGGAGTGGAAGCACATTTACGACGTCAATGTCTTTAGCGGCATTGCCATAGTAAGATCTAGCCATCTAACACGTCTGCGAGAGCTACGCTGACATAGGTCAGGCTCAAGCAGCACTCAACGAGCTCCGAAAGTCCAAGGGATGCATCGTGTGGGTGTCATCAGGGGCAGCAACAAAACACTACAAGGGATGGGCAAGCTACGGTTCATCTAAAGCTGTCTACAATTCCATCTCGGCCCACCTTGCCCTCGAGGAACCCGACATTACCAGCGTAGCCGTCGCACCAGGACGAGTCGATACTGACATGCAGGGCGTTCTGAGGGCCGAAGGCAAGGATAGCATGGATGAGGCGCAGTACGCTACTTTTGCCGAGGCCAAGGAGAAGGGCACCTTGCTCAAGCCGAAGCAGCCGGGACATGTCATGGCCAAGTTCGTGGCAGACCCGCTCAAGTCTCTGAGCGGAAAATTCTTCACGTATGTTTCACGACATGCTGTGGGATCGACAGCTAACGGTTATGCAGATGGAACTCACCAGAAGTTGCGGTGTATCAAGAGTAAAGGCTCTTGGAAGTAGAAGAGGGATTCCTGGATACTCAAGCAGATGTTAGCTTTATGTCTTGACAAGATTTGAAACAAGCAAGAAGGTAAATAGACAAATGCAAGTCAGGCGAAAGATGAAAAGCTCTTAGTTTGCTCCACATGGACATTCGGATTTAGCATGGAATGTAAGTTTCTTCATCATAGCATTTGATGATGTGTTGAGAGTAAAAAGAAAAGTCTGTTCTTACCTGATGGTTGATGTGACACACGTAGGATGGCGTTTGGATCTTTTAGGCATCGTTCTTATCTCCTGTCAGTTCCATAGCCTCCAAAAGAGTTCAACAAAGTTGTTGTGTCGAATGCGCTCAGGCTATCGAATGTATCCGTCATAAGATGTCGGTATTTGATAGTACATAGCAAGCATCATAGCAGGGTCGAAAGGAGGGTCGCTGCTGAAGGGTTCTTACAGCATGGACGAAAGTGCCGGCCTGAACTTTTTTCTTGTTAGCCATGTCCAGCAGATGGAATCAAGCTTCAAAAGGACAAAGAATTGGGATCAATCAGAAATGTCTATTTGGCAAAGACGAAGTCAATCAGCACCGAGGCTTGTCGAACCTCTAAGACTGGGGCGACAACTTGTCTCTTCATGCGATGCGACTGGGCAGAAGGATAGAGGCAACTTACTCAAGGTGGCAGCTCATTGTTGGCAGGTATGTAGAGCAAGAGATTGAAAGATAGCAATGCGACAAAGACTCAAGGCCATTGTCGCAGAAGAGACCGTCAGGAGACGTGGTCTCTGTCTGGATTGTAAGTAGAGAAGGAAAGAAAGTGATGATGAAGAGAAAGGAATTTTTTCAGATTGGAAATTTTGGCCGAAGAAAATGCATGCGCGAGGCTTGGTCCGTGCACCGTAGACGCGCCGCTCGAGGCAACAAGGTGTGGCGCGTGAGGTCCTTTCAGCCCCCCTCTATCCACACCTTTTTTTCAAGGCCCTTTCAGCTAGCTTCCAAGGACAGCGTGCACTCAACCACTGGCAGGCCTTGGGTTATGAGGCTTTGATCTCACAGTCTAGTGGAGTCGGTCCTGGTCACGTCCTGGTTGGCCCCTAAAAAGAATGGAACCTGATCGCGAGCTTGGCTGGGCTTTCCTTCAAGCGCGGCGCATGAGCCTGGCCTGGCCTGGCCCCTCCCCTCCCTCTCCCTCTCCCTCCCCCGGGCCGCAGCAGCTCGCACATACAAAAGCGGCTTGCCCCACCACTCATGGACCATGAGCAACCATCCGTCTGAAAATCGTCCCTCTTCAAGCCTGAAGCTTTGCATTGTGAGCCATTCAACACCAAGAAAAAAAACAAAGTTGCAGCAAACTCTCACGGAACAAACGAGTATATACCGGCAGATACCCGCATTTCAGTCACTCTTATTTATAATTTCACCCGTCTTCCTGTCATCTTCTTTTCCACCGTCATCGCGTTCCACATCCGCTCAGTCACCGCTCACACTCTGATCGCGTCTGTCGCCTTGGAGTTGTATATCTCTCCATTTCGATATCGGATCCTCAACTTTTCCCGCAAACGCCTCATCATCCGACGACTTCTTCACCTCTCGCTTCACTGAAATCATGTCTGATCACGAGTTTGGAGGTACGTTATTCTGATCATGCTGCTCTTTGTCTTGTTTGTCGTTGCATGCGCCCTCATCCGGCATGCATATCTTGACTCCATCGCAGCCCGTGGACATCACCACAATGCGATGCGTCACTGTTGTTGAAGCCAACACTGAATCACTTCTACATCTTCTTTGACTATTTATTCATCTACATCCTCCATGTTGACTTCAATTTACGCTGTCTATCAATTTGACATCTTCTTCACACGCATACATACTCACCTAAGGACTCTACCTACAACATCACTTTTCATCATTCATCCTTTCTCAAGCACAACTTCCCCAACTGCATCGGATCTTTGATTATTGTTTTGTTTTCTGCATCATGGCTCCCCACATTCCTGCATCCGACAAGTACTGGGCGAGAATCGACGCCGGACTGAGTCTGCGCTCCATCCTTGACTTGGAAACATCCCGCTAACCCTCTTTCTCCAAATAGGCAACGACGACCTCTCCCTGCCAAAAGGTATGCTAAATTCTTCTCCCCACG
Organism: Fusarium sp. FW16.1; assembly: GCA_017654865.1. NCBI lineage: Eukaryota > Fungi > Ascomycota > Sordariomycetes > Hypocreales > Nectriaceae > Fusarium > Fusarium sp. FW16.1. The sequence goes on from JADNRB010000001.1 coordinate 3,618,795, forward strand.
CTTTCCTGTTACTTACATCCTTACAGCCACTGTCCAAAAGATTGTCTCAGAGATTCTACCCCCCTCAGAAGGCGTGGCTTTTGCTAAGGAGGCCCGCGACCTTCTCATCGAGTGCTGTGTCGAGTTCATCACCCTGATCTCGTCCGAGGCAAACGAAATCTCAGAGAAGGAGGCCAAGAAGACCATTGCCTGCGATCACATCACCAAGGCTCTCGAGCAACTAGGCTTCACCGACTACGTCCCTGCTGTCCTTGAGGCAGCAGCCGAGCACAAAGAAGTCCAAAAGGTTCGCACTGTCTACCCTTTTTGTCCATCACCCACTAACATGACGTAGGGCCGAGAGAAGAAGGCGGACAAATTCGCCAGCAGTGGCATGTCCATGGAGGAGCTGGCTCGTCTACAGGAAGAGCAGTTCGCGGCGGCGAGAGAACGCCACGGCTAGTTGCAAATGTACAAGATGGATGGGAAAGGGAATCATTATTTGGGCATTGCTAGGCGTTGACGTACAGGAACTGGGTTGGACCTGGACTGGATGGACCCTTGGGTTTTGTTATCTGGGAGCGAGTTGGCTCTTTATCACTTTCGCTTTTAGAATCTCCGTCATATTCTACCTGGCATGGTTCAGGGCTCGAATATCAAGTTGCTGATCTGACGGCGTTCCTTGGTCTTGAGCCTTGACTTGAGTTGGGGTTGCATGGTTAGACACGGTTACATGACTCTGGCACACCACCAGTTCGTTCGCCACGACCCAATCATGACCTAGCCAACTCTACCAGAGACAAGGAAAGATAAAGGAGCTATGCAACGTAAGGCAACGGCAACATCCCCATGTCTCCAGCCTCACTGCCCCTTGAATACTTTGTCGTTGCCTTGTACGCAGGCAGTCAGCAAGCACGTACAGGCATCCATTCATTGGCATCTTATCGATAAAGAAAAAAGATGATGTAACTCCACCACCCCGCCCTGACAATCCCTCTCTATTTTCGCAACCTACAGTACCTCTGCTGATCCGCACCCGCAATCGCAAATAGATTCTGCATCTCTTGCCTGGGCACCGCCAAGATAGGTCGAAGACGCCGCAACAAGAATAAGCCTGGACCCCGCGTCCCTCGCTGGCTCGCTCGCAAGATGGGTCAGGACGAGTCCTCCATGAGCTTCGGCGGCCCGCCAAAGGCCCTCTCCGAGAGAAGCCTGGCCGCTGTCGCAGAGTACATCAAGACGGGTCGCGACAAGAGGATTGTTGTCTTGACTGGCGCCGGTATCTCGACTGCCGCTGGAAGTATGTATCTTCTAATGCCAGCTCCGTTCTGTGGAAGCGACTCTAACCTCTTTGTCAGTTCCCGACTTTAGATCACCAAAGACAGGCCTCTATGCCAACCTCGCCCGCCTCAACCTTCCCTACGCCGAAGCCGTCTTTGATATCTCCTACTTCCGCAGCCATCCCGAGCCCTTCTACGTCCTCGCCAACGAGCTGTACCCCGGAAAATTTCACCCCACCGTCTCCCACGCCTTCATCGCCCTCCTCGCCCGCAAGGGTCTTCTCCAGATGCTCTTCACCCAAAACATCGACTGCCTCGAGCGCGCGGCCGGCGTTCCCTCCACCAAGATCATCGAGGCCCACGGCAGCTTCGCGACGCAGCGGTGCATTGAGTGCAAGACCGAATTCCCTGACGACAAGATGAAGGAGCACGTGTTTGGTGGAAAGGTCCCGCACTGCGGAGAGCCCGGTTGCAAAGGACTCGTCAAGCCGGATATTGTATTCTTTGGCGAGTCGCTACCCAAGGCGTTTGACAACAATGTTCACAATGTTGCCATGGCGGACCTGGTGCTCATCATCGGCACCAGTTTGACTGTCTACCCGTTTGCCGCCCTCCCCGGTATGGCGCAAGAGGACAAGCCCCGAGTGCTGTTCAACATGGAGCGTGTCGGCATGATTGGCAACCGTTCAGATGATGTTGTTGAGCTTGGAGCCTGTGACGACGGTATCCGTAAGCTCGCCGATGCGCTTGGTTGGAGAGACGAACTTGAGCGTCTATGGAGAGATACCGTTGGAGAGGAAGAAGCAGAGCGACAGCTAAGGGGCAGAAAGGAGGATGAGGTTGAGGACGAGGTTGAGCGCTTGGCAGCTGAAGTGGAGGCGGTCGCTATTAACGATGACACCAAGGCCGATACGAAGGAAGAAGCATCTTCAGAGGCTGAACCCACAAAGGAGGTCGATGGAGAGAAGCCCGAAAATGTTCTTTCATATCAGCCGGCCATCATCTCAGCGCCAGCGCCATCAGAGACCCAGGAGGAGGTCAAGGTGGAACCAACCAAGACGGAGTCACGAAAGGTGCCCGAGGCCGAACCAAAGGTTGAGTCATCAGAGACAGAAGCTCAACCTTCAAAAGACGCCAAAACACCCCAAGAGCAGCCAGCAGAGTCTGCTACTGTCAAGGAAGAATCCAAATAGTAACCCTCTTTTATACAAGAGTCACGACGGACACGCGTTTAGGAACATTTATGAGAAAGAAAAAAAAAACACGATGAGGTGGGGACAAGCATTGATACACTGTCATCATACGTAGATGATAGACGACTGGATGAGTTTTCTTTTGTTGATCACGAAAGGCGATGGGAAATGTCACATAGAAGGAATTGTTTAACTAGGTAGGTATAACTTTGTAGATAGAATAGTCAGACCAAATTCAAGGTCAAGATTGTCACGTCAAGTACCAGGGAGATATTGGCGATGTGATATGAAGTGTAGATATAATGAAATTGCACCACTGGGGGCTATATAGATCAAAATTATATCCAAATCGTCTTACGAATGGTAACAGAAGCACGAAAAAAGGAAAAGAAGAAGAGAAATACACAACAGAAACATCTTCACAGCCCGCTATCAATCTGCGCCGGGATATTCGAAAGCGTCCACGATCCCCACTGCCGGCACGTCTCAGCCACTACATTAGGGATTCGCAGCTTTTCGACCTTGTCCGGGTTCGTGAGGAACTGCACCAGGAAGCCTGCAGAGACGTGCCAAGCTATGTGACAGTGGAAGGGCCATACGCCTGAGATGTATGTGAGCAAGACGTGACAGAGTCTATGGAGTAGCACGAACCTGGATTCTCTGCTGCGTCAAATTGCATCACTAAATGTCCGTTGCCTTGTAATTGGACAACGTCACGCCGTTGGGGATTGTGCTTGTTGATGATGGTGCCGTCCCAAGTGCCTGGGCCTTCATGTAGGACATACATGTTGAAACCATGCAGATGCATCGGGTGTCTTGAGACAAACAGTGTTAGATATAGCCCACGGTGAAACACGATGATACTCACGAGACAGGTGTCTTGTTTATAACATTGACCCTCACACTCTTGGCGTCTCCCGTGTTCTTCACGTTCCACTGCTCCTCGAACGAGTGGTTACCCAACTTGCTCAGCAATAGTGTAGGGCTGTTATAGTTGGCCCTAAAGTCAACACCCCCAAACTTCCACAGGGTAACATTGCTCGCGTTTTTAAACAGCTCGATTTCGAGATCAAGAGTAAGGTCAGCCTTTGGCAGTGGCAGCCCCATGACGGGCTTGGTGAGCTCGAGATCGTCGTTGGCGCACGTCCCCGGGTCCGGCGCATCCCACGGCTGCGACTCAGGGGCCTTGTCCCGGTCGGCGCCGTCGTAGTAGATGGCCGCCACGGCGTCCGGGGCGTGTGACAGGCTGCACTTTGTAGAGATGTTGGAGCGCATCCAGAAGGCGTCTAGATCGCCGTCGGCCTTGACAAGCACATCTGTGCGCTGTCCGATGCCGAGTGTCACCACCTTTGTGTCGTAGGGCTGCACCTGCACAAAGTCATTGGCGATGACTGTCATGGTGTGCTCGTCAATGGAAAAACGCTGGAGACCCTCGCCTCCGGCGTTGATGAGGCGCAGGCGATGCGTCTTGCCGCGCTTGAAGCGGAACTTGGAGATGCCAGCGTTGCTGTTGCATGGCGTATTGTCTCCTTTCTCAACGCTGGAGCAGTTAAAGTTCATCTTGCCGTTGATAAGGTTACTGTCTGAGAAAACGGGGCCTGGGGCGTTGGGCTGCATGGTCTCCTCCACGAGGTCAAAGTACTCCTTGTGGTACCAATCGCTCAAGATTACGGGACCAACATCAATATCATAGTCCTTCTTTTCACGGGGACCATAGATGACCAGGGACCAAAGAGACCAGCAGAGTATTGGGCAGAGTAGTGAGAGTGATACCATGTGGTGCCGTACATGTCAGCCACGAATTGATAGGTGAAACTCTCTCCAGGTGGATAGGGCACTGCGTTACACGGGGACGCCATCTTCCCAAGGCGTCTTCTTCTGCTGGAGGCCATGCCAATGCAAGGCAAGACCCTCGTCTTCAATGTCGTTGCTCACTGTCACCTGAATCGTGTCGCCCCAGTTGGCCTCGATGGTGGGCCCGGGAAACTGTCCGTTGACGAGAATGACGGGAAGCTCGTATCCATCCGGAGCGATTGTACCCCGGCTGACGGAAAAGTCATACCTCCGAATCACACCTGTATTTGGGTGATCCTCGTAGTAGTTGGTGTGAGAGGTCAAGGTGCTCCATGGATAGCCATTGGGGGTAGGGTTGTCAGTGAGGAACAACGGCAGCAGTGGTGCAAGCAAGGTGCCAAGTAGAGATTTGCTGTATGCAGATCAGTCAATCTATTCATGGAAGCTTCAGAGAAGGTAGGATGTACCCATTGGTCTTTTTCTGGCTCAGTTTACCAAGGCCTTTCAGATTGAAAGTCCCGCTGTTGACCATCTTGAGAACGAGTTGAGAGGCAGTCTCTGTAAGTCTGGGTTGAATCAGATCACTCTTTCAGCGGAGGAAAGCCTCCATCTATATACGTCTGACTTGATATGTGCCGCTGCTGGTGAGCTTCGACGGGAAAATCACGAGGAAGGACTTCTCCCGTCCTGGAGCTCTGCATGTGCCGAAGAGCCGTGGCTTGGCTGCACTCCTCCTCGGTAAGGCTGTAATCAGGACATTGAAGCTTTTGGCTGAGAGAAGTCATCTTGAGCACGGCCTGTCAGAATCTCCAAAACTGGACCTGTACACACGAAGGCGTTGAAGATGCGAATGGTGGTGGTGGTGGAGCCACATGGCGAGGCCCATCATGCATCAGGTGAAGCTGCACGGTGATAGTCAGCACACCAATAAGATGAGAATCAAGCAGATTATCCTATCAGATGTTGTTGGGTAAACTCTCGTGGCGCCATGAAGATGGTGTGCTTGTTCCCGGGATGTGGGCGTGATGATATCGGCAACTCGAGGCTGCTGAGCCTTGGGCATGCGGAAATAGACACGAGATCTGCAACTAAGACACGGATCTCAGAATCCGATATTCGACCAACGGTTGATGATCCTCTTCCAGGATGTCCTTGGTCGGGGAGAGCTTAATCAAAGCAGCTGAGTCGTTCTGGACGGCACGGCAAGCTAGGTGTTTCAGGCCAGCCGTTTCTATCTCCAAGTAAAGAAACAAGCGGGTCCAATGGGGTTCAGCTTGTTAGTAACCCCCAAAACAACACGAACATGTTGGTGGTTAAGGTCGCTCACTGTGACGTCGAGAGGAAGCACGATAAGCTAGCGCCAGCTCATCACGCATCTTGGACCTGTGTGGACCGTATAAGATTCATGTAAGAGACAATCTCAACACCGCCAGTGGGGTCAGACGGCATGCCGTCCCTGGAGAGCAGCGGAGTCAGCCGGTATCGTGCGGGATGTTTGATCTTTCAGCCTGGGGGTCAAGATCAGCCAAGCCTGGGGATGACTGGGGTGCATTGAGGCACCGCTGCATGTCGCCCGTGTGGCGAGGTCGCAATAGTCCAACTGCATTGTAAGCCGGTGATACCTGTCCAAGGCTGAAGAAAGCTTGAGGCGTCAATTGCCGAAGGCCGGATCTGAGCTTGATCGTGTAGGCATCTGTAAGCCAGCCCCCAATCGCATGACCGAGTCAGTGTCAGCCTGTCAGCGCCACTGGGACATGATAATATCCTCATCAAAGCAAAGCATCAAAAGTTCGTGCAACCTGACGAGAGAATGATCCCTCAGGGACAGGATTCCCAGCTCAGCGACGCCGTCCAATATGCATAAGGTTGTGCAACGTCGCGTCGGTCCTTAGCTGCCACACTCGACTCATGCCCGGTAGTTGACCACAGCAGAACCAATCGCAAATGGATGGTGTAAGAGCCATTTGGCAAGTAAGCAGTAAAGGATTGCTTTTCTGCAGGAAACCCATGAGGAAATAAGCAATCTAACGCCATGTTGAAGATCGCATGGCCGAAGGGCTGAGCATGTGGAAACCTTAAGCGGCAGCGGCTCCCAGCTCGGCAAGCTCGCGCTGCACCACCAACGCTCCAGACCTCGTATCCACGACCGAGGGGTAGGTCGGCATGCCGGGTCACGGGTGTCATGGCGTCGATCCTGACCGTGGAATGCAACCTGGTTGATTGACGGCTCAACTTGAGCGCCACAGCTGTCCTGCCGCCTATCTAGTTGTGTCAATCATGTAATATCTTCAGCTGCTGTCTTGTTTTGCCATATTGGACCACTTGATCCCAGAAAGCAGCGGTCTGCAAGGTATGACAGGTCGACAAAAGGGCCTCGCATGAGACACCCCTCGCTGAGTGGTTTGTTTTGTTTCGCCCGACGGCATGGCCCAACTGCAGCACGATAGAACCAACTTGAAAGACTTGATATGTATATTACAGAATGCGGCCATCAAAGGCCAGACTGTACAGGGTGGTTGTCGAAGTTGACTGGGTATTGCTCTCGTCTCAGATCATCTTGGCCGCTCTCATGATTTCCTCCAAGCGGGGTTGGCCATATTCACTATGGGTCGTCGCTGCGCTCGCATGTACATTTCGTGCAGTTTGGGGTCGGCATCGGATCGGATGACGCTACCGATAGACATGAAGAAGCTGCGAGACCTGGTGAGCATTGAGTAGGATGCAATGGGAGAGGCTGACATACCCAAAGGTGGCACCGGATCCGAGCATATACTGTCCCAGAGTCCTCATGATTCCGTTGGGGCCAGCTCCGTATCGGAAAATGTTGACGGTGCCTTGTCGACGTCAGCAAGTATTCAGAGACTGATGGAGGGGACGCACCGAATACAAAGCCCATGATAACACCAACAGCTGGCATCATGTTAGATTCGTCTCTCCCATATCGATTGGGAGAACATACTTCCACCCATCATGGCACCCATCTTGACTGCAAAGTTAATGTCAGTCAGGCGTCTTCAATCCAGGCAGATGACTAGCATACACTTTTCCATGTTGGAGGGACCATGCTGGCCGGCATTGATGGGCGCAACGGGAGGCATGTTGAACTAGAGGTACGGCGTCTATGAAGTTCGAGGCTCAATGGCAGGCTGTCGTCGAGACGGTGGACGAGATTTATCGTTCGCTGTCGCAAGTCTTGGATCAGTTGAAGCTCTCTTGCGCCTGGTTGAGAGCGTAGCGGGACAATAACCATGACTTTCTACAACCGGTTGCTGATTGGTTCAATGGCCCTCTCAAAGACGGACTCGGCGAAAAGTCGGAGCGAGAAAACTGAATCTGGCAGCACGGACCAACGCCTCCCTCACAGTGCCCGTGATTCTCCGGCATAGGGGGTGATACACTGTGTAGAAGTCATCACGTGGCTACCTTCGTGGGTCAAGAGTAGGCTCCACAGCGCGGCTACCGACTCGCAAGAGGGATTTGATTGTGCATTGTTTTTCTGACGCTCTTCCCAAGGCTCCAGGACCGTCTCGATTGCTACTCTGCAGCCTCTTGTTGCGTGGTGCTGGGGATATGCGAGCTGCGAGCAGTGAGCACATGCCAGAGTCTTTGGGCGTGTGCTCCACTGTACTCCGTGCTCTGTACTCCGTGTGCCTGTGCCGGGGCCCCAATTTCAACACGCCAAGCAGCGCTTAGCGAGACGGGCGGACAGACCTCCCCCATACTGTTACTGCAACCTCCCATCAGCTCACTCACAGACTTTCCGTCTCCCGCCCATCGACTTTGCGACGCGAAACCCCTTCCGACATCGCGATACCCTCGTGCTTGGTGAGTTCTGCACCCTCTGGGCTATCCCTGGCGAGTTTGTCGGCCCCTGATGGCCCGTTCCGGTCAGGCGGCCTGCCCAATCCAACTTGTTCCTCGGCGCCAAATCCTTTCTCCCAGCCACGAACTGACCAGCTTTCCTCTCCACTTAGTATATCGGCGTCGTCTTGCATATTTTTTCAGCGAGCGCATCCTTTCCAACGCACTGTCCCTGTCTTCGAGCCGTTGCTGCACTCGTTTTGTCTCCGACCAGTAGTGGAGTGACGAAGCGAACTTGGCGAGGCGCGAGCCGCACACCTCCCACTTCCAGAACCGGCCATCTCATCAATCCTTGACCTTTCCGTCCATCGGCCGCATTCTGCCCTCGTGCCTCACATCATCCCTATGACTGCAGTCGCCAACCCGCCCAACTTTCCGATCTCACGACCAGCATGGGCGATTAACGGGCATCATCAAATGAATTCAGACGAAGCCCGAGGCGGCATGGGCATGTTCATGCCGCGCAAAACCTTGACGCGGTCCAACTCGTCCTCCTCCGTCTCTTCAACCTCGTCCAACTCTTCTACCACCACAGTGGCTACGAACGGCTCCCACACCAATGGAACTCCTCTATCGTCGACTACGGATTTGAGCCAATGGTCGGCCAACGGTGCGCCTCGAAAACGGCCTCAACCCAAGAACCCCTGGCCCGCAGGGAAGGGCGATTTCCAGCAAGATCTCTCCCGGGTTCCTGCCGGTCGAGGAGCCGGTATGATGGCCCATGGGCCTGTTCAGGCCGGTCCTGGCCAGGTCCAGATGTCCCCGCAAGGCATGATGCGACCTATGACCGCCGAGCAGTTTCCTCCGGGCCAGCCGGTATTATATCTACTTTCTCTAAACGGAACTTTTGAACGAAAGACTATTGCTGTTCCCTTTGCTCCCGAGAGCCTTCGAATTGGCCGCCAGACGAACCAAAAGACTATCCCGACTCCCACCAACGGATTCTTTGACAGTAAAGTGCTGTCGAGACAACATGCTGAGATTTATGCGGAGCGTAACGGCAAGATCTATATCCGAGATGTCAAGTCGTCAAACGGAACTTTTGTCAACGGAACTCGTCTATCCCAGGAAAATCGCGAATCAGAACCCCATGAACTGCAGACTTCGGACCACCTCGAACTCGGTATCGACATCGTCAGTGAGGATCAGAAAACTGTTGTCCATCACAAGGTTGCTGCCAAGGTTGAACACGCTGGCTTTCTAAGTGCTTCGAGCAATGTTTTGGATATGAACTTTGGAGATCTCGACCCGGCCAACGGCGCAATGATGATGCCTTCAGGACCTCAAATGCGTGGACGGGCCGGTAGCAATGCTTCGATGGCCAGCAATGGTCGGATGATGCCCAACGGCGGCATGATGAACATGCAGGCTAATGGCATGCCTCAACAACGGCCCTTCTTTCTAACCCCGGTTGCCACTGATCAGATCCTCAAACGGCTTGCGGTATGTCTAATGAAACGAAGAAACAACTGTTAAACTAACTTGGCTAGAACGAAATGCGAAACGCTCGTCTCCAGGCGCAGGATCTGGGCCGGACGAACCAGTTCGTCCACACTCTATTATCCAAGGACGACCTCAAGGATCTCGACAAGCCAGAGGGCCTTGAGCCTCCCAAGCCTCAGCCCATTGTTAATGGCATGGGCACGCCGTTCCGTGCAGACCCCAAGGCTCGATTCTCTGATCCTCCTGCACCTCCTCCTCAGCAACCTCTTCCTGAGAAGCCCGACGTACCCTCTCTCAAGCGTGGTCCCACCGAGCGACCCAAGTCAGGACCACCCAACACCTCGCCCATCCGGCCAGATAATCTCAGCCAGATCGTCCAGCTTACCGAAGCCCTGAACAATGCCAAGCGAGACATTGACTCTCAAACCGCACGTATGCGTGAACTCGAAGAAATGCTACAGAAGGAACGACTTGCTCGTGAAGAGGCAGAGGAGTTGGCCAAGAGATTAGAGGAATCAGCAACTTCTCACATGAACGGATCGGCCATCCCTGGGGAGTTGGAAACGCCTGAGGAAGAGCCTGAGGTTGAGGAGGCTGTTCCCGAGTCCCCTGCACCAGAAGCTGTGGAGGAGACAACCCCCGCTGTTGATGCAGCTCAGGAGACTGCCACCCTCCTTCAAGCCCGCATCGACATTATGGAGAACCAGATGCGAGACATGAAGGAGCAGATGGAAGAGTGGAGGCAACGCTGCGAGATGGCCGAGTCAGAACGAGACGCTGATAGGAAGACGCTGGCTGAGATGGTTGTTCAGCTTCGTGCTGAGGAAGCTCTGCGAGAAGAGGCAGAGAAGAGGGCTCGCTCCAGGTCGAGGAGAAGAAACTCTGAGGCCGAAGCTGTTGTCACTGAGCAGACCCCTGCCACAGATGATGCTAAAGACATCGATGAGAAGGCAGGAGTTGCTGAGCCAGCCGTCAACGACGAATCCTCTGATGCGCCCACTTTGTCCCGGGCCAACACAATCACCCCATCGAGTCCCCAGAAGGGCGCCCTTGCGCAGGAAAAGCACCTGCACGCTGGACTGCCATATGCCTCGATGATCGGTGTTGTGCTGTTTGGCGTGGGTTTGATGGCGTACCTCAACGGTTGGCAAGCCCAGCCTCCTCGACCCGAGCAGTAAGGGTGAGGGTGAGGTGGAACAGACTGTACGAGGTTGTTGTTTGGCAATTGATATTATCTGAAGGGGTTTCGTTTACAACATGTCATCTGGGGGGATCTGTACTTTTGATGAGCGGTATTCATAATGCATCATGCGGCCTATCGGACGTGGCCGAACGACAACGATACGATACGAGACCAACATGGACATAACACATCCGACCGACCACTATTTCCTTTGTACGTACTATACTTTGTTTCTCTTGTACCAACGGCAACCAGACAACGACACGGCTACCCTTGGAAAGGGAGTGGGCCTGATTTGAGTCAGGCTGGAGGACATGGCGTTTTGTTTTTGAGGTCGATATACGGGGGGCGCATGAAGGAAGGGAGGGTTGGAGGATTGGATGGATGGATAGCAAGATGGATGTTGTGAGCAGTGGGCTGCAACTCCCAAGATAGCGAGAGGATGTTTGCATAACAATACCTATCGCCTCAATACAATTTGGCTTTCAGTTTTCATATTGGTGTATCTGCAGGTTGGACAAGGTGCATGAGAGTCGAGACATGTACGTCACTGTAGACGCTCTAGAACGGGTCAACAAGTGCAACCGAGCCGTCTGAGCACAGGGTACAAAATCATTCACGTCATTGCACATAATGGGCCCCCGGCTCAACAGTTGCACCTTTGTTCCCGGAGCTCGCATTCGCATCCTCCGACATGACGGAACGGCACGGGGCGCCAACCACCGGCGCTAACCAGTTTTCGTATTGATGCGGCCCATCATTGAGCCGGCTGGACGGCATTCGACTTATAGATTGTCCCTGAGGTCGATGATGGCTTGAGTTTGTCGGCAGAGTCGCTATTGTGTGTTGCCGAGATGGGGTGATAGAATAAGAGAGAGCTGAAAAGGTGTCGTGAGAGAAATAGTATAAAGGGGACAGACTGCATTCTCGGTTCTTCTACTTGCCCTGCCATTCATTATTCACTACCAAAGAAGCTCCCATCTTTCCAATCCATATGAACTACTCTCAAAATGGTGTCCCTCTCAGAAGTCGAGCACTCAAACTCATCTGCTCCATCGACCCTCCCATCAGGCCTCGTCGCCGTGTTTGCCGGCGCGACAGCCGGCATCGGCGAAACGGCCCTCAAGGCATTCGCCAAGCACACTGTCAGGCCAAAGATTTACTTTATCGGCCGGTCTCGGGAGGCTGGTGATCGGTTACTCAAAGAGCTGAATGTCATTAATTCTGAGGGGGTGTATGAATTTGTTCAGGCTGATATGAGTTTGTTGGCGAATGTGGACAAGGTCTGTCAGGATATTAAGAGTAAGGAGTCGGTTGTGAATGTCTTGTTCATGAGTCAGGGAACGCTCAAATATGGTGTTGGTGAGTTATATATCGACTTGATTAAGATCACTTACTTACATGTTCAGATACTGCGGATGGCTTCCCTCTCATCACCGGGCTTACACTCTACTCCCGCACTCGTCTAACCGTTAACCTCCTCCCCCTTCTCAAGAAAGCCACCTCCCTCCGCCGCGTCGTAACCGTCATGGCCGGCACAAAGGAAGGCAAACTTTTCCTCGATGACATCGCTGGCCGCAACCTCCCCAACAAAATCCGATCCGCCCGAGGTCATCTCTGCACAGCTTTGACTCTATCCCTCGAGGCTCTCGCTCGTCAGGCACCAGAGGTTTGCTTTATACACAACTTTCCCGGTTCTGTAGACACGGATCTGATCCGTAGGGACGACGGGTTGATGATGCAGTTCGTCAAGCAATTCTTCCGGTTGGGTACGACAGTCATGGGGAAGTGGGTTCCCAAGGAGGAGTGTGGAGAGAGACACGCGTGGTTATGCTTGAGTTCAATATTCCCTGCCAAGAGCGAAAAAGGTGTCGAGGCTGCTGTGGGCACTGATGGTACAAAGGGAAGTGGTGTCTATAGTGTTGACTGGGATGGTGAAAGTGCGTCGACCGAGGTGATCAAGTTGCTGGCGGAGTATCGAGACGAGGGGACGGTGGACAAGGTGTGGAAGCATTTCGAAGATGAGTTTGTCAGGGTTACGGGGTCTGTCTCTATTTGAAGGATCGTCTTTTCATTCTTGTGTTTCGCTATACCCTAGTAGTATCCCATCGAGCATGTCAATGAAATAGTCACTCTCTCCCAACGAAAACAGTACCTAGGATGCCCATCGAATTGCGAGTGTGTGTGTGGCTGGGGCTAGACTTGAAGACTCTCTGTCTTCCACCGGAAGACTGGAGCGATACACAACGGCATATTGCAAGTGGTTTAGCTACATCTGGAGACAGTTTCAGAGCAGCTCACTGTCCTCCCAAGCACTATTGTCAAGGCCAGTGGTCGGCACTTGTGCGATAACTCGACGCTGAGTTGCTTGCCTCCTTACACACAAGTCGCATAAAATATTTCCCCTGTTACAGTTCGGATAGCTGAAGTAATGTAATTGTCTCAGTAGGTCGACAGTATCCATGCCCCTCAGGGGATTTGTTAGTATGTGGTAACGGATATCAAGGTTACCACGTTCCTTCATTCAAAGGATCGAGAAAGTCCTCGCTACTTAAACAGTCGGCACTGATCCAACTCGCATTTAGTACAGAAACTACAGCCCTTTTAGGTAGAAATTGTAAGCGACATGGTGAACCAGGATGATGAAACACCCATCAGCCAAGTCTGAGAATCCTACACCGACATGTGCAGTTTAGCAACAATATCCAAGATCCAAGACATGGAGGTAACGTAGCATTTAGATCTCGGTAGTTGAATTAACAAGCAAGCATGAGAGCCTTGTTCAACCTCCCATTTGCAGAGCAGATCCGGGGTTCGAGGGCGTTGCAGCGCATAAGATCTGCGGATGACAGGTGTAGTGGCACGCAGGGGCCGTAAGCACCTTGTTTAGGAAGGCAGCTGAATCCTTCTCGATTCGAAACGTCGATCATATGAAGGGGGGATAAACACGGTATGATGCGCCGCTCACCTTTGCTGAACAGTTATAAAGAGCCATACTGGTCTGTAAACAGTCATTTTAACCGCACATTGCTCTTCTAAAAAGTATGCCCCTCTAGTTCCTCATGCCCAACTAGACTTCAACCGCATATTCACCATGTTGTATCAAAGCCTCGTCCCGCTGCTCCTTGCCTCTTCGGCCTCTGCGCTCCAAGTCCCCAGCAATGTCCGCACATTCTACAACCAGCTCAAAACCAAGGGCACATGCACCAACAAACTAGCCACCGGCTTCTTTGACTCCAAGTTCGACGATGGCAGTAAGCTCGGCTCCCCACCCTGCAAATCATAAGCTTACAAGGTAGAAACGTCATACTGCGGCGACCACCTCGAGGACTATGGTATCGTCTACCTCCAAGGCGAAGGAGGCACCTTTTCCAACATGGACGTCGACTGCGATGGCGCTCAGGGAGGGCCTCAGGATGATGGTCGTTGCGGCGAGTCAACAACCACCATCCCGACGACGTCTATAAAGTACATCATCGAAGGGTACAACGTCGGCATCAGCGACTTGAACCCCCACGAACACTCGTTCGTCGTCTTTGGAAACTCAGGCACCAAGCCAGGTTGGAAGACATTTGACCCTCGTGAGGTCGGTGTGCAAAAGGCTAGTCTCATGGCAGTTGTCTGTGGAGACCAGATGGTAAGCAAGTACACTCAATATGTAGAAGCCTAGCTAAGCTGCCGTCAGTTCTACGGTATTTGGGGTGACTCCAACGGTGACCATGGCGATCGTCCTAGTGTCGGTGAAGCATCCCTCTCGCTTGCAACGGCCTGCTACGGCAAGGGGATGCAGGCAGGCACAGGCTCCAACACGAGCCACGACGAAGAGGACGTCCTCTATATCGCCTTTACCGGTGCAGATGCAGTTCCAGGCGCCAAGGGAGCTGCCTGGACTGCAGGCAACTTTGATGACTTCCACGCCAGTCTGGTTGGACTAGGCAACAAGCTCATCAAGCGCATCGGTGGTGGCGGAGATGACTGTTCGTGGCCTGGACACTGTGAAGGTATGAATATAGACGGCGAGTATCTGGTGCATATGCTGACGAGGACATTAGGCGCTTCCTGCAAGGTTGCTCAGGACTGTTCTGACGCACTCACTTGTGTCAACGGTAAGTGTGCCTAAGGACAGTTGGACTGAAGTTGGGCAAGCTGGCCTTGCAGTTACACGAGGTTTCTCAATGATATCGGGGTAGGGTCATTGTTCTACAGGTTAACCGATCCCATGTAAAGTCATTTCTTCAATATCACCCTATAGCATGAGTGGTAACTACATGTGTCCACGCCATTCAACTTCTTGTACATATTAGATAGACATAGAGCTGGTCTTGAATCACACCGTCCGTTCCAAGTATGGCAAGCAGCCGATGACATAAGTTCATGCTGCCTAAACTTGCTGACCCTATAGATTTTGAATCAGTTTTTTTGTTGAATCGTCTACTTCACTTCAAATAAGTTAATGTCACAGCCGTGCTGGAGCAGCTTGCCCTCAAAGGCCAAGTGTCAAGAGCTAGCATCGGGTTCTAGAACAAGTGTAGATGCCACGCTAGGAGTTTTTGTGAGTCAAATATCGGGCACTCCTTGGACCCCATCGCCATGTCACTCAACAGGCACCAAGGCTAAAACACCATGACCCAAGCACAGCTCAACAATCCACAAGCTCTGGTAACAGTGACATGTCCTCCTCGGCCGACGGTCCGATGCCAAAATTGGAATCGCCGACGCTACGATTGGTCGCCTTGCCAAATCTCCGAAGACCCTGAATTCAGCGTCGTGTCACAATTTTCGAAGCGCCGGAGCATGGACCTGGGTAGGAAAATCTTTTTTGTCCCTCATGGCACTAGAAAACGGGAAAGAAAATTTTTCGAATACCGAAGCATCACCGTGCGGTCACGACGTTCCTCGGGACATGAGTAGCGTAGAGCACGGGCTTGTTGAGACAGTGAGAGAGGCGGTCACGCGAGTAGGAACCGGTTCCAGCCTCGGTGTTGACAGTTTTCCCCAGGATATGCCAGGCATGAATTTCAGGGTCCTCGCTTCACGATGGCGTCCTTTGACTTCTAGAACCCAAGGATCATGGGTCCGCTTGTCTGCTCGGACGTGTTGGCGGCTGGAGTTGTCTATTGGCGTGGTACAAGACGGTACAACGTCCCCCATCTAGACGAGTCCCCGTGGGTTCTGGCATGATGAGGCTGAAGGAGCAGTCAATTAATATTACTGTATATTAATGAAGTGGTCTGTGTAAGTATGGAACAATTGGGATGGAGTTTTGAATATCGAGCCATTGAGTTGGAGTGGAGATGCAGCTGGACCCTGAAGCCACGCGACAACGGTCGAGGTTTCTCCACTCCAACTCATGGATGTCAGTGGATGTCTCGTTCTGGAACGGGAAAACGTAAACGCGCACAGGCCATCGACTCCATCGTCAGCGCCGCAAAAGAAGAGTGGAGCCTTGGTGATGGAGTCGTCAATCGTCCGACTCGACTTCTGACCATGATCAAATCAAACTCTTCCTTTTCGTAAGCGATTGACTCGACTCTTGTCACGTCTATCCACAATCTTTGACTGCGCCAGACGCAATTCAATTGAACACACCATCAGCCCATCAGCCTTGACTCGCCTCCACAATTGCCCGCCTTCCTCCATCCGACTTCACCGAGCGAGGCTGAACTTCACCCTCCGCGCGGCCCATCCTTTCAATCTCACGGAGCTCCCGACCAAGAACCTCCGTCGAACCATTCCGTCCTACCTCTATCCCGGATCCGACCGACCCGCACTTCACGATGCCGACGTTTCAGAGCAAAAAGTTCCGGTCGGCGGCCGACATGAACAAGATCGGCATGCGGTACCGTACCGTCATGAACAAGCACCCCTTCCTCATGTTTGGCCTGCCCTTCATGGCCGTCATCGTGGCCGGTTCCTTCGTCCTCACCCCGGCCACTGCCGTCCGCTATGAACGCCATGATCGCAAGGTCCGCCAGATGACCAAGGACGAGGAACTCAATGTCCGCAGGTCAGCGAGAAAGGTGGACATGAAGGAGGAGTACTACGTGCGTCGCCTCATTCTTGGAACCTGGATGTGCATACGTTGGCTAACTTGGAGACAGCGGCTCGCTGGTAGAGATCTCGATAACTGGGAGCAGAAGCGTGTAGAGCGGCTCAAGGGTGAGAATGACGGTATCCTGGATTGAGACCATGCAAATCCTCCCTTGCTTCCGTCACTCGTTTGATACGATGAGAGTCCATCACGATCAGCAATACGATCGATCGACCTTGTCAGCGCCGCGAGATGCCCGAGTTGGACAGTCATGCAGACGTCATCCCTGGTGCTTACATCCCGCTCACATGGCTCTGGGCGTTGAAACGCTCGAGAAAAAGCAAGGATCGCCTCAGGGGTTGAGGCTGTGTACTATGTAAGATGTACTATGTAAGATGGTCATCTCTGGGCGTTATGGTGTTTTGGACATGGGAATGAGTACGCGTCTGTTTTGTTTTTAAGTGTCTTGGTATCATTGCCCATACGGGTGTGTCGGGGAGTTTCTAGATCTGAGACGGAGGGGGACGAGCCGTAACGTCGCGACGTCACGGCAAGACCAGGTGCGTGGGTGAAGGAAAGACTTTTGATGTAGGGGATCGAAGACGGTGGAGGACGAGCATCGTCAGGAGGGAAATCCTCCGATTCCTTCACCGGAAGCTCGATCTCCGGGCTCAGGTCTTTGAGGGCAGCATGTTCACGTCAAGGCGGGCGAGAAGAACACTGCACTGCACAGTTGATCTACGCTGCAAGTCTCCAGTGCTGCAAGTCTCGAATACAGTCCGAGGCTGTAGGTCTCAAGGCCCAGAGCTACAGCCTCGGGACTCTGCGAGACTTGCAGCCTCCTTGGGCTGAGGGAGAGACACTTGCAGGAGAATGGATGTGATGACAGCATGAGAGGATGCAGCGGCACACCATACCACATACCGGTACCTGGTAAAAGCACCTCATCTGCACCCATCTTTTGTACCATAACGCGTTAGCACTTATGGAAATGGGCATGATTACTCTTCTTCCCCCTTGCGCCGGGTCACGTTGACATGATGCCCCTGCATGTAGGTCCAAGCCATGTTGTGCCTCTTCCATCTAGTCTGGTGATAAGGCTTGGCCTCGCTTTACTCTGTTGATTAATTACACGACCAAGTCATTCACGCAATCTCGATTGCTCCCTCTCGGTTCACCGGCCCAAGGTCGATCCGAAAAAGGCTCTCGCAAGCAGGCTAAATGGATCAGATGTATCACATTTTAAAGACAAGACCCAAGGTCTACGCCAAAGAAAGAGACGGACAACTCGCTATCGAGCGGGAGGACGCGAGAGTCGGTGCGCTCGATTGGACTGTGGCTTCTGGTAGATCGCGGATAGAGGCTGCGGTAGCGAGAGTAGCGTGCGCAGCAGCAGCCAGCTGAGCAGGGGCATCGGATGGGCCTGGGCGCCCCTCTAGCCAAGCAGATCACCAAGATTCTATTGGACGATGGTCACCGGCCTTTGGGTTTCGGCGTCCAAGACATGCTTAGGCGATCGTCAGGAGATGCACGAGCTGTCACCGGTGATAAGATGGATGGATGGATGGTCAAGAGGGGAAAAGAGGAAGAATAAGCGATGGAGGCAAAAAAGAAGTTGGAACCGTTGTTGAAGAACCGATGCCTTTTTGCTTAATCGAGTTACGGATCGGGGTTGGCGAGAGGGGTCGCGTCCAATTAGAGGCGACGGGTTTAGAAGTGTGGGAGGGGAAGCATGTCATCGAGGTCATGGGGAGGCGATGATGATCATGATTATCACACAAAGGTGGTGTTGAGGATGAGGAGTCAGGGGGGGCAGTTGGCCATCTTCGTTAGTACATGCAGGTACCGGATGAAGTTTCAGAACGGGATGATAAATCGTATGCGTGATTGTAGATTTCACAAGGCAAGGCACAGGAACAAGAATACGAAACAATGTTCCGATCAAGGGATCACACGTGTTTAGGGTAGTAATCCAAGAGCCAAGGATGGGTTTCGGCAAGAAGACCAGGATAAAGTGTGCTAATGTTGAGATGAACTCGCGTGTGAATGGCCCGATAAACCCCAAGATTCTTTCCACTTTACGGGGCTGGGGGCTACTTGTGCTCAGCTGTGCCAGGCCACTCAAGACGCTGTCACATTTCATATTTCCGGAATTACCAAAGTTAAATTTCCTGTAGACCAACAGTAAAGAGCTGAAGACGATCGGGAACAGCGAAATACGATACCGGGGGGTCGGGATCGAATAACAGCCAGCCACTGCTGAATTTCACCAGAAAAGCAAAAAAGTCAATTAAGCAAAAAATGTCCGCCTCCCCGTTGCTACGGACTCGATTTCGATAGGATGGTGGTGACCTACATTGGTGATGTTGCATTGCAGGAGGTCCATACTTGGGGGATCAAGGATGACTGCAGCCTCAGCCTGTAGCAATTTAGAAGCCAGCATGCATGATCCAAGGAGCTGGAACTGAAAGGCCAGCATCGAGATAATAAAAAACATTTATTTATTATTGCCCCAATCAATATCGTCTTCCGCTTACGTAGCTGGGCTGCACGCTTATGCCTAAATCTCCGGTGACATTTGCTTTTTGAACATCGTCGCCAGGCAGTTTTTTCATTTTTACAGACCTAAAAAATCAAGCCTGGATCATCCTGCCAGATAGCGCTTCCGATTCAAATGAGAATTGACAGAGATTACTCCGTACGCACGGCAACAAAAGAAAAACAAAATAAACCCAGTAGCAGTACGGAGTAGTCTCCTCTTCTTCCCCAGCGCAATCGTCGTCGTCAGCCCCGAGATCTCAACATCCTAGCACTGCGCTCTCCACTGCATCGGGGTCAGCGACGCTTCATGGCTAGCTGACAAGGCAAGCGTCGTCCCGGCAGTCAGGGCGAGCAGGCAGACGCCACGTCCGAAGAGCTGGAGTCCAATATTACAGGGTCCATGAATTACTATCGACAGGCTTGCAAGGTACAAGATGAAGCCGAAAGCTGATGACGAGGATATTCCCAGGTTTGAATGAAGGGAGGGAGATTGGGGCTCCGTGAGGAACAGTCCGTAACTCTTCGGACCCGAGCACGACCTCTCGCCAAAACTCGAAGCCGAGAAACGACAAGGCTAAGCCAATCTCCGTTCAAGTCCGTTCACGAGGCCGCCAAGAAGAAAGAGGAGCCTTGCCATGCACGATAATGATGCTGTTGCACTCCACTGTGATCGTCATTCGCCCTTTGGCTGCAACATTTTTTCAAGACTCCATCGGACAAAGACCCTGGATCTTCATCGTTAGCACCGCATAGAGATACATGTCCGCCCTGCGTGTTGCAGCTGAAGTGGAATGATGACTTGTGGGTTTCCGATAATGAACACAGAGAATTCACGAATGTGGTGTTTCTTTTCACGGTATACAGTATTTTGCAGTGGACCAGAGAAATGAAATTCCTCCACTTTGAACCGTGAGGCTGGCTGTCGACCCGTGGTCCCGTCACCTCTTTTTGCATTCATCTGAGACCTTTCACTCTTTGACAGGTGCTGAGTGACTGGGCGTGAATTGCTTCTTTCTCTCCTCTTTCTCGCAGCTTGCATCGGCTGCAGAGACGCCATCCCCGATGCTTTACTCAAATTCCAAATGCCGTATACCCTTTTCTTTTGTCTGGGGAGGAGGAGGAGCCCCAATCATGCAGGTGAGATGCGAATTAGCCAGATTTCTCATGTGGGTGATGCATGCGCCGCACAGTAGCGTCTACTTGCTTCCAATATCCAATCTCGAGCTGAATTGACAAAAGCCAGACCGTCCACCGTTAACCTCCGTGCCGTGTCCGCGTAGGGCATAGTCCAAGGTGCTGCAGGTAAAGACAAGACAATGTCTCTCCTTGACCAACAGACCAACAGCTCCTCTAGATGTCAAATCGTATATACCGTCTTTTACGCCTTCGGACTCGCCCCCACACCATCGTCTAGGCTAGCACCGCCCGAGGCGTCTTGGCGACCACTTTGGTGTCGTCCGCCGAGGGGCGCCGGCCATGGAGACGCAAGGGAGGACGACGCAGCGGTGAGAGAGGGATTACAGAAAATCAATCGCTGCATGGCTGAAGGAAGAAAAGAGGCTCAAAGTGAGTTTCTCGGCTGGCGCGCAAAATGTACCAATCAGGCTGTTGGTGATGATTGCTCGGAGCTATTCAGCACAGAGTTGGAGGCTTGAACGGTAACCGGTCGGAACCAGTCAATAATCAATTGCCAAGAGCGTCTGAACTGATGATCGATTACTCGACTCAGTGTCAACCAGCCGCTGGAAAAAAGTGACGTCGAAGAGGTCACCACGTATCGTATCGCGGAACCACTTTCTGCAGTAACAACTGTGTAGATCTACAATGCATGCACACACACGAAACCAAAGATTGACGTCTTGTATCTTGGGATTTGTACATGATCTGCCAAGCCAACAATTCAATGAATCCTGCATCGATAGCTTCAGGCTCACACTCAAGCTCGTTTTCTTTGTTTCTTCCTCGCCCTTGCTCCTCCATCGCCAGGAACAAGGCTTTCAATCGGGCTGAAGTTCTGGACCTGAACAGGCACGGGCCTTTTCGGGATTTGCTTTTTCGTGGCCTCTTTTTCTTTCTCAATCACTCACTGTCAGTCACTCTTCTTTGCGCTAGTGTGCTAGCCTCGATGCACTCGAGCTGCGTGACCTGACCTGACCAACAGGGGTTTTGAGAAATGGGGTTGCTGAGTGAATGTGCTTGAGTGAATGAGTGTGAGAGGCCGGCCCGGGAATTGCTCGGTGGCGTACGGCCGAGGGGCTTTTTTTCGTCAAAAAGGCACCAGGCACGGGCAGCAAGGCACAAGGCACCAGGTACGCCGTCGATGGGCCTAGGCCTGGTACTACCGGGCGAGAGGCTTGTCTTGGGGTGGCATACACTTTCAAGACAAAACGGATGGAGGGGGAGAGGCAAAGAGCGGTGTCTACGGTTGGAAAGGCGTGTTCCGACGGAGAGGCTTGGTGGCATATTGGACGGATCATCACGAATGATGTGGTTTTGGTGTCGCAGTGTGTCCATTAGTGAGTGGTAGGCTGCAACGCACGCTCCAAGAACAGTCCAGATGAAAAAGAAGGCAGAAACATAGGTACGGCTCTCAAACAGGTACCCGAGAGTACTTGCCAGGGGGGATGGGAAACGACAGGGGGGTGGGCTGCTGTACAGATCAGCGGGACAGGACATGCTGGTCTTGTCTTGTCTTGGAAACAGGCACAGAGAGACGAGAAGCATGGGAATTTGCGGGTGAATGACTGTGAAGAGTCAGAGATGATGGGCTACTCCGCTCACTTGTGGAGATGGAGGGGGGACAAGGTCCAAGGTCCAAGGTGTGGATCTGCGCTGCGCAAGCCCAGGAACAGGGGGACCATGTCGGTGTGAGGGTACGTACCTTGCAAGGATGGGTGCCCGCCTCGGCTGCGACGGTTCGGTGGATGACGTTGGTAGCCCGTCAGCTTTTACGGCTGATCCTCACTTTCACTCAGGCGGGCTGTGAAATACGACGGCCATTATTTATAGAGTTGAGAGCCTCCCACCCCCGGTTATCTCGGGCCCTAATCATCAACCCCGTCTGCCTTGGTTTATATGACGACCATTGCATCGACATTGTAACATTACTTACCAATCTGGTCTACTCTTATTAATACAGCCCATCCCCTCATCATCTGGACTCGTCACCTAACCTCTACACCACTACGACTCGCTTCTAATACGTCGACTCGATCACCAACATCGACTCGACCAGCAACCCGATTCTCAACCACACGCACACATCACATCAACATGCACGTATTACACGGTTTCGGCCAGCGACGCAAGTCGTCTCGCCGCCCTCGCGACCTCCACATTCGAAAGGTCTCATTCTCCGGATCTTCTCTCTCTTCTGGCTGCTCTCTCTCCTCCTCATCCTCCACCATCTCCGACGCCTCGACACCTACACCTACGCAAACACCCATCGCCACAACCCGACCCGAGATCGATCCTCTTGCTTCACATCCCGCCTTCCACGCCCCGCCTCGGTTGTACGAGAGGCCCTTTATCCGCATGGATGAGCCTGTGTTTTATGGTGGCAATGACGAAGAGGAGGAGCAGTATGCTGAGCATGAGACTGCTCAACCTATTGAGATGGCCCTGCCTCCTCATGTGAGCCCAATGGATGTGGCCGATGAGCAGTGCAAGGAGCCTCAGGATTACTTCTTTACAACACTATCTAAGCGACCGCCGATGCCCCGATCACGGTGGTCCGAGTCGACTATCCAGACCCTGGACCAATTCGACAATTCTGACTCTGAGGACTCGGATGAGATTACCCAGTCCGAAGAGTCTGACGATGAGGACGACAACACCTCAGTACTTGAGATGCGACGTCTTACCCGCCGAGCATCAGCCCTCAAGACCATCTCTCTCAACGCCACCTACGCCCCACGAACCGGTCCCGCACCCAAGCGTCCTCCCATGCGCTCCCTCGACTCTGTCGACAACTTTATCCGTCGCGGAGGATGGAAGCGTCGTGGCATTGTCTTTCGACAAGAAGACATGGAGAACCAGCAGCGGTGCGAGGCGGACCGCGCAAGCTTCTAAGCAAGCAACCCTTTCCTTGAACCTATCTCTCTTCGACAGCATGCCTTATGATTTCTTCGATACCCCAACCTTTTACTCTTCTGCTTCTTCTCTTTCGTTAAATGCGTGGAATATCACGGAAAGAATGATATCTCTTTTACCCTTTTCTCTCCTAACGGCTGGTTCTTTTTTATATATCCTACCACCTCCCCATAAACTGGGCTTGGTCTTCTTGATTTCATAGCTTGGAGTTTCTTACATGACACGGCCTATGAGCCTTTTGGGAAAGCACAAAAAGCGGGTTTCATTTTTCATCAATTGGGATACTTGGGAAACGCTGGTATGCGTTATGGGATTCACGGCTTCAAACCGATCTTCACACCTTTACTACCTCTACTACTACCTCACCTCACTTTTTTTTTGGCGGCAAATATCTTACTCCATATCCTCTACTACATTATCTACATAGGCATCTTTGTAATGCACCAATACTATCTCTTGCCGCATCCACTTTGCAGCCTTGAATCCATCGTGAATTGTTTTTTCCCAGCCTCATTTGTGTGTGTCTTGATCTCTCACAACAAGGGTCCAACAAGATAATCCATGTTTGACACGTCAAAGGTTCAGCCTCATTCCCTCGTCTCACTCTCACTCAACAACAAGCAAGGAATCAAATTAAACTGGAGAAAAGGCAGTTGCTGCAGCCTAACTGAACCCCAGCCATCTTCGTCTAAATTCCCCCCATCTTCGGTTTCGAATTCGCTTGTTGATGCCCGGCTACGGGCGGCGGCCTCTCCGAAGCGAGAAGCCCGGACCTGGTGGTGGCCCCGGGGACGGTATCATTGTCATCATCATCAGCCCTTTTTTCTCAACGGTCCCTGGTCAAAATGGGGTTTGTTGTCAGGCGTAATGATGGGTTTCTTGAAGAAGGGAAAAATAACGCCAAGAAGGATGCAATTTCCATGTTTGTTGAGTCACTGTCACTTTTCTGCCTGAACCCGAAATCTCAGGGCTCATTCGGGCTGCGCCTCATATAGTGGGAAACTTTCAACGTTGCAACCGCCCATGGCTCCGGCATTTCAAGGACATTTCGGAGTACCGAGCCCTTCATCTTTCATGCGGCGAAATTATCCGCCCGTAGATGCCGAGCCCGGACTTTTTTCTTTTTCGTAAAACCAAACTTTGTGCGGTGTGAATGCCCTCACAGCGGCGCCCGCGGGCCACGCGATTAAGCTTGGCACTTGGAAGCTCTGACAATTCCAGTTGTTGTTCGTAGGGTTTCATTTTTTCCGCCTCCCCCTGACGAGACCACGTTGCTTGACCACGAGCCTTCTTCATCTTGATCAGGGGGAGGCGAAAACCGAAGGAATGATGACTTGACCCTTTTGGAATGTGGCAAACGTGGGAAGACCAGGGTTCCCCGAATGTGGTGTATGCCCTGGTTCAACTGTTTACGATCTGCACCAAACCAACGAGAAAAAGTGGCTGTTTCATCAACATCGAATTAAACCATTAATCATTCTCTGGCGGTTTTGTTTCTGGCGAATCTGAAGAGTTGGAAAATGCGGTTATCGTAGATCCCGGAAAAGCTGACGTCTTTCCGGATGGTCATGTTTCAAAACGTGTACACCAAACATGAGCGATGATGAAAGGATACATTTAAAGGTATCTACAAGTATCTACTTTGACGACGATAGCTGCATCATCTGCATCGTTACGCGCCCTTGTCCTGGCCAAGCTTCGTCATGGTTCTGCGGGCGTAGCCAAGGATCTACAACTTTTCTGCGATATGCGATGCGATGCACTGCACTGCCAGCTGGTGATGTTTACCTTTCGGGGCCTTCGGCAGCTGCCCGCTGTCGTGGCCTCTTGACATTCTCGTGATGCCGTCAAATATCTCCCGGTCCGGATCCCGCATCATCCGGCTTTCCAGAAAACCTGAATTTTACACACAAGAACTATGACGTTGAAATATGCAGAGCCGCAACTCCGAAACACCCGTGTCTCGTTGGTTCAACACACGGCGTCGAGTCCGAGCTCTCCTGGCCTGCCCACTATGATGTCTTTCATTTCAACTGAGCTATCCTATGAATGTCACTGGCGAAGCTTGGGCGGCTATTGGGCCCCGCGCTTGTTAGTGGTGTTGTCGCCTGTTGCGATGGGCTGGTTGGCGCTATTAGGGGTGCCCAACTTGGATCAGGGACATGCCAAGAGGCGTTTTTGATGAATTCAAGAGCAAGCCAAGGAGACTTGAACTACGTAGTCATACTGCGCCTCTCAGGGGATGGCATTCATCTCATTAATGCCAAGAGAGTCAACTTGGCTCAAGCCGCGTAATGGCATGACCATGGGCTATTCTAGAGATGGTGTGCGTGTTGAACAGGAGCTTTCTTATCAATCGTCATCCCTGTCAAATGTGAGTACTGGAAGTAGACGCGTAATGTAACTTAATCGTCATTGAGGCAGGTTACTGAAGCTCTGGATCACAAGCCAAGTCTTCACCACAGACTTGGAGTATGTATGGGGTAACAATAAGCTATTCTCTGTAATGTTATTGAATTTGTGGAATGTGTCAATGCTTTTCTAGTCTTGCTCTTCAAGTTATAATCTCAAGTCTCAACAATTATGAGGTTTCAGAAAGAGGTCACTTACACCACCGGTATTGCACAGTCACACGCCTCGACACATGTATCATGCACCATGTTTTCGACCGGATGATTTTTAATAAAGCCGGATATCATACCAGTGATCCATTAATGCGACGATAGAACCATCCCCTCAGATACCTGTGGCTTTGCCTCCTCGGCGGCGAGCTTCCAAGGTGTAGACTGCATGTTAACGTGATGCCTTCCTTTCCCAACGCTTGCTGGCAGTCCCTACTTCAAAGCATAACAATAAATGCCGCCCTGGCCTTCATATTCAGGTCATAATGTGTCCCATGGCCGGAAGAAACCCCCTCCGCTGCTGTAGTTTGCGAAAGGATTGATAGTCCACTCGGCTTCTGCACTGGCGCCTTTGCCCTAAACCAGCGGTCCAGATATTATTCACTCAGAGGATGAGGTTAACTAGTAGCCATATAATGCAAGGCATTCCAAGGCCGGGCAACAGTTTCAATGGCCATAGGGGATAGTCTTGGCCCCTTGGCGGATTCATCGTGGTATGTGCCAGTGTCGCAAAAGGAGAGTTTAGTCAATGCATCCTCCGCAGTTAGGAGAAAGTTGGAAAAGAAAGTTTGAAAGAGTCATCGCTATTATCGGTCCTACGCAAGAGCCATTAGATGGGTTCCTATTCTTGTTTACAGCCTGTGCTCACGGCCATCTTTGCCCTCGAGGCAAGTCGTGAGCACCAGCTCGAAAAAAGACATGTTGAATACTTCCAAGTGCTCTATGAAGGTCTTTGAGGCACGTAGATGATGACTATACTTGAGTAGGACGGAAAGAGTTGGGCTGACGCTGGGATAGGAGTCTTGGGTCTGTTTAGGAAGTTTGAGTGCTGTGTATAGCCACTTTGAAGCCTGATTGCAAAGAATTCAGTGTTCATTTCAGAATCCCAACTGTCCTTAGTTCCTCTCCTCATCCTCCGTTACGCAGAGAGGATGTGTATCTTCTTATTGCAGTCGTAAAGGAGACACTCCTGCGCAGGTATATTGGCACCAGGAAATGTCCAGGCCGTTTGGAAGGCAGTGTTAGGTATTTTGTAGCTTAAAGACACGGTACATGTGCTCTCATTCATGATGACGGCAAATGCTGAACCTCCTTGAATGCTTTGCTCGGGGGACGATGATATCTCCTCGTACCTGCTGTGGACGACCAACAATTTAAGCGGCTTACACTCGTAATAAATGGAGAATCGTTGTGCTCTGTCTCTTAGGTCTAAGAAATTATGTCAATTTGCCTAGTTGAGCATCATTAGAGCTTCCATTCTATCATTGCAATCGCGGTGAGCTGCCTCATCCACGGGTTCCCGTAACAGCTGATGCGAGATGGATCGTTAACATAGCCTCCCGAGTAACTCTCTCAAGATATATGTGATACAGTAGTAGAAACTACAGATAAGTGTGTGATTAATAACCATCTACAACAATAGACTATCCGACTAAGTGGAGTTACAAGAGCCATTCACTATAAAGGCTTTGTGCTGGGGAGTTACACGATGAGCAAGATGGGGAAATAGTTATTTAAGATTCAGGTCTATGAAAGATTGCAATATATGTTTACTATATATATCCAAACCGCAGGACGCCTTTGCTCGTTATTCTTTCAATTTTGCCTGGACGAGGGAGGAAGAAGGGGAGTCGTAAGTATAACCCCTTGTCCCAAGAAACAACAAACGCCAAACCAAAACATATCCAACGTCAAAGTGCGTATACTCGGTATAGTCGTTGGCCACATTCATGCATAGAGACATCCAGCTTCGTGCTGAGACGTCTACCACATCCTGCGCTGGTAGTACGCCGGCTCTTCCGCCTGAGCCGACTTCTTGAGCTCGTTCTTGATCATCTTCCTCCTCTGGGCCCTGGTCACAGGCTTGTGGTTCTTGACGGGGGCTTCGACGTGGCCTTCAGGAGTCGACATCTTCTCCACCACCTTGGACTGGAGCTGCTTCACGAGCTCGATATTCCTCTCCAGCGCAGCGTTGCCCTCGGCGGTTTCCAACTTGGCACCGGGCAGTGTTTCCTTGACCTCGATTAGGAGACGTTGCCTCCTGACCTCGATATCCGCTTCGGTGTCGATGTCGATGACGCTTCCATCCTCAAGCTCCTTGGTTCTTGTGCGGAACTTCTCGGGGAGATAGACTTTAGGGGATGGACGAGTGTGGCGAGGTTTTATAGCGACCCGGAGCTCGCGCAGCGTTCGTTGTTGGATAACATAGCCGCTGATGAATAGAGCCGCTGTACAGAGAACCACTGAAGAATGCCTCGTCAGTGACCGTGTGGAATGCGGGAACTGGAATGCGACTTACCGACTATGCAGGATGCGATAATCTGGACCTGGGACGACGTGAGGAGCAATCTGGCCATCCTGATAAATAGATATATAGAGAAAAAGAAAACGCACAATAGGAGACACAAGATTGAATGGTATGGTCATGTAACCGATTAAACCTTGCGCCTCGAAGCTTGGTCGTCATGCTCATGCAGTGTTGACTCTGTTAACACGGCAACCGACCGATAAGGCTCTTATCGGTCCCGAGCTTCAAGGTTCCATCAACTTTTCCAACACCAAGCTCCGATCTAGCGATTATCAACGTTACACTCTGATTAACACGACGCCCAACATGAGCAAAAATAAAGATACCGTTCAGGCCGATGCGCGGCGCTTCCTCGATGAGCGCGGCTCCAACGCGACAATGGCGCCCAACGGCCTCAACCCCGCGACAATCATGGAAAAGGCCGTCAAGGACCGCATCGTCGACTCGTACTTTTACAAGGAGCAGTGCTTTGCGCTAAACGAGGCCGACATTGTCGATCGCGTCGTCGAGCACGTATCATTCATCGGCGGAACCTACGGCGTCACGCAAAAGCCCAGCCCGTTCCTGTGCCTCGCCTTCAAGCTCCTCGAGCTCGCCCCCAGCGACGCCGTGATGCACGAATACCTGCACTACGGCGGCGACGAGTTCAAGTACCTCCGCGCGCTAGCGTGCTTCTACTTTCGACTCACGCGACAGGCAAAGGACGTGTACGAGATGCTAGAGCCGTTTCTCGAGGACAGGCGCAAGCTGAGGAGGAGGGGTAGGGACGGCGTGGCGTTGACATACATGGATGAGTTTGTGGATGACCTGCTGGTCAAGGATCGCGTGTGCGGTACGAGTTTATGGAAGATGCCAAAGCGAGAGACGTTGGAGGACTTGGAGATTTTGGAGCCGAGGGTCAGCCCTCTTGGTGATCTTGAAGATCTGCTGGAGGAGGATGAGCCGGAGGGTGAGAATGGTACGAGGGAAGAGTCGGGGGAGCTTTCGGATAGGGATGACATGGATGTTGACCGTGACGAGATGCCGAGGAGTCAAAGTCGGAGTCCAAGCAGGAGTCGGAGCCAGAGCCGTTCACCCTGAGCACGCTTGGAGACGGCAAAGAACACCAACATAAGGGTCCGACTTAGATCGGCTCCAGCGATGTGAGATGCCGCGCCGGCCTCCCATAAACACGAATCGCCGCGCCGAGAACTCCCACAGCCTCGCCTTCAGCTGCATTGAGCCATCGTCGAGTTAGGCTACCTGGCGTTGACCCCCTTCGCTACGATGACGAGCTATGCGTATCAAGAGGAGCACAGGGCCACTCAGCCTCCGGAGGAATGGGTACGTCGGCATACAAGTTAGCAATTCAGATTGCTTTGAGTGGATGGTTGAAAGACTACAACATTCCTGACGGCCAAACCATATTAGCAACATCTACAACGAATACCACTTATGGTCGCAAAGACCACTTACTTTGACTTTGATACTCAAGACCTCTGTATCTTTATTGTAATAAGCATCATCATGGCATTAGGCCGGGGCCACTCTCATAGCTAAATATCTCAATGACACAACTCCGTTGCTTTACCCCTTGGCTTTCTCTTGGAGATGACCCGAGTCGAACGTTGCAAAGATATGTCCACTTGCAACTCGTCGGCACTTTAGTGAGGTTAGCAATGACCATTAGCAAGGTCATAAGGGGGATGGGCTCAAGCATCGGACCCCGTTTTGTCGTTTCCTTCCCTCGAGAATCAAGACTATGAGACAGAGGTAAAGTGACTGCTCCTCTAACATTCTCTAGCAGTGTCACGAGTTACATGATCGGTTACAGTAATCGAGTTCATCATCTAAGCTATCTAGACTACTATACACTAAGATCATTCAGTCATCGCTTTTCATTTATACACATTCATGCCACAGCCTCCTTCAACTTCTCCGCGAGTAACAGCACCCTCTGGTCATCCCAGTATTGCCCAATCACTTGCAATCCAGCCGGGAATTGGCTCCCCTCAACCTTGGCGGGAACACTCACAGCCGGCAAGCCCGCGAGACTGGCAGGTACTGTAAAGACATCATTCATGTACACATCCACACTGCTCTGCTTCTTGATCTCGTCCAATCGCGGAGGAAACGTCGGCGCTGTGGGACAAAGGATAAAGTCCACTTGTAGAGGACCTCGCTTGTCCTCCATGCCAGTGGCCTCAGCCATGTCACTGAGATCGAACTGCGCGGGTTCATACAGCGGGTTGTCCAACCGGAACACGCGGTCAAAGTCCTGCTGTACCATCCGTCGAACCTTTTGCGCCTGGATAAAGTAGTTGTCCATAGCCTCAGAGCTGAGACTATATGTGCCGAGCAAGATTCGCCTCTTGACCTCATCGCCGAAACCGGCTCCGCGAGTGTCAGAGTATAGAGTCTCGCCAACAGCATCACTACCCTCGCCACGCTTTCCGTAGCGGACACCGTCGTATTTTGCGAGGTTAGAGGAGGCTTCAGCTGGGGCGAGGACGTAGTACGCGCAAAGGGCCTCTGTTGTAGAGGGGAGCGAGATGGGAACCAGAGTTGCACCCTGTGCTTCGAGAGCAGAGGCGGCAGCTACCCAGGCATCTCGGATGGAGGGGTCAAGTTCCTCAATATTGTACTCAAGAGGAATTCCAATATTTAGCTTGGATAGGTTGGGGAGGGTAGATGGTGTCGTCTCAGCGCAACGTTTCCTGGAAGCAACAGGGAGCGATGTCGGGTCACTCGAGTCGTGCTCTTGATATAGACCAGTCTTGAAAACGAGGTCATGAATGGGCTTGACTTCGTTGGCCAAGAAGCCAACTGTATCCAAAGAATTGGCGTAGGGAACGACGCCGAACCGGGAGATCATGCCGTAGCTAGGCTTGTAGCCAACAGTTCCCGTATAAGCCGCCGGTAGTCGAATTGAACCTCCAGTATCTGTCCCTAGCGCAACATCGGCGTCCCCAAGCCTAACCGCAACAGCGCTTCCACCAGAGCTACCACCAGCTGAAACATCGTCGTGCTCTGCCAATGGGTTCCTCACAGCGCCGTGTATCGAGTTTGTTGAGTGCGATCCCATGCCAAACTCATCCATATTGGTCTTTCCAACTATGGAAGCACCTCGTTGACGCAATTGTCGGACGACAGTGGCCTCGAATGGCGAGGGGTGGGAGGAGAGGATCTGAGAGGCGCATTGTGTGGGGAAGTCGGCGGTTGCGATGTTGTCTTTGACGGCGAGTTTGAAAGGTTGCGCATCTTTTCGTAGTGGAATAGAAGAGCCTGCGGTAGCAGATTCACCTAGGAATGTTAGGCAAGTCTAATTGCGTAGCTTCGACTTGACATACTGCTGCCCACAAAGTGGTTGTAGGTGCTATGAGAGCGCCATTGTGCCAATTGCGCGCGAACAACGGCTCGACGGGATATGATAGTGTGGCGCGGCGAATTCAAGGCCAAGTGGCGCACAAGAGCCGCGCTCATTGTAGATCTATCACCATGAACAAGCCCCAAGATCAGAGCGTCAAGGTGTAAGTCGAGAGTTGGTGTTGAAGCTCCAAAGGTGACTGGTTGTCGTCCGAAAAAGCGGCATGAGAGCTTATCGATAAGCAAGCACCAGGCATCATCTCTAGGGTCCTTTCCATCTTCACTCCCACCTTAGCTCTCAAGCTTCGACAAAACAAACCTGCCAACACGCGAGATTGCGGAAATGGCGACGAAGAGGGAGTTTCAGGAAGCCGACGACGGCGATACGCCAAAGCGAGAGAACAAGCGCCCAAAGAAACAAGGCGGCAAGGCGCGACAGCATCAGCACTCCAACATAGATCCAACATGGGGTCAGAAATATGTCTTTTCGGGTAGCGGCAACGCGACGACGGTTCCCGCAGGTGAAGAGTCCGAATTTGAGGACGACTCTGAAGCTATGGCCTATCTCAACTCTGTAAGGTATGAGGTTTCCCCCTTGTGCTCCTCGTGATTCTTTGCTGAAGACGACCAACTTTAGAGCACGCATACTAATATGGTGAGTACAACAGACAAGAAGCCAACGGGATCCCCCATCTGCTCGTTGCCCCCAAAGTCCAAATAGGACCGCAACTACCCGCCGACTTCGAGAGAGACGACTATGCAGACCAAAATGACGAGGGGCCTACCGATCGAAGCATTTACGAGACTGGCGTCGGGGACTCTAGAGGCTATTATGAAGACGGCGCGTACGTCGGATTACCAGAATGTGCTGAGGAGGATGATTATGAGGAGGGCGAAGCTCCAGAATACGAGGACGACGACTTTGACGAAGAGAGAGCCATAGACGAAGCCTACTTTGCGTCCCTCATGGACCAATACCTCCACCTCCGATCGGTCCTCCATACCAAACCCCCTTCCAACGCCCTCTCTCGACTCTCCCCATCGCAAGCTACTACCGCCGCGCCTTTCGGTCATCAATCGTCACCGATAAGCGTATGGTCCCGTCTGCTTCGCACCACCGACCCGCACCCACTCCAACTCGCCCTCATGTCCAAAGACACCATCCTCCGCATCCTTCGCGTCCTACTTGGCGGTAAGTTTCTACGCCGCGGCTACACCCTGCCTGAACGCACGAGTCGCTGGCTATGGGCGCTCCTTGCGCGACTGCCGGACAAGGGAGAGCTTAACTACGCAGAGATCGGCTGGGTGCGTGATCTGGGTCGACGGGCGGTGCTCCTGGGGAGAAGTTTGGCCGAGATGGCGGCGCTGAGAGAGGAGCTGGCTGAGGGTGGTTTGGGGGCCCACGAGGCTGTTGATAGGAGCAGCAGCGACGAGGATGCCGTAGTGGACGCAGAGGAGGTGGAGGTGGAGGGCGCCGTCAGCCCTGAGCAAGACGAAGATGACACAACCCTCCCTGAAGTTGAACCGGACCAAGGACAGCTGTCCAAGGCTGATACGCCAGCACCTCAACCTACGAATCCCGCGTCTGAACCCGACGCAGAGGAAGGTGAGATAAATGACGAAGAAGAGGATGTGGCTATGGACATCGCATCCGAATCGGAAGCTGAGGATGGCGAAGTCGCCCCTCAACCCAAGGAAGACCTCGAGGAAGCTAAAGCTCGACTACTCGCTCAGCTCGACAATGGTCCGACTTCAGATGACCCTGACGCCGAGGCTGAGGCTGAGAAGGAGGCAGCAAAGCAACGCTCGCGAGCCAACCTGCGCGCCACGCTCAACATGATCTTGACGGTCGCCGGTGAGTTTTACGGGCAGAGGGACTTGCTCGAGTTTCGAGAGCCGTTTGTGGGCATGTAAGTACGGTGGAAAGGAAGTACTTGTAGGTCACGCTCGACCAAAATGTCTTAATTCCGTATAACATACAGCCAGTCCTAATTCATCTTATCCTTGACATCCATAAAAAACAACCAGCTCTGGAGCACCAATGTATACCCGACAACGCCTAACACCAAATTCATCGAACATAATACATGTAACATGTAAGTCTTGACTGGGGAGCGACCTAGGGAGTCAAGCTAGTTGGCTTGATCCATCATCTCGTCTCCATAAACAAGAAACTCGGCATCTTCAAAATCAGGACCAGTAGCTGTGCGGCCCTGACCACCGGTTCCAAGTCTGGCTGCCTTTTGGGCTTGCGAGACAGGAATAGCATAGACTCGAGGGTCACCCTCGCCAGCCATAGTTTGCGCATGGGAGCTGACGTTAGATTCGTCATCCTCTTCGAAGAATCGCTTGCGATATGTCTCGTTTGAATCGACGCTTTCGGTACTCTCTTGAGACATTGAAAGCTCGGGAATAGTATCGACGTCTGGGATATCGTCCTCTTGCTCAAACTCGGGCTGAGTGTCAAGACCGCCCACCTTGTTGAGCCCACAGAAGGGTAGAAGCTCTCGGGATGTAGCCTTGTTGGCGGCGCGGCGGGGTGTAGATGTGGGAACTGGTGCATTGTCCGTCCACAACTTGAAGGCGCTCGTCCCGGTAGTCTTGTATCCCTCAGGAACAGACTTGCGAACACGCATTCCGACACTAAGAAGGTTCGCCTGAACGGTAGAGGGCAAGGTAGGCTGGCGAGCCGGTTCGGGACTGGGTTGAGGCTCGTTGGGAGATCGGGGGTTGAAGAAGGAGGTGATCTGGCGCTGAGAGAGATCAGGAGTGCCAGCGAACTGACGCTTTACCCGAGGAGTCGACATTGTGAGAGATGTACAAGGTCGAAAGCGACTCAATGGGGATCAATTAGTGACGAAAGCTGAATGCGCCGAGATGGAATGACGTCGCAAAATTCGTCGCAATGTCTCGATTGTTGTTGCACAAGAGGGTGATGCTCAACAAAGTGTCAACAACAGAAGGGCAGGCCGAGATCAAGAAAGTATAAGAGACGGAAGAGTGAAGAGTGTCTGAATGAAGAGCGACAAGTAGTCTTTTCTCTGACGGCAATGACGTCGCAATCGATGAAAAAGCAAGGGTCTGTGATGAAGAAACGAAGGAGGGGTTCTTGATTAAACGAGGTCCAAAGGAGGATCGTTGCTGGGGTGAAGAAGAAGAAGAAGGGGAAAAGGGAGGCCCCTGCCCCAGAAAGCTAAAAATGGAGGCTACGACATTTCCGTGAGCAGCCACTGACCGAGCCAGAGTTTCTCACCTTGTGCTGAAAAAGTGGAGAAAAGAAACCGTGTTCTGCGCGGCCTGTTCGTGTCGCTTTCGCGTAAAGTGAAGTAATTGCAGGGTTGGCCATTGGCTGTGTTGAGAGTCATATGATATAAGCCTGCATTATCTGATCGGCGAGAGGATCAAGGCAGTGGCAAGAAGCCATGCTGCAGACTTTGCTTAGGATCGACAATGTGTCGTGTGATTTGCTTGGCTTTGGTTGTGTTTTTCGTAAGTTTGCTTTGTTAAGGCGTTGGGGAACATTCGAGTTTGTTCTAACATTCAGCTGTAGGACATTTACAATCATAGTGTTTGGGGTAGGTGCCTGCATAGGCATTTACTGAGCACTCAGATGATGTTTTTACCAAAATCCAATACATTAAAAGAAGCATGTTTCGAATGAATACGTCCCTTCCATTGCCCCGAAACAAGTGTGAGGAGAGTTGGGCCCGAGCACGCGAGCTTCACACACGAGCTGATAAAGACCACGTTAGGGTGACGAAAGCCAATTAATTAAACCGACAACATAGAACACTACAATAAAGGATCAAATCTATAACGAGTCCAGAAACTAGGTAGTCAAGTTGGAAGCTATGCCTGTTTGTGCTGCAAGATGTGACGGCTCAGCAGTTGAGTCTATACAGCAGTAGCTCATTGCCCAATCACAGTCAACCATCCAGCTAATCATCCACAAGCTTCAGGTCCGTCTCTGCACGTCACGCTATCATGCCATTCCGCGGGGTAGTCTAGTTCCAGACGATCCGGATGGGCTGCCTGAGGCCCGGATCACATTCCCCGAGTCGAGTCATCCGGCGACTAGCATTGAGGGGTAGGTTGACACCTTATCCATGACGCTGTCAGTCACCAATCATCATCGATTCAATCTTTGACAGCTTGGGGAGGAATGGGTGAGCTCTACTGATGAGTCGTGATGACTCCTGGAAGGGGAGGTCCAGGCAGCAGAGCTGGGACAGGGCGACAGACGGCCATTCACAGCAGCACTCAATGACAGTCACCATCAATACGACAGCAATGTGGAAACCATTGTGAATTTTCGCAAAAGCACAGTGACCATCCTCCGCTACCCACTGCACCCGGGTATGAAGCGATCATCAAGCAGCGGTTCCACGTCCTCGCGCCAGACGTTACCGGTCCAGGCGCTCGTGAAGGCCTTCTCCAGCTTTCCACCCATGCAGTGCTTTTTTTTCCTTCCTGCCTCGAGAAGACTCTTTGGTACAAGGCGCGCAACGGAAAAAACAAAGAAGAATGATGTGCCATGCAAGATATCCGGAGACCCCAAACGCCCCTATTCTGGGTGCCCCATCTTCTATCTGCAAAGAGGTTTTTGGTAGTGTTCGCAACGTCGGTTGTTCTATCCGTCCATGTCGAGGTTGTTGATTTGCAGATCCGAGATGACCACCATTCGATGAACCGTAAGAGTCATGAGTACCCAAGGAGATAAACCGCCGTGAAGCAGTCTACTTCCGTCGGAAAGAGCAGCCCTCGGTCAACCGAGCCTTACCACCGGTGGGCTGGCAGAGGACGGTGGTGCATCCCTGGCAGATGACGACGGTCTGGGCGTGAGAGAAGACGGTGGTGATGGTGAAGCAGCCGGGGCACTTGACGTCCATGAAGAAGGATCGAGGGGCGGGGACGAGGGTCTGTCGATGAATGTTAGGTCGATTGTCGAACATGTGAAATTTTTCTTGTTGCTTATCGTACCTTGAGCTTGTGCTTCTTGGCCTCGCTGGCCGCGGAAGGGTTCAGAAGATCAACGGCGAGAACCTGGGAGGCGGAGAGTCAGCCAAATTGTTCCATCATCGTGTTTGTCCCGCCTGATTGTCGATTGCATCGTCGTCGTAGTCGGTCTCGAGTTCCATCAATTTGACACTTTTGCCACGGCGGCCGGCAGCATCCTCTTGTCCAATTCCCCCCCCTTCCTCACACACACGTGTCCATCGTCCATCGCTCGTAGTTCGGTTCATCGTGGGAAAACATCAGAAAGAAGCAGTCGCTTACCATCTTGGCTGATTTTCTCGAGAAATTCTCTTGTCGGTTTTCTTGCGAGAGTGGGAAAGCTTGACGAAATCCGGGAGCAGATTTGAGGCTCGCAAGAGTGGGTGGGAGGAGGTAAGCGAGGAAAAGTTCGGTGGCTCTGAGGGGACGGGCTCTCCTTTGCCTCTGGCGGAATTTTTCGACCAAACCGGCTTAGCGTGCTAGGGTTTTCGTGCCCAAGCCACGTGACGAAAATTATCCACGGCCCACCGCCTGTCCACCGCCTGAGCCAAGACTTTTCGGTGCAACATAGCGCCGATGGAGGAGCTTTATGCACGCAATGTTTTAGTGGGGGTTGTGCACGGCGGCCAGTTATGCGCGCCGCCGTTGAGCTGCCTGACGCAGTACGTAAGGCCATGACTGAGCCTCGTCAAGTCTAGTAGGCTGCCATATTCTATTGCTACAAATGATTGTTGGAGCCTTGTCTTGATATTGGGTTGCTTTCCTTTTCATTGTATTCACCATGGCCGCACCCTCAGAACAGCGTATTGCTGTGCCCATCGACGACCCCAATGCCGACACAGAATGGTAAACAATTGCTACCCCTCCATGGCCCAGCTCTAACCCCGCCATAGGAACGATATCCTTCGAAAACATGGTGTCATCCCTGAGAAGCCGCCGAGTCCGACTCCCATGATCGAGGAGGCCATTCTCGAAGGTCGAAGATTAGCACATGAGAACCGATTAGAGGGAAAAGACCTGGACGAGTTGGACGAGCTCGAGGATGAGGAAGACGAGGCGTTTCTCGAGTTGTACCGGCAGAAGCGTATGGCTGAGCTGAGCAATCTCCAGAAAAAGGCCCTTCACGGAAGCGTATATCCCATTTCCAAGCCCGAGTACCAGCGCGAGGTCACGGATGCCTCCAAGAATGGCCCGGTGTTTGTCAACCTCACATCTTCAATGGGCACCAACGTCGAGTCCAGGGTCTTGACCGAGCTATGGAGGCAGGCCGCCAAGGAGTACGGCGAGATCAAGTTCTGTGAGATCCGAGCGAGCCAAGCCATTGAGAACTACCCCGATCGAAACTGCCCGACCATCCTGGTGTACAAGAACGGCGATATTGTCAAGCAGATTGTCACTCTGATGACCATTGGCGGCGTGCGGACCAACATGTCAAAGATTGACAACCTGCTGGTAGAGGTTGGCGCTGTTCCTGACTCGGACATGCGTGTGATCAAGAGGAGACAAGCTGCTGAGGACGCCGAGGAGGAGCGCCTGGCAGGGAAGACTATCAAGACGGGGACTGCTGGGAAATCAAGAAATGTCGACAGCGATGATGATGATTGGGATTAAGAATCGCATAAGGACTTATTATACTATGTCCGTTGCTGGACCAACTGCAGCCATGCTGCTGTAAGGCCTTAGTGCTGGCTCGCAAAGTACCTCTACAATCTGGCATGCGATGACCTGATACCATGCCGTCACAGAAGCGCAAGGGGCGACGTCGCGACGTGGGAGTGCTTTAAGTTGGGGCGAGGTTCTTCGACAAGGTAGTAGTCGCTGGTATGTTCACCGTGATCTTGTATGGCCTATTGGATGAGAATCACGATGAGATATCGACCTACTACCAATCTGAGAGAGGAATAATGCCCTGGCTAAGTACGCGAGGTGACAGCATATCCAGTTGCTAAGATATCGAACGGATAACTCTGATCTAATGTCATTGTCAAAAATGAGGACGACATTCCAGATAGTTTTGGATGCATCAAAACATATGCCAGATATATTGTCCCACGGATGAAGCATCCATACGAAGTACCCAGATCGGGAATATGAGTAACATGAAAGGTAGTTGGCCAACCACACAATGTAGATGCAATACTCCCATAAGCTATCATGGCGAGCCGCCCAGCATACCACATTCATCCAACATGGCCAACGCAGCATCCTTACGTCCCATCTCCCATGCCTCGTAGATTGCGCCCCAGCGAAGAGCACTGCATTTCATGTCGTGCAGCGCAGGGACATCTTTCGTGATTGCCCTAACATAGCTCTCAAGGTCATGAACCTGAGCGGGGGAGTCGTATTGAAGTTCGTCGTCTTGGTCGATCGCGCAAAGGACAGGTCTGTTGGGATGAGTCCACTCGATGTGGGTAAAAGAAGGTGCCGAAATGGTTCTCCTTAGTTCAGCCAAAGAACTTGCTTCAACTGCTCCGGTCTGGACTGCCAGCGGAGAAGGTTGGGAAAACAGCTTGGCAAGGCTGAACCCATTCGTCTGGTGGCTGGGGCAAGAAGAAGTTTTGCCTCGTCTCGAGCATCGCGCCTAAGGCGAGTATTAGTTCAGCCGATGCTGCGTTCGCAATTAAAATAACAAACATACCTCTGTCCATTGCGGTAGGCAATTGTGATGCGCACCTGAGGCTCTGCATTGGGCAAGGGGTCTTGCAAACAGATACGTGCTCCTAGCGCAGGTATGCTTCTTCAGACCCTTCAGGAGCGGCAATGTCAACCCACTCTAGCCCCCGTCCATTTGAATATCAACATGGTCAAGACTTTGAGGCAAGTCTCGGGGTTGGATAAGGGGTCAGGGTTTATTCCCCAGTTCAGGAAGTGAACTATCAGCCGCTTGACCGAGGAGCCAGTCACAAAAATAGCAGTGCCTCGAGCCTTGGTGACTCGTGTCACCGGCACGGTGCCATACTTGCTATTTCTCGTCAGTCCATGTAGTAACTGTAAGGAATTCAGCAACGTTGCATACCTTCCAGCTGAATCAATGATGTCGTACTCGACTTCGTGAGTGCCCATCCTGAATCGCGAATTGGTGACCCAGGCAAAAAGTTAAGAATGGTTGGAGAAATCAAAGCTTGCGTTTGGGCAGTTGAATAGAAGATAACAGATGATTAAAGAAGAGGATTTAATGAAGTGCTGGGGACTCGGCGGTGGTTCCTGATAATTGCGAAAGATGGAAGGTGCACTCCGCGTGAAGAGATGAAAAACAAGACACCACGGCGGAATGAAATCAGATGAACTGTGCAATTCGCTCTGAAAAGGTGACGACCACGCGATGATAGCGATGGGAGAAATGTTGAAAGAGAAGCATGCAGCATGCAACATACGTAGTTGCCAATCCCGCTCCAGAGGAAGTCGTTGGGAAGTGGCGCCGTTCTCGGAACCAACGTGAGGTTGTGTTTCAGAGTTCAGAGAGAGGCAGAGCGGCAGCGGGGTGGAGAATAAGTTTCTCCCTGATTTCTGGTTCTCTCTGGCTTGACAACCCTTAGGTAGGCATTAGGATCCATTAGCATTGATTGCAAGCATTGAGCACCTATTGCTAGCCCAATGGCAGCCTGGGAAGGCGCTAATACTGGGCCTATTAGGTAGGTATGGAGGTAGTCTCACAAAATCATCTATTTCGTCCATGGATGTCTTGCCCGCAAAGTACAAGCCCGGTGCCATCTCGACACATGTCAACGGCGTTACACAAGCTTTGACCGTGGAGTGGTTCAACGCGGCAATCCCGGTCGTTGCGTAGAGAGGCACGTGCCGGTCAATGAGGGGTCATTTCTCACTATCCGCGACGCGTACCATCAAACGAGGCCAAGAAAACACCCTTGCAACCGTCAATTGGAATCACCGTTATCTGATCATCTTATCAATCCGTAGCCTTCCCCTTCCCGTCCCTGGTGTGCCCCCTTCCCGCGGGGGGGTCTCGGAAATTCGGACCCTGGAAACCAGTTCTACAGGGGGCACGTGCACTCCGGCAAACGTGCAGCTCGGGTGCGTCAGTGGGGCATGAACCCTGGTATTTCGTCGTCACTCGGCGTCGCGCTCCCCGTCACGTCGAGCAAGAACCCCAGCCCAACCCAACCGCTTCAATTTTCCCCTCTTGTTCATATTCAAGTATTTATTCTTTTGTCTTTATTGTGTGAGCTCTTTTACCGAGTCATCTACATATTTTTTTTATCATTTTTTACAATGGCGTCTGAAGAACTGTCTTTGCCTCGTCTTCCCGGTGTCTCCTGGGATGAGCACTCTCAGAGCTTCTCCAACAACCCTCGCAAACGCGTCCGCAATTCCACTTCCAAGCACGCGTCATCTCCCGCCTTTAATAATTCAAGTGACCCGGCCATCTTCTCCAGCGATGATGATCCCGGCTTGGATAATTATGTAGAGGGCAGACGCAAGAAGCGCTACGTCGGTTCTTGGTTCCAGCAGCATCCTACCTCGTCTGACTCGACCTTTGGCGGGGACAGCCGCGACACCATTCATGTCACCAAGCAGAGACGCGCTTGGTCGCGACAAGCAGACAGTGGTGTTTTCCTTCCCAGTGATGGTGATGGAAATGAGAGCGA
Organism: Fusarium sp. FW16.1; assembly: GCA_017654865.1. Lineage (NCBI taxonomy): Eukaryota > Fungi > Ascomycota > Sordariomycetes > Hypocreales > Nectriaceae > Fusarium > Fusarium sp. FW16.1. Next base: position 3,660,068 of record JADNRB010000001.1, read on the forward strand.
CGATGTTATGGATCTCCCTGCACCCCCGAAGCCGCGGCTTCCGCAGCTCAACCGCGTCGTCCGCCGCGTCTCCAAGGCGGAGCAACTGGCTCGCGATAAGGTCCAAGCCTGTCTCGATCAAGGCGAAGAGACAATTGACTTTTGGTCAATGGGATTGGAAGACATCTCCAATGATACCATTAGTCCTTTGTCACAGTTCACCTGCATCCCTGTCGTCACCAAGGATGTCGCCTTTGAGCAAAAGGACCCTGAACTCAAGATCTATATGGCCATGAACCGGTTGACCCGGGTTCCTGGTACCATCTTTGATCTCACGCATCTCACCATCCTCAGTCTTCGCCACAACAAGCTCACTGAGCTTCCGTCTGCAATTGCCAAGCTTCACAATCTCAAAGAGCTCAACGTTTCACAGAACCGGCTGCGACATCTGCCAGTGGAACTGCTCGATCTATTCTCGGCAGACAATGATCTTCGCACCCTTGTTGTGCACCCCAATCCTTTCTGGCAACCAGTTGACCAATTGGTGCGGGTTTCAGAAAACCAAGTTGATAACACCCTCTTCTCTTACACACCAGAGTCAGAGTCCTCCCCATTGCCCCATCTGGTGAGCAGGGTTTTGGGTCGCTCCCCCCTGCAACTCTCCAATACGACAGGCAGGGTTGTATCCGAGTTCAAGTTTCCCACAGACCATACCAAACACATTCTTCCTGTCGACGATTCTGAGTCTGACAGCTCCACATCCTCTTCGGTCTCTGCCACTCCCAACTCATCCCAAGCGAGCCGTGTCCCGAGTCTCCTTGAAACAGCCCTCCGAGCGTGTTATCAGAGTGCTCAGCTCCCGGAAATGCCATACTACATCCCTGATGGCCTCACCCATCTACGGAAGCTTCTTGAGAGAGCACAGAGACAGAAGGATGCTGGCGGCTTGACCTGCTCACGGTGTCGCAAGTTTATGGTTATCCCAACTGTTGAATGGGTCGAGTGGCGGGAGATCCGAACTTGCAAGATAGCTGGTTCAGAAGTACCCGAAGTCTTGCGCATGACGCCGCTGAGTATGGCCGAGGGCGAGAGGACTGTGCCGTTTGTGTACAGAGGGTGCTCATGGCGATGTGGGCCGGGGAAATTGGATAAGGCAAGTTGGGGCTTGCCGGCTGGGGATCTTCATTCACTTACAGCGGATGTTTGAACGTTTAAGCATGACTGGGTAACGGCGTTTTTGAATGTGGCAGATTGAGCGTTTTGCATGTATATGACTGGGGGCTTTGGGTATGGGGCCTTTGCTGTTGATACTATTAAGATCTCTATAGATGGAGATACTTTGAGCCCTGTATTGGGCGGTACAAAGTTGGGGGAAATAATGACTTGCGATTTACCTCCTACCTACACTTATTTCCAGCTATACGGCATAGCCCGTGAGTGAAGAGACTGTAGTCTTTTCGCATGGTCACACCAAAAGAGTTGCATGACCTCTCCCCGGAAGGATGTTCCATGATGGGAGTTGGTTCAAACTCACAACAGATACGCTGCCGCCTATACCTACGAGAAACACTTGACTTCTTACACGGTCGACTTACACGCAAGGTATCATCCCCTGTCATGTTGGCTGCGGCTCTTACATGGCCGGGGCTGCATGCATAAAACTGCCCCATATCTAAACGCCACACATTAGTTCCCGATCCGCGGAGGTTCATCATCCTCAATGACATATCCAAGATATGCACGCCGTCTTGGCTTGCAAGGGTGATGTTGCCAGCCGGGGGTCTGAATGGCTTTCTCCTCGATGCGGCCTTTGTAACATGCAAGGCTGCTATTATCTTCGGAGAGAAATAGTTCCTTCCTGGGGTCTCGAGAGCAATTGCTCTCTGAGTGTCGTTGAAGGATGTTGGCGGTGAGCTCCGAGGGCGGTGTACAGCTCGTACGATCCCGATGAGAGCAGTGTCAGCATTGATATACCGCAGAATAGTCGTTATCATTTACAGTGCACTCTTATCTCAGGCATTGGACCCTTCCCTCCAGTCATTGTGTGCATATGTCGTCTCGTAGTCATTCATGTCGACTTTCGATGCTGATGCCACTACTACTCGCCGTGAGGCATATCCATCAACCGCCTTTTGACTTGAATGTGTCTAAATTCAGCTGAATGGTTTTAAATATATCTTTCTGCTTCAAAGCGAACTGGAACAAACGTCTCGTCAACTACGTAACCGATACCCTGGGCACCACGGGGTAGAAGCTTGTTGTCTTGGTCAACTAATCATGAGTCACCCATACAAGCGTCGTGTTCCGAGACAGATACGTGCAACCCAAGTTTTCTAACTTGAGTAATTTGTAACCGAACTACGCGAGTCTTCCCTAGGTGCATAGAATCCTGCCATCATAGGGCCCTATCGAACCGGCGTGTCATGGCTGCGGACGCACACCCCCATGCATAACGCATGACATGATCGGTGTTGCAGGCAATCTGCAGGATCAAAGACCTGACGCAGACATGATTAAAGACGCGAGAATAGAGATGAGTGTGTGTCAGAAGAGCAAAAATACTACTAAAGGTGCTTGACAGCAACCAACTATCAAATTGGAATAAAGGCAAAAATAAGGTCTCGGAGGGAGTCGAACCCTCGCTGGCGGAATCAGAATCCGCAGTCATAGCCGTTAGACCACGAAACCAACCGATGACTTATTGGGCCAAAATTAGGGATTATCACCGCTGTCACACTAACCTCGAAACTCTAAAACGCACGCGGACCCAAGATTCTAGATTATTTCTTGCCTGATACAGGCCTCACAGTGTCTCCATAGTTTATATCGAAAGATGCATTCTTCACATGTCTAACAGTAACACTTTCTGTGATATCACCCAACGCCAGTGATTGTGACATGGACATGGGCTGACAAGGTTCCTGTCAACCCCCACAGTTTGTTGTTCCATCAGCCCTATATCTCTGTTACTCAAAGCCAACCGACGACGCTCGTTGTCGTTATTTGACAGACAGCTTAGTTAACAGTAACAATTGAGTAAATTTGCACGTTCTTAAGCGCCCCCCCCCCCCCCCCCCCCCCAGCAATCTTCCCAATTATCCTTCTTCTCTATCTCCTTGTAGGGATCCCTGGGAAAGGCCTGGTGGAGACTCATTTCATGGACATGAAGAGATGTGGCTTATCAAGCGAATTCATTATTCGGATTTACGGAATAACAATAAGACAAAAGTAGCTCGGGTCCCCATGGCAGCTTAGCTCATGATTATACATTTAGGTGAAATACTTATTAAGCGCAATTTCCCATCGAAGTCTTCCCTTCTTTGCTTTTGGAAATGGCCTTGACGTGTGTCGATACCTCACCATGCGGCTGTGTAACGGTAAATTATGGTCCGGATTTACGGAAAAAAGAAGTTCAAATCTGAAAAGTATAGCATATATAATCAAACAAGCCCATAGAAGCTACATGATTCCCAAATAAGGCTCCCGCGCGGCTAAAAAGTCGTAAATTGTCTAGATGTCCCGTTTCCAGCTTCATCTCTAGGGTAACTCAACCCGAACTCCACCTAGCCGCGCCAATTTCTCATTGGACAAACCCGACCTCCAACTCTTTGCCATGTCCGACGAGCACCAGCAGCAGCAGAACAACAAGAGCACCGTCTTCCGCTGGCTCCTCATCTTTCTCGTCCCGCTCATTCTCCTCGCCCTCTGGAACCACAAACCAGACACAGCTACCACCGCCGTAACAAAAGAAGAAGAAAAAGACAAAATGTCTATTGCCCCGCTCGTCTTCCCCGCGGCCTCTCGCCACACGGCTACTGTCATCTTTGTCCATGGCTTGGGCGATACGGGCCATGGGTGGGCTTCGGCTGTTGAGAATTGGCGGAGGAGGCAGAGGCTTGATGAGATCAAGTTCATCTTGCCTCATGCGCCTCAAATTCCCATCAGTGTGGTGAGTTTGGATTGTTTTGCGTTGAGGAGAATTAGAACTGACGGGCTTAGAACATGGGAATGAGAATGCAGGGATGGTTTGACGTGGTAAGTTATTTTATTCACTTCAATGATAAGCTTCTAATACCGTGTAGAAGCAACTTGGAGGCGATGTCAACACCCTCGTCCGTAGCGAGGACACAGAGGGCATCAAGCGAAGCCAGCAGTACTTCCACAGCCTGATCCAGGAGGAGATCGACTCCGGCATCCCTTCAGAGCGCATCGTCCTGGGCGGCTTCTCCCAGGGCGGCGCCATGTCCATCCTGTCAGGTCTTACCTGCAAGAACAAGCTCGGAGGCATCATCGGCATGTCATCCTGGCTGCTCCTCTCACAGAGCTTCGCGGGAATGGTGTCGCCCACCGACGCCAACCGACAGACACCCGTCAAGATGTTTCACGGCGACGCAGACCCCATTGTCAATATTCAGCGGGGAAAGCTGAGCGTTGACCTGCTTAAGGAGCTTGGCTACGATGTGTCTTGGAAGGTTTACCCGTAAGTTTTGACATCTCATTGAGATTGTGAGTGTATGCTAACTATATCTAGTGGCATGGGTCATTCTGCTTGTCTTGAGGAGCTGGACGAGGTGGAGGCTTTCCTGCGCCAGCAACTCCCTCCTAAGAACTAGGTGAATGTTTAGACAGCGTTATTTGAAGTAGACTTGAGAGAGATCATCTAGACAACAACTAGAAAACCATCAACAAAAAAAAGGGTTCAACATGTCAGATGGACCAATCATTCCCCCACTCTTACTGCCGCGTGGCCGTAACCTTGTGATGGTACAACCTCTTGATGCTCAATGACGTGCGCCGTCGTTGCCCTTGCCATGCGCTAGGACGGACCGCCAAGTGCCCTAGGATTACAGTGGGGTCTCCTCCTCCTCATCCCTCCTCCCCGGGCGGACTGGGCTTCTCCAACCGTTCGCCGGTCCGGCTTCACCTCATCTCCGAAACCTTCTCCGTCATATGTTCAATTCTATTCTCATCCATTCCCCCCCACGCTCTCTCTCTCCTCACCATCTCAAGCTCAAGTTACGAGCTATGCTCCTCACCTCGGTGAGCGTCCGTCCGCCGTCGTCGCCGAGAGCCCTCAGGTAAACAAACAAACACACCAAAAAACATGGCCTCGGAACAACAACTCTCTCGTCCTGCGTCCCCACGCCGTCGCAGCTCCCACCTGTCCCCGGATCTCCCGTATACTCGATCGCGTCCACGGCGAACCCCTCTCCCAGTTCAGCTTACCGCTTCCCCCGCCTCCGCGACCCGCTCATGCCGTCTTGACCAAAGCCGACCTCGAGAACTCGCAGCAAGCTTATTCGGACTCGTCTCTTCGGCAAAGGCTTATCGCCTCGCCCTCGCCGCGTTATCTACTGCCGCGTCTACCTTTGGATCAGCTTTGGAAGCATGCGCAAGGCTCAAGGAGGCTCGCGCAGAGCCTATCGGCCCGTCTGGTGCCAACATGACGGCTAGCTTCACCACGAAGGGCTCCTGTACCGCCGATATGCTCATGTCGGCCTCGGGCGTCCATTATCTCGTCGCGAACCACCAGCAAATCCTCTCCGAGACTGTTTACCGGTCCTTTGAGGTTCCGCTGCTCCACGACCTCGATAAGTGGCAGACCGTTATCGACGATGAGGAGGAGACATACAAGCAAAAGATAAAGGCACAGAGCAGGGAGATTAAGCGACTCGAGAAGGAGGGCCTGAAGCTTCACAAGCAGCGACGACGTGATGTCTCGCGTTTCCGAGCCCACTTGGTTGAGCTGACGACGAAACTCGACGGTCTAACGACGCTGCAAGCAGACCACTCACGCACATTACTGAGGGAAAGTCAAGAAACGAGTGCGAGGATTGTCGATGCCAGCTGTAGCCTCGTGCGCGCAGAAGTGGACATCTTTGAGGGCCTGGCAAGAAAAGGCTGGAGCGGCGGCGGTCTAGACGACCTCCTCGAAAAAGGCCAGGACCTATTCGCGACAGAGGAAGACACGGCGAACCTCAGCGGCAGCAGTGGAGAAACACCAAAGCTCTTCTCCATCCTGCCCCCAAAGAGTATACTTGCCGACACGGGATCCGAAGCATCCAGACCAGGCCACGCAAGGAGCGACAGCCTCCTCATGGAAGCCGATCGGTATCAGTCCCTCGCAGCACTCGCCTCGGACTCGAAGCAGAGCAGCGGGGGTAATGACAGTGACAGTGTCTTTTCAACAGATTTCAACAAGCCCCGGAACGCGAGGCCGTTTTCACCACAGCCTATCCGCCGTATACCGACGGACGTGACGTTTGACTCGCTCTCTGGGAGTGTGCCCTGCGGACTTGAGGATGAGGAACTGCACAGGCCGGAGCTGATGCCTGTTGCAGAGGCCGACGGGGAAGAGGAACGACATGACGACCAAGAGAATGAGGAGGAGCCTAGAGGGAGGCCACCGACTTCTGATTCGGCAAGGGAAAGAACACGGTCACCAGGTCTCATCACGGATGCCAGCTCTGCAGACGCAGCATGGAGTGGTGACGATACTAAAAGCCCTGGATGATGATGGGACTGCCTACTTTCGGGAGTTATCTGCTAGGGCGTTTGTGTGGGTATTGTATTTTGCAAGACATTCTCTTCACGGAGGGCTGGCTGGGACCGGCAATAGATTTGCATCGATGGGTACTTGTTCTCGTTGGTTGGTTGATATGATAGTGTTGTACAAACATTATGTGGTTTCTTGATCTCTATGCCTATGCCTCCCAAAGTACGGATAGGCCATTCAGAACCAGATATGGCCCATTCATTCATTCCCACACGCCTGACGCCATGACCGAATTACGCCTTGGCCAATGATTAACCTTTATCCTTCATACACTGCAGCAATGTTGCCGCTGCTCTTCCTCTTCTTCTTGCTCCTGCTTCTGCTACGTCGACGGACTTTGCGCTTCCAAAACCAACATGTCATCTCCTAGTCATCCTTGTCGGCGTTGAGCACATCACCACTGAACAGTCCAAATGTGGCATCCAGCCACCAGATGAGCTTCCAGTACAAACTCGCGCGGGTCCAGTCAAATTCGCCTGTCTCGGTACGGGGTACCTCGTTACCAATCATGCTACCGCCGAACCACTTGACAAAGGGGATGGCATTGACCAAGCGCTGCATAACCGTCTGCTGAGGAAGAAGTGCCTGCTCAGCGGGGAGAAGGGTGGCACGGCGGGCGGTCGGGATGCGACGACAGAAGACACTATCTTCATCTTGGATCTCGATTGGCTCGATGCCTGTGGTGGTGCTTTGGGGGAACGGCTCGGTAACGGTTGCGGTCGACTGGCTGATAGTTCCCGTGTCCATGGTGAGACTTGATGTTTGCGAGTGAGGAGGAGAAAGGTCGAGGAGACGGCTGTTGAACGAAGTAGGCATTCCGCTGAAGCTCTTGGTCCTAGGAGTAGGAGCGGGCGCACTCTGAGATCGCGAAAGGTCGGGGACAACGTTGTCAACATCGGGGCAAGCTTCGTCCTTGGCAGGGGGGTGTCCTCGGTAAGGCTCAGCATACACCAAGTGTCCTAGTATCCTCTGAGGGCTGGCATAAATGGCCGTCTCGCCAGCCTCGCTGCTTCCAAATGTGACCTTGACCCAATGCTCTCCACCGTCTGCCCGGTTCACCAGCGCTCGCTCGTCTGAGGTCAAGGTCCGGCGTCGCGTGAAGGCAGGGTCTCGAAGCTCAGACTTGTACCGGCGCTGGTTCGCAGGAGGCTCACGCGGATAATCTTCGAGGATGGTGCCAGCGAGCCCCTCGTATCGCGAGATGGCAGCGTACTGTTGGGTGGATGATCGGTAACCGCGAAGGATAACCTCGACGGGGGTAGACGTGACGGGTCGCTGGGCGGCTGCCTCCTCCTGCATCATACCGCTATTCTTACGCTGGACGGCAGGCGCGGGAGCGGCAGCGGCCTGGTTATTAACCCAGTCGCCAAAGAGCTTGTCTGCGGCGGCGAGTGTGGGATTCTCGCGGCTTCGGGCGGGTGTCCCTGTTCGTGATCGGGAACGACGATTGGATTTGCCAAACGAGCCAGACTCGGCGACGGTGCGACGAGAGCGAGTGCTTCCCTGAGGACCATCTTGCCTAGATAAAAGGTCAGCTTTGGGAGGAAGAAGATGGCGAAAGGCCGTACTGGTTGAAATACATGGCGTATGGCCGCTTGATGCCATCGTCGCCAATGTAGCACTCGTCGTCGGGGACGTTGTGAAGGATGAGAGGAGCCATGATGGGAGAAGGTGTTCGCCGAGCCGTAGATGGCGCAAGGAGATGGAGGTCGACGATGAGAGAGGATCGGATCGTTGGTTGGTGAGATGAAGAGCGTCAATGTTCACATGCGATGGCCCCCCAAGTCGAGGTTGAGTTCTCTTGACTTTTTGGCGGGAACCAATTTTGGCAGTTGCACAGCAACCACTGAGGTTAGGCCGTTTAGGTAGGAGCCACCGATGATGTGGGGCTAAGTTTCTCCGCGTTCCGCTGAAGCTTCAGGTACAAGATGCCCCCTGATGAAAGTAGCGTTTTCCACTCCATTTTCATTGTTATTGTTAAAAAAGTGAAAAAAATCATGACCCTCAGAAGGATATTTCATGTGAAAGGAGGTGCCCGTTTTCGTCACCAAGAGAAGTGTGGAGCCAAAATTGTGAATCGCATCGCGTTGATCAATGACTTCTATGTAACGTTATCACCCTGGGTATATCAATCGCCTCAAACGAAAGCAATATCATGCCAAAATACTGCAGAAACAGGCAAGAAGTGAACAAAATTGGCCTATAATGATCAAAGATAAGCCTTAAGTCTTGACTGTCAAAATGAAAATGCACCTCAACGTCGCAAGCATTGCATTCTAATCCAAAGCGAAAATGGGGTATCATGACTACTGTTAGTGCTGTTCCTCTCTTCCATCGAGCCAGCTCGTGCAATGGATGCATCGCGCAGACTATGTTTGTTAGCTAAGAACTCACTTCAAAGAATGGTAACTTCACCTTTTCGTTGATCCTTTGTCTGCAGTACTTGCACTTCTTGGTGTGCTTGATGATGGGCTCAGTCGAGGCGAGCTGGTACAAGTGTGCAAGGCCATACAGCGAGAGGCCGAGCATAGCAAACGATATGACCTGGTTGATAAACGACCTGATGCTATTAGTCTCTGGACAAGACATGATGAGTGCATATCTCACCCGTAGGCCATGACAACGGCGCCATCATCTTGCGCCTGATGCAGCGTGTTGTATCCCGTCTCAGAGTCAAAGTTGGGCCCAGGCTTCAGCACCGCAAACTTCTCCTCCATGTTCTTATTGATCGGGAGAATGATGGAGATGGGTGGCATGAGAACATCACTGACAAATGACTTGACCAAGTCTGTAAAGGCAGCAGCGAGACTATCATTGTCAGCGTTGGAAGCCTACACAAACGCGACCTCACTCACATTAGACCAAAGGCAATCTGGAGAATGTTGCCTTGAAAGGCAAAATCGACAAAGCCGTCCCAGAAGCGACGAACCCTTCGTTGCCCACGGTCGAGTAGCGAGTCCGACTCTCCTGAGCCGGACTCTTCATCGTGGAAGCCGCCGGGCATGGTCTGGTAGCCGGTAGGGCGAGATGTTCCCCAGAGTCGAGGCAGGTTAAGGCGAGAAGCCACAAACATTTGCTATGAAGTAGAGTATAATCGAGTTCTGAAGTTAAATCAGGTTTCACATATCATGACGCATACAAACGAGATGTGTATGTTGGTGGTTGGTGTGGCACGACACTTGGATGCCTGTCACTTTATTCAAGGGCGGCGGTGACGTCACAAGCACTATTCAGGGGTCTACCAAGGCGATCTCTAAACATTGCACGCATGACACTGAAAAATATCACTTGGAGCCAAGTTGGATAGACCAGCTATCTTATTACTATTTGATATTTAATAGTTGTTCGTATGCCAATTGCGTGGCTGTGTGTATAATGTGTAAGTCATAAAAAGGAGGGAAACCCATTCTTCAACCCCTTAACAAGGAAACACTCTGGTATCATAGCCGCCACCCCAAAACCGATTTTAACCAAGGAAAGTGTGTAATCATTCTAGTCGTTCAAAGAATCTTTAGTAGCTGCCCTTGCGAGGTGTCCACTGTCGCTTTCTCTCGCGTCGCATGAGGCAGAGGTGTGTTGTCCAGTAGATTGTCGCAGCAATCATGAGTCCAGAAGATGCCCAGGTCAAAGCGAGGAACTTTGTGCCAATAGATGCAGAGATTCCAACATCATCGCCAACATCGTTGATCTTGTCGACGCCCTTGTCGCCGGCGACTGTCACGAGAATGCTGCCCACTGTAAGACACAGCGCTGCGAGACTGGCGAGGCCGAGGTTGGCCGCGTTGACACCACGGCGCGAAAAGAGGAAGAAGGCTGCGAGACTGCCGAGCATAGCAAGACCTGAGAAGCCCACACCGAGGACGTAAAGCACAAACAGGGCGAGCAGGGCCGAGTTGAGCATGTCGACTGCGTCCTGAATGTCATCGGGCCAGTTGATTTCGGTTAGACTGAGCTGGAAGGGACCAACTTCGAGCTGGTGGTCGAGCAACTCAGTAAGGTTAAAGCGCTCTAAAAAGGTCAGCATAATTCCAAGTGAAGCGTCTCGAGTAACTCACTCTCAGGGGCCGAGTTGGTACAGTTGGTAACGTTGAACCCAGCACCGGGGCTCGTGGCATTGGGCTTAAAGTCTCCGTCACACGTCGACATGACATGGATAGAGTACCACTCGGAAACACCAAGCCTGTCGGCCAGCTCGTCGGCAACATCGCCGGTAATGTCGTTGATCTCTTCCTTGACCTTTTCCTTGGCCTTTTCCAACTTGTCCTTGACACTGCCGAAGAGGCTGTCGTCGTCTTCCTCGTTGGTGGAGGCGTCGCTGCTGGTGTCGAGCAAGTTTTGGCCGATCATTGAGGTGTTGAGCTGGACTTGTTAGTAAAAAAAACATACACCAAGATAATTTCAACTTACCCGTGCTACAGCATACTCTTCCATGAAGCCTTCATCATGACCAGCAAAGAGGCATAGGATGGAGAGAATAAATGCCACCAAGGATAACACCAAGGGGAAAAAGACAAAAAACCTCGACAACATGGTGTAAGTGTCTCCTATCACAAGCGTTCCTAGTTGAATAGTCTTAAAGTATAAGCAAAAAGGGAATGTCCAGAAAGGAATACCAATAGAACATGTCCCCTTTAGGAGGTGGGAGTGCCCTATATAGGCATCCCTCCAACATCATGATGCAACATGATTCACTGTCAAAGAACCACCGCCATCCAAGCAAACGAAAACCCCCCAGCCGCCAAAGAATCAGAACCAGGTTTGACCCAGGTGAGCGCATCGCCCTGCAAATCATGGCCAGAAACAAAGGCCACTTCCACACGAGACATGACGTCCCAGCCAATCATGGCCCGCCGCGGGTCCGAGGCGCTTGCGTCATGATCGGTGGTTGTCCCCTTGTTTGCAGGCGGCTGGGAAAACCGGTTCTCTGGCTTGCCGGTGGAGAAAGACCCCTGAAGACTTGCTGTCAGCCACTCGAGCCGCCCACCGACGACGCGTGTGAAACGAGGCGGCGAGAGGCTTTCTTTGTTAGGCAACGTCGTCGTGTTTCTATCTTTGTTCGTCCAGAGAGGCCTCATTCTCGTGTTTGAACGTCCTCTTTGTGGGTTTTAGTGGATCTCTCTGACTTTGTTGGACCCTGGATTTGAGTTAAGCATAATCGACACATTATGTTGTCTCGACAAGGTTTTGCTCGCTACGTGGCGATTTTGGGCTTGGGACGAGGCTTGGCTTTGCATTGAATCAGTAGCACAACCGCTAATGCAACTAATGACGAGCAATGCACCCTGAACTCTTGACAACAGTCGTCAATGGCCTCTGCCGAGCTTCACATCACGGATGAATGAATGCGTTCCAGTCTTGCCCTTCCTTGTTAGCTTGACTGACTGCCTGCCACCTCCAACCAAGAGCGGGTCAACCGTTCAATCACCCAGTCGGCTTCCGTAGCTCAGTTGGTTAGAGCGTCGTACTAATACTTCAGTTTACACTGTAATATCGGTGATGCGAAGGTCTCAGGTTCAAGCCCTGGCGGGAGCAATCCCACACGCCTTCCGGGTGTTCTCTTTTTGCATTTTTGAGGCCTTGATGCTTGAGTTGTGCTTTGGTGATGTCCTGGGCTTGGTGTTGATTGATACTGAGGCTGTCACGTGGTAACCGTTGTACCTTCGGCAACCTTTACTATGAAGACAGCCTACGGATTGCCGGATTAGGCAAGCAACCGCATCATGACTGCCTCTTTTCTGCTTGCTCTTAGGTAAACCGTTAGGCTAAAGCGCCCGAGCCGACGGGAGTGGCGTTGCATTTCAATCAAACAATTCGAGGACTAGCACACAGTGTGTGCCAAGTTCTGTTGCGGTAGAGTCTTCCTCCCTCTGGGTTTTGTCAGAGATGCCCATAGAGGACGGAGAGATTGTCGTTTCTACGGTGGTGATCAGCTTGATGTTTGAGAGGGACCACCCCATCCTATTGACCAGACTGGTAGCGATCGGGGAACTGTCTAGATGGGCAGCTGAGCCTGTCATGGTACAATTTCTTGGGTTATACCGAGTAGACACTAGACATATCTCTGAGCTTTAGCTTAGCCTCTGGCTCTAGCTCTTCCATAGGCCCGGCCTTAGGATCCTGTCAATTGGAATGTCGACTGCCTCATATTGACTCATCATTCTCTTCACTTACTGAGCAATGGCTTGGGCATACCCCTTTCCTCTGAGGACCTTGAGTTATGATGGCCAATGCATCACATTTTAGCCAGAAAACGACAAAAGAAACAGACATCCATAATAGCAAGAATTGCTTCATATTGATCTTTTGCGTTTATACTCCTGTATCGCTGCTCCTCTTGTGTTATCGCGTCTATCATGACATCCTCTTCATCACCTCCCGCCATCATGTCTTCTCATGTACAAAAATCATGTATCATTTCCTCCTGTTCATCAAGGCCACTTGATCTCACCTGGTACCCGGCTCCGTCTCTTACCCACGGCACCCAACCCCCCTGATAGACCGGCTGGCGGCGGCATGCCTCCGTCTCGGCTGCCTAAGCCATCGCGGCTGCCTGGTGCGCGGCCTACGTTCTCCTTGTTGCTCATGCTGCTCTCACTGCGGACGACCATGGGAACATCACCTCGTGACCCAATGCCAGAGCTGTTGCCGTTTCCGCTGACTCCCACCGCTGATCGTGAGCCGCTACCACCGGCCAGAGACGTTCGTGGAAGCCGGCTCTTGCCAGCGGCGCCAAATTCGCCACTGATACGTCGGGGAATCCCCGTAGGACCGTCTCTGCTCCGCGGTCGGTATAGCATACCCTCCCGTTCCACCGCCGCCGAGCGTCGCGGGCTCGCTGCTACTTCTATGTAGGCATTGCCCGCAAGGCTGGCGCGGCTTCTGTGAGTTGGCGTTTGTGGAACCGACATGGAAGAGTGCAGTCCAGGGGGTGTGTAGCTCGTATTACGTCGCGACCCCCGACGTGATGAAGTCGAACTTGGTACAGAACTCGGCGCGCTGTCGTTGGGTCTTCCACTGCCCTCGATATTCGATTTGACAAGCTCCGAAGCCAGGTTCCGCACCAGGACAGCCGAGTCCTTCTCTGATAGGGTCTGAATTGCAGCCATGAGAGACCGCACTTGCGAGCTGTTGAGTGATCGTGTTCCATCACCACTGCCCAATCCAGGCTCACAAGCGTCCACAATAGTCCTCACCAGCCTGAGGAGGTTCAGCCGCACAACAGCCTTCTTGTGTCCCAGGCGCTGCGCAATGCCCGCAAACATCTCGGGCTTCGCCAGCGACGCCGCAACTGACGGGCTCAGGCGCAACAGCTTGAGCAACGGCTCCAGAAGGTTCGAATCGAATGCGTTGAGTCTGTTTGTGCCAAAGCAGCTGACAATGGCGCGCGTGAAGTTGCCCTCGACCAGGTGGCTCTCCACGTTGGCCGTCTCCTCCTGCAGCCAAATCAAGATGGCGTCAAGCGCGGTAACCTGCCAGTACTGATCCGTAAGTAGTGACACGTAAAAGTCGAGACCCTTGTTCTGCCATAGATATCTCCGTCCCTTTGATCCTGAATGTGCCATGTCGCAGAGGATCGGAAGAGCAAATTCCTTCGGTGGACGGTCGGTCTGCATGATACGTAGAAGCAGTGGGATAATACCATTAACCGCAGCATCCTCCTGGCGTTCCTTGCTCAGACGACAGAGATTGAACAAGGTGTTGAGGACCTGGTTGGAGATTTCTCGGAAATGGGTCTGACCCTTCTTCATGCTGTAGCTGAGAAGATCAATCAAGAACTCGATAGCGTCAGCCGAGTGTAGCGATTCGATAGTCGTCGAAAGCATCGAAAGGTTCTTGATGAACTTGAGCATCGTGATTTGGTGAATGGGCGTCATGCGGCGTAGATCCTTCAGCACGCTCTTCAGCACCTGCCGATCTGCCACTACTTCCTTGACGTAGTTCTCCGCCTGGCTGAAGAGATAGAAAATGTTGACAATTCGTCCCTCGATAAGCTCGCCCAGCTCATCTTCGCCCTCCTCGTCGAGGACCCTGTGTAGAACCAGTGCCAATGGATAAAGAATCTTGCTTCGTGAAAAGATTCTGCAAAAGTCGTTCTTGGGCGTTGGGCCTTGAAGTTCAAAAACGTTCCAGATTCCGTTGACTCCAATAAGGACCAAGTCTCTCGTGACATCGTAGTCTTCATCCAGGAACTCAACTAGGACATTGAGACCGCCTGCGGATACAAACATTTGTAGTGTTAGTGTAGACGTCTGATACATCTGACGAACAAAAGCAGCTGCCTCGAGACGGATCTCGTCAGAGTATTGCCGTGCAGCAAACTTGGTAATGATGGGAATTCCACCGACGAAGCAGAGGTTTTCTTGAATTTCCACGTCATCCAGGATAATCTTGGGATGTTAGTTAGTCTCCTGATAGGGGTGATTGTTGACTTACTGCATTGACAACCTTGAGCAGCTGTAATATCATGTACTGTCTGCTCTTGACCGTACATGGCTCTAGGATCTCAAGAATAGGTAGTAATCCGTGGGCGCTGATAATCAAGTTCTTCACCTCGCTGTTCTCCCAAAGCAAGGCAAGCTACACATGGTTAGTAGATCCTCATTCAAAAAGTTGCCGAGACTTACGAGGTCCTCGGAGAACTCAGCTAGGGCATCCTCGCCCTCTGTCGTCTTTAACGACCTCACCAATCCCTCGACCTTCTCTGCTAACCTGGCGTGTCGATCCCTGGCAATATTTGCCTCCAAATCCATCTCGTCCCATCCTGGATCCATCGACGCAAATGGATCGTCCTCGTCCTCGTCGTCTCCTAACCAGGAGTTGCTCGACACGCGGGACATGAGCATCAATCCACCATCCTCGGAACCCCTCTCGCTCTCCTCCTTTTCGACTATCGAGCCTTCAGGGCCGAAAATGTCGCTAAAATCTTCGTCGTCGTCCTCTGCGAATTTCTGAATCTCTATCGACGACCGAGTACGTCGCATTGGTCGATCGGGAAGCACGGATGGTCGAGAGCTGGGCTTCTTCTTGATGCTGCTACCAACGGGATCCTGCATTGATCTTGGTAGGGTCGTGAGGTCTGATGGATGGAATAGTTGTGGTGCATCGCTCTGCCGTGAGCCCTGAAAATTGTGAGCCTTGATAGTCCATCATGATACGCAAGACCTACTCTTCTTACTGCCTGATTCACCTTGTGGGCGAATACACTATCGTTATCCACAAATAGATCCGAAAAGTCTTCGATGCTGTGCTCGCGATACACAACGTCTGGTCTCGATGGGAGCTCAAACTTGTTAAAGTGTGATTTCGTAGGCGATCTGGTCCGGCCTGGGCCTACGGCCCTGCTTGAGCTCGACTTGTTCCGGCTGTGTGATTTGGGCTCTGGGGTCTTGGTGGTCTTCTTCGGTAGAGGTCGGATCGTCTGTTCCTGAGGATCATTGTCCTGCCAGTGGTGTGGACCCTTTATCGTCATGAGTTCTCCCTCAAAGTCGTCGTCGTAGGCGCTGCTATCGTTTCTTCCATCATTCACCGAAGCAAACGCCTTGAGGCGGTCGCTGGACAAGAGGCCGCCAAAATTATCCTGAGGCTTGAGATGGGGTAGCTGCAGCGCACTCGGTGAGATGGCTGTTGCAAAGTCGTCATCCCAATTGTCGTCATCTTCGTAGATGAATGTCAGTCTCTGGAAGAAGCTTGAACGGATTCGGTTGACCGAAGACGCCAAATTCCCGGTTGCGGTTTAAGGCGACCGGATCGACGAGAGATTTGCACATACCGGCAAGTTCAGGCTTACTGAAAGCTTCAGCGCCAGGTCGGGGCTTTGCGAGAGTCAAAGAACCCTTGGCAGGCGTTCCACCGAGAAACCGTGTCGAGGGGCCTGATTCGGAGCCAGTCGAGGCTCGGAGCGATGACTCGGATGACTTGAGCGCCTTGTTCCACTGCTTAACCTCCTCAACAGCGTCGCTGAAATTGGCTGGTGCTTTTGATACGGGTGCTTCGGTTCGACGACAGCCTGTGATCCAAGCATGGCGGAGCAATTTGCGGGCTGTTACACGAAGATTTGGGTCTTTCTGAAAACACTGCATCAGAAAGTCTCGGGCGGCCTGGATCAAGTCAGCAAAGGGCGACGGGGACAATCGGGTGGACCAACCGCCGAGATTCCTTCAGGTAGAGGGGGATGGTCGTCGTTCACGATGGCGAATAGCGCAGGCATGGCTGCGAGGTTGTGATATGGGGGTTTGCCTTGGAGAAGCTCAATGACGGTGCAACCGACACTCCAGATATCGGAGGCAGAGCTCGCTCCAGACAGTTGGATAATCTCAGGGGCCATCCAGTAGGGAGTTGCCGACAACTTGCGCCTCCTTGTCCTGTCCACCAGCGAGAGTACTGGTGAAACTCCAAAATCCGCGAGTTTGACCGTTCCATCTTTGGTGGTGAGAATGTTGGCGCCCTTGATGTCTCTGTGGATAACACCCTGGTCGTGGAGATACTGAAGTCCCTGTAGGACTTGGGTCATGTAGACACCAACGAGATTCTCGGGGAATTTGCCATAAGCCTTGCAGATCGAGTGCAGGGAACCATTTTCGCAGTACCTAGTTGGTCAGCCAGGCGTTTTGAACATCCAGAGGGAATTCGTACTCGAGAATAATATTAAGGGCGTCAACAGACTTGACGTATCCAATGTACTTGACAATGTTGTCGTGCTGTCATGGTTAGAGGTTATATCGTCTGCAGAGGGAGCTTCTTACATGAAGATTCTTGAGCAAATTAATTTCACTCTAATCGTCACTCTGTCAGCATCTCGGTTCCAGGCAACCCCATAAGCTCTCGTTATTCGACTTATCCAGGAACAAACCCACCTCCATCATGCGCAGTTCACTCTTGGGCAGATCCGCGAGCTTGATCTGCTTGACAGCAACCGCCTCGCCGTTGCCCCAGTTGAAAGCCTTGTATACCGATCCAAAAGCGCCCTTCCCGAGGCATTCACCTAAGCGCTGCATGCAGGTATAACGTTAGCATTTTGGCACAACCCTCCCTGAACCTAAACCCTTGCTTCCTCCTCTCTTCCTGCAAAAAAGCTTGGTGCGGGAGCTTGGAGAGTGTACGCACGTAGTCCTTGAGCCCCGGATCCTGCAGGGCAGAGCTCTCGCGGTGCTTCTCCTTGCGAGAGGGCGTGCCGGGCATTGGTCGCTCCCGGCTGGCCACGGCGGCGCGGCCATTGGCATGGAACTGCCGCTCAGGCATCATCACTCGGGCACGCTCCCACTGCGTGAGTCTCGGTTATAGCGATAGCCAGTCGAGAATCTGCCTCCTCGGGACGAGCAGAGGCGGGCGACGAGGAAGAGAACCAGGTTTCTGTGTCAAGACGGAGATCTCATTCCCGGCAAAGATCGAGGCAGGGGAGGGCGAAGAGCGGTAACGGTTCGTTTCTACATGCGAAGTCGAGATTGAGATCGCCTTTGGGCCGCTCAGTAACTTCGGTCGTCTCGTCGAGAGGTCGTGCGGTTCGCAGGATCGTCGAGGTCGTCAACGTGATCGAGTCAAGAGTTGTCGGAGGGGAGACGAGAGAGAGTAGAAGTTCGTTTCGTTTCGTGCGGCCGCTAAAACGAGAGACGGTTGGACTACGCACAGAGACCCAGGGAGCAAGGAGGGGATCAGACGGTCAGGTTTGCAAGAGAAGAAAAGAAGAATGAGTGACAACTGAGCAGAAATTTGGCTCGACTGGACCAAAAGATTGATCCCCAATCATGGACCTGCGCTCGCTTGAGGTGTTGTTTCTCGCAACCCAACCTACGCCGGGCCCGGGTACCCGTGCCTGCGGTCCCTGCCTGCTGGCCTCCGCCGAGTGGACGGGCGTCCACGCTGCCTGTAACTCCAGCGCTGTTCAGCGCCCTGCAGAGGGATGGCCCGCTACTAGGCCGCAGGTCCCGATACCTACTTACAGGGCTGTCCCCCGGCACTGGGCGGTGCGGGCTGTTCTCCACTGGCTCATCGCCCGCGCATGGTGGATGGCCCCCGGTTCTCCACAGTGAGGTGAGGTGAGGTGGCTCTCTGCTGGGTGACACCCAACAAGCAGCAACCACGCCAACAACGAAGCAATCCATCCATACCTGGGGGAACGGCAGGCTGCAGATCTCTATCATGATCATGATGGCTCATATCTCAAGACTCTAAAAACCAGTGTCTTTCCTCGACAATGCTATGGCTTTCCGTTGAAACAGCCCAAGTTCATGCCATGCCATGTCATGTAATGCAATGCATTCACTCTGCCTTATTACTTGCCCAACTCCTTGTAAGGCTGTCCATCCAAAGGGGCAGCATGTCCCGCTCATCCTCATTGGGCGACGCTCCTAATCAAAGTGTCGCAGAATTTCCAAGACATCTCCATCGTTCTCGAGTAAGGTAAGTCCATCCCCCGGAATTGAACTACAACGACGGGTTACGACATTGGTGCGCCTCTCACCGCCGGCAGGATTGGAAGGACAATCAAAAAAGAAAGTGGCCGAGGGATTTCATGTGTGCCAGTGCCTGGATCAGTCGTCATGCGCACAATGTACTCACCTCTTGACACCCGGCTTATTCTCTTTCAGCCAGCTCCTGCGACGCCTCAACTACTAGTTACGGCCAGGATTACTTGTAAGCGAACGACCCAACAACGCCAACTCTCGGGCAAACCGCAGTTGATTGACGCTTCCCTGCTCGCAACCGAAAACGATACCGATCTATCATCGACTACCGCCCCTAGCCTAGGGCCACTAATGCGTCTCATCCCGGCATGTACGACAGACTTGGGGGGCTGCGAACCTCCGATCTGGAGTGCATCGCCGCGGCCATGCCAACTCGAGAAATGCGCTTACCTCTGTTTTCTTCACACCATGTCGAATACCCCCTTGTCCGTAGCTGGTCAAGGATATTTCATTGCCGATCGATTTCGAGTCGCGGGGGGATAGACTCGTTGTAAGCAGTAACCAACGCGTTCAGGCTATCCCCTGATCAAAGCGCAATCACTCTTGGCCGTCCTGACGTGACGCTGGCATGACGATGTCTCGCACCCTCCGTAGACGACCAGGGGATACATACTCGTCAATGCGGCAGGGCATCCTCGTTTCGTCCTTGCCGCGTCTTACCAATTGGTTGGTAACTATGTACGCGCGGATGCCCTCAATAGCCCTGGCACCCTCGACGGTCAACTGCACCAAGGACCGGAGAAACCCTCGCATCTTGGCACCTTGTGCCCTCGTATTTCTCATCTGTTCCAGCAGTTATCGCGACCAACAGCACGCAGCCGTTCCGAAGACAAGGTGCTTCAAGCCACCATCGTTTTGCATCTGCCAGGGTCTGTCTACATAGATGAGGGTCCAGGCACATGCATGACGCTGCAAATCTATCCAAAACCCCCTCACAATAAGCCCAGCAGTCAAAGCACCAAAATGTCTGGCTCATGATATTGATTTGTAGTGGGGTTAGTTGCCACACAACAACTAAATAAAAGCATCCACAATTATACAGAATTGACTCTAACACCCGTTAACCATTGACCGTCCCAGTATACTCAGACATCTAAACCTCCGACGCTCCGACGCTTCCTCGCTGTTGTTTTCCTGACACTGAACACCCTGCCAGTTTTGATCCGTTATAAAATACAAAACAATTGTGCCCGCTCGCTCATTCAGGTCCATCTCCTGGCAAGTTTCGACTAAGGCCTGCCTCGGCCCACCACTCGTCTGGTATGTCTTCACGGCGTGCCAGACTTCGTACAATACGCTGCATTCCCATCCAATCGTCGTCTCCAACAGTTGTGTTGTTTCCCGATGTTGTTGAGCCCTCGCGAGTGACCCCCCATCGCTCCAAAACTTGTTCGTCATCCGAGTTTCCCACGGATAACTGTCCTACCCAACCGTGGCGAGGGCGTTGATGAGCAAGGGGCAAGGGACCATCCAGCTCAGCCGTGTTACCCGTGGCATCTTCTCTGCTAAGCAAAGGACCGTCCGGTGATCGTCGCCGCCGAGTGGCCGAGGATTCGGAGTTAACTGCCCCACTACTCCGGCCGAGAGGCCCGTCGAGCGGTCCATTCAAGTTGTAATCGGGCACTCGGACCCGAACACGTCGCAACGCATCCCGGCGACGACGGATAAGCGCAAAGTCGGGGTGCTCGTAATCAGGCGATTCTGTGTCCGAGTTTTCGCAGCCCGATTCACAAGCCTGGTCAACCGATGTGTCGTGGGGCGGGTCCGGGGCAGTCAGAGGTGTGCTTGACGATGCGCCAGCACTCTGCGATGCAACAGTCGATGCAAAAGATGAGCCCGCACTGGGAGGTTGAGGGTCGGGCGTGAGGGTAGTCAAAAGTGTGTCCCACACCTCAGGGCTGAGGCTTCTGTCACGATCACCAAGTCCATCAACATTTCGGTTCGGTTGCGAGGTTGCGTTGCGTCGACGCTCAGTCATTTCAAGCCTAGCCATTGCGCGGTTTCGGAAGTCGGCTCGTCGACGTCTTCTCTCTTGTTCGGCGCTTGACGAGCGAGTAGTCGTAGATGGCTGTTGAACGGGAGGAGGAGGCCTTTGCAGTGGTCCATCTTCCTCCTGCTGAAAGCTAACTGGTCCAACCTGGAGAGTATGTTAGCGATGCTGCTCAACTAGCACGAGCAAAGTCCAGGAACTGACAATTCGGGACCGATTGTATCGTGGCAGAGTTTCAAATGTCCACCATCCAAGATCGACCTGCTCGTCTGGCTGCTCATTCGTTGTTCCAGGTGCAGGCCAGTTATCCCTGAACAGAGAGGTGAGTTGTTCCTCCAGGGTGTTTCGTCGCCGATCTTCAGGCCTCGTCTCTCTCGGACTATCGCGAAATCGTACCCCGTCTGGGGCATCGGGACCCGTCACAGCATCAATA
This sequence comes from Fusarium sp. FW16.1, assembly GCA_017654865.1. NCBI lineage: Eukaryota > Fungi > Ascomycota > Sordariomycetes > Hypocreales > Nectriaceae > Fusarium > Fusarium sp. FW16.1. Next base: position 3,681,487 of record JADNRB010000001.1, read on the forward strand.
TCAGGACCAATCCTAGACACCAAATGGCTCTCCCTCAAGGGGCTAGGTCGCCATCTCGCCATGAAGTCTCGTTCTCTGCGCTCGTTATCGCGAACAGTGATGTGACGGCGCAATGCAGCGCGACGCTCGCGATATTCGGCAGCACGTCCATGGCGACGAATTCCAGAGCGGTTTGGTGACGTAGCTCTGCTCTTGTCAGAAGCTTTAGGTGGGAGATCTGACTCGACAGGGGCGATAAACAATCTACAGATCCAATAAATCAGTACATGTCCATAAGTCAATCCTGACTCGGCGACACAAAGTTGAAATGCACCAACGCCCTCGTAGTTTAATGCGACAAGGCGGATTCACGGTCGGAGCACGATCTATGTTGCGCCGGCTTGCGAAGCGATAGCGAAAGATGGATCGACCGGGGATCACTGCGTTGGCGCGATGGCAACGAGAGGCATCCGAGAAAAAAACAAGGCTGCGCTTACGGGAGACCCATGGCTGTAGGAGTGAAAGCAGGGGAATAAGGCTAAAAGCGAGCGACAAGAAAAAGAAGCCGAAAAATAATCAACACTTGAACAAATGCAAAATGCCAAAATGTTCAAATGTTGGCCTGAAGAAAGATGAAAGATGGTTGATGACGGCGCTGCCTAGAGCCGGAAGCGTGAAGCGTGAAGCGGGCGGGTAATTAACCGGTGGAGAGGATGAAAGAATGGAGTCCGAGACGGTCCAGCAAAGGGGCGCGGGGGGTAGAGATTCATTCGAGAAGAAGTGACGAAATGGATCAGCCAATCAGGCGGTGGCGAGGCTTAAAGTCTGAGGTGGTCGCGCGCGTGCGCGTTGAGTGAAGCGTGTCTCGCGTGATCAGGCCTGTTAGTGATTGGTGCAGGTTCACGACCAAGTGTCAAGCAAGTTGGCAGGGGACTAGCAAATCGTATCAGATGTGGCTCGTGCAGCCGGTTCACCCGATAACGGATTGGCCACCTGTGGCGGAGGGGTAATGTGGCTGGTGCATCAATAGTGGGTCAATGCCTCCAGACTTCCTCGCCTCAAGCGAAAAATAATGGCCCGTGAAGGACTCTCTCATGCGTTGATGCCGATGCCGATATCCAACTCCCAGGCATCCTAATCTGTCAATTCATCCCGGGATTGCATCAATTAGCATCCCCGGAGCCTCCCAAGGCACATCGTTTCCGCAGCGCCGGGCTCGGTGAAATGCCGTCTCACCCTCACCATGTCTTCCGCACAGGAAATTCAGTTCGCCATTAACCGCATATATCGGGCCCTGGCCAACAAGAGGAAACCGGGTTACCGAGACATTCGGTTAGGTCTTGACCGAATCAACCGGGTTGTACCAGACAATCAAGAGTGGAAGGGTGTTCATGTCGCCGGTACCAATGGCAAGGGCTCAATCTGTGCCTTTCTCGCCGGCCTGTTCAAGCTGGCCGGGCTCAGCTACGGCAGCTTCACATCACCCGCCTTCCCGGAGAGACATAACGGCGTCACAATCAACGGTCTCTATGTGAATCCGCGCATGTACGAGATGGAGATGAGGCACGTCGAGGCCAAGTGGGAGCGCATCGCCACTAACTGGAGGTTTCAACACGGTGAGGACCCCGAGGGCCTATCACCATTCGAACTTGAGACAGCAACCGCCTTCCGCGTCTTCAACAAGATGCATGTCCCCTACGGCATTGTCGAGGTTGGCATGGGTGGAGCTACCGACGCTACCAATGCCATGAAGGAAAAGGCTGTCACTGTCATATCAAAGATCGGCCTTGACCACCAAGAGTTCCTCGGTAACACTATCGAGAACATTGCCAAGGTCAAGGGCGGTATCATGCAAAGAAACGTCCCCTGTATCGTTGATCATACTAATCCCCCCTCCGTCATTCATGCCCTCAGAGAGCACGCTCGCCAGGTAGGGACAGACATCATCCTCACCTGGAAGGCTGAGCCCTTTCTCATGACACTCGACAACTCAAAGTGGAAACTTGAGAGCTATCAAGTTCAGAACCTTCTCTGTGCTGCTCTCGCCTTCCGTCATTTATTTCCTCTCAAAGAAATTGACTTGAACAAACTCATGGCTACGAAACCCTTCTTGCCCGGACGAATGGAGACGGTGCAGATCTACCCACCAGCGTCTGGTCTTGAATCAAGAAGTATCCTCGTCGATGGAGCTCACAACATGTTGGGAATCGATGGTCTGGTTAGTCATGTCGACAAGCATATGCGAAAACCAGATCAGCCGGTGACCTGGGTAATGGGTATGTCCTCGAGCAAGCACAAGCCTTTCCACCGAATTATCGACAAGGTTGTCAAGCCCCAAGACAACTTGGCTTTTGTCGAGTTTACTCCCGGCACCAACGATCCCCAGCCTGCACCCACCAACTACGGCGCCGACCACGCCAAGACCATTGTCAATACTCCCGAGCAAGTGTACAATGGAGAACCCACCATTGCGAACGCTCTGCCATGGGCTTGCGAGAAGGCTGGCCAGGACGGACCAGTAGTTGTGACAGGAAGTCTTTATCTCATCCGAGAGCTCTTTGGCCTTGAAGGCGTCCGTCGAGCACGACAACTAGGTACACGGAGGCCTGGGCGAGCGCAACTATACCGATATATCAAGTTGGCGCAAGAGAGGAACTTGACAAAGGAGGAGGCTCGGGAGTTCAAGCAAGCGAGGCGACACTTTCACCTGTCGCCCCTCCGAAGCAAAGTCTTCTTGAATGTACGTGACGGTGGCAGTCCTCAGTCCCCGGAGGTGTCCGCTGAAACGTCAGAGCAGCAGCGCAAAGCCGCGTACCACAAGAAGCAGGAGGAGAGATACAAAAAGACTATTGTCGCTATTCAGAACGATCTAAAACAGATGACTGCCACTGGCAGTGGTGAGAGTACCGAGACCGTCGAGGCGGTGGGAAACCTTGCCGCTCGGCTCGAGGACCTCAAGAGCCAAGCGGCGATGCACAGGAAGGAGTACGAAGTGGCAATGTTCAATATTAGGGGGTATACCGCGATGGCTCATAAGAAGTACCTGGGCTATCGTAGGATCTTTGGGCGGTCAAAGAAGCGCAAGGCCTCGCCCGGGTCCCCGTTCCTCTCATCATCGGGGGGTAGGCCTATCGTGGTGCGCAAATCGTCCGTGACATGGAACGAGCAAAAGGTGGATGAGGCGGCGGCACTGGCTGAGCAGAGAGGAACATCTAAGAGGAGGAAGAGGGCGCCTGCGCCAAAGGAGACAAAGAACGTTGACCCGTTTGCCGCGAAGCTGGCCTCGGCCCGGAGAAACCAGTGAGCAGCTTGAATGATGGATGGTCTTGAAACGAGTACATGTCTTGAATACCTGCAGCCGGTTGTACTATTATAGAGCTAGGGGTGCATCTACAGGGAGCACAGGATTGGATATGGAGATTGACAGGGCCTGATTGTACATTACCACGACATAGGCAAGTCTATCTGAGCTGAGTATTCAGCATGTATAGTTGATGACAACATCGCCATTTCTCCACGCCAGCGTCTTGAACCAGTCTTGGCTAGAGTAACCCATCATTTCTTCTCCTGGTATTTGGCCTTTGTGGTGTTAGGCCTCATCACATGATCAGACCCTCATCTCACTGCAACCATGGCAAACTTGCGAATCCCCTCATCACACACCTCTACATGGCGCCCACACACCTCATCATCGTCTGCTGCCACGGCATCTGGCTCGGCGGATCAACTCACGGCGCCGACGAAGCCGAGTGGCTCATCGCCGACTTTCAGCGCGGTGAGACCCCCACCTTTATCCAGCACGTCAGGGCTGGTGCGGAGGCCCTCGCCCTTGACCGGTCCGGCTCTGCGCTGGTGTTTTCAGGGTGAGCTTCCCTCTGCGGGAAGGTCAAGGCTCGGGCGCTAACAGTATAGGGGCCCTACACGCAAGGAAACAAAGATATCTGAAGCTCAGAGTTATGCAAACATCGCTGCCGAGCACGACTACTGGGGGCTCTTGCAGGATGGGCCATCTGGCAATGAAATCTTGGTAGAGGAGCGAGCACTGGATTCGTACCACAACGTCCTCTTCTCTCTAACACTTTTCTACTCCAAATTCAAAGCATGGCCTTCAAAGATGACCATCGTGAGCCACGGCTTCAAAAAGGAACGGCTCGTCGACGGGCATTGCTCAGCGATTGGATTCCCCTTGGACCGCGTATCCTTTATCGGGATCGATCCACCTGGAATGGTAGCTGCTGCTGCAGGAGCTTCTGATGGAAAGGATAAAGAAGAGGCCATCAAGGGTGTCGGTTTGGCAATGGGCGAGTGGAGGAGTGATCCTCATGGACGAGGAGAGAGCTTGGCTGGGAAGAGAGCGAAGAGGAACCCCTGGGGTGTGAAGCAGGGCGTTTTCCCGGATGAAAGTTTAGATCGTGGTGGTTTGGTGGTCAAGATTCAAGATGGGAATGAAGTTATAGACGAAGAGGCGGCAAGACCATGGTGACTATATATCTAAACCACTCTAGAGGATATCACTATATCTAGATCATCTATAGAACGCTCTTCTCCCCATCTCTTGTCTTTCCCCTCCCCCTTGGCCCCCTCTCTACCGCATCAACCAGGAACTTGACAGCATCCTCCACCATAGCGGCACTAAACCGATGTCCCACACCCTCATAAACACGATCCTCCAGCACAAAACCACCATCATAACAACCACCCTCTCCCACAGCCTCCTTCAGCAGTGTTGCCAAGGGCCGGGTGTTTGCGTAGGGGACCAGCGCGTCCTCGGCTCCCGAGCAGAGGAGCAACCTCTTTCCTCTCACGCGGGCGTCAAGGGTAGACTTTAGACGGGACTGATCGGATTGAATGGGTGGTGTTCCAAAGAGGAGGGCTTTTGGGTCGTGGCGGAGGCAGGTCTTGACGAGGTCGTTAGGAAAGTATTTGCTCCCAATGAAGTTGGCACCACAGTCGAGCTTGGCGGTAGCAGCGCGGTCACTCATAAGACCTGCATTTCATCAGTTGACTCTCCTTGTCTCTTTTTCAGTATTGAACTCACTCATAAAGTCAGGGCATCCAACGATAGCCACAGCAGCGTCGATCCTCTCCTCTCCGAACCAAGCCTGCCACGCGCTGTGTCCTCCCAAACTCCATCCAAGACAGACATGCCCATCAACCTCACGACCAAGATATCCAGCGACAAGGTCCATCAACCCAGACATGTCAGTAACACCACCCTTAACCATACCCATCATATCAATCGCATGGCTCGCATTCCCACCATCCCAGGCCAGGTTCGCCGACTTGCTGACGAGCCGTGTTCCGTGGTTAGGCATGTCAAAGGCCAAAGCGACAAGGCCTCGCTCTGGTGCTTCCCCCGCGTGAGCGTTCCATGCGGCAATAGTCCGACTAGCAATATCATGCATCCGTGCTCGTGTGCGAGTGCGAGGATGAAGCAGCCAGAGGCAAGTCACTGGCTTATTCTGAGGCAGCTCATCAAGGCCGTAGACGTCGACGAGGAGACCCGCCATGGGGAGCGTCTTTTTAGATACGGCGGGAGGTGGCGGGAGGGCCTTTGTAGCATATGCATCGGCCATTTTGAAACAATTCTTCAAGGATATAGATGAAACTCGGCGATAATCTGTCAAGGTCAAGATGCCAAGTTCCCCTCGGCTTCTTCTCATGCAAGCTTGAGTTGATGGGTGGGTCCAGGGTATCCCGCACCGGTCTCGGGACTCGGTGTTTTATTGTTGCAGTCAGACATGACGACAGTTAGATCTGAGAGGGAGATGGAAGTGACGATCTCTGGGGTTGATGAGCTTATGCACTTAATATTCTAGTCGGTCATGGTAGCTGAGTTGCTGGGTCTGGCTTGAGGACGAGTGGCTCTGTTTGGCTTCCAGTGGAGAGAATAAATACCAACCTATAGATATGGGACGACATGCACGTTCACGAGAGCCTTCGGAAACAAACAAGACATCTAACATGCGACTTATTAAGAGACGTGCTCTATTAAATTAGGGCAAAGAGTGATCATTAAATCGTTCAGGAAAATTCAGCAGAAATGGTCGGTGAAAAAGCCTCATCATACAAGTCCCAAGCCCATCACATCGCAAATCAACCACAACATGTCAACAAATCTGTCGATATTTAGAATATTAAAATCACGCTGCCCTACCACAAGCAGACAGTATAAAAACAAAGCCAACATCATATCGGTATCGCCATGCTACACAACAAACAAGAACAAAATAGCTGCCCAACCCGCCCCAACGCCTGGTGCGCTACCGCGCCTTTCCCGTTGCCCACTGCCCGTCCCAGTCCGGGCTTCCCAGTCCCTTATGCTACCTTGAAATCAATGTATCCCGTTCCGAAAAGTCGACGCCTTCACTTCTAGCTCCCTCTCGGAATCGGCCTCGGGCTGGGGCCCTTGCCTCCGTCTTCAGGTTAGGCACCTATCGGAATAGGTGCAGCTCAGATGTTCTTTGAAACATCACTTTCTTGATTCAGCTTCCAGTGGTCATTAGTCCACCTTCCAGTGATCGTGCTCGTCAGAGCCCAGGTAGAGCTCCACGCCGTACAGAACCATGGTCAGGCCAATGTTGGTCCACTGCCAGGTGCCGCCACCAACGTCGCCGCCCCTTAGCGTCCAGCCATCAGGTCCCTCGCTCGTCGAAAAGTGTTGCAAGAGTAAGCTGGTGTAGATGGCTATCAAGATGGACGGTGAGAACCAGCTGAGGAAGCCCAAGAGTCTGCTGGCAGCTTCTGAGTCTTCCCAATCAGGCTCCTGCATCATGGCCCGCGCACCCGATTCACGGATCGAAGGGATAATGCGCGTTGCGCAATAGAATACCAATGAGCGATATGTCAGAGAGATGATAACTGAGGGGGTGATGGTTTGGAAGGCCGCGTATAATAGGGCCAGAGATGAGTGAACGGCAGAAGGGAGAGAGCCGAGCATGTGGAGAAAGGTCGAGTAAGATGCCATGATGATAGGTGGTAGAGGAGGAATGTCGGGTTGAGAGTTTTCTTGATCCTCGACCTGGTCAGAGTTTTCTGAGGGAAGATAATCGGTGAAGATCTGGTAAACGCAGAGGACGATGTAGGCAAAGAGTAGCGATGACTCTATGGGGTTGCCTCGGCCGCTGCCAATACCGAAAGCGCAGAGGAAGACGGCCGTGGTCATTGCAATGCCGATAAGAGTAGCATCGACATTGCTGATCTGAGGGAACTGTGCAACCCTCCAGAGGAAGTAGGAGGCACTAGCCATGATGGAGCTGGAAAGGACGAGGAGGACGATCTGTAGAAATGTTAGCATGAATCTTGACTGACGTTGTTTCATACGTACCACCCAAGTATCGCTTCTTCCTCGATTTACAAGCCACCTGGTAAGCTGGCCCGCGGCCTGGATGACCAACAGGGTACAGAAACCCTCTAGCAGCTGGAACACAGGACCGCAATATCGAAGCACATTGTCCCAACCTCCCAGCATAACAGTTTCCACCAGTCCATCCTTGCCAAATGTCCACTCTCTCCAGCTCGTGCTCTTGGAGTTGAGGAGACCACCTAGCGTTCGTTCCACCCAGTTTGTGTTGCCAGCATCCACGGCAAACTGACCAAGCGACCAGATCAGCAGTGAGGGGATGATAATCCACTGCGAGAGTCGCAAAAAGCCCGACAGAACGAACCGAGAGCGTGAGTTTTCGGGCGTTATAAGCTCCAGGGTCGAATATACGAAGTAGAAGAGGAACAGGGCCAGGCTGTAGGCCAGCCCGCTATCACGGCCGCCTACATCGAAGGCGACAGGGATAGAAAGGACTATGCTGAGTAGGAAGATGGAGCTGAAGAATGCCCTAAATAGCCACCCAATCTGAGCGACGAGATGGCGGGCGGAGGCCGCGCCAGGGGAGCGGGAGGGATCGAGGTGGTGCGTTCAGCAGATGACGAGGAGAAGTGGGCGCATTCGAGTGCGCCAGCGACAGTGATTGTGTGTCGTGATAACCAAGAGTCGGTCGTGGGCGGAGGTGCTGCTTCAAGGGAAGGGCGTGCTCATCGGAGTTGTGCGTGTGATGGCTCTTCTCGTTCGTTCAAGCTCGTCCGATATCGTCTCTGGTCGGTGAATGATAGCAAGCGAGGGAAGCAAGCGCAGGGTCAAGTTGGCAAGCGAACGCGGTCAAGTTGGTTGAACTCGATGGAGGGTTGTCGGGATAAGAAGCGGGCCGCGTTTTCTTAACTTTCTTTGCTGTCGAATCAAGGCAGCAGAAAAAAGGAGCTCAGCTCTCCAAGGTTCTTTGGTGGCTGTTGCTCGGTGTTTGTACGTGACTTGCGCACCAGGCGATGCAAGGTGGCTAAATCAGGTAGCCGCCAATTTTTGCTTATCGCTATCGCAATCGTCACCTGGAAGGACAGGAGGGAGCTCAGGCGGCCTGACGTTTTTCCAGTGGCTCCCTTCCCGTCTCGGCTGATCCTGGCACTGGCTTTGGCGGGGGAGCTTGGGCGCGCTGTGACTTTGGCACGTGTCATTCAACAGGATTATCTGCGCATGTGCCTTGAAATCAAACATGCCGAACATGGAGATGAAACATTCGGATCAAGGGAGTTGGCAGACACTATGAGCAAGTTCTGAGCTACTGGGCTTGTATTCAAGTTTGACTGATAGACAGACCAAAGAGCGACTGCTGCGATGACTTGATAGCGTCACACCGCATGATAGGCTCTCGGCGCAACGAGCAATCAAGGATGGACTGGTTGTGGGAGCAGATATTGAGTGACGACAGCTTTTTCTTGCCCTCCAACATTCCTCCCAAGCTCACTCACAGCTGTGACCTGCCTACCCAGGTAAAGTACATGGTAGAGAGCTTCAACTGACTTTAGTGACTGCACAACCTCTCGCATCATGCATGCAAGTTCTTGACCCAAATCCAAGGACATGATGAACTCCTCACCAGAACCCTTCAGCCAGTGAACCTAATCTGGTTTAGTTTGCTTAAGGTTGGAGTGGGTGAGGGTTTATTTATTTTTAACGAGGTTATGCCTGTACACATCAAAGAAAACCCCGTGACTCAACGTTAGCCCTGAATCCACTTTGGCCAAGAGATTTGGCTCCACGCCCATCACTGCAGCCTCACCAACTTCACTCCTTCATCATCACGTCTCTCTACCGCATCGAAATCGCCCAACTGTCACCATCACCATCTGTTAAACTCATATCTGCTCTAAACACCGTTGGCATAGTTGTCATCACTCCTGATTCGTGTTTTTCGTGTTTGCGTGCTCTAATCACCTCACTCTCCCATCCGTCCTTCCTTCATGCTTTTGTAATTCTGCGCAATGCTTCTGCCACGAGTAACCCTAGCGAACCGCTCTTCTCCTCTACGAATCGAATCGAACGAACGCGATCGCGACGACTGGAATATCTCGACTCGAGACATGATAGTTGGAGGGATTATGATCGTTCGCGAGTGCCGAGCCTTTCTATGGAGGAGATTTGTGTGTCGCAAGCGCATACACGTTGTTGTGGATGTCCTTATGCTTGTAAACTTTGCTGAGCGAGCGCTCTTGGTAATGGTGGTGGTGGTGACGCTGATTGATGCTGATATCTGAGGTGGTGATGCGACATGATAGTGTCAATCCTGGCCTGGGAGAATGTAATGCAAGTGCATTCACATCGCCTACAGCAAGCCGCCTGTTGCACTTTCGCTCTTTTGTTGTGTCTGTTGCTTCAATTGTCGTGGCGATGCTTGTTGTTGGTGGTGTCGATGGTGTTGTGTGTGATGGTGGTGATGGCTTCAATTACCAACAGTGTTGGTGTATTGCGTTGGCGCCGGGCATGAAAACACCATGGATCATCGCGGGGAAAGGATTAGGCAGAAGCGAAATGCTTCACGCCGGCGCTATCGCTGATGGCGGTTGACAGCTGGGATGCAGCTGGCGGGCCTTCACCAGCCCCTCATGCTGTCGCCTCAGTCGCCGCATCCGCCACGGCCATGGCGCACCACGAACCCTTCACCAGGAGGGGATTGATCCAGCATACCCTTATCTATTAGTTTCCGGGACCGGATCACCAGGGAGGAGCAGGGGCGCCTTGGTACAATGGTATCAAGGTCAGGTCAAACTGCTCCTCCCAAACCCCCCGCCCTGAACGCCTGGGCACACGCCAATACCGAGTTCGATTCCCGCATACGATGACCGAAAAACGACAAACCCCGACGACAACCTCGACGACAACCCGACCCGACGACAAGAGACGTAGGAGCAATCGACACCGGGCTCCGAACTCTTTTGTCATTTGGACCTAAATTTTTGATTTTCCCAAGTAGAAAAAATTGCACATGTAAAATTTGAACTATAGAATAAATTGTAATTGAAATTTCAAAGTAATATTTTTGCTATATGACATGGTGAAGTTGCGAGATTTACTGGGTCTAATTGGAGTGAAGTCGCATGTTGCATGATATGATGACGCAATTGGCTGGTTCCTCGATCGCCGAGAGATCGCCTAGCCCTTGGCACTAGCTTGGCGATAACCTCGCTCGTGTGGGTATCAAATGAGCTTGAACGACATGCGACACGTCGAGACACGACCTTGAGCAATAAGCTTAAAAAATCGCCCACGGACTTGGTCATGCGCAACGGCCATGGTCTCCCCGAACTCCCCGTTTCATCCGGACAGGAAGGAACAAAAAATGCCTCGTCATCTCTCGAGTGACCTCGTTTGTCAAGCTCATCCCTGAAAGAATGAGAGAAGCGAAGAGGACCCTCGGGAACGTGGGCACTTGACCGACGAGCCGCGAATCCTTCAGCAAATAGTCTGAATGACGCCTTTTAAGGCTATAGTGATGCGAGAGCCGTGGTCTCGACGATGGGGCCACTCCTGCTCCTACCCAAGTGGAAGCGAAGGGGGTTCCGGACCCTCGGGACCCTGGCTGGCTTCAGTTCGGGCGTGGGCGTGGGTGTTTGTGTCCGATCACATCATGGTAATTTCGTAATGGAATGAACCTTGTGAGATGAACTCCCCGAGGACATGGAAACTACAAGACTGGGTCTGGATGATAAAACAGGAAGTTTCTGGGAAAGGAGTGGTTAACGTGAGGTGAACATCGCCTCGCTTGAAAGGGGATCGAGTGACATTCTTTTGCAGAGTTTTGCCCCGGGCATTGTTGATCAGAGCTCAAGTTGCTGGCCTGATCGGATGGTCTCATGCTGATGATGTCTTGAATGTCTGCATGTAATGGCGGTCTCCTCTAACGCCTCGTTCATCATCCAACCACTTTGATCTCACGAGCTGATCAAATTGCGTGCGACCTATTGATTTTCAGCTCGAGAATCGTCAATCCATGGCTTAGCATGGGAAGCATGAGCAGTTCCTCCTCCGGGTGTCGCCCCCGGGTCCCTTCAAGACTGGATTAAAAAAACGCACAGGCTACGTTACGTCTGAAACCCCACGGGAATAACCCAATCATGATTTCTGAAATCACCTCTTGTTCCACGAAAAAAAGAAGACCATGCTTCTCGCCCCCCTGCCAACTTCCAGGCATCTCTATTCTGTTTGATCGACTGCATACGGGGATCCCGGTGGATTCACCCATTTTACGTGATGATGCGATTCCCGCTGGCTTTCACTGGCTGACACGCAGCTTCGATCCTGGGTCGTCGGCGTCTTTGACAGGCCAGCACCGGATGTTCGGCACACTGGCGCGGAAAAGGTGAGCGGAGCGGGAGTGGAACCCCCCGCCCCGCCGTCCCGGATTGCACTCGGCGGTTCGTCGTGCTGCAGAGTTCAGACGCCCATGGGGTGTGTTATTTCGTCATGAACATGAGGGTCTGTTATGTTTCCTTCTTACTTACTGCGTGATGATCGCTGATTAGCGTTGGGCTTTGTTGGTGAAATGGACCGATGTGGAAGGTGTCCCGGGGGTGTGTGTCGTGAAGCTTGGGATGGCGACATGGAGAGAAATCCTACCTCGACTTGGTTTACCTTGCGTAGTGGAAGGTAGGGATCCTTGATTTGAGTAGGATCAGCATTTGTTTCTTTAAAACGGACTCTGATCCCCCCTCCCCCAAGTGCTTTATCCACAGTTTGAGATTTGCGCCAGCTCGCCTTTCCTTTAGAGTTGTGCTTCTTTGCGACTCTTTTGTCGATCAATTTGTTTCATCTTATCTTTTGATTCATACCATTTCTGACAGTTTCAAACCAAAATCGACATCTCATTGCAAAATGGCCGAAAAGAGTGCCTCTGTCAACTCTGGTGGTGACAGCCCCGACCCCGAGCGTCGTCCCTCCCAAGTTCAAACACCCTCTTCAAGATGGGCGTCTCTATTCGGCGGCAGCGGTACAACCGTTGGACCTCGAATCGCCGACCTGCCAGACTTTGTCAAGCGCGAAGTCTCGGATTCCGAAGATTCCAGCTCTGCTATTCTCAACAAGCAGCTGGCGGCCGAAGAAGGAGAGCAGATCCAGTATCGAACTTGTTCATGGCAAAAGACTGCAGGTTTACTCTTTAGCGAGTACATTTGTCTCGCTATTATGAGTTTTCCCTGGTCTTATAGCGTTCTCGGTCTGGTCCCTGGACTCATTCTGACTGTTGTTGTCGCAATCATTGTCCTTTATACCAGTCTTGTTTTGTGGGAGTTTTGCTTGCGACATCCTGAGCTTCGCGATGTCTGTGATATTGGACAGATGCTGTTCTGGGGCAAGGAGTGGGCTTGGTGGGCTACTGCTGTCTGCTTCATCCTCAACAACACCTTTATCCAGGGTCTTCACGTTTTGGTTGGCGCCAAGTACCTCAACACCATGACTGCCGCCGACGATGTCGGTAGCTGTCGTACTGTCATGTTCTCCGTCATTGTTACCATAATCTGCTGGATTGGATCATTGCCGAGAACTTTTGACATGATGGCTAAGCTGGGTACTGCTTCGGCTTTCTTCACTTTCATCTCTGTCCTGCTCGCCGCCATCTTTGCCGCCATCCAGACTCACCCTGCTGGATACGACTTGGCCAAGCTGGGAGAGCCCATTGTCACTGCTGTTCCTGTAAAGGGCACAACCTTTGTCAATGGAATGTCAGCCTTCCTCAACATCAGCTACACCTTTATTGGCCAGATTACTCTGCCCAGCTTCATTGCTGAGATGCGTGATCCACGGTACGTAATTTGAATTATCTCTAGAAATCAAGGCTAATATGACTTAGGGACTTCCCCAAGGCGCTCTGGGCCTGCACAATCGCCGAGATCATTGTCTTTAGCATCGTCGGAGCCATTGTGTATGCTTACACTGGTAACCAATACGTGACAGCGCCCGCCTTTGGCTCACTCGAGCCCGTGTACAAGAAGGCGGCCTTTTCGTTCATGATCCCCACCATCATCTTCCTGGGCTGCCTGTACGCCTCGGTTTCGGCTCGATTCGTCTTTTTCCGTCTCTTCCGCAACTCGAAGCACATGAACAGCCACACCGTCGTTGGTTGGGGATCCTGGGCTGGAATTTTGCTGGCGACGTGGATTCTGGCCTTTATCATTGCCATGGTCATTCCCTTCTTCAACTCCCGTAAGTGGTTTTCTTCAGAGGAAAGTGTAGAATCTATACTAACACAATCAATAGTGCTTTCCGTCATGTCGTCCCTGTTTGACAGCTGGTTCGGCTTCATCTTCTGGGGTGTCGCCTACTTCCGTATGCGCGGTGCTGATAAGGCGGTGGGACGACATCACAGCTTTATCACCGACTTGATAGGCAACGTTGTCAACATCATCTTGATCGCCATCGGTATCGCGTTCCTGACAGTTGGCACGTACGCCAGTGTTCAGGGTATTATTGACCAATTTGAGGCTGGCACTGTAGCGGGCGTGTTTTCGTGTGCCACCAACGGTATTTAATGGAGGAATTATTGCAGAATAGAGGAATCAATTTTTGACTTGACTTGAATACATTTGATACCCACAGCTGGTTGGATGCACTGGCAGCCATGGTGCATGTGTTTCTGAGTTATAACGGCAATGCTCTATGCCATCTTGGGCGCCGAGAGTGGAATGGGATAAACAAGGGTTTGAAGTATGTGCCATTTCCGCAGCATGAAACAAGTTAGAGGTCGAACGATTGCTGAACATGTGGATACTGACTCATGGTTGTTCGCTGGTGTACAGGAGAACTGACCTAGCCTGTGTTCTATCTTGGCTTCTACTACTTGCGATAATGAAAGCTGCTATGGGAACTGTTATGTATTCTAGCAGTGCCCTGATAGCGTTACGGAATATTTGTGTATTGAAAGACGTGTGGGTTTCGACTTCAAGCGCTTCTAAGCTGGCACATCCATTTGCCCCCTGTCCATTTCCCCCTTCACTACTGCGTTTATCTTGAGAGCCGACTTGCGTCTGGTGGAATGTGAGATTCCTTCACGTTCTGGAAAGCTCTCTGAAATAAATATGGTATGCAGGTCACCCAAGCCATTCGTTGTTGATAGCGACAATGATGCTCACCTTCGTGGGTACTCGTGCTTCACTCCCAGTCTGACCGATATGGCGCAGCTGCAATGAATGCTGGCTAACTACAATCACCTATTCATTGCAGTCACCTGGCTTCATTTGAGTAACAACTGAGTATAATTTCCCCGTCTGCTGTCTATTTCTAATGGATACCGCCTCTGTCATGATCTCCAACCTTCTTTCTCAGCTTTCAACAGGTTAATCACACCGAAAATGGGCGAGATGACAGAACAAGACATTATGGACGCCGTATTCATAGAGAACATGTGCTCAGGAGAAGGCAAAGGCGCCAGCATGACCTTTGAGCTTCACGGCACTCATATTCATGTCTCCATCTTCCCAAGCAACGGCTCATCGACCAAACAAAGCAGCCACCTCCACCCGAAGGACCGCCCTCTCCAGGACCATCTTGTCGACAATATCTCACGGGTTTTTAGGTGTGAAGGCCATGATGAGCGCAAAGTGCTTCATGACGAGGTGCTTAGTGTCATCCTCAAGGCTGGCAAGCTTCTCTTTTCTCAGTTGACACCCAAGACGCCGACTCAAGAACGTCCAACTTTGCATCAGTTCTTGTTCGCCGAGATACTCTACTTTCACCTGGACTGTGGCTCGGACCCTGCCTCGGTTGTCCCAGTCGAGCCCGAAGAAGCATACGCTGCTGGCTTCCTCATTAATCGAGAGCTCGGCCAAACCTCTGAGGAGGAGCTGGATTTATGTGAACACATTCCTCGGTACACCCCTGAGGATATTGTGCTAAAGCATATGTTTATGAAGGGTGTCAAGCATGTCACTGCTGCCGTCCGGGTGGACGGGCGAGACATGTTCTGCAAGGCACAAGGTGAACCAAGCCAGCTGCGAGGCGGCCCTGAAGCACGAGAGCTGGAATATCTGGGCAAGATTCTTAAAGCATTCCCACAACAAGGCTCGATACGGGTTTCTCAGCTTCTGGGCTACATCCATGACAAGGATACAAAGAGAATTCTGGGATTCCTCCGGCAGTGGGTGCCTGGACAGAACCTGGGGAGCGAGATTGATCTTGCCGCCACAGCGACAGAGACGAAGCAGAAATGGGTCTCGCAGATCCGTGAAAGCGTTCAGCTCCTACACAAGCATGGAATAGTGTGGGGAGATGCCAAACCCTGCAATGTTATCATTGATGAGCAGGATGATGCCTGGCTGATAGATTTCGGGGGTGGGTTCACAGCAGGTTGGGTTGATAGCCAGCTGGCAGAGACGATTGAGGGAGATGAGCAGGCTCTAGACAGGATTGCGACATTCTTGGGTGGCAAAGACGATGTGGTCTTGTACTGATCAAAGGCTGGCGCTGGGAACGAGGAGTTCCATGTGACATAAACTTCCAAGGAGCGGACTACCTAGAGCCGACTCCTGAAGGATGGTGTTCTACCAAACCCCAATGGAAGGTCTCATCGAAAACATGATGGGCTGTCAATAAATGTGTAGCGTCAAGTTTGCGAAAGACTCTTCTGGGAGATTGTCTAAAGGGAGTTGGTCAATATGCAAGACAGAGTAAAATGTAGCCTAGTAAGTATTTCAAGACCAACTAGCCCCTAGAAACATTCTTCACCATCTACCAAGCTAGCACAATACAACTCATGGTTTTTGTATGAGAAGTGACTCTCGTTCCAAGGTAACTGGGTCGAAGGCCAGTCTCCGCAGCTCCAGGAGAGGGTACACGCATGTATTGTACCATGTTCGGTCCGTCATTTGGTTCCTTGGAAATCGTCTTCTCTCCACAACAATGGGTCGAGTTGAATACGCTGAGGCAACACTCTCCCACGCTTCAAGGACTTCAGGTGCCAGAGGATACTCGCCCCCACCGTTCATCCAGGTTATAGTAGCTTGACCGTTAGACTGCGTATATCGGAAGAGGTACTCATTCCTACGGGTGTCATGCCACACTTCTAAAATGCGCAGCCGTGGCAATGCCTTTGCTGCCGCAGCGGTTAGGGTCAGCAGTTTGGTCACACAGCTCTGAGCGAATCTTCCGCCTTTGAGGGAGAGTAGCTCAAGCTTGGCTTCTCTAGAACCGCTACTCATATGACCTAGGTGATCTAAAAATTCTGGGAGGCTCATAACATCAGGAGGGCAGAACTCGGTCAACTGCAGAGCCAATGGCGCTAGGGCCCGAGACAGGGACTTGCGCAAGTCGATCTGATCCAAGTGCCCATGCATCCAAGGTGGCTTCCACCTTGACCACTGGCTGAAGGATAGCTTCTTGACGGTTTGAGGCAAGGTAGGTATCAAGAAGGCCCACATGTCTGCCACGATGTGTTAGCGATGGTCAATTTCTCTGACCTGATGGGGGCATCATACCAGTATAGAAGGCTATCTCCTGATCTTGCGTGAGAGAAGCCCATCGCTCGAAACGAAACCACTCCAGGGCTACTAAGCTCTCATTGAAGAGCTTTGCAAGCGAGCTGAGTGCGAACCCCCTGAAGAATGACCGGCGAATAAGGAAACCCTTGACAATAGGAGTTTCAGGCAGTGTTGGGATTGACTTTGGGCGGCCTTTCCAAGACAACGGCGTCATCTCAAGAGGTGTACCATGAAGCCTCACTAGAGCTTGCCTCATGTGACGATTGGAAAACGCTCTGTGCTTAGTAGATTTAGCATTGTGATATTCCCGAAACCTGAAAGGCTGTTCCAGATCTTCCTCAAGTTGGAATGGATAGTCATCTGCCAATTCAGGCTCGTAGGCATGGTGCTCAACATCGCTGGGCGAAAGGGCAGTAACTTCCAACGTAAGCCCTCCGTGCGTGTGGTCCCAAGATGAGAGAACTTTCAGTAGACCATTCAGAGCAGAGGTAAAGACCCTATTGTTTCTGATTATATACGGTTACATAGTGCATTCCAGTACGGACTCTAGGATATCTCACCGGGCAATCTTGACTTCCTTCTCGGGCTTCTTGCAGGCCGGACAGCTGTATCGGACGAGCTCGATTCGAAACGAGAGATACCTAATGTGGTTGAGCCTGGTGGTGTTTCCTCGAACACATTCCTGAAGCCTTGGCAGATCCGATGCCTTGAGGGACAGTCGACGAAATGTGCGTTTTTCGACCAAGTACTGCTAGTCCTTGCACACGGGACTCAGAGCAGATATTCGAAACGTCTGTCCAGGCGCTGCGTTTGTTCACTTGGGGAGGTGATTGGAGAAAAGGCAATCTAGTATCATTAATTGGATCTCCCGAGGCAGCGAGCGCCAGACCTTTGGGGAGAGGGGGGCGCCGAAGCGATCAGAGGCGACGTCCATGTTGCCGATGTTGAGTGAAGGGGATCGAAGTGTTGGTATCCTGTCATAAGTTGAAAATGAAAAGTTTTATAAGCTTTGACGATTCGTGTGGCTGTTGTTGAAATAGCTGCTTAAGAATAACCCCGAAAAGCTTCACGTCTGCAACAGAACGTCAAACAAGAACAAATCGTTATATTGCAATCTTTTTATCAAAATACAAATAAAAAATGAGAATCTCCTTAGTTAAATGTGTTGTCTTTTTGGGCCTGCGGTTAATTCCTTTGTCATGCAAGATGTCGAGAGTAAATCGATGCTTCGAGTTGAGCTTCTATAGATGGCGGACCATCCTTATTGAAGATGCAACTATGATAAAGCACGCGTGTGTATGTATTGAGCCGTGATGGAATCGAAAAATCGAGTTGAACAAGCTACTATGCCATGTAATAAATCCAGAGACCCAGATGAATTATTTCCCCGACAATGATAATGAAAGGTCGAGGTTGAAAGATGGTTGGACATGGCTTGAGGCTCAACTTGATGGTGGGTGGTCCAGACCAAGCCTCTTGCCAAGAATTGGGCCAAGTGCTGGCCGTGCACGTCCCCACTCTTAAAAAAGCTGGGTGCTTTCTCACCACAAGCTGTTTGCTTCAAATGGTGAGCTAGCAATTAGATTGAAGCTTGCCAACTCAAGGCAGATAAGCTCTTGAAGCCTCCAGTGTGATGTTTTACAAAAGAGGCTATGTTGGAATTCAAGTTTCATGATCAATTGACCTTGACTGGCCAGGCAATGGAGGGGCATTGGGAGATGCCTCGGCTTCGCCACTTTACACCTGATACAGGGGTAGTAGTACAATGAAGCCAATCTAATGTTGTGGCAAATCTATGAATGGTTGAAGCCTCGAGGCAAGGTCAAATTACCTTGGCAACATCATAAATACATGAGAACATGTATGCTCTATTCTAATCTCCTCTCACCGCTATATTGACACTATCCTTACAATTTACGAGTGTGTAGTAAGGTCCAAGTGACGCTTCTGTCCTCCTCTTCCAGTAGATACATCCATCAGATGAGATTCCAATTGAACAATACGCGGACTCCTGGAGGGGCTATTACAAAGAAGCTGCGCTGATTGCTTTTACCTGCAAAGACAAACCTCGTAGATCCACTCTGGTGATGCATGCTCTCGGCCAGTTTCTTCACTGACCTCTGTATTCGTATTCGTACGTCCTCACAAACTGATGCCTAGATGCCAATCATGACAGAATAATCAGCAAATCCTTGGTGATGATCCAAACCCTAGACAGTCTGCCACAGAAAGCAGCATGTAAAATTACATCCCCGGCATCAAAACAAGGGACATTCCAACAAATACGAAGAATCGTATGGTCCGCCAACTTAATCCCGGAACTCGACGGCTCCGGATGGCACCACTCGCACCACCTGGCCCCGCGCCTCTCCGAAATCTTGGGGCAAAAAAAAGAGCCTCTGCTGCATCCAATGTTCATCAGCGCCTCGGGGGGACCCTCTCAGCCGCTGACACGCCGCGCAATCGGATACTCCATTGGATCCGCCGAGTCCCCGCTTTCGAACCCCTCAAAAACGGTCCCCTGAATCTGGTTGAGATTTGCCCGCCAATTTATGGCCTGCGCCCCTAAATTTTCACCGCCTTCCACGTCGCCTTCCGTTCCTGCCCCTTGTCACTCTACGCCGCAAAGCAGGAAACAAGAGGCAAAAGTCTTACATTCTTTTTAATTCTTGAACCTGCACTCTCTTAATTCTCATCTCGTCTCTATCAATTGATTTTTCGGGACAATCGTTTTTGAAAAACAGAGAGAGCCCGACACTTCCGTCGCAATGACCGCGGCCAACTCCTCCACCGTGACATCCAGGGCCAAGGGTGATAGCCCAACCCCAGCTCCTGCGGGTGAGCACGACGACGCCGCTCAGAAGAACAACGACTTCTTCTGGACCTACACCGAGGAGCCTCATCGAACTCGTCGTCTTGCCATCATCAAGGCCCATCCCGAGGTTCGTCATTTCTCAATTGACCCCGCCATCGCATGGCTCGGATGCTGACCTGTCCTCCCATGACAGATTACCAAGCTCTGCGGCCCCGAGCCTCTCACGAAATGGGTCGTCCTCGGTGTCGTCTCTCTTCAGGTCTTCCTCGCCTGGGCGCTTCACGACACTCCTTTCTTCTCTTGGAAGTTCTGGGCCGTCGCTTACGTCTTTGGCGCAACCGCAAACCAGAACCTCTTCCTCGCCATCCACGAGATCTCGCATAACTTGGCTTTCAAGAGCCCCCGCGCCAATCGCTTGATCGCAATCTTCGCCAATCTCCCCATTGGCATTCCCTACAGCGCCTCTTTCCGGGTATGTTGAGCTTCGACTTGGAGGATGAACCTGTGCTGATAGCTGCTAGCCTTACCACCTCACTCATCACAAGTCTCTCGGCGTCGATGGCCTCGACACTGATCTCCCGACTGCCTTTGAGGCCTTTGTCCTCGACTCCATCTTCGGAAAGGCCTTCTTCTGCACCTTCCAGATCTTCTTCTACGCCCTCCGCCCCATGGCCGTCTACCGTGTCCCTCTGACCAAGGTCCACTTCCTCAACATCGCCGTCCAGCTCACCTTTGACGCCCTTCTATACCGTTTCGCCTCAATCAACGCCATCCTCTACCTCCTCCTCTCCTCCTTCCTCGCCGGCAGCCTTCACCCCCTGGCCGGCCACTTCATCGCGGAGCACTACGTCTACGAGACCATCACCCCCACGGCGCGGGATCCCGAGAACCGTATCCCCGTCCCCGAGACCTTCTCGTACTATGGACCTCTCAACTGGTTCACCTACAACGTCGGCCTGCACAACGAGCACCACGACTTCCCTGCTGTCCCCTGGACCCGTCTGCATGCCGTTCGCGACATTGCTCACGAGTTCTACGATGACCTGCCTCGACACGAGAGCTGGTGCTACGCCATCTGGCGCTTCATCTGGGATGAGAACGTTGGCATGACCTGCCGCGTTAAGCGCAAGAACGGTGGCCGCCTCGTTGGTGGTGGTGTCAACTGGAAGGAGTCTGAGATCCAGGCTTAAAAGTTGACTTGCTGGGAGATCAGCAAGCGATGTAGGATGAGATGTGGCAGTGAATGAAATTTTGACGTCTTGATTGAAACTAGTCTGAATTGGCACCAGGGGAAAAGAGCCCATGTCTGTTCTGGGATCGACTTGCATTCGGCTGCGAGTTGACGCAATAGACGAAAAAGAGCATCATAGAGTGCAGTGTGGTTCTTTTGCGCAAGGCGTTCAAGGTTGAGAAATAAATGATTGGATTGGATGTTTTGAATAAGGCTCGATTCAGGGCCGTAGACATGATTCATAGGTAGTTTTGAGTAAAAAGAGAGTGATTGTATATACAAGCAAGCGTACATGAGCAAGCGTGTACAAGTAAGTGAGATGCCTTTAAGTTGAATCATGGTCCCTCTCAGATCAGTCGAGTTGAAATGCTTTAACGAATGAGCTGGATAAATGTACAAGTGGTCAAGAATAGCTTCTTGATGGCAGCAGCAGACTCGAGACAACAAAAATTGACGCCCAGTTGTTATCAGGGAACGCGATTAACAAAGATAATAAGAAAACCAAGAGAAAAAAAAACATCAAGAGCCACACGAGAGAGAAGAGGCTCAAGCTAGAGTGTACAGCAATAAAAAAAAACAAAGAACATCAACCGCGTCCTTGCAAACGGAACACCTTTTTGTCCCCCTCGACTGACAATGACAATTGACCACCTGCTGCGGTATTCGTCCCTCTCGTTACCCAATCCAGACACCATCGCTCTTCTTCATGGCTTCGTCCTCCTCCTGTATGCACATTTGCTCTCCATCGGTTGCTGTCGCGTGATGCCTGAGTTCCATGCGAGTATGCCCCTTGTCCGTACCTAGTAAGGCATGAGTCCTGTGGATCCAGCTCTACCCTCAGCGCATTGGAGCATCCTTAGACTAGGTTTCGTAAAGCGTCGTCAGGTTTGTCTAGTAGCTTCCTCTAAAATATAAAGACCCTGGGCTAACCATCTTCACCTATTTCTAAAAGAAGAAGTAGGCGAGCAGGAAGCTGATCAGGCAGAGGATTGCCGCCATCTGCACTGGCACGCCTTCAACCGTCTGCTGGACAGCTTGGGCAGTCTGGAGCAGGGGGCGCTTTTCGTCTTCGCTCGAGGCCGGCTTGACGTTGCGCTGTCGGAGGCCAGTCTCCCTAAGTGACACAATCTGAGCCTCTGCCTGGGCGAGTTTGGCCTTGAGCTCCTCATAAGACACCTCCGCGGCCTCCTTGACAGCCGCTGTAGCCTGGGCGACTGTGCTCTTTGGCTCGGGGTCCTCCGCGGGCTGGGGCTTCTCGTCTTCCTCAGGGATATGTTCGGATTGGTAGGGGGGTGGAGCCGCGGCCGAGGGAGACTCCTCCTTAGCAACAGGGGAAGAGTATGTGCGTGAGATGTCGGGGGTATCGGTGGCCTGATTGGATGCGTTGTCAGTCGCCAAATCCCACATATCGGAATTGTCATGACCTACGCCGTTAGCAATGGCCTGCTTGTTAGGCGTAGCTACCGGGCGGTTGGCAGACTCGTCAAGCTCGGGGTTCGCTGCCAGCCAGTTGACCCGGATCTTGCGCTCCACGAGCAGACTCTTCTCCGTTGTTTCCAGCTAGATACTGCGGTTAGCTATCCGTCTGAAGTAGCTGGAAGCCGTGGGATCCATACCACGTTGGCGATACTAGCAAACTCCTTTTCGGCTGTAATGGGAGCGGACTGAACGAGGAACTTGTCACGGCATCGAGCATCCGGGGGAGGGTCCTGCTTCATAGCCTGGAGCAGA
The DNA here is from genome assembly GCA_017654865.1 of Fusarium sp. FW16.1. Taxonomy (NCBI): domain Eukaryota; kingdom Fungi; phylum Ascomycota; class Sordariomycetes; order Hypocreales; family Nectriaceae; genus Fusarium; species Fusarium sp. FW16.1. The sequence continues at coordinate 3,704,034 of JADNRB010000001.1, forward strand.
ACTATGTAGTTTGTCAGCCAAGTGCTTGCATGACAGGCACGTGAGCAAACTTACCGGCAACATCGAAGCTCTGGCCGGCCTCGATGCGGCCTGCATTTGGTCGGACACAGTATCTATTCAGGAGTCGTCAGGTTTGCGATTCGAGGGGTTGGGGCGGGGGTAGGCGTACTGCTTGGGGGCGGTAGTCTTGACCTAGAAATGGGTCAGCAGAGTCGCAGCATGAGAGGCGCAACTTGAGTTACCTTGAAAGCGACGGGAGTCGAGCTCGGGTTCTTGATGGTGAGGGTCTGCGCAACCTCGGACGTGAAAGGACCTGGCATCCATGTCAATGTCAATCCCCGACGATCACGGTATCGGGTGTCGCAGATGACGAACGTCTAAAGGAAAGCTCGAACGGCTCGATATCGACCGACATGGTGGCTCAGTTTCGTCTTCGACGGGCTTTGGTTCGGTGTTGTTGGGGTGGTCGCGAGATGCGCTTGAGGCCTCGATACGGCGGTAAGAGGAAACGTGGCAACCGGAGGCAGATGCGAGATGGCTCGGAAAGCAGGCAGACGATGATTCAGAGACAAAGTTGATGAGCGTGATCGTGACTAGGGCTGGGCTATCGCGTGAAGGGGGCGGACGAAAATTGCAGAGATTAATATGGAGGTGAAGGAGAAAGGATGGGGATATGGCGTCGGATCGCTGCCACGACGTAATTGCTTCTGAGCGCTTCCCTCACAGCCAAGGCCCAGCAAGCCAGCTTGCCCTTTTCCCAGTTGAGTTGGTTGCTACAGGGCGGTGCACGGACCAACAGGGACTTGGGTCTGCAGTGGAACAGGAACTGCCATTCCGTCGGTTCCTTGTCTTTGGGACCTTGGCCATCACGACATGTGTGCATTGATAAGCAGGCAAAGAGAGAGGTATTAACTGGGTATATTCTATGCTTCACGGACGACAAAAATGATTGACTTGACTGTTTTGTCTTGTTCACTGTCAAGACTCCTACAAGAACAATCATGGCATCTACTCCGCATCACTGACCTTGGTCTCCCTATCTTTCACCATGGCACTCAACGCCGTCCATGATTGATTCATGTTCATGCAGCGTGCCGCTGAGCGTGGCCACAAGCTCACATGTCAACTACTTTGACCGCCAGCTCACTCTTTTGACCGCCCACCACGGCCGCGTTCACCAGCGTCGTCGTGTGCTCCGTGTCTCGTCTTGGCCAGATGCACTCGACCAATACCCAGAACGCCATTAGGGCCACCGCCAGCAGCCCGCCCTCTCCCGTCATGACACAGTGGTACGCTCTGTCGGCACCGCTATAGGTCATCTCCTCTAGTCCTGCTCCGGCGTGGATATGTCCGAAAACTACAAGCCGGGGCCGTACCCGGCATACCTCCTTAAGTAGTTGAGGGCATCCCTTGCCTCCGTTATCGAGGTGGCCCCTCGGCGGTCCATGGGTGAGGAGGATGTCTGTGTCCTCCGGCACGGCACCCGCCCAGACTTGACGGATCGGGGGGTATTGAAAGGCCCAGGTCCCGCACAACTCCGTCAAGGGTGAGCCGTACACCTTGAGCCTGCGACCGTTGGCAAACCGCAGCGTAGTAGACGAATTGTGCAAGTAGACGATCTCCCCCCAGTCTAAATCACTGCGCGACGTGCCCTCGTCCTCGCAGATGCGATCGGGAAAACGCCTCACGTACTCTGCATCTAACAGCTTGTCGTGATTCCCGCCGATGACAACCTTGTACCGGTGCGGCATAGTGTTGAGCCAGTCCAACTGTTCCTGGAGCTCCTCAAAGCTTCCCCGGTTTGTCAGATCGCCGGCATGCAGGAGGACATCTCCGTCGGGGACCTCGGGCTGAGCGCAGTGTGTGTCTGACACGCAGACGATGCTGATGGGCGAAGGAGAGCCTGCTGCTGCTGCTGCATCCCCTGGCGTGCTAGTGTGTCGGCGGCGGCTCTGCAGCCAAAAGGCCAGCTGTGTTGACGGGTCGCGGCGGAATCTCTGCCATGGTGTAGGTCGATAGTGTGTCGCCATTTATTTACATCCAGTCTCCGTCCATATCTGGTGATGGTGTAGTTGTCGGATTCTGGAGATGCCGACAAGACACGAGCGAGACACGGTCAGCAGTAAACCAGACTCAACGACCGTCTGTAGTCCTACCGAGACTAATAAATAAATTAAAAAAATGATTCACGCGGACAAGGCATCAGCACATTCCTAGACTAAAAAAAGACGACCTCGTTCATGAACAGGAGTGAGCTAAGCGCTGTAGTCCTGCGGCTTCGCTTTGTGTGGATAAGCCCTGAACAGGCCGGCGCCATATGCAGGACAACCCTCGTATTCTGCCCACGCGAGGCGGTGCCACCCTTCAGCCAAGGCTTCCTCGCCCTTCGAGTCCTGTGCGGCTGAGCCCAGAACCTGCAGAACAACCGACGGCCCTAGGGACAAAGGACATGCAACCACTTCGTAAATGCAGATCCGTGTATTTAATACGAACCCGATCGCTCGGGTCAGGTGGGTTGAAGTAGACGCTTTTAGATGTCTATACGACCACCCACAACCCGCAACCTGGTGTATTAATTACCCTGTCTTCGGCTCTATCTCACATCCTGTTCAGTCATCGCTACCTGTTTAGCCTTCACCATGGGTTGCAGTCACTCCCAGTATGAGCGCGAGATGGAGTCTCGTCCCGTCCGCCCTGTCACCATCTCTGACCCCATGGGTGGCCCCGTCATGATCCCCCCGATGTTTCGTGATGAGACGGGACGTCCCATCCAGTATGAGGCTTCGAGCCTAAGCCGGAGACAAATCATCAACGCCTTCGAGCACATGGCCGAGTACCTTGACGAGTGCGGTGTCGAAGCAAACGTTGTTGTCGTTGGTGGTGCCGTCAACACAGTCTACCTCGGCTCAAGGGAATCAACACACGATGTCGACTTCTTCCTTGAGGATCCAGCCTCAAAAGAGTACATGTCCCTCGACCTCGCCGCCAAGTTTGCCAACCGCCAGGCCGAAGGACGCCTCGGCGAGGAGTGGTTCAACAACTCCACACAACTCTTCATGGCAAGGGACGTCCAGACTTCCCTCGTATGGCAGGCCAAGCAACAAAATGCCGTCGTCTTTGAGAAGCGAGGGACCAAGGGTGGCTTGAAAGTCTATGCCGCCCCTTGGACATATGCCCTTTGCAGCAAGCTCAACCGCCTCTGCGAAATCAACGCTCGATCATACGACATGGATGACGCTGTCGTCTATCTCAACCGACATCTTCTCCTCACCTCCGAGAACTATGTCAAGTCTCAGGAACTGTACGACTGGTGCCGGTGGTATAACCATGATGTGCGACGAGAGATTCTGAAGCAGCTGGACGAGAAATACCTCCAGAGCTACGGCTATAAGCCCATTGTCTGGACCTGAGGGAGGAACGAACTCGACCTAATGAGAGTCAGTGTACGATATCACGAATGGATGATGCCGAAAAGATACCCTAGAAGTAACCCTTAACTATTACCTACCTGATTAATAATATTTACTTCCATTCTTATCAAGTGTTGAGTTGTAACTGTTACGCAAAGTGAACGTGTGGATGCCACACGAGAATATTTTTGTCTGCAAATTCCTTTGACGCTTCACCACATTCGAAACCTGCCAGAGGAACAAACTTTCGTTCATTATTGTCCCAGTGAGGTATCACCAGCGTTTCCTCGATTTGAGGCACCTTCTCCGTCCAGACAGGTACCTTTTCAAACTTGGGCTCCTGTGCTCTCCACTCGTCGAGCATGTCATGGTTAAATATTGGAGGGGCTTCTCTCGGTAGTCCCATTTCTATCCTTCGATTGAAGGCTAGACAGAGAAGCGCCGGGATACAAGCCAGACAGGCATATCTTTCCGGATCTGGGTCGCAGGGATCTGGGATGTCAACTACAGCCCAGTCTTTGTGATACCAAAACGCCTCAATCTCATTGCGGATTTCGAGGTGTTGGTCGAGAATCAGATGCTCATATATTCGATATAAAGCAGAAATAGGAGAGTCATCGGTAGCATCTACCCGACGATTAAGGAGGGGTAGTTCATAGTGTGTTCGATGGGTGAGCAGCTCTCGGGGAGGTGGAGGACGGCCATCTGAAACTTCCGAAGTCGTTGATTGAGCTGCTTCGGAACTCTCTTGATCACCAGTCTATGAGACTTAGCCCAAGTTCCAGCTGTAGTACTGCATCGTGAATGAGGGAACACACCAAACGACGTTTGATGGTCGTAAGCCAAGGAGGTAAAGTCATGGCGTGCGCGGGTGAAGAGACGAGGACATGACCAAGAGACAAAGAAGAACAGAAGAAATAATCTATAACGATTGAAGATAACAGCGCACTCTATACATGTACGCAACAAATAGTCTCGAGTCCAAGAACAAACAATCACGAGTTTGAACAAAGGAGCATGCTTAAAGCGTCCGGCGTTAGCCGTAGTAAACCCGGCGGGAGCCAGGCACGTCACTGAGGCAGCGCCTGAATGACGTCTCTTGAGAGCTGTCAGCCCAAGCTCAAACTGGAACTAAGAACCACCACAACCATCGGATTCACTTTTGGTTGCCTACAGCTAATTCAATTCGGCTCAGTGAATACATGGGAGCATTCACTTGCCTTTTATTCACCAGAGGCAGCTTCTACTCAGCCCATTCAACTCCTTCCAATCATCCTCACCTCACATTATAGCCCCTCACCTCAGACGCTCAACCCCACCATCGACAAACTTACACCTTACACCACCACTCACCGCCAACATGCCTTCCGATCTCGACACCCTGCTCGACATGGGCTTTGACAAGGAGCGTGCCGAGCTCGCAGTCAAGAAGTCCGGCGGCCGTAGGTTGTTCTCATCTCATTTGTAAATGCACTAGCTGACCCCGTCTTAGTCCAGGGAGCTCTACAGTGGCTCGAGGACAACCAGGACAAGCCCCTAGAGGAGATCAAGGCTGCCGCCGCCGACGACAAGGAGGATGATGAGGACGATGACACCGAGGCCAAAATTGCAGAGCTTGAGACAGGCAAGGCCAAGTCTCTGGTCTGCAATGAGTGCGGCAAGCGCTTCAGAAGCCATGATCTGGCAAGCTATCACGCGACCAAGACGTATGTCAACAGTTTACTAGCTCTATCGGTCCACACAACTAACATGGCTCCAGTGAGCATACCGACTTCTCAGAATCGACAGAGGAGATTGCCCCCTTGACCGAGGACGAGAAGAAGGCCAAGCTTGACGAGCTCCGTGAGCGTCTCCAAGCCAAGAAGGCCGCCCAGGCCATGCAAGACAAGGAGGAGCAAAAGCGCAATGAGGTATATTCCACCTTCCAAGAAGCAGGGCATATCTAATTATCCTAGAAAATCCGCCAAAAGTCTACCAGAGAGACCCAGGAGGCCAAGGAGGAGCTCGCCCGCAAGCAGCAGATCAAGGAAGCCGAGAAGAAGCGCCAGGAGAAGCTCGACGACATGGAGGCCAAGAAGCGCATCAAGGCCAAGATCGAAGCCGACAAGGCCGAACGTCGCCGCAAGGCCGAGGAGGCCAAGGCTGCCCGCGAAGGACGAGCTCCCCAGGCCGAGGCCGTCGCCACTCCTGCCGGCAGTGCCGCTGCGGCCGCCGCACCCAAGCCAAAGGCCAACCACAACGAGGCCCGTCTTCGGTTGCAGACCGGCGGTGGAAACATCACCAAGACGCTCCCTGCTGAGACAACCCTGTTTGAGCTGGCACAGCAGATCGAGAGCGAGACTGGCAATGCCGTCACCAGCTTCACGACTACGTTCCCGAGACAGACCTTCCAGGGCGATGTCGACATGTCCAAGACCCTCAAGGAAGCGGGATTGGTTCCCTCTTCCGTGTTGATTGTGAAATAAATTCGAGTTTATGTGGGCGTAAATGAAGGGTGCATTGCGCGGCGTTGGTTGGGTATGACGGGCCAGAGGAAGCAAGATCGAGACTACGCAGAAAATACGGCGGTTAGGTAGAGGACAGAGGAGCACAGAGACTCCATCCAATTCACACTTTCACCATCACTTGTCACTTCGAGGGACCCATGTTGAACTCAAACCACCCATGGCGGGAACCTTTCTTTTTTCAGAGCCGTTGAATTGACCAATTCTCCCTCCGCGTAAACTCCGTTGAGTGCGTTCATCATAGATTCATATGAAGGAAGCTACTCTGTCCAGGGCACAGGATATAGTGCCCTCTCTCCATCCTGTATGATCGATCGATTGGAAACCCCGAAGCCATGCAGTCGAAGTGCGAAAAACAAGGAAACAGTCGTAGCGGCGTGACTTTTTAGTCGAAGAGACCGAAGCCCATGTCCTCGTCAGACTCCTCAGCCTCTGTAGTAGTTGTTAGCAATCCGCGACATTATACAGAGACGATTCGAGGTGAAACGTACCCTCCTCCTTCTCCTCCTCAGCGGGAGCATCGGCGGCATCGCCACCAGCAGCGGCAGCACCGCCAGCGGCGGCGGCGGCACCACCACCGGAGCCGACGTTCACGAGGAGGTCCTTGACATCCTTGCCCTCAAGAGCCTGTTCGCACAAAAATTCATTGGTTAGAAAATCCAATTCTCGATGACGGCGCAGTCGCGATCGGGTCGTACCTTGGCGAAGATGGAGGTCCAGATGGGCTCGACGTCCTCGACCTTGGCGGCCTTGATGAGGGTCTGGAGCTTGTCGGCCTGTGGTGTCGCGATGACGAGTTAGCCTTCACCCGCACACACACAATTTCGAGGAGGCCGCGGGGCATGTGGAATTTTGACGGCGGGAGGGAAAACGTACGGTGATCTCAACACCGTCGTCGGCGAGGATCAGGGCCGCGTAGGACGAAGCGAGCTCGGCGTGAGACATTGTGAATGAGTTCTGTCGATGCAGGTGGGAGATTGGTGAGTCTGCACGAAGTCGAGTTCGATTGTGGTTTGAGGTCGAATATCACTAACCGGAGTGCTTACCACAGAAAATTACCCTGGTCGAAATTCTCGGGTTTGGAGGGCTTCAAGACCTAAAGTGGAGGGCTCAATAGATTATCCGAGCTCCGTGCCTGCCTGGCTAACGAGCCAATAAGAGTCCAAGAGAAGCGACCCGCTCTGCCTTGCGGCATGTACCCCACCTTGACTGGATCCAAACAGCGCCCCACCATTATCCATTATCGCAGGTTCGGGCTCAGTGCCGTAGTGCAGCGGCAGCGCATGGAGGGGGTTCTTTTAAGTGACAACATCCCTGGCAGACAAGCGTGACATTCAGACTTTCGTACGTAAAAACGCTGCGATTGACTCCCAAAGACTTGCAGCTCTCAAGTCTTAGTCGCCGACCCTTTTCGCCCTTCCTCCAGCTCTTCCCGATCCTCCGAATTTCCGCCTCTGGCTCTCTCTGGTCTGAAGCGAAGCTACGCCGACCTAGTCCATCGCGACGTCCCCCACTGAGGCCCGACTCTGATCTTCCTATCTAAACCTGACCCCGCCGCCACTCTCATCGCCTTTCGTCACTCCACGGAAGCTCGGAGAACCTGCGCAAAACAAGAACAGCTCATCAAGCTTCATATCGACGAATTTGATCAAGACTCGTCTCTCATTCCTAACCAGCTTACGCTCGATACACCAAGCAAGCTTGAGCCCGACATCCGTCATCATGGACACGCCAGCGATCCCCTTGCCACGGGACCCCCGGGAGCGCGCCATTCTCGACAAACTGATCATGACCCGGGATCACTTGTTGCTCCTCAAGCAGGATCGAACAAACTACATCCGGACACAAGACGTCATGCCTCTGTTTGATCAAACTATGGACCAGGTTAAGGAACTGACCGTCGTCCGCGCCGAGACAGGCGACAGTGAAGAGAACAGACGTATGTGTATGGCCTATGATGTATGCGATTGAGCTGACATTTCCGTCGTAGTGGACAAGGTCCTTGAGAGCTGCTTCCAATTGCTATCGCTCTTTTATCTCACGATCGGACGAAACAACGAAGCGCCTGCGACTTACGCTTTGACCTCGACCATCAAGCGACTGCTCGATCACCTGGTTGAATCGGATGTGTACTCCGCTAAGGACCTTGGGAGCATCAAGTCGACGCTGGAGGACTTGTGCAACAGCATCCGCGATGCCGCGAATGACGAATCTCCTGACAAGCGACATCCTCCATACATGCTCACCCTGCTTAGCAACCGAATCAAGCTTTGCAACAGCACCCTTGAGAAGCTTCAGAAGAGACTAGAGCGAGTCCCCCAGTCGCTTTTGGAGACTCACGAGAAGCTCGTCTCTATCCTGCGGTCCATCTCTCTGGCAAACACCAAGTCCAAGGTAGGGCAGTTGTTGCATGTCTCAGAGCCAAACTAACCACGTGTAGTTCTCGAGTAACGAGGTTAAGAAGCTACGAAACCAGATCTTGGAGATTGGCGAGAGCCACAATGGTGGCAAGTTCACAGCAGAGGATGGTTCTTTGGTGGAGGGTAGCGAGGAAGTTCGAGACCTTTACACTCGTTGCCTCCGGTGGTCAGACCTCGTGCTTGAGCGGCAAGTTGAACTACGCCTCGTTGAGCGATACGTGTGCTAATTCTGAGAAGACAAGGAGAAGTCGCCGATCAATGGCGACCAGTCTACACCGAGTTGCTTCAGATTCGCAACAACCTCGAGAAGCTCTCCCTGACACAAGCATGGTCTCTGCGCGAGACAGACCTATACGACTTCCAACGACAGCTTGACAGGATTGACGAAAGTCGAGATGCTGGAAACTGGCTGGACGATCGGGGGCGTACCGCTGACCTCTGGACTCAGCGAACCCTGCTGTACTTGATCCGACGGTCGTATGCGTACATCTACTCGTTCATGCTGGCGTCAGAGCCGGTATCGGAGGCGCTGCTACCCGTGTACAACCAGCTGCAGACGCTGAAGCGCTGCCTGGTTGAGGTGAAGAAGAACGGAGGTGTTTCGTCTGTACGAGAGCTCTACCCGTACAGCATGAAGGTAAGTGTCGATTTTTGGTTGGAAATGCATTGCATCTAACTTTAAGCAGCTCAACTCGCTCGACAATATGAAAGTGGACGGCAAGTTTGTGATTAACGGCGACGTCCCTGAGGGGCAAGGGAGCGTCAGTGAGCTCCTTGCTGAATGCTTCGATCTCAACTACGAACTCAGAGTCGCGGCGGAGGAAGCAGCAGAGAACGGCAACGGAAAGGCAGATGGACATGTCGAGGCTAGGGAAGTGGAGGAGAGCAAGGCCGAGTGAAAAGCGGCTAATGGGCTGTCTGGTGTATCATGGCGTTTATTTCTACTTTAATTGGAACGTTCCAGGTCGGATGGATCTCGAGGTGTTTTGGTGGCTGCTTGGGCTTGTTTTGCTGAGCTTCTAATAGGACTTGATTATAGGGATATGGAATTGGATGGGCACAGGGGCTTGGACAAGGATGGGAACTTGGAACGGATGGATCACTCGAAGATGGGGGCCTCCAGCAATGGGCGGATGGGAAAACGGAGACATCCTGGTAGTGAGCAATGCAGAATTCAGTTGTTTGTTATTACGTTTGTCTATCTCGTCAGCAGACTGTGTGTTAAAGATTAAGGTTGTCTAAAGGCAGCGCGGAAGGGATAGATTTGGATCTATTCGGTGGGTTAGTAAAGGTACACGGCTATTTGTTTGTTGAGTGTTCTGACCTTGTCCATGTCCCACACGCCAGATGTAGCATAGATGTCCTTGCTCAACTGTTCGCGCACCTCTTCGACCGACTTGGCCACGCAGACTAGGGTGCTGCCCATGAAGTCGAGGCTATCAGGGCTGTCATCCTTAGGGACACTGTTCAGAAGAGCACCTTTGCACACAGTTAGCTTCTCTCGCTTCGTAGGCGAGATACCTGAGTTGTGTGACATACCTCCTGTCTTCCAGCTTCCATTCTCAACATTGGGCTGCATGTTGCTGAAATGAATGCTATAGACATAAGTATACGCTCAAATTACAGCCGATTGAATGCTCACTGTCTAACTTCGAGCCTCTTCTCGCGAACGCCAGGCTTGTCTGGGACGACGACGAGGAACTCGTACTTGCCGGGGGGCACCGAGACGGACTGCATTGTGCGAATAGTAGTAAGTCGAGGGGTGACTCTGAATCGAGAAAGGGAGGTTGGCGAGATTCGAAGACGTGATGCCATTGGAAATGGCTTGGTTCAAGACGTTGGCGAGGTAGGTTTATATCGTCAAGGTTCCGGAGAGGTAATTGCGGGGGTGACATTTCGATGTGGGGTACAAAGGCGTGCAGAGTGCGCCTTTCGAATCGACATGAGCTCTCCACCGAGGATGGGAGAAGGTTGACGATTCTGGTGGTCCGGTTTGTGGCGGTACAGTGGTAAGGTGTTTTTGACAAGCGTGGCATACTATAATTTAGCTGGGCGATCTGTGACTTTAGCAAACATGTTGGATGTTATGGTGTCATGTCATGATAGGTTCATAGGGAGCCAGTGCAGTAGAATGCACCTCTGTCAATTATACATGTTCAAAGACAATTAGAGCTAGAAGTTTATTTTATCATGAATTCTGTCAACATATTGTTGTTGCTTTGGCTAGGACGAGTCTATGTCCATGAACACAATTGAGACCGTCCATGTCCAGGGTATGCGCTGTATAAGGGAACAAATCATGATAACCACCGAGGTCAGCATTGAAGATTAATGTCCCAAGAGTTACATGTTAAATACGGTAACTACCGATTTTTCCCCTATCTCTCTTTTAGTTCAATCATATATGACCAAGGTGATGAATTGCCGCTGGCAATCCTATAGTATCAGCCAGCATGGAGGTGTTGGACAAAATACCGTACGAGTTGATCAGGTGAGAGCTATGCTCCCACTACAAAGGCCAAGAGGGCGACCGAACCATCTCCTCTGCGACGTAAAAGTAAAACATGATAAACCCCATGGCCATTGCGAATATTAGACGACTTGAATTCTATTCCTCGAAAAAAGCCATGACGTTGCTTACCAAAAACCCACAAGCTCATGACGAATTCTTAAGAGCTTGTTGGTCCCCGACTTCGGCTCCAAGCTCTCGAGATCTCTTCCCCCTCAATTGACCCCGGGTATCACAGACGGGGTCTCATGGCCGTTTGTGTCCTCGTGCGAGATTGAGTCACATTGGAAAAGAAAAAGATTGGAGAAAAACCTGGTACAATTAGATCGGCGACACAGATTTCCGACCTGTGACGACAGTCGTCATCCTCAAGGGGAAATACGTCCTGGGTCAAATGATGTGTCTCCATTCCAGGGTAGCTCAGCTCCGAGGGCACATCCCGCAGTTGCAATCCCGGAGACCCCGGGAAGAAAAGGGCTATGCTAACCACTCCCCGAGCTCACTCGCTCTTTCTCCTCGGGAGAGCATAGGCCAGGCCGGATATAACGTCACCGCCCATCCACACGCCGCCGTCCGGCCCAAGCGTTCATCAGAGAAATTCCTTGCGTCGGGTATCGTATGTCATCATGCTATCTATGGGGAGGGGGAATATGCTGGTGATGGTTAGGGTCGGTTGCCACGTTGGCCCTGGATGATGGTGCCATAGATTTCGCGTAGATGCGAGAGACAGAGTGTCCTCTAGAATGAATTTTTCAAGTATTCTTTCTTTTAAGAAGCTCGTTGTTTTGCAGTGTTGGTACGGGCGAGCCCCGGAGCATACGGAGATGGAACCCGGCGTCTCTCCGTTCCAGCTCCGAAAAAGGACCATCAAAGCTCGGCGTTGCCTCTCCGCCCACGCCCCCATGTCGTCAAGGCCCACGGGATCGATGGTCTCGAGAACATAAGAAAAAAAAAAGGTCATCGGCCGGGCCGGAACATTCAGACAAGGGGAAAGGTTTTTCTCACAGAGATGGGAGAAAACTACAGCAATAGAGAGCGAGGCTATCAATCCCGGCAAGGTCCCTTGCTTCATGGCACACCCCGTCACACCACCCGTGACTAGCTTAGAAAACGCGCAACTTTCAAGACCGGGGTTTTGGTTGGTTTTTTCCCGCATTGGATCTGAGCTTTTACCCCATTTCTACCTTGTTCGGGAGGAGAGCTGTAGATGCGGCGAGAGGCGGCGAGAATCATGGCGGCCTTGCTTTGGTAAAAATCAAGGTCAGCTGAGCCCAGGTGGTTGGCAATTGGATCGTGCCAGGGTAGCTTGGGTAATGTTCGATGATATAATAATGTCTTGCTTCGCACCTCGATAGCTTCCCTTTTGTCTCTTCACTCTTCATCACTTTGACAATTGCATCATAGCAAGCAAACATCATATCCATTGGATACTAAACACTTATACACCTACAAACAACCATAAACCTATGCCCTACATTCTACCTGAGACGACGCTGGACACCATCTACCTGCCCCCTTCCCAGAAGAACCACATCATGGCTCCCTCCGTCTTCGTTCTCCTCCACCGGGACACTTCGTCCACAGTCTCCATCGTCTCCGTCTTTCTCGACCTCCAAGATGCCAACGCAGCCTGTCTGCACAGCGCTCAGGAGGCCGGCGTCGAGGTCAAGCCCGCTGCTGCCGACTCTGAAAAGAAGGAGTCTGTGAAGCCATCCCTCAACAAGGAGCCCATCCGCTGGGAGGCACCAGACGGTACCTCTTCGTGGGTTGAGCGTCACACCGTGACCCCCCGCAAGAATCTCGGCCCCAGCGCCGCCGAGCGACCTAGCGGTCTCAAGAGGAACGACAGCCGCCTGTACATCAACGACGAAGATGATGTGATTGAGCTTGCCGACGACGACGGCCACTACGACTAAAAAAGTCTTGATAACGACAGGGTTGGATTTTTAGACGAGATGCAAGTAATGCGGAGTTAATCTACGAGATCTGCAAAGAAGCAAAAAAGCAGAGAAGCGGGGTTACGACTTTACAGGGGAGAAGTAATGATATGCTCATGAGACAGCCTGGTTTGTGGATAATTGGTTTCAAAGTAGCAGGTTTTCAGCGAAATGCCTTCATGAATATATGAGAAACAATCTCTCTTTGACTTGAGCCTTCTATTCAAATGTATACCAATTCTTCTTTCTTAGTGACTTGAGATGTATGCGTATAGATATCCTGTAATAGTGTATGCCGTTGTAAATACCATGCCTCTACAGCTTGGCCTTGGGAGTCTCCTGCTTCATCATGGTCTCGGCCACGATTCTCCTTTGGATCTTGCCCGTCGCCGTCTTGGGCATCACCTCGGTGAAGTAAATCTGACCATCGTTAGCATATCCCGTCATTACAGTACAAGAGAAAACTCACCTTCTTGGGCACCTTGAACTTGGCAACTCGCTCTTCCACCCAGCCCTTGAGCTCGCTGGCCGTCAGCTTCTCGCCGTTCTTGAGAACCACTGCAACGCCAATGTCCTGGCCGTACACCTCGTCAGGAATAGCAAAGCTGACGGCCTCGCTGATCTTGGGGTGGCGGGTCAGGACATTGTCCAGCTCGATGGGGCTGATCTTCTCGCCGCCCTTGTTGATGAGCTCCTTGATACGACCAGTGATGATGATATATCCGTCCTCGTCCTTCTTGCCCTGATCACCCGTGCGGAAGAAACCGTTCTTGTGGTAAGAAGAGGCGTTGGCTTCGGGGTTGTTAAGGTAACCCTTGGTCACGTTCTCGCCAATGATACAGATCTCGCCCTCAGATCCCTGGGGCACCTCCTCACCCTGGTCGGTGAGGATTCTGACCTCGACACCCTGGCCAATACCGACGGTGCCAGCCTTTCTCTTGGCCGGGGGAAGAGGGTTAGAGGTCATCTGGTGCGAAGCCTCGGTCATGGCGTAGGCCTCAAGCACGGGAGCATTGTACGTCTCCTCAAGCTGCTGGAAGACGGTGGGCGACAGGGGGCTGGAGCAGGAGCGGATGAAGCGAATGCTGGGCTTGGGGTTCGGGGGAGGGTTCTTGAGCAGGATCTGGTGGATGGTAGGGACGGCAGTGTACCAGTTGGCCTTGTGGGCGATAAAGTCAACCCAGAACTCGGAGGCTGAGAACTTGGTGGGCACGACCATGGAGCCGCCGGTGAAGAGGGGCGCCAGGAGACCACAGAGTAGACCGTGGACGTGGAACAGAGGCATGACCAGCATGGTTCGGTCCTTGTCGGTAAGCTGGTATGTCTGCTTGATGTTGTCTGGTAGGGTCAATTAGTGGTGTTCACTCATAACTGGCTCTCAATAACATACGCATGGTTCGGGTCAGGTTGCGGTGAGTGAGAGGAACCTAGGAATGTGAGATTTTGATTTGACCATGAATGAGTTTTAGTTATCATATACTTACCACCTTGGGTCGAGATGTAGTGCCGCTATTTTGTGTTAGTGAGAGTGAGATATCAGGCATATCATGATACAACCAACCTGGTGTGGAGAATCAGAGCAACATCATCAGGCTCAGCAGTCAAGACCTTTTCCGTCTTGCCCTTCAGGAGGCCATAGTCCTTGACGTCCAGAGCAACCTCGCCCTTGGAGGCGTCCCAGTAGCACTCGGCGACAGCAGCATTGAACTTCTTGGCAGCCTTGACACTAGCAGCGTTGGCAGCCCAAGCACCCCGGGGAACGAGGACGATGGCGCTCTTGACGTCGTCAATGTAAAACTCAAACTCGTCCTGCTTGTAGTTGGGGTTGAGAGGCGCAGCGATGCCGCGCTGCCACGAGGCGGCCAAGAAGGAGACGATGAACTCGTACGAGTTGACGAGGGCAATGCTCACGGGCGCGGCCTTGGTGATGCCGAGGTCGGCGAGCTTGCGCTGGAAGGCAGCCACGTCGGCCTGGAGCTCCGAGTAGCGCTTGGTGAGGGCGTTGGGCTTGGAGGGCACGATGACGGCCTCGGCGAGGGGATTGCCCTGGTTGATGGCGGTTTGGAGAGTCAATGCCATGATTGCGCAAAGATCAGGTGAATAGATGAAGGTCGAGGGAGATGGCTCGGGATTCGCAGGGCCGAGGGTTTAGCGGGAGTTGTTGGTGTCCAGTGATGCGATGCGACCTCTTTTGAACAGAACGGGGTATTAACGTCAAGTCACGATGATGGAAAGAAAAAAAGATAAAGATCAAAACCACGTTCAATAGTTCAACTTTGTTAGCTCTCGGCTGCTCGCTCGCTGGTGATAGGGGAACGGTGACGTGCTTCTTGGCTCGTCCGGGGGCCCCTCGGCTTCCATCCGACCGCCCACCGAACCCAGCCCGCCCCGTCCCTAGAGCCCATAATTACGGGGTGGGAGAGACGCGGGCCACGCCTGTAACAGCAGGGATACGGGGGAATTTCAGGGGATGCTTCCAGAACGAGTTGCCCTGGACACGGGAGAGAAGAGAAGTCATGATATGGGGCATTTTGAGGCCCAACACGTCAGCTTTTATTTGTTTGAGGCTCTGGAGCTGTCTCGTCATTGTGCATGTCCGGATAAACCAAGCAGATTTAGGGATGCAACATCGAGATACAACGGTACGAGCCATATACCTGCCTTTATCCATCCATATCCTTCATAGGTAGCGGCTAAATTGATCCATGGATCTCGGAGCCTGGAACTGTCAAGCTCTTTGTGGCTGGCGCCGGAAATCGGCAGGACCGTCTGGGCAGAAAAGCCTTAGGTTAGACTTGGCCTGGAGCCATTAATTAATTGGCGGGGTTTTAGACGGTCGTTAGGTTAGGCTGTTCTGGCTGCAAGCTGCACCTCCGCCTCCGCTGTGACTTAGGGGCATCAACGCCTAAACTCACCACCTACTCCATTGGGACAACCGTTCTCTCCCATCCTCGAGCTGCGCCTCCATCTTCTCCCCCGCTGTCGTCTCCCCCGTCGCATCTACAGCTTCAGCTTTACTAGTAGTTCCATTCATACACGTTAGTCGCCTCGAGGTCTCCCGACTCCATCTCTTCCGGCTCTGCCATCACGTGTATGCCTCCTCTTCAGCGACCAACGATCCCCCTCCTCCCCGCTCTGATCCGACTACATCCATACGTCGCCCATCATGGCTGAGGTGGACGAAATGCCCACCTTTGGCGCCGAGCTCAAGGTTGGTTGCCTCTTTATCCGATGACACCCTCGACTTGTTTCGCCTCTGGCTCCTGCTTTGGCATTGCTGGTTGCGCCCCCTTCAGATCCGACAACCGAGACTCGACTTGGACTTGACGTGGACTCGTACAGCTGACAAACATGCCAGGACGGCTTCAAACCCGCCAATGCTTGGGTCGGACATGGCATCGCATGGCTTGAAGATATACAGCAGTTCTACCGAGAACGCGCTGTCATCGAGAAGGAATACAGCGCCAAGCTCACGGCTCTCGCAAAGAAGTACTTTGAGAAGAAGAATAAGAAGACGGCTCAGTTGAGCGTTGGCGACTCTCCTGCCATGACGCCCGGCTCGCTTGAGAGGTATGACAGACCGAAGCTACCATCCGTCTTTCCGCGGTCCGGTTTGTGCGCATTCGTGCTAACTACGTCAGTGCCTCATTGACGACATGGACAACCCAGCTTACGACGCTCGAATCCCGCGCCGGCGAACACGATAAATATGCCAACAGCCTTGTATCCCAGGTCGCCGAGCCTCTCAAGTTCTTCGGTACCCGGTTCGAGGAACTGCGCAAACGCCATGCCGAATATGCCGCCAAGCTCGAGCAGGAGCGCGACGGTTCGTATGCCGCCCTCGCCAAGACCAAGGCCAAGTACGACACTGTGTGCCAGGAGGTCGAGGCCAAGCGCAAAAAGACCGAGTCGCATTACGACAAGGCCAAGGCTCAGAGTGCCTACCAGCAGCAGCTCTTTGAGATGAACAATGCCAAGAACACTTATATCATTTCCATCAACGTTACCAACAAGCAAAAGGAAAAGTACTATCACGAATATATCCCCGAGGTTATGGATAGTCTACAGGACCTGAGCGAATTCCGAACGACAAAGCTCAACAGTCTCTGGACAGTTGCGACCAACCTTGAATCCGACATGCTGCAGCAGAGCAATGGTATGATTGTGCACCAAGGCACCGAGATTCTGAGGAACCTGCCGCATCTCGACTCCATGATGTACATCCAGCACAACATTGGTTCTTGGAGGGAACCCCCGGATAAGCAATTCGAGGCCAGCCCCGTCTGGCATGATGACGGAACCATGGTGGTTGACGAGACGGCCAAGATTTACCTGCGCAACGTCTTGAGCAAGTCTAAATCGCAACTGGGTGAGCTACGGAGGGAAGTGGATAAGAAGAGGAGAGAAGTTGAGGGCGTGAGACGCTTGAAGCAACGAGTCCGAGAAGGCAAGGAAAAGAAGGACGAGGTTGAAGTTGTCCGTACCCTCTTTGCGATGCAAGAAGATCTTCACGCCGTTGATCGCCAGCGGCTGACGGCCGAAGTCGAGACGTCGACCATCACATCCGTTGTTGGAGATGTCACGCTTGGAGCTAAGAACCACAACTTTAAGGGTCAGACATTCAAGATACCTACCAACTGCGACCTCTGCGGCGAGAGGATCTGGGGATTGAGCGCCAAGGGTTTCGACTGTCGGGACTGCGGCTACACGTGTCATAGCAAGTGCGAGATGAAGGTGCCTCCCGACTGCCCTGGTGAACAGACAAAGGAGGAGCGCAAGAAGCTCAAGGCTGAACGGCAGGACTCTGCGAACAAGCTGCTCAAGCCGAGCGCGACCATGACATCGACACACTCGGCCACTTCGGACGGGCCCGAGCTCACCCGTTCCAACACCATGACTTCTCTCAGCTCTCACTCGGCACGCCCGTCCTTGTCGGGCTCCGTGTCTGGGCAGCGCAGTCCTGCTGAGGAGACGCCTCCTGAGGTTGGCCCCCGGCCAAGCATCTCATCCAAGACGTCTGGCACTGTGCGCAAGAACCGAATCATGGCGCCTCCACCAACAGCATACATCACAGATGGAGGAGCTGGCGCAACAAATGGCGGCGAGAAGGAGGAAAAGAAGGGCAAGATGTTGTATGCTTTCGAAGGGAGCGGTGACGGCGAACTCACAGTACCAGAAGGTCGGGATGTGGTGCTACTTGAACCCGATGGTAAGTTTGACTCTTCCCTATCATGATCGTGACATGTTCTAACTGCAACAGACGGCTCCGGCTGGATAAAGGTTCGCCTAGGCTATAAGGAAGGCCTCGTCCCAGCATCATATGTAGAAGTAACCACCACAACCACGCCCTCAGCGCCAGCACCCGCCGCCAGGCCCTCATCCACGTACTCGACGTCCACCACCTCATCGGTAACAGCCTCGACTAAGAAGAAGGGCCCTGCTGTGGCACCTAAGCGCGGCGCAAAGAAGCTCCGCTACGTCGAGGCACTCTACGAGTACACGGCAGGAAGCGAGAACGAGCACTCCATGGCAGAGGGCGAACGCTTCGTCCTCGTGCAGGATGACCCAGGCGATGGTTGGGTCGAGGTTGAAAAGGCGGGCGTCACGGGAAGCGTGCCTGCGAGCTACGTCCAGGCTGTCTAGAGAACCAAGAGGGGGTGCAGGTGCGAGGCCTGCCGTCGGAGGATGGCACGGCAGAGGACGAAACAAGCTGTAGCTTGAGAAAAATGTGGCAGTGTATATATGAATGGGTTGTGAGCTGGAGATACTTGCTGGGGATCCTACCATGTGAGTCTTGGACTTGGGAAGAGATGGTAGACAAAAACAAAAGTCGAACCCAGAAAGGGAGGAGGTATTCGTGTACATTGTGGCATAGCATTCATGGGAGGGGAAAGTACATACCGCATCATCATCATCATCATCATGTTCATGGGCATGCGCCGTGGGTTCCGTCTTGATTCCTCATGTTGCTGACGAAGTCGTCGTGCGTGGTGTCTTTGCCACGACCGAGCGTCCCGAGGACACCCGGTGAGACCCATGAACTCAAAGCATCACAAGAGACAGGATGAAACAAAAGTAAGGACGATGAGATAAAAAACAGTGACACAAAAGACTGGACGATTTCTTCATCCCGTCACATATAGAATTCATGAAAAGGAGAAAAAGGTGGGAGGCAAAAGGGGCAACCCGTCTATATATATTACACGATTGTACATCAAAGTCCATCCATATTTCCCTCGACCCGCCTGCTCATCATCTCGTGAAAAAAAAAAAACCCTTGTAAGCCTAAACCGGTCCTGGGCATTTCGCCCTTTGGTCGTTCTCTTCGTTCCATCGCTTGTGCGTGTGCGTGCAGTGTAAAATAGGAGGGGGATATCATCTCTTCCGGAGCCTTCAAATCAAACGCCACGCCGTAAAGGAGGAGGGGGATAAAGTAAAACATAAGAACGCAAAAATGGGGTTCGTATAAAAGCAAATGCAGTTCATCCTTGGAGGCAGCCCTGTGCTGTATATGGGACCAAACGCCGAGCAGAATGTAGCTGAAAGAGGAGAGGTCGTCCGAAGAGAACTGGCAGAGCAAAAATAGTCTATGCGCTGTGCAAGAGTTGTAGTCGCAAAGTTTCGTCGCGCAGGATTGAGCTGAGATTCGAAATCGACGCCTGGGGCTCCTCGGTTTCCTAAATCATCTGCGCCGTAGGAGCTCCCAGGGTGTGCGGACCGAGTCCATGACGCAGGGCATCTTGAAGCTCGGCGATCTGAGCCATCATGGCGAGCGAGTGCTGTGACTGTGTGTCCATCTCTGCCTTGAGCTTCTCGTTCTCCTCCTTGAGACGCTTGACCTCCTCGCGGAGCTCAACCATCTCCTCGCTAGTCTGGGCACTTGAGCGGCGCTTGCGCTTCATGCCCACCTTCTCGGCATCGTTTTCGTCGGGAGATTGAGCGGTATCGGCCGGGGGAGTGGTCCCGTCGGGATTGGTATGGACGCGGCGTAAATGTTCGTTCAGATTCTCTTGTCTTGAGAATCCCTTCCCTGTGTGTCGCTTGCAGTTCGGATGAGGGCAGTTGACTGTATTCTTGGGACCGCCATGCTTGCCGTGAACCTCTCGCTCGTGTCGGAGCAACCCGCCCGAGTAGGTGAAACCGGGGAGATTCTCGCATCCGTCGGCAGGACATCGATAGGGTCGCTCGTGCTTGTCCATGTGCTTGCTGAGAAATGGTTAGCATGCGCTTAACATGGGTGGCGATATCGGAGAGACTTACTTCCACTCGCACTTGCGCGAAAATGTTCTCACTTCCTCCTTGCACTCGTCGAGCGGGCAGTGAAATTTGCCATCCGCTTGCTTGACAACATCTCGATCGGGCTTGGGGATCGGCTTGATACGGGACGAAGGGGGGGAGCCGGCTCCTGGCGATAGGTCCTTGTCTTCGGGTAGAGGATCGAGAGAAGGCTCTTGCAGCGCCGCCTGGGTCGGAGAAGGGAAGGTCGTATGTGTTAGGTCGAGCCGTGTTGCTTCTTGGACGGCAGCGGCATCCTCAGGCATCATGCCTCGATCATCTCCAAGTATGCCTGTGCTGTCGGGAAGCATGGAGGCCTCGGTTGTGTAATGGCTCAGTTGTTCGGCGACATCGTTGTCGGTAAACCGCTGGTCGGCTGCGTGATCATGATCGTCGCCGATGGGAGGATAGCCACCCTCGTGGATAAAGGTCCGGGGCTCGTACGCGACACTCATGGCGCCTACGAATTGATGTCGTCGAGACTCTGCTGCAGTAGATGACGCGGGTGTTTGGGGGAAGCGAGAAGGCGATGTCGAGCCGTCGCGGGGCTATTTGAAGTCGTCGATGATGAGGAAGGAGGATATCGGGTTGCACTGTGTATCGGAGTCGGAGTCCAAAAGGCCGATTCGGATCAACGGTTATGACAGGCCGTTATGCAGATGCGCTTCGATATGATATGAAATGTGATGGTGAGTGAAGCTCGACTCGGATGGAGGCCTGAAAAATAGGGCTGGTATGAAGGTCGGAAGCCAACGGAAAACGGGGCGGAGCCAAGAGCAAGAGGCTTGACGTGGGTGGATTAGTCAAGCTTGTTCACGTGACAGCGCGGAAGTGCGTGGCCAATGCGTCAACGTGTTAAAGAGGTACGTATCCACAAGTAGGCTGTCAAGCATCAAGATCAAGTGGCACCGGTTGAGCCGAATCGTTTCGCTTGTCGCTTTCGTTAAAGACGTCGCGCCACGATGCGAATGAGGCTGTATTAGTAGGTATCCAGAGCCTTCTAGGCAGACAGCCTGATGACTCGAAATGGAAGGTCCTGACGGTCCTTTGGCTTGGAAGCCCGGAAGTGTGTAGAAAGTCGTGACTCACGGCCGTGCCTCTTAGTGGCGCCTCGCGATGGAGGCGTGGGGAAGGGGGCAAGGCTGCGACGCGACTGTGAACGGCTGCACTAACAGCATGCAGAGTGCCAATATATCATGCGTCTCCGCCTTGCGCTGCCTGCTCCAGCTGAGGGAGCCCGTTAGCTGTTGCCCTGTCTTTACTCAAAGACTGGCTGTACGGTTGGGTCCGATGCCATGCGAGCCACGCCAACCGCAGGCTCGATATGCTCCCCCAGCAGCATCTCGTGACCTCGTTCACGGTGTCTTCGGCCAAGCTGACTTTGCTTATTGGAGGGACTTGGTCACCCGGTATCGACTTTGCCCATGTCCCACTCGGTGACGTGCACTATACACAGGAGCTGCCTGATCCCGGTTCCCAAGGACTTGAGGTTGCGTCAGGGTCGCGAGTTGGCGAGATCTGGCTGACACGTCCAAGCATGAAACTGTATATCCAGATAGTCCCTATTGGATGTTACGTAGCCAAGCGGACAGGGACCTGTCTGTGTGAGCTTCCTGAAGGAGGCGAGGCAGAGGCCATGACTGGTTAGCTGGGCTGAGTATTGAGGGTCTGTCCCTCACAGGCGCCTGAGTCACCTCGTCCTGTTGTTTGGTACTTTCGTTGGTGAGGCATCCAGTACCTGTCTGCAATGTGGCAAGTGTTAGCGCTGGACAACTTTGTCCAACGTGAAACCGCAAATGGGTCGAGATGATGGCCTCGGGCGCAACATCTGCGAATATCAGAGCAACAAGTTACAACCAAAGCTGGACCTGTCAGCGTGTTGTGGACTCATCGCGTTGGTATCTGGATGCGAGGGCTCCAGCATGTGAGTGGCACAAGGGGTGACGACGATGGATGTTGAGCCTGAGGCATTGGCGACGGTCGGAATGGTCCCAGGCTCCAAGGCCATCAACAGCGACGCCCGCTGGAAAACACCCGAGTAGGGAGCAATTGATCCGTCATGGATAATTCCAGCAGCGATCAGAGCGACGGGTGCTGGTGTTGGCTCATGGATCCAATGTCGGTCGGTCGGTCGTGAGTGATGAGGGGAAATACGGGGACTGCAGGTTTGGAGACACCTTGTTGTTTTGGGCGTCTTGGTTCGCTCTAGGTTGTAAGGCACTTCTGCATTTACACCCGAAATATGAGGTTGAACTTCCTCAGCCAGCGACAGCGATACGATACGGCCTGGCATGGGCCAACCCCAAAACAGCTAATGCTCCTGGATTGTAATACCACACAAATTGTGCACATCATTATTGGTGAGCATTGGAGGCTGCATTTCGGATCGTCGCTCGTTGTTGGCCCATCGACATGAATTGTATTGAATCTTGTCTCCTCAAGTAGTAAATACACTTCATCTACTGCTACCAACACTGAAACAGAACTAACAATATTTATTGAACAACTTGTGCGGTTTACAGTTTAATAATCATGCCGTTTGAGCTTACGGCGTTGATCGCTGCAATGAAGCCTTCCCCGCGGCCGATCATCAAGGAGGCCGCCGTCGATTGGTGCCAAGATGCACAAGCAACGCCGCCGAAGGAGGTGGCTTGCTACCCCTTCCGACCAGTTCACGATGCTTCACTATTATATTGCAGCGCTGCGTGAAGGCTCATGTTTGCTAATCAAAGCCGAGATGCGCTACAATATGAGGTTGCGCCGCAACATATGTACTAGTTGTCTGAGGTTGCAAGCCACCATTACGCTTCGCTCATCGTTCGCACAACGGTAATTACTGTTGATCAAGTGTTTGAGGTGCCTCGATCAATTATATATATCTGTGCGACCTCATGCCACGCTCCTTCTGTTCTTCATCAGCGTTCACTCTTCAACCTTCCCAGCAATACTCGCTCTTAGGCACCTCGACTCAAGACTGCTCTTCACATAATCACATACATACAATCACACACTCGCCCACCATGTCGATAGGCAAAATCTCCACCTGCCTCTGGTTCGAGAACCAAGCCGAAGAGGCAGCAAACTACTACGTCTCCATCTTTGCGCCAGACTCCAAAATCACCACAATCCAGCGTTACTCCGAGGCCGGCAAGGAACAGCACGGCCGCGAGCCCGGGTCCGTCATGGTAGTCGAGTTCGACCTCCGGGGCCACCACTTTGTCGCCCTCAACGGCGGACCCGCCCCATGGAAGTTCAGCGAGGCCATCTCCCTCATGGTTGACTGCAAGGACCAGGCAGAGGTGGACCACTTCTGGGAGAAACTGGGGGAGGGCGCTGATCACTCTCGCCAGCAGTGCGGGTGGCTTGGCGACAAGTTTGGCATCGCGTGGCAAGTTGTGCCGACTGTGTTGAAGGAGATGTTGAGTTCGGAGGATAAGGCGGCAGCAGATAGGGCGACCGTGGCTATGATGAAAATGAAGAAGCTTGATATTGCTGAGTTGGAGAAGGCGTTCAAAGGATGAGGCAACTTGACAGGTACATCAGGTCCCATGATTGGTATTTCAACTTGTCATGATGGCTTCCAGGCGATGGGCACGATATGATGCACGTGAAAAGATATGCAGAGACCCAACGAAATAAAAGGCCCAAGGCACCTCTTCGAGGTTCCGTTCTGTTTTATTTACTGCGCCTTCATCAAATGGAGCCAATTCACAGTATGTTGAGCTTGATAGGCGGCGGTCGACAGGGGCCTACCCACTCAGGACGACTGTGCTCAATCAAATCAATCAAGAGTCTTCACTTTATAGCCTAAATAAGAGATAATAATAAGAAATAGCATGATAAATACTTGAATGTCTTTATATTTAGGGGCCTTTTCTTGCGTTAAAAAGTAGAGATATTGACTCCGTGTCTTTTCGTTTTTGACGACCGCGTGTCACTCAAGATCTTGTCACCCACTAAGTAGTGCCCGAGTGGGGACTTGAAGGGTTCACGAATAGTTCATGTCATTCCACCTTCTGGGGCCCTGGCGACGAGCCGCAGGGAGATCCCAGGGACTTCAGAAAGGTAGAACGAGACTTGAAATTTATTTTGAGCCTCACCACATACGTAGTTGAATACGCTGCTACTTGATCTTCTCCGAGAGATACCTCGGCGATCATGCCCCGAGATTCGGTTATTTGCCGAGCCGTCTAACTATCGACTTGGACTCATGAGGCCGAGAGCGGCTTTTTATACCCGCGTGATGGTCTGCAGGAGCCAGGGCCGGTTAGATTCCGACCCAGCCCTGTGGATTAATTGCATGGCCCGCTGTCTGAAGTGTTACCATTTCCATCACATCACACCTCGAGTTGACAGCATGCCACGGACTGAAAAGATGCAGGGAGGAGACTTGTCCACAGTATCTAGTTACGTTATACATGCTTCTACACGCATGTACCCTCGTATGACTCTATCCACAAGTATCCAGAGCAATCACGCTGTCATGAGCTTCCAAAGCTCTTCTCGTTGGCGGCTCCATTAGAGCTTTCCCCGGCCCACTACCTACAGTAACTAGCCTCGAGCTCTATCCCCAATTATGCAGGCAGGGACAGTTACTCCTTCGGTTTTAGCGGCCTAGATCGGCTCACCCACCCTCCTCCACCTTGATCAATCTTTTTTATCTCCCCCTCTCGATCCATTTTCTTCCCTCCAACATCAAACTTGTTTCTTGCTTCTTATTACTTTTTGAAGGAATCGCTTTAGAAACCCTCTCGGCTGGCATTGCCTCTCTTCCATCTATACTCGCATCAGACTGCTGTCACCAACGCTGAGCTTTCTTCATATCGCCTGCAACAGACTTATAGCACGCTCCTCCATTGCTTTCAAGTCCGAGCATGGCAGAACCAGCTCCAAGCTCGCTCGCTAGCGATGGCCAGCATGATGAGCAGGCTTCAAAGCCTCAGCACCCCACCAATGTGTTCGTGAACCAGGAAGAGGGGAATGCCCGAGAGGGTGACTATGATATGGAGACAGTCGAGCGTGTGTATCGGTATGTGGTCGCAATCCCCTCTTGACGAACAGTTTACTCACAAAAACTACAGAAAGATTGATCTCCGTATTATTCCTGGTTAGTTCACATCTTCAGAATTGAAAGAATTATATGCTCATCAGATTCACAGCTTTTTGGATCCTCTACTTCCTCTGTTCTGCCATCAGATCCAACATTGGAATTGCTCAGACCATGAACAAGGACAAAGGCCATGATCTCATGACTATGCTTGGGTTGACTCCTAAGGATACTTCGACTGCGCTCGCTCTGTTCTATGTCGCCTATGTCATCTTTGATTTCCCCTCCAACCTGGTCATGAGCAAGCTCAGCCCCCGCCTTTGGATGGCCCGTATTGTCTTCGCTACTGGCGTCGTCGGTACTTGCTTCGCTGCTGTCCAGGATCCCTGGAGCGTTAAGCTTCTTCGATTCTTGCTCGGAGCTGTCATTGCAGGCATGTGGCCCGGTATGGCTTTCTACCTGACTCTCTTCTATCCTCCTTCGCGAACTGGAAAGAGGATTGGCATGTACTTTACTGCCGCTCAGGTCTCTGCCGCCGTAGTTGGTCTCGTGTCTGCGGGCTTCCAGCTCATGGACGGCAGTGGTGGCCTTGTTGGTTTCCGCTGGATGTTCCTCATCTACGGTCTTGTCGCAGTTGTCTTGAGCTTCATCCTCCTCTGGTGGCTCCCTGACCGTCCTCTCGCGCCTGGCCAGACTAGACCTCGGACCGGCATCTTCAAGTGGCTACCTCCTTCCCCTGAGGTCCTCAAGGGCCAGGATGCCATTATCCACTACCAGGACCTTCGCCGTGTCTACCACTCTCGTCCCTGGACTGCCAAGGATCTCCTTCACGTCCTTGTTGACTGGCGACTCTGGCCTCTGACTTTGATGTACTTTGGTGTCGTCGGAGTCGGTATCGGCACTCAACTGTATGGCTCTGTCATCATCGCCTCCATTCAGCCTGGCTCTAGTGGTGTCAAAGTGAGCTTGCTGTTTGCTCCTATCTGGATTATGGATCTCATCGCAATCCTCATCGTCACGCCCATCTCGGACCGCTTCCATCGATCTCGCCCATACTTTTTCGCAGCTTCGGCTTGCATTCAGATCGCTGGTCTTCTCACTGTCACTCTGGCTACCAACAACGGTTGGGCTCGATACGGTGGTCTTCTCATGGTCGGTTTTGGCCTTGGCCCTACTGTCCCCATTTGCATGGCCTGGAGCTCCGAGATCTTCCAGAAGCGCCATGGTGAGGTTGGAGTTGCCGCCGCCACCGCTCTTGTATCTGGCCTGGGCAACCTAGGAAGTGTTGTTACCACCTATGCTCTCTACACTGGTTGGCCCGAGGACGCTGCTCCTGGACCTCACCAGTACCGCAAGAGCAACTACACCATGATTGGAATTCTGTGCATGAGCATCCTCAGCGCCTTTGTCATGAAGGCTCTCCTCACTATTTTTGGCAACCCACCCAGCACCAAGCTCCAGGACGACTCGTCTAGTGAGTTTGACGACGGGGCGGCTCGACGTGAGGCCAACGAGCGTGGATTTGGCTCTCTTCCCTGGAAGAAGGCCAACCGTGCTTGATCCTCTTCAACACCAAGAGGAGTCGTTCGCCCGAACTTGATCTTCAACCATCGCCTCCGGTCAACGACCAATTCACTTCTATACAGCACGTATTTCAACCTACGTGTCAGCTATTTCCCATATAGCATCTCTCTTACTGAGTATGCTTTTACGACATCCACTTCACTATTTCGCCATGGCAAAGGCTCAGTCGCTGAACCTTTGGGGCGTCGCTGTATCCCAATATTTGACCCGTTCCACGGTTCATCCATAGCGACGGCCCCAACAGCAACATGCTTTGTGGAGGACTCTCCGACCTTGTGGTGGACGTGGTGACAATGCTTCAGCGCTATTACCTCGTCCTCCACTAGACCGAACCCTTCTCAAGCATTTACACCTTGCCAGGATTATCGTGCTTTTTCTTTCGCTTCGGCATTGATTTCACGCATCGTTTTGCTCTTTATGATACCCCATCAGCGTTTGTACACGCTGTCCTACGAGTTTCATGTCCCCTCGGCAGCGAAAGTGCTTCTACGCCATCGCTTTGCGGATAGTGTGTTGAACCAGGACCCGCGGCGACAATGCTACTGCGCTATCGTTTAGCGGGCTCTGTGGGCGTTTAAACGTGTTGATTTTTTGGAGGGCGGAAAAAGGGAATGTGGCCGTTATGGGCCAGGTGTGTTTGGGAGATGATGTACATCTGTCGTATTGTTCAAGACTAGAGTATAGCTTGTATAAAGACATGTTGCTCCCGTTTGTGGTTTTCACATGTAATTTGTGCATGAGATGACGAGGTAATCTCTGCCAAGATATCTGATACCGACCCATCGTTTTGAATGTTTAGCCAAACGAAGAGAAACAGGAGGTGGTAACTTGGCAAACAATCCTAACTACCCACTCTGCAGGTTGACCCCTTAACATTGCATGTTTCGTTTTCAGAGTTGCACTTGAGGCCATTCACCATGTTATGTACGATACTCATAAAAGTCATAAGCACCAAATCGCGTTCAATTGTCTCGAGTTAAAAGGCGGTACATGGCTATGCTACACACCCGTGGGTAAATTCATATGCACATGAAAGAACAAAAGGAACACGACTCCAGATCTCAGTTCCCAATTCCCATTCCCCTCACGGCCGCCCCCTTCCCTTTCACCGCCTGGTCACAGACCGAAGCGGTGTCTTTTTCGGGGCCGGCCGCTCCGTTAATCCTTGAATTTGATTTTCCCTAATCCTCCTCCTCTAAATCCTTGTAGTGGATGTTGTTTTCTATGATTGTGACAAAGTGACTTGTATCATGGTTGGTAGATTTACCAGGAGAAGCCGAGCATGCGGCGGAGGCGCTGGGGGGTGTCGGGGGTGGCGGTCTCGCGGGCAAACTCGACGACCTCGGTCACGTACACCGTCTCAGGGGCACGAGTGGAAGTGGCCGTAGCCAGTGTGGTGGACTCGGGGCAGGTGGTGACGATCGAGATGATGGTGGCAGCAGACTGGGATCCGTTGGCACCGCAGCCGACCGTGACAGTCTCAGTCTCGGTGACCTTGGCAGTGACGGTCTGGGTGACGACGTCGGTGTTGCCGCCGACGGTGACGGTGACGATGCCGTCAGTGTTTCCACCAACAGTAACAGTGACAACGCCGTTGGTGCCGGAGGGAACAGCAGTGGTGTCCTGGCCGATGGCAGAGGAGTCGGTAGCCTCAGGGGCAGGGACCGAGGTCTCATCAGCGCCGGGTCCGGAGGGGATGGTGACGACGCCAGTACCAGAGGGAGCAGCGGTGCTGAGGGTTATAGAGGTGACGCTGATCTCGCCGTCGCTCTTGGTCATGGTGATGACAATAGCGCTGGACTCAACGCCTTGGGTACCAGTAACCTCCTCGGTAGCCTCAGTGGTAGCAGCATCCTCGGTAGAATCAGCACCGGTGGGGACAGAGACAGCACCGGTGCCAGTAGGCTGGCCAGTGGTGAGAGTGATGGCAGTGACAGTGACCTCGCCGTTGCTGTCGGTCATGGTGATGCTGGTGACAACGTTGCCAGTCTGGGTGCCGGTAACCTCCTCAGAAGCCTCAGTGGTGGCAACATCCTGGGTGGACTCAGCATCAGACTCAGCAGCGCTGGTGACCTCGGCATCAGCAGTGGTCTCAGCATCAGCGGTGGTCTCGGCATCGGCAGTGGTCTCAACGGCAGTTTCGCCAGTCTCAGTAGGGCCCTTGATGACGGGGGTACCATCGGAGATCTCGCAAGACTCGGAGACAGTGAGAGTGCGGGTGGAGATGACGACGTTGCCGTTGCCGATGTAGGACTTGGACTCGCCAGTGATGGTAGCATCGGAGGGCAGGATGATGGAGGCGGTCTCAGTGGACTCCTTGGTGACGGGAGTAGGGGCCTGGGCAGTAGAGGCAGCATCAGCGAGACAGTTGGTGAGCTGCTTCTGGCAGTCGGCGACGCGGAAGTTCTTGCCAGCGATGCTGGAGCAAGACTTAAACTGCTTGTTGCAAGCCTCGGTGAGAGCGTCGCCAATCTCGGTGAAGCTCTTCTCCTCACTGTCACGGCCGACGATGTAGTTGCCGCTGTTGCCAGCCTTGACAGGGGGGCAGGCAGCACCAATGACGACAGTGCGGTGGAAGATGGTGACCTCGCGAATCACAACGATGACGGGCTTGGGAATCTTGGAGACGACGGCAGTGCCAGAGTCTTGACCTCACCAGTGGTGACGGTGGACTCCTCCACGGGACGATAGTGGAGGCGATGGCGGAAGTCTCAACAGCGACGGAGGTGTTAGGGAAGAGACCAGTAGGCCAGTAGCAGTGCTACCACGAAGCCAGTGGAGAGGATGTTGGTAGAGAAGCTGGTGGGGATGGTGGCCTCAACCTCGGTGCTGGTCTCAGCATCGTCGGAGGCAGTGCCGGCAGTTTGGGCGCCAGTCTCCTCAGCGCTGGTGGTGCCGTCGGCGTCCTGGGAGCTGGCAACAGACTGGGTCTCAGAGGCAGCAGAAGTCTCAGCGGTGTTGTCACCGGAGGGGACGATAGCGGTGCTCTCAGCCTCGCCAGTGGTCTGGGTAGCCGCGCACTTGGTGCAGGGGATGGTGATGGTCTGCTCCTCGGTGATGGTAGTTCCCTCAGTCACGTAGGTAGTGGGGACGACGGTGGTGATATCGGCAGTCTGCTCAGTGACATTGCCATCATCAACAGGCAGGGAAGAAGTGGCAGCATCGGCGGTCTCAGTGGTGGTGTTGGCATCAGCGGTCTCGGCAGTAGACTCAGCACCAGTAGTGTTGGCGTCGGCAGTCTCAGCGGTCGACTCAGCACCAGTCTCGGTAGCCTCACACTTGGTGCAGGGGATGGTGATAGTCTCGTCGACGAAGATGGTGGTTCCGTCAGTGATGTATGAGGTAGGGACCACGGTAGTGATATCAGCGGTCTGCTCGGTCACGTTGCCGTCAACGGGCTCAGAAGTGCTAGCAGCATCGGCAGTCTCAGCGGTGGTGTTGGCATCAGCAGTCTCAGCAGTCGACTCGGCCTCGGCAGTCGAAGTAGCCTCGCACTTGGAGCAAGGGATGGTGATGGTCTCGTCGACGAAGATGGTCGTACCGTCAGTGATGTAGGAGGTAGGAACCACAGTGGTGATGTCGGCAGTCTGCTCGGTCACATTGCCATCGACGCTAGACTCGGAAGAGGTGCCGGCAGCATCAGCAGTCTCGGCAGTGGTCTCTGCGTCAACGGAGCCAGTGGTCTCGGTAGCAGTGCAAGCAGAGGCGCTGCAGGGGATGGTGATGGTCTCGTCAACCCAGATGGTGGTTCCATCGGTGATGTAAGAAGTAGGAACCACAGTAGTAATGTCCTCGGTGGCCTCCTCGGCAGCGACGCTGGAGCTAGACTTGCGCTTGGTGACAGTCTTGGTCAAGGTGACCTTGTCCTGAGCAAGGATTCCCTCGACGAGGTATTGCAGGCCAACGGCCGCGACAAGTGCGTTGCGCATGTACATGTTGAAAGATTCTCGGGGAAGTTGGAAGGTTGGCGGGTAGTTGATTTGTTTTGTTGTTTTGTCAATGAATGAAGGGCTCTATCAAAGAACCAAAGAGTTGAAGATTTTGTTAGAAGGCGAACCAAGCACCTGTCTTGAAGAGAATGACTGAGAAGCAAACCCAAAACGGGGAACAAAACGAATGAGAAGAGAAAGAAGAAGCTGAGGTTGGTGATGAAGAAGGTAGAATAAGAGAGAGGCCAAGAGAGACGGCGAGAGCTTCGTCTTTATGGACGTTTCTGACCAGCCCCCAAGCCCTCGTGGGAGGCCAGGGCCAGCCATGACAGGTCGTGGCGGAGGGCACGGTGATCCCGGGCATCGATCGGGAGTTGATTGAGGTGGCCTGAACATGAGACGTGATGGACGTATTGTTGCTGCCCCCCTCCAGGACCGTGATGGAGCAACTGTAAAGACGAGACGTGGTTCTGGAGAAAGTGGGTTATCCGACATGGGTAAGGTCGTGCCATATGGGGGTCCAGCATGCAGGGCGGTTACCTGCTAAACAGAACGATATAGATACAGTATAAGCATGGGCCCCCGGATGGCGAGTCGGCTTGTCGCCAGATGAGAGGAGGCATCATTGGAGGGATTGGGCCCCCCTGCCGCCGTCCATCTGGTGATGGCCGTTTTTCGAGGCCGGAGAATTGATGGGGCAAACATGTTCTCTGACGACTTTGGCAGGCGCTTTCATGATCGCTCTCGGTTGTTTAGACGTTTCTGATGAGCAAGTTAAGGGGTTCTGCAGGTGGCCGCAGTGACAGGCCGGTTGACATGACGGGACGGGACAGCAACTCTGCCGTGTGATGCTATTTCGAGCCTCGGTGTCGGCGTCGGCGTCGTCGTCGTAATGGTCAGCCAGCACTCGCTGACAATATGGATGAGACCGCCATCATCCCAAGTTCCAGCCAGTCCAAGGCGGATGCTGACTCTATTGGACTCATTGCTGATGCTCCTGCTAATTTGCTGAACTGTATATTTCCTGTTTCTGGGCAGAGCGGCTGCTGCGGGAATATGCAAGATCTAGGATCGTCGTTGGAGGATGTCAGAGTCAGAGAGGAAGAGCACCAGACGTTCCATCGAAAGGAAGGAAGCAGGGGTCGTGCGGAGACCTAAGGCAGGTACCAAGGTATGCATAAAGTGGACTTGCAGGGGGCGGGGTTTAACGTCGCACGAGGGGGCTCTTTTGACATGGGGAGCTTAAGGGGTTATCGTCCGCTCTTGGGCTGATGATGGAAATACCACGCTCGGATAGGGAATAAACAACTGAATTATTGATGAGGCTGTTGACGAGGCAAACAAGATTCTAATTACGGGTTTTTGTCCGTATACTGATCAAAATTAACCAACTGAAGTATACTTGACGACGCAAAATCTTGTTGTCATTCTAACAGCTCCCGCATCACAAATGTTAGAGACTCAGCCTCACTGCATGTACCTATAATTATCTATAATTATCCACACACAAGTTTATTTCACCTTTTAACAACTGAATCAATATTCCGACGCTGGTGAACCAATCCTCTCCAAAACGTGACATTTCTCTTCAAAAGCCAATCGCCTTGATCCTCAGCTGTCTTGGCCCGAGCTTCGTCTCGTTAGCGAACAAGGGTCAGGGTTTCAAGCTCGAGAGGGGATGCTTCGGAGTCGTTTCAGAAGCCCCAGTCTGCCACCAAACTGTGATGCACAGCCTGGTTTTGTGCACGCGGCTTGATGACTCTGTTCGTCCATGTATGGGTGGAAGATGCGAACCATTCGTCGATCCCCTTACCTTAACCCCAGTCGCTCATGTTTCGGGCAGCATGATGTATTCCTGAAGATGGTGCAGCTCCGCCTCCCCTTCGGAAACGCACAACAACCCAAAATGTCGACTTGCGATTGCGTGTTTGGTTTAATACGGGAAATTATCACAACTCCAAGGGTGTCGCCTATGTCTGGGATATGTTTCCCGTCTGCGAGAATCATCCATCACCAGTGATCCTGGCCGCGAGGCTTCCTTGTCCCCCACAGCCACACAGAGAGATGGTTTTCATATAAATTGAAGGAAATTGGGATGAACCATGGCAAAGAAAACAGCACGACTCAGTACCAGCTGAATTTTGATTGCCCTGTCATCCTGCCTTACCTTGTATTCCTTGCAAGAGCCCCAGAATCAAGTTACCAAAGACCCGTCGGCCCCCTCAGATGCCGCCCCCGACTATCGTCAATCGGCACGACCGGGTCTGCCGCCAGTTGATTAATTAACATAGCTTCGTCTCCTTGCGTAAGCTTGTTTCTGTTTCATGAAACAGAACGGGTCCTGTAATCTTCTGCGATCATTCAAGCAAACAGAACGCCGCACATCTGCTGACAGTTGCATCTTTTGGAACTTTGACAATGGAGCCTCAATCAATTTTTCACGACTTGTCGCCATCGCAATTTGTCATTATGGCGGTGACCTATATGGAAGGCGACTTTCGGGATTTCCATATGAATATATATGAATTGTTAATTGGAGTTCTATCTTTGGGGCCGTATATAGTGGT
Source organism: Fusarium sp. FW16.1 (assembly GCA_017654865.1). NCBI lineage: Eukaryota > Fungi > Ascomycota > Sordariomycetes > Hypocreales > Nectriaceae > Fusarium > Fusarium sp. FW16.1. The sequence goes on from JADNRB010000001.1 coordinate 3,737,216, forward strand.
CATCGTAAGAGGCTCAATCTTCCGTCGGGTCATCTCAGTCCAGTTGATTGCCGGGCTGTTAATCAGATCAAGGGGCCTCCAAGCCTCAATCCGAGACCGATGCATATTAGCACGGGCGAATCAAATCTTGTTTTAGCCTATCTTCTCTCGCCAACTCACTTCTTAGTGTTTGTATCCCTTCCGATTGCGTCAAGCCCAAGTTGCATGATAACTAGACTCCCGATTGATGCACTTTGCCGTCTAATCTCCTTTTCCCGTCCACGTCTTGCTTTAATAAGGAGGCGGCCTCCAAAAAAAAAAAAAAAAAAGAAAAAAAAGAAGAAAAAAAAGACATCTAGAGTTTAATTCATTCAAAAACTTGAAGCCACCAGTTGTTATTGCACTTCCCTTTGTATGGTTCAGCGTTCGTCATCTACGTCCTTTATGTATAGGGTGAGCATGTTAGCAAGGTAACAAGGGTCCAACTCCGGCCACACTAACAGCAACATCATTGGCAACATCCAAAATCACTGGCATACCTAGATCCGTTAGAAGTCAAGAATGACAGGTCCCAATATCCAAGTTTGCCCAACTTAGTCAACTTGGTGGGACCCCGGTCCTTGGGGACGTCGGCGTTCCTGCATTAGCCTCTACCAACTTGACCCGAACCAACATCAGGATGAGTAGCCTCAGGCCAAGCATAGCGCCAAAATCGAAGTGATGGACAATCTAACTCAAGTGAGGTTGATACATATGATGACTGAGCTTCCCTTTCAGATGTCTGTCTTGCGTCTTCCTCACTGTTCCGAAACCACCCTACGAGTCCAGGTCGCGCATTCAGGCCAAGGCTCATAAAACCTTCCACTCCTGCTCAAGTTACGAAAATATTCTCGCATGTGAACCGTTGAAGTCCTGCGTCTGGGGTTGATCACCAATCTTCCGCCCTCTTCATGAAAGTACGGTTTCGTCATCGCCCCCCTCGGCTATTTGCGTAGTGTAGCTCATAGCTTCGCGGTTAACCTAAACTAAATGAAAGAGAAAGTATGTTTCTGTAAAACTCGAGGTTGGAGTGTCGCTTTAGTACTGGGGGCATGGGTAGGAGTGCCATAATAGAGAGTGGCGTAACTCGTGAGCTTGTAGTTCCTCGAACAAGCATTGCTATTAGTACCTGATCATAGTGAAGTAAACTCTGAGCAATATATCCGCATCGTAGATAGCAGAAATTAAGCCGATACCGATAAAGCATAGTATACACACAAGCACCTCTCTGGTGGAAGCAGTTGGCAATTACTCGAGTTGAGCAACAGCGACATGGATCCGAGACCACAGGCTATGGTCTAAAGAAAGCCTGGCTAACAAGATACATTAGGCCCGCCGGTCCACTGGGAATGCCTTCATACTCCTTGTCTTTGACATAATCGCCTCAGGAATGACAACGCGATACTTGTAGCGGAGAGTGACCCGATATCAGAGACCCCTGATTATGACCTTGCTCATCAGTTTGGCCACTACTACGCCGTCACGTCTATGCGATGTAGCGTGCGCAGAATGAGTAGCAGTCATTTCATGTAGGTTCAGAAAGTGTGATCACTTTGCCTGAAGCACATACTTGTGTGTGCGGCATAGGGTAAACGATCAGCAAGTGGCACTAGCTACGCATTCATGAATACGCGATTGTCTGATCTTTTTGATAGTTGAGGAAATAGGATTGGGTTTATAACGGATGATCTCTTGAACTGGACTGCTGGGTAGTTTCGAGCATGTTAACTGAGATAGACCATTAGTGATGCAATTACGCGTCCTGGACTCAAAAATGACGACGAGTTCGGAGGAGACGGGTGTTCAATAACAGCGGTGAGTATTTCTTGAAGTGTAGATCAAGGGACAGGGAAATATACCAAAGCGGCAAGTGAAACAGTTAAGAGACAAGTGGAGGAAAGGGGACCGGTGACAGATGGGGGCACGGGGACACAGTGGCAAACGAGAGAGAAGATGGAAATCTCAAAATATGGGACAATGAAGACGTGTCATCCCAACTTATTCTTCACCTTGGTTGAACAAGGCTAGACTACCCAACATTCTCAGATGAATCTCCACATCCTCGGAAGAAAAGGAAACTTCTCGTAGAATGTCAAGGGTAGAACAGCGCCACAGACAGAACAATCCCAGTCTAGAAATTTGGGGGGCACCTTTCTCGCCAAGGAACTTTGACGGGGGGATATTATTAGCAGCTCCTGTCTGGGGAAAGCTGGTCCATAGATTGATTAGATTGATAAGATGCGATTGTCATGACCGCCCCGAGATCGGACGCTTTTTTAAACAACGCGCCGTGTTTTCTTAAATAACTCGCACTATTTATTGGGACTGCTCGGGAAATCGATCAAAATAGGAATGAGGTGTACGTAACGAAAAAAGCTCTCGTTTTGCGATCTGGTAGGTGACGCCGCATCTTGCTCCGGCTGCATTGCAACATCGAGGCCAAAAGGTGAAATCTGCTCGTCTCATGACGAGAAAAAACGCGTGGGGCAACGAGTCTCAGGGGAGCCTCTCAAAACCCCCGCGCTCTCGCATAGCCACGGGGCAGCACCATATGTACAGAAAGAGTGGCTTACAGCAGCTCGCAGACCGCCGGGTCTGTTGTTCCCTATTGTTGCACCCTCAAAAGGAAAAAACGGAAAACTTCAAAAGTCACGGGCCCACTTGGCTTAGGCTGAGATCACAGGGGGAAAAACACACCTCACTTCACCGGGAAGGTTCCTGGCTTTCTCACCATGGAAGCAAAAAGAGGGGCGTATCCAGAAGCTGTTATCCATGATGGGCTCTTTGCACGGTTCAACTGTACCTTACCCTACAGATACTAGCTCGTCAGAACCGGCAAACTCTCCATGGGCCATCATCAAGTGACGCACCTTTGACGAAGAGATTGGGCTAGGCTTCGCAATCACCGATTTCTCCCCCTTGACCTTGGCAGAAGACCAATCTATGAGCCTTTGACGTATCGCCAGATTTGTACTGTAGCTCTCGTTAGCCGCAATGACTGTTTCCGTGCTTGTATCTTGAAGAACCCACGTCAGATTCCTCTCCTCTCGTCCGTTTCTTCTCTTCTCCCCGCTTCACAAGACTCGGTAATCCACTTTCTCACCTTCTCCATCAGCAGCCGAAACCCTTGCCTGTCACACTTGATTCGGGGAAAAAGAAACATTGTCTCTCTCTTGGCGAAGCAGCCATCTTTTTCTCTCCCATCCTTCCTCACACACACACACCTATCCTGCGCCTGTTCTAGCCCGCTTGAAAAAAAAGTCCCGCTTTCTATCCCGGCTACTTTCCGCTCCCCGGCTTGCCTCGACCGCCGGGCTGCATCGGCCAAGCTTCGGAAGCCCCCGTTACTTATCAGATCCTGGGGTTTGGAAAGAACAGCGACAGACCAGGGCTCACACTGTACGGAACAAGAGACAGAAGGGAAAGAAAGAAAGGGACAAGTCAAAATTTAGCCCCAGCCATGGCGCGCTTTGTGGATTTGGATGAAGAGGAAGACGCTGGGGCGGGCCCTGCGGGTGGTCCTCGTGCTGGGGGCGCCCGAGCTCATCATGAGGCCGCCGCGCCGCCGCCTTTGCCCATGCCCGTGCCGGTCCCGATGCCGGGTCAGCTACAGTTACAACATGACGCCGACCCCCAGCTGCAGCAGCTCTCCCAGAAAGAGCAGCATCTCCTCCTGCTCAAGAAACTTCACCTGCTGTCCGCCAACGGCCGGAATGGACCTTGGTCGCACTCCCTGTACAACCCAGAGCCGATAGGCACCATGGACTCTTCCACTTTCAGGGCGCCCGTCACGGACGCGATGCAGATCTATCCGTGAGTTGGATCCCCTTTCCCTTTGTTATGATGCCCAATGCCTCAATGATTCATTCCTTGAAGCTGTCCCGCCCATCATGAGATGTTGCCAGCGCCTCGTGTCTCGTCATGATAACCCTCATACTGACCCCTGACCTAGCATCGCCGTCGCCGTCGCTTCCTCCATCGATCTAAACACTCTCGATGCCCTCTCCCGCACGTGTCGCCTAATCCATCATGGCCTTCTCCAGTACCGCACCATCCTCCTTGCTTCCACCCTCCACTGCCGTAACGAGAGCATCCCCGTAGATGGCTCCGAAACCTTTCGCTACCGCGCTCGCGCTGGCAATTGGTTCTACATGGAGGATGGCCGTAGCTACAACGGCAAGTCGGGCGACTGCGCCCGTGACATGGTTGGCGAGTGCCGTAGATGCGGCGAAGTGATATGCAGGGTACGTGCATGAGCCTGCGAGCAGCCGAAGCTGTTAGGCCGCAGTGCAGACGCTGACCGTCCGTGTTTAGAACTGTGCCATCAAGCCACCGGCTCCTGTCGCTCTGCGTGAGAGGCATAGGAGGCTCTGCAAGCCTTGCGTCCACGCCCCGATAGCAACCCTCGCCAAACCCCCTCTGGATCCTGACCTTCCCCTCTCCTCAGAGGCTGTGTCGCGACAGATTTGCAACTGTGCAGACGCGGGCGTTTGGTTATGTCAGCCATGTGGACGAAGTATCCGCGGTGCCGATCATGAATACCAACGGTATGTCGCTATTGTCCCCGGTCCAGGATGCGCAAGACTAACAATGGTTTCAGCATCTGGCGCTGGCGAAACCAGTATGGCGAGGTTCTCGGAGGTCTCGGTACTGGCATTGGCGAGGGAGACCGAGGCGTCATCTGCGGCCGCGAGGCAGACTGCTGTGCGGCTAAGGAGCGCGAACAGCAGCTGGACTGCGACGCCGAGGACGCCCGGGACGGAAACGTTGCGACTCCGGGCGGCACGACCCACCCGGCGCCGGTGGATGCGCTCATTGACGAGCTCCGCCTCACCCACGAGCGGACACCATCTCCGTCCCTCGGCCCGGGCTACCTGCGCCACGAGATCGAGGGTATCGGTGGTATCGTAAAGCGCAAGCGTGTCCGTATGGTGCGTGTCGGTCACTGTGTTCCCGAGTGGGAGGATGAGCGTGGTAGCGGCAGCCGCGTGCTGGGCCGAGAGGTCCGGGGCGTGCGCCGAAGCTGGTGCGGCTGGTGCTGGCGTGTCATCCCCGGCGAAAAAGACTACCTCAACGAGCCACCTTCATCATCATCTTCGAGCTCAGGAGGCAGTCGTCGAACGTCAACGTCTACCACGAGATCGAATGAGTTCAAGTTGAGTCGTGGTGAGCTGCAAGACATTTAGTGGACCTTTTCTTAAAGTATATGGTGGATCTACCTGCACCTTGAAGGTGCATGGATTTTGCTGTCAAATACAGCAGTTACGTATAGGTTGATTTTGGTAGAAAGAGGGCTCTCGCGGATTCAAATGGCATATAAGATCCATGGATAATAACGTGGTGGTGGGGTGACAAGAGACCCTGGCAATAGGGGTAAAATACACAAGGCTGTTCGCTTGCATTTGGGGGAGTTCTTGGTATTTGGCAGTTATACAAAGTGATTTTGCCCATGCGGCCCGGGCTCCAAAAGATCCGCATCTCTCCGTGCTTCCTCACGCCACACATAATCCTACATGCGCCCCGGAAGGTCTCGTATGTTTGTACAGGTCCGTTCCGCCTTTGCTGCGCCGCGCTGCCCTCGATGGCGTACTCGGTAATATTTTCTCTACAACTCGCCGCGGTAAAGCATCTCTGTCCTCCGCTTGCGGTCCTCCCTTGCTTTGGTCCGGATAGCACCCCACCTAGCCTCCCTCCGCTCTTGCTTGGCCTGGAGGGCCTTGAGATGTCCTGCCGGTGCCGGCGCAGCCATCTTGACAAAGATTGTTGAACAACCAAACTTCTCAGCAAGCTTGTTAACACTCCAGGTCACAGGGTCCTCTGCCCGCAGTCTCTTCATCTCTTGAATATCGGCAGCCTTGAGGTTGTAATTGGGGTCTCGGCGAGGATAGTTCATCTTTGGAGGTAGTTTGCCTTCGGCGGGAGGGGCCACAGGTGAGCCGGGAGTGTGACGGAGGCGTGTGATGGCGGCTCGTCGCGCATCATTAGGAGGGAGGAAGAGGAATGGCGTGTGTAGGGGAGAAGCCTCGGAGGCGGGGGGGTTGTAGATGATGGAGTCGGCGGCGGGAAAGGCGGTCTTTCGGTCGGGTTGAAAGGATTCGTGAGGAGCAATCTTGAGTGACCGCTTCGTTCGAGCCGTTGTCTTGTGACCACGGCAAGGAATGAGAGGAAGTCCTGAGGCGGGGGACTTGAGTAGCCGGGCGGCTGGTCGGGCGAGGCTTCGGAACTCCATTGTGGCCGATGAAGTCGAGTGTCGTCGGGGAGTCGAGACAAGAGGTAAGAAGAAGAAGTGGCAGAATTGAAGAAGATGACAACTTCTCACAATGGCCTCGTTGACCGGGCTGAGGGCGATTGGCCGCGGCAATTGACGTTCGTGCGGTCTGGAGCTGGACCCTCACGAGCACATTGAAGTCGAAGATCTGAAGTTTCTGCCACTACGCTTACCTAAGGTCCTGCTTACCTAAAAGTTTTGAATTGACACAGTCACGTGGGAGATCAGCCACTAAGTCACATGACAGTCACGAGATACCTGGCAGACTGAGCTAAGCTCAGGACCAGCGGGCCGATGACGTCGAGGCCAGCAAAGCCCCTCGGTGGCTAGTTAGTGAACCCCTCTGTGGCTTGACCTTCCCGCTCGCATGCCACGCATTCACGTATCCCAAAGCTGACGAGGCCCTTGTTTCATTTGGTCAATCAAGCAAGATCTGCTGTCCCCGGGAAGTCGGGAGACGGGGAAGCAAACGGCCCCTTATCGGTGGCGAATTGCGGCAGGGGAAAAGGGGGCTTCCCGCAAGGGTCCTGCTTGAGAGCCCGGGGGACCGTGACAGATGGGGAAGCCCAATAATGTACCTGAGATGTCACCTTTTCTGGTATTGTTGATGTTGTTCGGGAGCCAAAAGCAAACTATTGTAAACGAGGGATAAGCAGGCTCCCTCTTCGGCCCCTCGTGGGCAACTCAGCTCGGCTGCCAGCATGTGCGGGCAGCGGACCCTGCCCCTTATTAGCCTATTCTGTGCTGTTCTGTCAGGGCAGGATGAGGGAGAGCCCTGAGGGAGTTGTCACGAGGTCATAGTTGGTAGCGGGGCTGTCGCCGGGTTGGTGACGGGAGAGGGGGGATGTGATGAGGGATGTGACCAAGATGACCGATAGTGCCCAACCGGATTAAGGAGGGCAGGGCAGGGAAGAACAGGGCAGAGGATGCACCTTGGTACACGGAGAGGAATGATGAGCAAAGCATCAGGTACTGGAATAGAAACCGCATGTTGTCGAGGCTGTGTGAGCGTGTAAGCAGAAGCTGGCAACGGAGTACAGCGCAACACAGGTGAGGCATAACGCGACGACCCAGCCCGATCTCAGCCCATCGGATCGGGGTCATCTGAGATAGGGAGTCAGTCGTGGCCCATTTCTTTCCATTGTTGCTTTTTGGGACGGCACTGGCTTTTTTTCTTATTTGGATGGGTTCCACGGGATATTGGGCGAGGCATGGTTGGCTGTGCGATGTGCTCTGTGCCTTGCCTTGCATGACTTGCTTGACGAGATGCTCCCATGTCCAACCTATGCATATCAATTCATGCAGTGCTGTGCCGAAGATGTAAGAGTAGGGCATGGACATGGGCAAGGCGCAGCGGGCCAACAGAGGGTTGGAGAGCGGTGGAATTGTAAAACGCGAGCCGAGTCTGAGCTGGGCTGGGCCTAGAAGCATTGGACGTCGAGTATGATGGCCTAGACGCTGGTTCCAAGCAGGTTTTTGTGATGCTCGAATGGTGTTGTTGTCGGGAACCTCGTGGCGCCCGCATGTTCTCGTCTCGTGCTCAAAAGCTCGAGCTCTGGAATTAAATCTCTCGTCAGGCCTGACGGGTTATCACTTTCCTGTAAGACTCACAGTTGCCCCATAGTGGCCTTGATAGTGCAATCTTTTGCCGCTACACGTTTGATCCCGTGCCTTGGTTGAGGTGCGCTGATCCTTCAGAGCACACACAGGTTGACGAGACTCGACGTTCCAAAGCCACCTACGCCGTCGGGCCCCTACCTGCCTTACCTGCCCTTCCCGTCAACTCTTCCCCCTCCCTCTCTCACTCCCGTCTCTCGACTCTTCTTCTCCCTTACCACGAAGGCAAACAGACAATAAGAAAACCCTGTCGCTGACGAAGCGAGAGACAATCAGCAAAGAAAGCAAAACACAAACAACAAACCTTGCGTCGTTCGCCCTCCGCAAGAGTTAACGGCTCCTTGCCGCAGCAATAGCGCGCCCAGCAGTCTCAGCCGCCCTGCCCTCTGAGGCTCGCATCCACTAAATCCACACGCTATCTCACGGGGGCTGTCTGGCTTTTAAACCTGGGCTGCATCCGCCGAGGATTTCGTCGACGCCCAAGATATCACAAGTTCTCTCCTTGTCGTTGACCTGATCGACCTGGAACCTCGAAAGTCCCGACCGCCGTCCACCTAACCTGATTGCGTCACTCGTCCCTCCGAGAGTGGCTCCCCCTTCCGAACCTCGATACCCAGCAAGCCCAGAGCAAAAGACGGCGGCAGAACGGACAACGGCACTGCCGTGATTAGCTGGTCCCTAACAACTAGCGCTGGCCGCAGCGGGTCCTGCCTCAAGTGTTGGATCGGGAACTACGGACTGTTACAGGTCACAGCCTCTAGGTATGTGCAGCATCTAATATTCAATGTCTCTCCCGTCCTTGAAGGGCAGCGTCACTCTAGGTCTCAGTGCCGCACGGCCGCTTTGACAAAAGTTTTTTGTGATATTTCATTTCGAGATTTTCCTCCTGATCTTTACTCTGTTGTTGTCCCGGCTCGTTGCTCCTCTCGCTTGCCGACCCAGATCTGCATTCCCAACCCTCGTCACTAACCCAACCTTGTTTCCCAGCCAGTCACCCAGACAACTTTCCTCTCTACACGGCCAAAAGTTCCTGCCACGCACCTTCAACCACGGCCACCGTCATCGTTTCTCGCCGTTTTACACGTTGGCTCATCTATCAACATGAGCCTCGCCGAAGCAGCTCCCATCACCCGCGGTGACCCATACGCCCCTGTCGATGCCGCCGACGACCAGCGATTAGGCGACTCGACACCTCGAGCTAGCGACTTCATGACGGAGCCAGACAGCCAAACGGGAGACGCGAAGAAGGATCCCAAGAGCAAGAAGCGTAGCTTCTTTGGTTTCGGCAAGAAAAAGACACCTTCTCTCACCAAAGCCGAGTCCCACAGCGAGTCCAAGCCCGAATCCGAATCCCAATCTGAACCCAAGTCCCAGTCCCAGTCTCAGACTCCCTCACACTCGAACTCGGCCGCCGCGAGCCCGCCTCTGATGTCCCGGGATGCTTCAAAGCTCTCTTCGACAGCGTGGAGCGCGCCCAGTGACCAGGCCTTTGTCCTGCCTTCGTCTCCGGGCCGCGGCTTCAGCGGCTCTCCACGACTTTCCTCTCCTGCGACGTCACAGATCTTTGAGCGTGATGTCCAGGATAGCACCGTACTGAAGCCGAACTCCCCGGCGATCCCGACACACATCCAGACCGAAAACTATATCCCCCCCGTGCTCGACGACGCATCCGAGGCCATCACGAATGAGAAGCTTGACCCTGACACGGTGGAGATTGTGACGCACAGCTCGCATCAACCCGCCGCCGTGACGGTTACGGGGGCCAGCAACGGCCTTCCATTGTACGACCAGTCAGCCAGTGAATGGGCAGCAGAGCTCGCCTCTTTTGCCGATCGAGATGCTGTCTCGGCCGACAACGCCTCCAACTACGGGTCTCTCGACTCCTCCGACGTCCGCCGATTATCCTTCATCTCGTTTGCCGATGTTGTACAAGCGGAGCACAACCCCCCCGCGGGCGTTGCGAGCTCCCGTGACAGCATCCACCTCGCAGGGCTCACGTCTCTGCCAGCAGCGGTCAACCGATCTCCCTCGCCCATTCGATCTCCAGTATCGAGTCAGGGGCCCGAGAGCCCTCCCACAAGCAACCCTGGTAGTATGAAGGGTATTGAGTTGAGCCCGCCTCGCAAGCCACTGGGAAGTCCCACCAGCACGACCAACCTCAAGCTCAGCGTTGGTGGAAACGACCTCAACATTGAGACCATGAGCCAAGCTCTCCGACGGACGGGTAGCACCGATCTGAGCAATGTCCGCAGCCATCCTACAAGCCCGATCGAGGGATCCAACCTTCGTTGAGGGTGATATGAGATGGAGAAGATTTGGGGAGACGAGATGATATCCACACAGCAGCTGCAACACTTTTACTATTTGGTGATTTCACTTCACATTATTCACTTCAACCACGGTACCCCACGGGGATCGTCATTTTGATAGGGATCGATCGAGCACCGGGGACTCTGGAATCTGGCAATTGGGAGTTGGAAGAGAAAGTTCGTTAGGCGTCGAAATACTCTACGCGCACTACCGGGATTACGCACATGTTATACTTTTCTTGGTCTTTGTTTGTGCTTTGCTATCATGGAAACTGCAAATATTCTGCAGATGAAAGGTGATGGTTCAAGGTCCAATCAATTCGTCAATTTACTTTTACGTCTTTATTCCTCCGAAAGCGGTCTCGTCAGGGAGACTGTGATGGCAGTGAGGTAACGGCCGACTTTTCTTTGCGTTACCTCGATTGCAGTTCTTAGCAAAGGAGTGGAAAGGGGGAATGGTGATGGTGGGGGACAGACGCATGCTGCACATGTATCCAATATCACATTTGGCACACCCACAAGGGATTTCCCTCGTCACACAGAATGAGTACAACCACGTCCTTTTCCGAGACTACAGCTTCGAAAGGCGAGATATATGCATCAGCGGATAATCGTGACGCCATGGAGACATGACAGCCGAGACTCTGATGAATTGACTCTGTTGTAGACATGTCATGAGGAAGTTTGCTCGGACGGCGAGACCGTCGAGTCTATCACTCATCTCTAACAGCTGAGGCTTGATCCGTAAAAGCCACAGATGATATTATACTTTGAAACCTGACGACAATAATAGAAAAAAAACATCATTCACAAGCACAGAAGTCTCGAGCAGACACGGGAAGGGGTTCGTGTTTGCCGAGATTATGAGGGAGATTCTCGTCCCGGGTCAAGGGCTCCGCGATTACACGGAATGCCGAGTTTACTCGCAGCCGTGCATGCCATGCCATGTTGCAGGCAGACGACACCCAGTTCGACTTGCCTTTCATGATGTGGAGGACGGGGTGGGCTGGAACCGGTGGTGTGGCACCACATGAGACATGGATATCTTGAGTCTCTCTCAGGAGGGACATGTTGGGGCGGACGCCAGGAACAGGAGCACAGTTGAGGCTGTTCAAAACGGAAGCGGTGTGTAATTGTAAAACTGGTTTGCGTAAGGGCCTCTGGTTGCCTGTGTGTTGCCTACATATATGAACTGATGTCTCCAACTCTTGGGTCGAGAGATGGGCTGTGCTTAATTGCCCAGGACCTCTTTCACGGCAAACATGGGCCCGCACGCTTGTTTTCTGGGACAAGGTGGGCTAGGGTAAAAAAAAATCTATGTTTAGGAACCTCCAGTAATTGGTTCATTGCCCATGTTGGGTGTATTTTCCTTGCAACAAGAAGAGTTTAAACACCCCCTGGCTTGTCTCGGTGCTGGAATATCACACGGTTAGGTATGATCAAGGGGGGGTTAGAAAAAAACCGGACGAAAAGAACCGTAACAATAAAAAGGAAAATAAGGATCTGAGCGGGAAGATGCGCTCTCGCGTAAAATGTAGCTCTGCATTGCTGCAGTAGCATTTTTATGTGATTTACAAAAAAAAAAAGCAAATGCAGCAAAAGGGAGAACCCCTGACAGCCTGTGAGATCCCTCAAAGCAAGATTTGAGGCCCTTTTTTCTCCAAGATGCGACACGTGGGAGCGTTCCATGCTGGCGGGACAGGACAGAGCCAACAGCTTTTTGTGTCCTTTTCTTGTCGCGTGGCTTTTGTTGGATCTTCTTCAGGGGTTTGATCGAGGTGATTTAGACACTGTGCTCTTGTCCGTTGCAGAATCTTGAGGAGATTATCGTCATTGCTTTTGGAACATGTATCTATGTACTCGATGTGGTCAGGCTCCATTGGGCTCGTTGGGTCACGAGAGGAGGAGATAATGTGAGTGAGAGCTGAGTTGAGGTTGACCATCCATAGTAAACGGTTCAGGTTCGTGGCTTTTGAGGCCACCCAGCTACTTACTAGCCAGGAGTAATGCCGAGACCATCATTGGGCTCTAAAGGGTAGGCCCGACGACTGCTTTCTTTTTTTGCCCGACAAGAAGGTCTAGTAGAGGCGCATATCGCGGCCAGTGATATTATCGTGGGACATCAATCGCCCGTCAAAACCGGTGCTAGTCAAAGATGACCGGGTTGAATTTTCCTTGCTGACCACTGACAAGAGACGGAGCAAAGAGCCGATGTTACAAAAGAAAAGGCCCTGTTCGGCTTGCGCTAGCGGCTGCTCAAGTCTGAGTGCGAATACAGAAGCAAGAAAAGGCACGATTATCATAAACGGACCAGTCGCATTTGTTCCTGCGTGAATCGGGGAAGAATCACATCCTGCCCGGAAGATGTTTTCTTTTTCTCTTCCTTTTTTTTCTTTTCTTGATTCTTCAACGTCCGAGCGCTCCTTTTTTGCCCTGTTTCTGTAGCTCTTGTCAGAGTCAGTTGGGCTAATCACCATGTAACTCAACGCGGGTCGAGTCGACCCTCTCCCATCCCGCTGGAGGCTAGTGAACGTTGAGATTGGATCCCTGGCCATGGACGATGATGGGCTTTGGTCCCTTGTTCCCGGTGGCCCCCGTGGCCGTGCTAGGATTTCGTCTTAGCACGAGAGACGGCCTGCCTCGTGAGCTGGGGCCAGGGGGGGTAAAAGCCTCTGTCACAATAAGACGTGCATTGTCTAACAGAGTTTGTAGTAGGTCTTCTCGATTATTCTTTCGACCCATCTTTCACGCATTGAGTGCCATTTACTAGGGGGAAGAAACCATCCGAGGGATCCCTGCTCCGTGACGAAAGACGGTAGCATCCCCCACTGGGCGCGGATGCCGTGGGCTCCTCTCTTGAGAAACAAACTGGGCTTACAGGCGACATGGGATGAAACCTCGTCCAAAGGGAAAGGGTTGCTTGGCGAGAGGTGAGTGGCTAGAGTACCCGGAGGGGCGGTGTCTAAAGGTGGTGGCACAAGAACGAACAAGAAGGGCTGACGGAACATTCTATACTTTTGCTTCTAGACGTACACGTCTGAGGGCTCAGGGGTTTGACTGCTGATGTGATCCATAGGAAAGGAAGCTCCGCCGAGTCAATGCAAGAAGAGTACTTTACAATTGTAGTCACAGAGGAACCTCGTCCAATTCGCAAGGGGATGGAACAAGAGTGCTCCATCTACAAGCTCCACCTCTCCACTGAGAACTGGGACCAGGGCCTCTTCTTGGTGCGTACCTCCTCCTCCTCCCCCTCCACTGCTCCGGGTTCTTATCCCCGGTCAATTTTTTGACGATAACGTCGTCTATGGTGCTAGCGATCCTTTCTTGGCGTGGTGGTCCTGTTCCGGTCTGTGTTTCTACTGCGACTCGCCGATTATTCATCTAAAAGAAAGAAAAAAAAAACCACTAGATAATTAGACAAGCATCTCGCTACGGCCCGCCTTGGTGTCTCGGGGTCACCCTCGCTCGCCTGTTTTCCCCCCTCCAAGCGTGGAACAGTAGCAGAAAAGGGTTTCTGGAGAAACAAGAAGAAAAAGTTTCTGGGCAAAGCAGGCCTAGAAAGAAAAAAAAAAAAAAGCCAAAGAGGGCTGCATGGCGTTCCATTGGAGTCCCTTGTGTGATCGGCAGGAAACCCGTCATTCGCTGTGTTCCCCCGCTTCTCGAAGCCAGGCCAAGACGGAATAAGCAAGTCGAGGAGATATTCTGCTTTTTCTTCTTCTCTTCCTTTCTTGCTTCCTTTTTACTTCTTGGAATTATTGTAAACATCATCACTTCGAGTCTTGCTCAATCCGGCAGTTGGCTTCGGTTGGGCAACAAACCTAACAAGGGCATTGTTCACTCACACCAGACCCAGACTGACTACCTACCCAAGCATCTACACAAGAGCTCTGTCCCGTCCCGTCCGGGGGTGGCTGGAATCCCGGTGCCTGCGCTTGAGCCTGTGCTTGCTTGACTGTGGGTTTGTGTGTCCCATCCTATCATCCATGGGCTCCATCAACTGGCGCTGAAACGTACCTCGACTGAAGCTACCTACTGAAAGTGCGTGTGTGGCGACCTGGACCTGGGCTACCTAGACTATTCTACCTACGGGTCAAAAACCGAACCAAACCCACGCCCACGGACCCCAACTCCCGTCGTTCGCTCACATTGGATTCAATTTGATCCATTCATCGGGCCTGGCCTCGGGGTGTAGTAATTTCTACCCTCCCTTCCCGTGGTCCCCCAGTCCCAGTCCGGTCCAGGACTGTTCTGTGCTGTATCATACAAGTTCGAGGCCACTCACCGCACATTTTCAATCCCTCTTAAAACCACCTGACGACGACCATTTTATCTGAGCGCGCACGCGTATTCTTGTTCGTCCCATCTGATCTGGTTTGGTCTCGGAACTTGCCATCCATCACAACCCTCCCGTCCTGTCCGTCGTGCAGTGCAGATGAGCATGCTCAGCTGCCGGTCCCGCGCGTTCCCCTCAGCTTTACATTCTCTGCCGAGACTAAGCCCTCCTCCCCGCAACCGGTGATTGTGCCATTTGGATCTCTTCCTCAACAACCCGGCAACGAAGAGTCCTGCAACAATTTACACCTCTTTTTTTTTTCTGCCGCTGCGACATCGATAGCCGACCACCGAGACCCGTCAGACCCCGCGCGATAGCGAATACAACCTCACCTATACGCCGTCCACACTGTACTCCGACCCGAGGAACAAGCACCATCCACACCCACATCCAGCCCACCATCGTCGCCGCCTTATTCGACTCCTCCTCCCTCCTCCTCAGGTCTTCAATGCGGGACGAGCGTGCGCATGCAGATGTGGATCGGCAATGGCATAGGCTTGCCACCGCTGGATATGGACGGACAAGCCCACTTACGACCTGGCGCCTCTAGCGACTCTCTGACCTGGAATCAGACCTCGAGCTCCGAGCTCAACCCCCCGCGCGACCCCAAGATGGAGCGCTCAAGCGCCTCCAACCTGAGGTCCGCCTTTCGATCTACCCTCATCAACGCCGCCGGCACCATTCGTGCAGTCACCCCCGAGCCCGTCGAGCCACCGACCCTCAGCGTCTCTGGGGACTCTCAGCAATCCTCCCGCGGAGCTACCTCGCAACAGAGCTCGCCGCGGACCATTCCCTCGGGCCCTTCGAGGCGACAGGGCATGATATTCAATGATGTCTTTAGTGAATCGTATGAGAGCAGCGAATCCAGTCCCCCGCGGCATCTGCGGCATACGAGCGGGAGCTTGCGGCCTAGGACGCGCACCATGGACACCTCGATGCTAGCCCAGAGGAGCGTACCTCCTACCTCAGAACGACATCGCGTTGGTAGCGTAAGCTCCTCCGGATCATTACATCCTACAGACGAACCAAAACTGCAGTCCGGTTCGCTGGACTCACTGCACCATGGTGCTATCTCGGTACGGGAATCAATAGCAGCCGCCAAGGATAAGAAAAATAGCCGAAGACTTATGAAGCGGCAATCGTCTCGTCCCACCTCTCCTCTTATCTCGCCTCCGCCGACAGTCGACTCGCTACCGCTACCCATCGCCACCGACGACGCAAACAAGGTTCTTCTCTTAATGAGAACACTATGTGGCCGGATGCGCGGTGAAATCGAGTACCAGGGTGAGACGGGAGGACCATGGCACAGCGGCGTGGCTTATATCGAGGAGGAAAAAGGATGTCTCATGTTTGACTCGGGCCAGAACGGCCCGTTCCATATCCCTCTGGTATCTGATCTGCGCGGCTGCAGGGTCCTCCCCGTGGATTATCCTGAGTTGACCAAGGAGTGTCTGGAGCTTGTGTGCCTCCAACCTCCGGTGGAAATTCTAATCTGCCCTTTGGTGACGGAAGAGTTTGATCTATGGCTGGCAGCCTTGCTCTGCTGGCAACAGCTACGCCCAACGGGCGTGAAGCTCACCAACGGTAAACCAGCCAGCCAGGTATCGCCGATGAGACCGGAGCTCCGGAGACATGGCTGGTCACAAGAAAAGCACAGGCCCACGAATATCATCAAGGTTGGAAAGGTTATGCTGTGGGACAAGGGCCTCGCCGTCTCACCCCGGGCGATCGTTAAGCGGCCGTCGACTAGGGATCTTCGCTCACCGACTACCTCGTGGAGAAGAGTGTCGTGCATTCTGCAGGATAATGGAGAGTTCAAGTTGCTGACGGAGAATGACGTTACTGTTCTGTCCATCATCGACCTATCACAACTCTCACGATGTGCCGTCCAGCAGCTCGACCGAACAGTGCTTGATGAGGAATACTGCGTTGCCATCTTCCCCATCTATGCATCGACATCGACACATCTTTCCATTTTCCGGCCAGTCTACCTTGCTCTCGATAGCAGGGTTCACTTCGAGGTCTGGCTGTGCCTCCTGAGAGCATATGCAGTGCCGGATATCTACAAGCTCGATGACCCCAACGCCTCCCAAATATTGGAGCTGGACGATCTAGAATCAGAATACGAGGGCGAAGTGTTTCGACTCGAAAAGACGATCAGCGTCAGGGTTACAGAAGCCAAGATCAAGGCCAAGCCGAGTGGGTTTGAAACACCCATACCAGAGAGGCCGGGACGTCCGGAGCCGGATCCCCTGGTCGGCAATTACCTAGCCGAAGTTATACTGGATGGCGAAGTTCGTGCGAGAACCACGACGAAGACGGCGACCAAGAATCCATTCTGGCGCGAGGAGTGCGAGTTTACCGATCTGCCCCCAACGACACCGTTGTTATCTGTTGTGTTGAAGAGGGTAGAGGGAAATCTCGACAGCTCGAGCAATCTTCTCCAAGCTTCTGTGGGACTGCCGAGAACTCGAAACCTGCAGGAGTTTGTGGTTGGCGCTGTTGACATTGCACTTGAGCAGCTGGAGCGTGGCAAGGATACTGAGCAATGGCTTCACATCTACGACGAAAAGCACCAGTCAGTTGGACAAATGCTGATCAGAGTGACACATGATGAACACGTCGTACTCTTGTCGAAAGAATATCAGCCCCTGTCGGACATACTTCACCGCTTCCCTGCAGGCTTGACGAACCAGGTTTCTGCGGCTCTACCGGGACAACTGCGACGCCTATCGGAACTATTCCTCAACATCTTTCAGGTTTCAGGGTCTGCTAGCGAGTGGCTGATGGCACTTGTGGAGGACGAAATCGACGGCATTGGAAACCAGGCTTCGATGAAGAAGTATCGATTTAGCAGCCGCCTCAAGTCAAACGACTCTATTGACTCGGGAACCGATCGGGAGCTGATTGTGCGAGATATGAGCAAGTCTTTGGCTGGGGAAGCCAACCTTCTTTTCCGAGGCAATTCGCTGCTCACTCAGTCTCTCGAGTTTCACATGAGACGCTTGGGCAAGGAGTATCTGGAGGACATCCTACAGGAGAAGCTCTTTGAGATCAACGAGATCAATCCGAACTGCGAGGTGGATCCCAGCAAGACTCCCCATGAGGGAGATCTTGATCAACACTGGACTGTGCTGATTCACTACACGACCGAGGTGTGGAAATGCATCGCCAGCTCGGCCAACCGACTCCCCCCTGAGCTACGGCATGTTCTCAAGTACATCCGCGCTGTTGCTGAAGATCGTTACGGTGACTTTCTCCGTACCGTCACGTATACTTCAGTGTCTGGATTCCTGTTCCTCCGGTTCATCTGCCCGGCGATTTTGTCACCAAAGTTGTTCAATCTTCTACGCGACCACCCTCGACCTCAAGCGCAGCGAACGTTCACTCTCATTGCGAAGGCCCTGCAGAAGCTAGCGAACCTGTCGACATTTGGCAAGCGCGAGGAGTGGATGGAGCCAATGAATCGATTCTTGAACGTACAGCGACAAGCTGTCCGTGACTTTATCGATCAGGTGTGCAGCATTCCTGCAGACCGCAACGCAATCATTGTTCCGGCAGGTTACAGCACGCCCGTCACCATCCTTGGTCGACTCAGTCCCACCTCCAAGGAGGGCTTCCCGAGCCTTCCGTACCTGATTGACGACACGAGGAACCTGGCTGGCCTGGTCAAGCTTTGGGTGGACGCGAACCCAATTGACGACAAGAAGGATGAGGTGGATAACGAACTCCTCGCATTCAATGACGTCTGCTTTGCTCTACAGCAACGTGCCGATGCCTGCTTGGCCAAGGTTGAGACGGAGCGCGCTCACGAAAGCGCCTCATACGCAGCCACAGACGACCTGACTGAGTCTATGGAACAGGCATCCCTGATCGAGTCGCTCTCCATCTCATATGGTGGCTCATCCACAGCCTGGAATGACGTCTACGAGCCTACTCCAGGCAGCTCTGGCAGCGAAGTGGCCGACGAGAACAACAGCAACAACACGGCGACACGTAGTCGTCGACGCAGCAAGGAACGCCGCCGGCACCACCGAGAGGGTTGGGAGCACCGCAAGCCCGGTGGTCTGCGGCATGCGAGCGCGAGCGCCAGCAGCACGCTCAAGGCCAAAAACGGACGTATGGGACGTACCATTCTCAGCGGCATCATGCGCATCGGCGGCCGCGGAGAAAGCCCCGAGTCCAAGGAGCCACGAAACAACAAGTGAAGGGATATGACATGACAGTTTGCACCACAACAGCATGATGGAGAGCTAGTTCTCTCTACAAACCTCACGACTTGATGATGAAGAACTAAGAAAGGACCATTTTTATACCACACACACACAATTCCCCCCCCTTTTTTTCCCTTGTCTCATACCCCTTTCTACCTTTTTTTTTTCCTATATCAACAACACGAGCATTGGGATGTGGGGATACGGGGAGGTTGGCAAACATGATTTTACTCGCATGCGAGGCGTTTTTTATCTTTCCTTTGTATGGTTGAAACATTGACTCTCTTTCCACCTCGTGCGTCACCCTGATATCACCCTTAGGGGGGCAAAGCAAAAGGGTGCATGAGGTGAAACGAGAGCAATGTTTACACCTTTTTTTTTTTTTTTTTTGTTATGTTTGCCACGGGTGGCTTGGTGAGGCAAGGGGAAATACCACTTTTGTTGTTTTGATGCAGTTTTTCTCGCGTCAAGGTTGAATAGAAGAGATGGAAAGGTTTTGCATGGAATCAAGGTAGTCAAAGAAAGACTTTTTTGGGATGGGAAACTTGGGGCGTGGTTATTTGGTGTACCTCGGTTCATAGACAAAAAAGAACAAGACACAGAGCATGTCTATTGTGATGCCCAAGAGGTGTTTCCGAGTTGTTAGAGTTGTGACTATCAGGAGACGGATATATCTTAATGTGCATGTATCCGTAGACATGTCGAGAAGCAACAAGTTCACAACTCACAACTAGACATTGCACATGAAACGAGTCTTTGAATGTGGTTTATTGTAATTGGATGGTATCTCATTCGGCGCCGACTCCTACCCGCTGTCCCTGACAAGGTGCTGTTAACTTGAAAAAAGATGGATTTCCTCCCCTCCCTTCCATGTCATGTCTCAAAACATCGCCGATTTTAATGCTTGCTCTCCCTCCCTCCTTCGGCAACGGAGGCGCCTTCTATGTCTTTTTTCTTCGTCTTTTGCAAAAAAAAATCCTCAAGTCTTTAGGTAAAGAACTTCTTGTAGGCGGCCTTCTCCTTTGCGGCGCGGGCAGCGGCCTTGGTTCGGACCGCGTTGAGCTCCCTGGTGACGGCGGGGTCGTTGGGGGCAAGCTCGCTGGCCTGGGTCAGGTCACGCAGGGCAGTCTCCTCGTCCTTGAGACGGATGTAAGAAAAGCCTCGGCGGTAGAAAGCCTTGGCGCGGTCAGAGTCCTTGACACCACGAACGTCAAGGGCAGAAGAGGCGGCGCGGACGGCGTCGTCCCAAGCCTCAAGCTTAATGTTGAGCAGAGCCGAGTTGTTGTGGAGGGAGAAGCGGAGGGCTTCGAGCTCAGCCTTCAGCGAGTCGGGCTGGCCGTCAAGCTCGGGCTCCTCGTTGATATAACGCAGACCCTTCTGGTACTTGTCGAGGCCCAGAGAGAAGTTGCCAGACTTGAAGGCGGTGTTGCCGTAGTCCTTGCAGGCGGCAGCGATCTTGAGGACGGCGGGGGCATCGAGGGTGTCGGTGCAGTCCTCGGGAAAGTCCTCGTAGGGGTCACCGAGGGCGTCAGGCTGCTTGACGTCGGCGGCGAGGGCGGCGTCACCCTTGAGCTCACCACAGTCGGCAATCAGGGCCTCCTTGGCGGGACGGTCGCCCGACTGGGTGGTGAGGTTCTCGATCTGGCGGACGATGGACTTTCCGTTGAGGACCTCGCCAAAGACGACGTGCTTGCCGTCAAGGTGGGGGGTGGGGACGGTGGTGATGAAGAATTGGGAGCCGTTGGTGTCTATGGAGGGGTTAGTACGCGAGAGTGAGAAATCGCGGGGTACCATTGAAACATACTCGGCCCAGCGTTGGCCATGGACAAGAGGAACGGGCGCTCGTGCTTCTTGGGAAAGGCCTCGTCGTCAAACTTGTTGCCGTAGATGGACTCGCCGCCGGTGCCATCACCAGCAGTAAAGTCACCACCCTGGATCATGAACTGCTTGATGACGCGGTGGAAGATGGAGCCCTTGTAGTGGAGGGGCTTGCCCGACTTGCCGACGCCCTTCTCGCCGGTGCACAGGGCGCGGAAGTTCTCGGCCGTCTTGGGGACGAGGTCGGCGTACAGCTCCATGGTGATGCGGCCGACGGGCTTGCCGCCGAGGGAGATGTCGAAGAAGACGCGGGGTCGCGCGGGGGAATCGCCTTCGGACGCCATGATGGAGCTTGTAGTAGATGGGAGGGAGAGTCGAGCGGGGGAGAGAGAGTAAAGAGAGAAAGAGAGTGTAAGATGTCAGAGTGAGGTTCAAGGTGGGGGGGAAGAGTGTAAGGTAGATATTATTAGATGTCCGAGTCGTGTCGTTCAAGGTTGGGGCAGAGGCAGAGCAGAATCGGAGAGAAGGCAACAGAAGAGGGGAGCTTCCTTTCCACTTCCGGAAAAGTCGCGATGCAAGTGAGCCCAAGATCGTGCGCTTATAAGTGGGTAAAGCTGAGTGGGTTGTTGTTGTTTCTCTGACACAGTCTTGAGTTTGAGTCTTGAGAGGATGAGAATAACCGAGAGACAAGAGGCAGAGAGACAGAGAGAGCTGTGTGTAGTACTTGTACTTGTCTTGTAGTTGGTTATTAGTGGGTAGAAGCAACAGAGCCTGGTCGCCCTGCCCTGTGTTATCCAGCAAGCAAAGTGGTTCCGAAATAGCCCAGATTCGGACCAAGTCGAGAACATCAGCCTCGGGGCAATGCGGGGTATTCTGGTCTTGTTTGTCGTTTCTTTTTCCTCCTCTTCTCTTGTCCGGTAGAGAAAAGAGAAAAGAGGCCAACGACCAGCTCAGCCGGGTTACATGAGACGAGGCAAAGAAGAGAGGCCCTTAATTACAAGGGCAAACGATTCAGCTCGGCTCCTTTGAAAAGGAAAAGCCTCATCGACGTAAGCAAGCAACCAACAGCAACTTGAAGAGAGAGAGAAAAAGAGAGAGAAAAGAGACAACAAAGCATTGATTGACAGACCAGGGGGAGATGGGGGTGTACCCGGTCAGACAAGGCTATACAGCTACTATCGAGGGATCAAATATCAAGCCCAGAAATGCAACATGGTGAATCAGTATCGACTCGTTTGTTACACCAATCTTGGCATCCAATGGATGGAGAGCAAATTTTTCCTTTTTTTTTTTTGAGGCAGAGAGACAAACTACAAGATGTTTCAGACAATCAAGGGTATCACGACAGTCCAAGACACAATTCATTCCCCTCTCATACGCAGTCCTCAAAAAGCCATCATCTCACTCTCTTTCCCGCTGGAGGGTATTCACACCCGCCAACCCCCCGTGCCGCTCCCGGGTGGGACTCCCTAAACCCCCGCCAGCAGGGGATAGGGCTGCCGATGCGCCTACGCACGCCTGCGACGGCACGCAATACCACCAACGCAGGGCTTGCTTGCTTACCTGCTCCCTTACTGGTAATCCAGCGTTAGGTCGGAGCGGGCTTGGTTAAAATCTGCCCAACAGGGTCCCAGTCCGGTCGGCGCGGGAAGGGAAAGATGCAAGCAAGCAAACCAGCACACACACACATTTCCGAGACCCTTGATTCGCTACCCCCTGGGCCCCGGTCTGTCATTCAACAAGACCCCTGGTCCTAAGCACTGATGAGAGCCGAGCCGTGAACCTGTGCGTGCCCTCTTTTTTTTCTGCTCAGGTCTGAGACAAGAATGCTACCCTGCGCCGTTTGCGAGCCAAACCTTTTTCTGAGGCGGCAACAAGGCCGGTTCTCCGGAGGGGAGGGGGATGCAGGGACGCAAGGGGAAAGAGGAAGAGAAAAAAAGAAGGAAAAGACGTACGACGCGAGAATGCAGATCCTGATGACATATCGACCAATCGCTTCTCTTTAGCCCATGTTGTTTGTTGGTGATATGTCTTGTCTTTTGTCTTGCCATTTATCACAACGGGAGTGAAGGAATCTGAGCCGTCCCTATTGTCCAAATACCGAGCACACCGGGTATTGCATGATTGCGTCAAGTTGCAGCAAAAGCAGGCTGAATGTGAAATCTCACTTCTTTTCCTTCTTCTTGTGTAACCCAAGCTTGTCTGTGATTGTTGGTTCCAGCAGCCCATCTAAAACAAAATTCCTCTAATTAAAGATTTTGCGGCCGAAACACACATACACTTTCACCCTCCTCTATACTTCTATAACCTACCTGAACAACATTTTCCCGCCATCTCTCTATAGACAAGGAATAACAAGAAATCGACTCAGCCTCGTTGTCTCTTAATCAGTTTTGGCGCCGTTCTTCAGCTCAAGAGTAACCTGCTTGTCGTCAGCCCGAAACAAAGCCTCATGAGTAAAAAAAAAAAAAAGAAAAAGAAAAAGAAAGGAAAATAGGCTCACCGGTCCGTCGTTGACGAGAGCCACCTCCATCATGGCCTGGAACTGCCCGTCCTTGACCCTCTCCTCCTGGTACCCGGCTCGCACCTTTTGCACAAAGTAGTGGTAGAGCCGTCGCGCCTCCTCCGGGTTGGCCGCGCCGTGGAAATCGGGCTTGGCGCCCTTCTTGGTGCTGGCCAGCAGAGTAAACTGCGACACTGCATCCCAGCATCAGCTCGTCTCTTTCGACCGTGGCTTGCTAGGTGGGATGGGATGGGAGGGTTGGGCTGAACCTACCACACAGGACCTCGCCCTCAATGTCAGCTACGCTGCGCTTCCACTGTTCTCCGTTGTCAGATCATGTTCATGTTTCCCCTCCTACAGAGTAAAGTACCTTGCCTCCCTCGTCGTCGTCCCAGAGCTTCATCCGGAGCACCTTGGCCGCCATCAGGTCAGCCTCCTTCTCCGTGTCTCCGGGAGCCACGGCGGCAAAGGCTAGGACGCCCTTGCCGATGGACGAGATCATCTCCTTGTCCACCGTCACGGACGCCGACAGCACGCGCTGCAGGATGACTGCTCGAGTGTCATGTGTGAGCCCCTCAGCCGTTTCACCTCTGTCGACTGCCGCAGTCAAGACGGGGCTTTTGTCTGCACGTACCCTTCATATTTGAACAACTAAATTCTTGACCGTTTCGAGATGTTTGAGCTGAGTTGTCGACTCGGACAATTTTTAACCAAGATCGGGAACCCTTCCGAGCTCTATAACATCAGCCAGTCGCAGTAGTAGTCTTGGCATCGACAAGCGGACAACGTTGATGAAACCGGATATGAGTCACCGGCGACTGCAAGGGCAAAATGATTGTGATATTGAATTACCTGAAATTCAATTACCTCTTATCAAACGCGAAATGTTTCGTCAACTCCTGCCCGATACAAGATAGTCTACAGAGGATAGATACATTGCATGCCGTCTCTGGTCTTCCAATAACTTCTGTGAATCCGTGTCATGTGAGATGCGCCTAGTGCTAGCGACGCCAAGCGGCAGCCTCGTGTACCCCACGTCATCCAGCTGTACCTCAGGTATCTCGCGATAGCGAATCTATCAACTGCACCGCAACACACTCCCTGAAATCTAGTAATTCCACAACTTGACCCTGTATCACAAATTAACACTGCATCACGGAAGTGTCGCGTCTCTCGCGCTGCCGCAAACGCACCCTGAGAGCCTGAATCGCCACCCAAACAGGTTTCGGCATCTAACCGCGCCCCGCCCCAGGTGACCCGCGGTACATCAGCCAATCGCGCGCCTGCGGCTGTTTGGCCTCATTACTCTATTTCCCACCTCAATCAACGTAGCAAAGTCGAGCAGAACCGCTTCTCTCGACGCATTTCATCCCCCACGACCCCCGAATTGGCCTCACAAGGTCCATCACAGCATTCCTGCGCCGCGCACCATCCACTCCACCCTTGGACGGCCACGCGACGCGCCATTCCGCCCTTGAGCCGCCCGCCCAAGATCCCCCACAGCCGGACCAGACGAGGCGAACAAAGAACGAACCATCACCAAACCCTTCCCCCCGACACCGACGACGACCCCATCGATTGAACCCCGTGTGCGCCCTCGCGAGGCTCCATCGCTCCCATCACAATGGCGGCGAGAAAGTTGCAACAAGAAGTCGACAAGTGCTTCAAAAAGGTGGCAGAAGGAGTCACCGAATTCAGTGCCATCTACGAGAAGATTGAGCAGTCGAATAACCCCGCCCAAAAGGACAAACTAGAGGACAACCTCAAGCGCGAGATCAAGAAGCTCCAGCGGCTGAGGGACCAGATCAAAACATGGGCCGCTAGCAACGACATCAAGGACAAGGCTCCTCTACTGGAGCACCGGAAGCTGATCGAGACGGTTGGTCCCCTTGCCTGCTACTGACAGAGGCCGAGAAGAACAAGAACACCTTATTGACCGGTCGGGTTAGCAAATGGAAAAGTTCAAGGCGGTGGAAAAGGCCATGAAGACCAAGGCATACTCCAAGGAAGGCCTATCAGCCGCCGCCAAGCTCGACCCCAAAGAGCAGGCCAAGGTTGAGGCGAGCGAATTCCTAAGTAGCATGGTCGACGACCTAGAGCAGCAGATCGAGACTCTCGAGGCTGAGGGCGAGTCGATACAGGCCACCATGAAGAAGGGCAAGAACAACAGCGCCAAGGCCGAGCGCATCGCCGAAGTCGAGCGTGTCATCGAACGACACAAGTGGCATCAAGGGAAGCTCGAGCTGATCCGCAGGTCCCTCGAGAACGGCGGCGTCGAACCCGAACAGGTCAACGAGCTCGAGGAGAGCATCCGGTATTACGTGTCGGACGGCATGAACGAGGACTTTATCGAGGACGAGGAGATGTACGAGGAGCTAGACCTCGAGGACGAGGAAGGCACCTACGGCATGAGCCTGGACAACGAAAAGAACTCTTCCCTCGACACCCAATCTGTGCAGGAGGATCTGACAGCTGACATCGAGCCCCCCAAGCTACTGTCGAGGAAGGCGCAGAAGGAGACCGACTCTGTGCGGAGGACATCCTCCCAGACAAAGTCGCCGTTACCTGCTCTCGCTACCCTCCATGCTCCTCTAGCAACAATCAGCAACGGCACCGCAGGCGGCCCACCGATGAAACCAGCATCAGTACCTACACGGCCGGCCGGGGAGGGCCTCAAGTACGCATCAGCAGCTGCGGCGGCCGCAGCGAGCGACAAGAACAACGTGGGTATTGCCCCGTTACCTCCGCCTCCCGGCGCCGCGTCGTCGAGTATATCACCGCTGCCGCAGTCCCGAACAAGCGCGACAAACTCTCCCGCAACATCTCTGATCCAGCCCGCATCTCAACAAGCCGAGTCCAAACAGTCCACACCTGCCATCACCGCCGCGGAGCCCGAGCCCGTACCTGCCCCCGTCCCCGTGAAGCCCTCCAAGCGATCCAAGGCTGCTGGCAAGCAGCCTGCTGTCCCCGAAGCCACCGAGTCACCAAAGCGTACGTACGCGAATCTCCCGTACGGGCCATTAGCTGACCGTCGTCTAGCCCCCCAAACAAATGGTGCTTCCAATGGTGTCAAGCGTACTGAGGAGGTCGAGGAGGAGTGCATCTACCACCTACCCTCATCGCTGCAAGACCTTGTGGATACGTATGAGACTTCCAGGAAGCGTCCGGCACCCCCCTCCGCACCCTCAACGCTACGCATCATGACCTCGAGTCAAGGAACCTGCCCAGATGTCCAGGACGCCGATGTGCCACGGTCATACCGACCCGACGTCCCGGTGCCTCCTACAGTGTCTGGTTTCCCCCGCGAGCCCCTCGCTATCTTCGAGGATCCCCGGTTGTACTCCAAGATCGACCCTGACACTCTGTTCTACGTCTTCTACTACAAGCAAGGTTCTCCTCAACAGTATCTGGCAGCCAAGGCTCTGAAGGACCAGAGCTGGCGGTTCCACAAGCAGTATCAAACATGGTTTCAGCGACACGAGGAGCCCAAGAACATCACCGAGGACTTTGAGCAGGGAACATATCGATTCTTTGACTACGAGAGCACTTGGTATGTGAAACCCAGTGACCCCTTACTGTGAGGCGTGCTAACAACATGACAGGATGAACCGACGAAAAGCGGACTTCAAGTTTGCCTACAAGTTTCTCGAGGATGAGGTCTAATGCCTCACTTTCCTTGACCAAGCGGGACAGGGTTTGTCTCGCAGGTAATTCTGGTTGCGCGAGAGAGATGGATATGGAACGGAACGGGATATGGCTGACTGTACAATGGGTTTTTGAGCCTCCCTCGGCAGGTTTCATGGGGAGCGCAAGGGTGGGAAAAGGGACGGTATCATGGGGTAGCCTCATCTTTTTTCCTCTTCCCTTGTCCTCGCTTTACAGCCGCTTGTTGTGCTTTTTCTGGGACAGGTAAATGTGCGAAATGGCTACATGGGGCGTTAGCAACCTCAGTGTTTGAGATATGAATATGGAACCTTTCGAGTGTCGGGCGACGCAGCCCTGAGAAACAAGTCTTTACACGTGTGGGCTGTCCCGCTGGTCATGTGTATGCATGCCTCAAGTTGAAGTGTATGGTGTGGTGCATGCGTGGCTTGCTTGCCAGCTAGGCTCTTGCGGCAGGCTCTCGCCTCGTTGAGAACTGTTTCGCAGAGAGCAGTTTGTCAGACGGCTTAATGGTGGTTGACATGGACCATAGGACAGCCTCAGATTCGGTTGCGAGGCCCGAGGCCCGTTTCGCCGGTGCGGCAGCATGTGCAAAGCCATCTCGTCCACATGTGTTGCGCCTCAGTGAGATCTCAGCCCAACGCTCATCTCGCTGTGTCTGTGTGTCGACGTGGCACGTCCTCGGTCTCGATCAAGGTGAAGCGATCATGGACCAAAGTGTAGAAGTGCATGAACGGTGTGAGATGCATTGCTGCCCAAAGGACAGAATGGGGAATTAGGAGCATATTTTTGCATGATATATCTAGGGATGAGACGAGGTTGAAAGACGGAATTGAACTTGTGCAATTGCGTTTCTTTTTCTTTATCCTTGTGCTGTCGCCTGTCGCCAGTCATCAGCCAGGGATACCATCATCAACAAAACATCGCTACGACCACGTCGATACGATGCCATCAGCGAGGCGGCAATGCAGAGTCATCTGATGGCGAAAGTGTGCTGTCCCTTCTGAAAAGAAAAGAAACCAAGCTGAAGAGATCCTTGGTGTCTCAACTGAGGCAATTGCACTTGCGTTTGTGGTCTCGATTCCTCCCCTGGCCCTCTCTGTTCAACCCTGACTAACAAGAGTATGACTTGATCCGTGACAGTTGTCAACTCGAACCTTATTCTCTGCTTTGGGCAATGGCAAAGTGCAAACTGTCTGGTTGAAACCAGGGCTTGCGGGACAAGAGAGGCTCCCATGCATTGGCGCCTCTGGTTGCCTTCTTTTGTGGCATCGTCATCCATTCATTCCTCACCAAGCCAATCGAATCGTCGGCCGGCCGAGGGCTAACGAGGCAATGCTCTCGTTAGAATTCGTCTCACCTTGTCATTGTCGCCGTCCTTTTCGGAGAGGCGGATCCCTTTCCGCGGAGTGACTTGGGCCTGCGGCGCAGTACTGCTACTACCTGGTGATGCATCATTCATCAACAAAGCTCGGAACAGCGAACAAATGCAGGACGATGCCTCCCCTAGCTCCTTCGGTCTTGACCGCGGAATATGGCCGGGGAGTGAAACGGAACGAAGACAGAAACGGAACAAGAAGGTTTCCAGAATGCTTCCTTATCTGCCCGGGGTCCTTGTCAGAAGACCGTCGCGGGAGCAGGAGCAGGATCCTTGAACACGAGAAAGGGGGGGTCATGATTAGCGAGGGTCGTCTGTCAACCTTGTGGCATGGACCCAGAGCTTCCCCGCGAGGATTCTTGGCAAGCTCGTTGGGCAGAGGCCGAGGTCAGCAAGCGAATGGTCACGGAACTAAGAGAGCGAAGCCTGCGGGAAACCATTGCAGTGGAGCCTCTAATCGTCGAGGCAGCGGGCGAACCATTGACTTGGGTAGAAAGCGAACCATCCCAGAGCCGACAACTTGCGTCTGCTTGCTGTCACTGCCTCAGTCAGCCTCACTAACACGCCCCAAGCTCGATGGAACGAACGGCACCTCGGCAAGTAGTCCAAATCGACGAACCAGACGCTAGACGCCGACAACGGCTTTGTCGGAGAGTTTTCCTGTTGACTTGCAGGAGCCGGAGATGAACCCGGTAGGTCAGGCAGACGAGACAAGGCGTCCATGGGTGGTTGCTCTGCTTGGTGTTGCTGGCTGTTGATCGCCTAGGGCGTTCTGGTGGGCTACCTGCCCTGCCTTGCCTTCTGTGTTCTCGCAAAAGCAAAATGGCTGAGGGGCCCTGGGGGCGTCCCGGATTGACTTACATGCGGCGCTCAGCAACGGACGCGATGCAGAGGCAATTACACCAGCCGTGTAAGGTGCTGTAGGTCAACCAGATGAGTGACCGAGAGTGTGGGGAGACGGGGGCGTGGGAGTTGGTGGTATGGCGATGCATCGTCCGTGCCCGTCCATCGTCTGTGCTCTTGATCCGCTTGAGGTCATTGTCGCTTATTATTGTTGGCGATGATGTGCCGGTTAGGTAGGTACTGTATTTGAGCATCTTCAAGTACCTGGATCGACTGACCAGAGCCACAGCTCAATTAATCGCAACTCCACCAAGACTTTCTCCGGGCCAGGCAGCAGAGGTAGACAGGAATCCATGCAAAAGGTGTGCCATTCGATTGGTCGTCGAGCTATCAACAGGGGTACAGTAAGTTCTGTGCACCCACCAAAGCTTCATCCCCATGGTGTTGATTGAGCCTTGTGCTTGTGCTTCGCTTTGCTTGTGCGCTATGGGCGGTTGCTGGCCATGTAATGTCATGTCCCGTGTGCCACATCCTCCAGGTAGTAAGACGAGCTGTCTATTGGGTCCACTTGTTGATGGATGACTTTGTACTGCAGAGATGGCCAAGTCAAATGTGACGGGTGTTAATGCAAAGCATCTAGGCCACCGCATGAAAGTGCATGATGGGCATGACGATGATCACGATGGGAATGGATGGATGGGAAATGCTAAGACAGAAGAGATATTTGGGAATACCTCTAGTTGCCAGTTAGCCAATGTCGAGTTGGCTCGTTCTTTCCTCATCATTGCCAAAGGGCAGGCCAGATTACTAACCGGGCAAGCCCAGGGCGTAGGTGGGGAGCCTCAGAAGGTCCTACCTGCGTAGGACTCTCCCTTCTGCCTCGTTATTCTGCCTCAGCCATGCAACCAAGAGAAAAATGATTTCGATATCCCTTTCAACCTGATTCGACGGCCCTACCGCATGCTTGATACCACTGAGGACCGTGTCCTTATGCCAGGCCCAGTCTTGATGGGTCTGAAAGACCCCATGTCCTTGACCCGCGATGGGGCAGATGGGACGAGATGGATCCCCCAGCAACGACGATTGAATTCCTCCCGTTACCGAGTGCTCATCAATTCAGTCCTTGACGAGGTCGCAGAGACGTCCCCGTTGCCGCTGCGACTTACGGTAATCATCGTCTACTTTCCCCACCGACGCGGATCCAAGGTGACAGCTACAGCTACAGACGCTGTCCTTCGACGTTCAACATCTCCCCTGCATCCTCCTACATACAATTGCATACCAGCCGGCGTCGGCCCCTGGTTGTTCTGTGCGGCGCAAGCGCACCTCATTTTCACAGCTGCGGGCCACGCCCAAGACGCCAGCGACACACCCCGTAGCTGGCCCTGAAAACGCCCAGGCTCTTGAAACTGGCTTTGCCTTTGGAAGCGACCGAGATTTTGCTGGTCGCGCACTGCCACTATGCAATCTCTAAGCTATCTCGCGACGAATGGATTACCTACCGAATGCACAAACCAAAGCAGCCTCCCCAATCGCCGTCTGCCACACCCGCATCCACTCCCGCCGCCATGTCTTTACCCGTGCCATCAAACGCCAACGTCAACCGCCCTATCGATCAATTCCGTCAGCCCCATCGTGGCCATGTCATAGCCTCATGGCACCCGCTCAGCCGGTAACGTCACTGGCAACTCGGACCAGCTCTCCCTCGACTTCCAGGCTCTCCTTTCCCCTCTCAGCTTTCACTTTTGTTGCCTCGTTGCCAGTGTCATTGGCCCGGGCGTTACTTACACCCTGTTCAAATGCTCGGGCACATTTGTGCTGCCACAACGCGAGGGCCAAGATAACTCTAGTGGCTAGATTGGTGCTGATCCTGACCCCGTGCTCTCTTGTCAAGCCCTTGAATCTTGTTGGCGCAAAGCATGCTTTCATCACCAGTGTACGCCCATTTGTACCTTGCACCGCGCAGATCCTGGTCGACCCGGCTCTCTGCTTTGTACTGTACAAGGCGGCCGGCCCCGTTGATCCTTCTCATGCAAGCAAGCAGCTTCGTTCTCTCAGGAACCCTCTTCCTAGCTTCAAAGTTGTGCATCACCACCTCACCATCCTTTCCTCTTCGGGACACCGGCCTCGCTATCCAAGCCCGGCAAGCGCCTCTCAACTCGGTTTCCACGTTTGTGTCTCGACGCCCTTTTGTCACCATCTGCTTTGGCTCTTTCATACCCAGTGCCCGTCCAACCGACAAGTGTCAACTTGGATCACGAGCCAGTTAGTGCCAGATGCTTCGCCTCAGACCCCCTGCTTATCCCCCCCCCCCCCCCCTCGATTCACTCTATCACTGCCACCCTTGTTGTCTTGGCTTCTGGTGGTCGACCTTGCTTCGTCTTGTCGATGTCGTCCAGGGCCCATCAGATCAAGTGTTGGCTGTGGCTGGGCCTGCTGCGTCCCCGATAACTACCTCCCTGAGCCAGGTTCTTGATCCCACATAGTATTCTAGAAGCCTAATGATACCCCTTTGGTCTTGCAGCCAAGAGCTACCAGAATCGGCACCACATAGTTCTCTTTCGGTTTCAGGGCCATGTTGCCTTTGCCCATTGTGTATGACATGACTCTTCATCTTCCGCCTCACTAAGCAATGTGCGATTTGAGCCTCACCTGCTGGCCTTGTTACTTAGCCTACCCGCCCAAGCAGACCCCCCCTTCTCCAGACACCAGTCTCTCAAGCATATAACCAGCCTGGTCACCCTCACTTTCAACTCATTCATTACCATCACCATTGCATCAACAGCATCGACTTCCATGCAGAAAGCCTTATATCTTCGTTTGGGGATTTACCACCAAGACAACAACCTACTCGTGGCCTCTTGCATGCCACCATCTCTCACTCTTGTCATTCACAACCTGCTTGCTCGACCTTTCAAGCACCCGTGCCTCGAATACCCACGTTGACGGAGCCAAGTTATAGCTCCTCTACACTTGCAACGGATCAGTTATTCCTTCAAGGCCTACTGTAACCTTCGTCGTCGCTACAATGGGCTACTACGACCAGCAGGGCAACTACTTCTATGACGCCTCGGATTCCCAAGACCAGGCAATCTCGCCATCTGCGTATCAATACGACAGCTACTCCTGGCCCCTTGCCCGAGGCGTCAGCTCTGGGGGTAGTTCTACCGCCTCAACTGTCCCTGAGTCTCCCATGCCGAGTGATTACTACCCTGCTCAACAACAGGATCCTGCGTATCAACAAGGCCCTGCCTACCCACAAGACTCTACCTATCAGGATCCTTACTACTCGGCCTACTCTGCAGGTTCAGAGGGCACCTATGTTCCTCGGGGCGATGCGTACGTCTGTCCCTTACCCACTGCTTTCTCTTGTTACTTTAGCTAACTCGCTGCAGTCACTCCGGTTCAGACGCTCCTATGTGCCTTTACCCTGGCTGCAATGCTAAGCCCTTCAAGCGCACTGCCGATCTTCAGCGCCACTATAGGAACATTCACAATCCCGATTTGACCAAGGAGGCGCACTTTTGCGACTACCCAAAATGCACACGCGCCAGCGAGCCTTTCCGTCGTCGTGATCACTTCCGCGACCACTTGCGCGAGTACCATCGTGAGGATATCCAGAAGCGCGGCGTTGTGGTCAACGAAGAGTGGCTCGAGGATCGATACTATTCCGACAAGTGGTGGCGATGCCCGCGATGCCTCATCCGCGTCTACACCTCCAAGGACGAGTTCGAATGCCCCAAGTGCAAGGGGTCATGTGAGCCCAAGCGCAAGGAGAAGCGCCGCAGCCGATCTTGAAGGGGGTGAGCAGAGACACAGCCTTGCTCACGCAACCGACCAACCACAAGACACCACAAAGTCTCGCACCTGGTTGAAATCATGATTGCGCCTTGCGCAGCACATATCTGCAGCTTCGATAGTCTCGCTTCACATCGATACTGTCATCGGTACGGTGGGATGTGCCGGCATGTGCACTTTCACCCAGCACAGCTCTCGATCCCGCCTCGCAGCTTGGCAATGAGGCTGCAGGAACCCTTGTACATCAATCACCAAGACCGGCACACCACCATGAACGGCTTCGGGCATCAAGGCGTTTTTGGTCTTTTCGTTTACATACATGTTAAACGTCTGCCTACTCGGCATACTTTTCTTTGGCTTCGCATTCCTTCAGTTGCTGGTCGCCCACACCACCTTTGCAGGACGCAGCAAGGGATCCTCCCCGGACCTCTCGAAAACGCCCCATGCGCTGCAGATCCTCGTCTCCACCGGGATCCCAGCCCATGAGGCTGACTTGAGAGAATTGTTCTAGAAGCGGGGCCCTGCTGCGGGGGATGTCAATCGTGGCTGTGGTGTGCACCATCAGTTCTTCCATTCCTTCCATTCTTCTATCGAGTTTCCTTTTCCGGACAAGCTTACTGGGACCTGATCTGGGCTGGGGTTCAGCTCACCCAAGGCAGCGAGATAAGAGGTGTTGTTATTGGCAGTGACATGATGCTGTGACGTCTACGGATGAGATGAGATGAGATATGAGATACCCGCACTACTTTAGAGGGAAAGATATTACGGCACTAACTATATAGACGGCGGGAGTTTTTTTTTTTCTTGTTTATGTCATTGGGTTTTGGATTTGTTTGCTGGGGCGTGCTTGCTGTGTTGCGCGCATCTCGTGTGTATTCATTCTCGTGTATGTAGTATTTCTCTTGTGGGGCTTCTGGATTACAGCTACAGTACCCAACAATGGCACAATTATTTGACATTCTATTCCCCTTTCGCCTCTTCCGGTGTTATATTTGGTCATCACGGCATATGGCCCGCCTCATACATACCCTTGGTCGGGCGTGTAACGAGAAAAGAGACAAGTAGATCCCTGATATCATTCCGTTTGTCTCCCGTGACACCGTGTTCCCTGCAAATGCTTTCCCCAGACTTGATGTCAGGTCGGAGCCACCATGAAGCCTTCCCCAGTCTGCGCTACACAATATCGCGCACTGCACAAACAACCCGTGACCTCATGCCTCATGCCCCATGCACCAAGCACCCAGCCCCATTGTATGTCCCCATCCCTATCTCCGTCACTCGGTCTTCGCCTATCCCTCGCAGCACTCCTCAATCGGATCTCCATCGTAGTCGGGCATCGTACGAAAGTCCGGCCTTCCCTGCTCCCTGCGACCCCTGGCTTTTGGTCGCCTGCCCATCTTTGACGCCGCAGTCGAGGGTGCACACGGCATATCGGCCGGGCCATTACTGGCCAGACGTCCAACAAAAAGGTTCGGGTGATGAAACTTGAACTCTGGCTGCGCCGGTTGAGGCGAACCTGGCTGGGCAGCCGCCGAATCGGCATCCACCGTATTCGTTTCCGCGGTGGCATCTGATGGAGTCTGCATGTCTTCATCTGGGCAAGACGGTATTCCAGGGGGCTCCTCAGTGGCGATGTGTGTTGTACATGCGCCCGGTTGCCCTTCGACGGGTGTCAAGGGTGGCTCTATTGCATCAGTTGAGACCTCTGCTGTCTGCATGCTCGAGCTGGGCTTTAGTGCTGAAGGCAACTCCGCAACGCTGTCCGGAAGCTCAGGTATGTGAAGGCTCAAGTCAAGCTCATATGCTTCAGAGAGCTCTAGCATGCTAGTGTCCAAGTCCAAATTGGGTGCTGGATTCGACTCAGCAGTTGTTTTTGGGGGCTGTGACATCGGGGGGTCCATTCCTGTCTTTGGCGCTGGAGATGGTTCTACCGCCTTGCGTGAAGGTTCGAGTATACTCCAATTCAAGTCCAGGCAAGGTATTGAAGACGACTCTGCGGCAGCCGTTGGGGTCTTGCGCATCTGGTCGTTCTTAACCCCTGAAGTTGGCTCCAAAACATAACTCGGGGGAATTGCCTTCTTCAACCCTAGGTCACATTTGGTCTTTTCATGGATCTCTTCCCGTGCTCTGCGATTAATTTCGGCGTAATCGTCGAAGAGAAACTTTTTCCAAATCTCATCCTCGTCCTCTTGCGGTGTTGTTTCTTTGTGTTCATGACCTGTTTCTTGTCCCCCTTCCTTCGCAATCAACAGTTCCATCAGATCTTGGGTGTTCGAGGGCTTTCGTCGATTATCCCGTATTGCGGGGATTGGTGTCGAATATGACTTGCCCGATTCATGGCTTTGATTAGAACCCCTGACAAAGGCAGCCCATGCCTCTTCTTCGACTCTCGCGCAACGGGTCTGGTTCGGAGGCTCGAGTTCTACCATGGTCACATGCGTATTTTCGCTTGGGAAATCAGAAGAAAACTGACAAGACCGACGCGAGCTTGATAGTGGCGAAAAATCATTGCTTTTCCTACTATTGTCTCGTCGTTCTACCCCGTGATAGATGGTGCTATGGGTCTGCGATCGATCGTCTGAATTGCCCCAGGCCCCAGTATTGCGAGAAAATGAGCCTGGTTCGTTATACACCGAAGACGAGCCTCGTGGCCCGGGCTCAGGAGTTCCGTTCAGCCATGTGTTCCATTGAATATCATCGGATTGGGGGTGACTCGAGGACGGGCCAGTTGAGCCAACACGACCGGCGACACTGTCGTTGTCTTGAACTTCGAGAGAGTATATGTCGAACGGGTGTCCATCTCGAGTGGGTCGAGGGTGGTGTATAACAGATGGTGAAGATGTCACGATGATGCCTCGATCGTGCAGAGCATTTGGTCGCCTCTTTTGTCTCCCCTCTAGAGAATGTCCAACGGCGGTTGCAAGGTCTGGGAATGGGGCCTGTGGCCTGGAGTCGGCTCCGAGATGCTCAGAAGGTTCAGATAGGCGACTCACACTTGGGCGAGGTTCAAAGGGTGAACGTGATACCATTGGTCTGGGTGGTGTAGAGTGCCATGCCCCCAATTCCCCGGGTTGTCCGCGCCGTGAAACAGAACTTCGAACCGAGTTGCTTTGCGTGCTCCAGCGAAGGTCCTTGTTCCCGATCCTGATTTGCATGCTATTTCTTGCTCGATGTGTCGGCGGTCTCTCATTCAAGCGGCTATCAAGCCCAGGTATCTGCAGCAGGGTATTGGCTTGGTTGCCTGGCAGGTGGTGATTTCCTCTGGGGGTGAAGTGAGCAACGGGTGCCCTTTGCTGCGGGTAGATGGGCCCAAGGGGCTTCTGAAAACGGACACGGCTCCAGTCATTTTCCTGGAGGAGTTTTCGTCTTTTGGCGTCAATATCGACATCAGTTTGGTGTTGATTGGCCCATGTGGTTGGGTCGAGGAGCGAACCTGAGGCCCGCTGGTCTGGCTGTGATTGACCGCTGGAAGGAATGGCTCTCAAATTCGTATCATTTTGGTTATGAATCAATCGTTTTCGGGGTGACTTGTCTTTCTTTCGATGGGCAGAGGAGCTCGAGTAATTACCCAACGGCGGCTCGCGTGGGATGTAGTCAGGGACGAAGGGAACTCTGGGTGTATTCTTCCCAGAAGCAGCCTCTTGTTTCCTGGCTCGGGCCTTGGCAAAGTATTCCTTCTGATGCGCAGCATCCTTATCCCATCCTTTGCGGCGGGAGTGACGGGCGAGAGACCCTTCAGTCCAGTTCATGTCAAGGCGCTCGAAGTTGGGAGGTACAACAGGTCAGCGAAGGATCAAGACGAATGATTGAAGGGTGGAAGCTTACAATCCATTGTGAGGATTTCCAGTCTTCTATGTCCAAAAATTTCACGTGAAATGTTGAGAAGGGGCACCTGCCATTCTTGCCAGGCAACTGCCGCTGCCCGTCGCGATCACCAACAAACAGCTGGGCATTAGAACCCAACAGAACCAAAGGTTTACATAGATATCTTAGCCAACATCCAATTAAAAGACCAATATTGAGGTTTACTAAGTTCTCGGGGTGGTTATGGAAACTTCTCCTCATTGTCTCCTCATTGGGATGATGTAAGTGAGTCAAGGATCTGGAGACGAAATAGGAATGCGAATAAGAGGCTGAACTATCGGCAGCCATCATACTCGCAAACTTTTGGCGACTCGGCATTTTCCATACTATTCATTAAGAGACTAGTTATTGTATCATGATCGAATATAAAGCCTTCCAGTCAAAGCACAACCAAAGAGAGGCGTGAGAGGCGAGGCAGTGGTGTTTACACAGTGTCGATAATTGAAACATACACCAATTACACGGCCCCTGCACAGGCCAACTAAGCTTCAGCAGGATGACGGAGCTCCCTTGAGTGTGGAGCTGCCACCAACACGTCCTACAGTATCCAAGCCCGATCTAAACGACACATTTCAACAACGCCGACATCAAACTTACCACGCGTCTCTCCTAATCCGAGCTATACACGTGCAGTACCTCGACTCATCATGGCTGACGCCGACGAAAAGGCCCGCCAGGAGAAGATCGCCGCGGCCAAGAAGCGCGTTCGTGCACCCCTCCCTTCCTCCCGTTGCCTACCATGTAGCAAGCTGACCCGTGGTCGTTTCAGGTCGAGCAACTGAAGAAGAGCAAGAAGAAGGGCAGCGCATCCAAGAAGACCAAGCAAGAGGCTGCTGAGACCCCAGCAACTGAGCCAGAGGGCTCCGCCGCTTCTCCCCCTCCAACCGACGAGAAGGCCACCGAGGAAGCGCCCACAGAGACACCCAAAGACGATGCCGAAGCGCCAGGGAACGACGATGAAGATGAGCCCTCTTCAGCTGCTCCATCCTTGGCCCAGCAGTCGAAGCTGAGGTCTACATCATTCCGCGCGGGATCCATTCCCCCTGGCGGTGCTATATCTCCCGGCCCTTTCAGCCCAGATGGTGACACTGCGCCGGATATCTACAGAAAGCATGTGGCCAGAATCGAGGAGCTCGAAAAAGAGAATAAGCGCCTGGCCAAGGAAGCCGCCGAGTCGGAAAAGAGGTGGAAAAAGGCTGAAGATGAGCTGGCAGACATCCGGGAGGACGACGGCGATGACGATGTCAAGACCGGTGGCCCCGAAGACGGACTCTGCGACAGTCTGGTAAGAAGCCCATTATGCGCATCGAAACCTCAATCTGCAAGCCCACTAACATATGTTACAGAGGACCCAGCTTGCCGCTTTGCAACGCCAGAACTCGCAGCTTCAGCAACAAGTATCGCGAGGCTCTGGCCACGCGCATCGACCATCCATGTCCCTGTCTACGCCTCCTGCTGACCTAAAGGCTGAGCTTGACGCAAAGTCGGCTACCATCGAGTCAATGGAGATTGAGATCTCAAAGCTCAGAGCGCAAGCTGAGCGACATGCCAGTGGCTCATCTTCTGAGAAGGAGCAGATTACCGCCTTGGAGGACAAAGTAGCACGGGCAGAAGCTGCGGCAGGAAAGGCGCAGCGTGAGCTCCAGGACTTGAAGCGCAACCTCGAGCGGACGACAGAGAAGGCCGTTCGAGAAGGTAGCGAACGAACTAGTGCGGAGACCAAGCTCAAGACTCTGGAGCATGAACTCGAGGAATCCAACAATGCTCGCGATGAGCTCGAGAAGAAGGTCGAGGCCTTGGAGAAGAAAGCTACGACTCTCACGACATTGCACAAGGAGCAAGATTCACGATTACAAGCACTGAAGAAGGAGAAGGAGAAGGCGGAACGAGACGCGACCGACTTGCGGTCGAAGCTCGAGAAGCTTGAAAGTGAGAATACGAAACTTCGAAGTCGCAGGTCTCTCGAAGGAGGTGGTGGGCTGGATGACGAGGGTGTTGATGAGCTTGAGGACGAAGAACGCCAGAAGCTTGAGAGGAAGATCCGGGCTCTTGAGAGCGAGGTGCATGAGCTTCGCAGTGGGGCCTGGATTGGCAAGCGGCGTGAGCTGGAGGCGACAAGCCCAGGCTTCCACGATGTCGACCTTTCGGCAGGACATGCTATCTCACCAACTCAGAGGAGAAAGTCTGGACCTGGCGGTATTGGAGATTTCCTGACAAGCGGTCTCAATGCGCTGGCAGGCGGTAACGATGATGAATTCCTTGATGATGATGACATGGACTTTGACGAGGATGCGTTCCGCAAGGCCCAGGAGGAGGAGTCGAAGAAGCGGATCGAGCGGATCAAGGAGATTAAGCGATCGCTAAAGCACTGGGAAGGGTGGAGGCTGGATATTGTCGAGAACCGGAGAGGAGGGAATGAGGGCGTCGGCGAGATTTTTGACGTATAAGCTGATGGGACTTGAAGATTATGGATATCATGTAACAGGGTGTACCTGGGAAAGAATCGTGTACTATAGGAACACCAGGACTGTGTAGGACCTTGATGATCGTGAATGCAATGCTCGGTAGTATCTGGATATATGTTCGGGCTTGTCTTCCGAGGCTCGGAAGTGTTCCACAATTGTCTCCTACCCTGTGGTTGTGTCGCAACCACGCGTTGTGCTCAATGGGAGCCGCATCTGTCGATTAATTCTTTGTGATACTCTGATGTTGAATTCATTTGATTTCCTTCTGTGTTTCTCTAGCTCTCTTCGGTTGTAGAAGGCGTGGTGGGCGTAGAATTTACCTCGACTTACATATGGAGGGAGATGCGCAGTCAAATCCGGAGCCGCTACATCTTCGGACGCTTTTCCGGGTAACGGATGGGCAAAACACCAAAACGGGAGAAGATTCCTGAGTTGTACATGAAAGTCGTGCCACGAATTTGGCTGTGAATCTTCCTCCATAGCTGCATTCCTAAAATGGGTTGTTTGAAGATGATAGTCAAAAAACCAAGAATATCGGGCTAGAGGACTATTCCGGTTCTTTGGTCTACCAAATCCCATCAGGAGAACCCATCTGTGTCACGGGTAATACTGCTAAATATTAAACGCGGCCGAGTTTCCAGTCGGCATATTCACTTCCGCCCCTTCTGCTGCGCATCGGAATAGCTTTCCTTTCATTCGGGCGGCAATTGTGACAACAAGGTGTTCCGCATCTCGCCCTTCCCCCGATCACGGCGCGGAGAGCGGGTCCACCCACCGGAGATCCGAGACGGACAACGGAGATTCGGACGGCGCCGAGCTGAAGGGCCCGGATTAGCGTTTATTTTCTTCCCCCTCTCCCGCGCGGCGGGGTGGAGGGTTGCCGGGGAGCGGTGTGTTGTATCCGGATTGTGGCAGTCAATTGGCTTTATAAGAGCCGAGTAAACAAGCCGACTCCGCATATCCTCACGAGACACTCTGCCGTCCTTGGTGATGGCTGTAGATGGTTTTGGATACTGGAGGTATTGCCCATTTCGGAATACCAACCTCCCCCTGGATCGAGTTTGACCAGTGACGCCCGCTGGAATTAGCAACACCCTCGACTGACAAAGCATCGTCGCTTTCAGGCTCGGCCATAGCAATCCCGAGGCGAGGGCGAAACCCAGCTGTCATGCAAGAGGGGGAGGCAAAACAGAAGAGGGCCCGCTTCTGCTCCAAAGGCCCCCCCAACAAGCACTGGGGGTCCCACGCGGAATCGACACTAGTGGTAACCGTCGAGGCTGGGCACTGGCTAGAAGTCTGAGAAGCGCCTTTTTCTCTGGTTGCAGATGTTCATAAGGGCGCCCCAGCTCGGTCAGGTCCCGAGGCTGGCATCCCCAAAGGACCCTGGCAATGAGGAAAAAGAGAGGTCTGGGCTACTCGAGGCACACCCTGAAGGGATAAACGTAATTTTGAGAGCCGAAGAGTCCGGGTTGGTGAGATGTTGCACTCCGCCTGGAAATCATCGCGAGATGCAAAAGACGAGCGCAGCTTGAGCTTCATCTAGAAGAGACATTAACTCAAAAAAGGACGCCAAATCTATGTAGCTAGACCCCTGTCGCATCCGTCTAACAAGATCAGCCACGTTTTTTACCTTATTCCCGCTTCCTGTGCCGTCTTCGGCGTGTCGCGCCGACCCAGGAAGAAATGACCCCAGAAGGCTAAGAAGGAAAAACCGACGTGATTCCCACTCGGGAGTCCGTTGTCGGATCATTCAGTTCTGTCCTTTTTTTACTCGAGCTCGGTAGAACCCCCCAGTTTCTCGAACCATCATCAGTTCTCAGACCATCATCATCAGCTTCAAGAAGGAGAACGCGAACTCGGAAAAGCAAGCAGAAACAGCTTCAAAAAGGATTTGTAAGTCAAATCTCCATTCTCGGATTGGGTTGCTCGCTAGTAGAGCCTCATCGACCAGCCACAAGACATCATCATCTATGCTTTGCGTCTCGTCATTGACCAACGAGAACCACTCCTTTCTGGCTTCAAACTTCACACACTCCTCCTTCTTTCTTTTTCGCCTCCCCCAATGCCTTGTTCGACTCCGGGAGCTCCTCCCCCAAAGGGAACACAAGGAAGCAGAAAGAAAACACTCACTCCATCTTCTTCCCGCCGCCGCATGGCATCATTCTCCATCTGCACGGCTCCTCCCAGCAGCTGACGCAAAGGTCTAACGATTCCCCAGCTTTCCTCTCTTTCTCTGCGCCTAGATCCTCGCACTAGCTCGGCTCAGACGAGAAAAAAAAAGCGGCGCCTACCAAACCGTTCCCATCAAATCCACTCCGTCTCATTGGGGGGAAACGCCATCGTCGTTCCCCATATCCCGTCGCATCGCCGTCGCATCGCCGCATCGTCGGTCGGTTTTCCTCTCGGTCGCCGCCTTCCTGCGTTTGCGTCAAGCAGTAACCGGCCACTTCCTCGGTTGAAGCGCTGCACCTTGCACCTTCCCCCTCCCGAAGCAACTGCCTAACCCCAAAGGAAGGCACCTCTCACACGCACGCCCCCCCTCGTACCCTCGTAGGCTCCTTCCCTCCTCCGACCGTCCGTCCTTCCGCATCACACCCCGCGCCTGAGGTGTGCAGCAAAGCAGCAAATTACCAACCTTGGGTATCCTCAGACGGACTCGCGCCTTCCCCGTTTGCCTGTTGCCCAATCCAAGTTACCGGCGACGACTCCCGAGCCCGGCCTTGCCAGTTGTCTCTTGAGACCCTTTTATATCGGATTTTTCTTTTGCTTCCCGCCCTCTTCTTCTCTTCTCGCCCATCATGCCCGCTGTTGCCCTCGCCTCCGCCGTCCCGAGGTCTCTTCTATCGTCTTCGCTGCGCCGTGTCGCCTTTGCTTCTTCCTCTCCGATCGCCGTTCGTCCTATCCGCGCTTCCTTCGGTGCCGTCCAGACCATCTCTCCCTTCGCCGTCCGCACAATGGCTTCCGCTATCCCCAAGATCAAGGTCAAGAACCCCGTCGTCGAGCTCGATGGCGATGAGATGACCCGCATCATCTGGCAGTCCATCAAGGACAAGTTCATCTACCCCTACCTCGACATCGACCTCAAGTACTATGACCTTGGTCTTGAGTACCGTGACGAGACCAACGACCAGGTCACCATTGATGCCGCCGAGGCCATCAAGAAGTACCAGGTCGGTGTCAAGTGCGCCACCATCACCCCCGATGAGGCCCGAGTTGAGGAGTTCAAGCTGA
Organism: Fusarium sp. FW16.1; assembly: GCA_017654865.1. Taxonomy (NCBI): domain Eukaryota; kingdom Fungi; phylum Ascomycota; class Sordariomycetes; order Hypocreales; family Nectriaceae; genus Fusarium; species Fusarium sp. FW16.1. The sequence continues at coordinate 3,779,538 of JADNRB010000001.1, forward strand.
AGCAGAGTGAGTTCCCTTCTGTCCCTAACCTAGCCCGAGTTGCATATTGCAGCTCTATGCCATCTCCCCCACCAATCGCCACCCCCGCACACATGATGAGGAGAAAGTGAGGGCAGAAACATGACGAATGAGATGCTCCGTGATGAGCTAAAACGTGAAGAATGAAACCCAGCTGACTTACATGCTCTAGTGTGGCTTTCCCCCAACGGAACCATCCGAAATGCCCTCGGCGGTACCGTCTTCCGTGAGCCCATTGTCATCCCCCGCATTCCCCGTCTCGTCCCTGGCTGGAAGAAGCCCATCATCATTGGCCGACACGCCTTCGGTGACCAGTACCGCGCCAAGGATGCTGTCCTGCCCGGCCCTGGCAAGCTCTCCATGGTTTACACCCCCGAGGGTGGTGAGCCCCAGGAGATTGAGGTCTACCAGTTCAAGAACGGTGGTGGTGTCGCCCAGACCCAGTACAACACCGACGAGTCCATCACTGGCTTCGCCCACGCCTCTTTCAAGCTGGCTCTTGACAAGGGTCTTCCCCTCTACATGAGCACCAAGAACACCATCCTCAAGAAGTACGATGGTCGCTTCAAGGATATCTTCCAGGAGCTCTACGACACCCAGTACAAGCCCGAGTTTGAGGCCAAGAAGATCTGGTATGAGCACCGTCTCATTGACGACATGGTTGCCCAGATGATCAAGAGCTCTGGTGGTTACATCATGGCCCTAAAGAGTGAGTTTTCCCTTTGATACTGCACACTTGTGCGAACTCATGAATTCATGCCGCTTGACACGATTCGATTGATTCGTCACTCGACGTCTTTCAATAACAACCACTAACACAATTCCCAGACTACGACGGTGATGTCCAGTCCGACATTGTCGCTCAGGGCTTCGGCTCCCTTGGTCTCATGACCTCGGTCCTCATCACCCCCGATGGCAAGACCTTCGAGTCTGAGGCTGCCCACGGCACCGTCACTCGCCACTACCGTGAGCACCAGAAGGGCAATGAGACCTCCACCAACCCCATTGCCTCCATCTTCGCCTGGACCCGTGGTCTCATCCAGCGTGGCAAGCTCGACGACCAGCCCGAGGTTGTCTCCTTCGCCGAGAGCCTCGAGCAGGCCTGCATTGACACTGTCGATATTGATGGTGTCATGACCAAGGATCTTGCCCTTGCCTGCGGTAAGACCGGCCGTGAGGACTATGTCACCACCACCGAGTACCTCAACGCTGTTGAGCGCCGCATGAAGAACATCCTCAAGGAGAAGCTGTAAATGTCTTGACAACTTCTCTCCTCCTCCCCCACACCCCCTATTCACCCCCTCACACATCCCTAAATCCTCCTCACTCTCTTGGTCTCTCTTTTCCACCCACAAGAGTCGCCATTTCTTTCATGAAGGATATGAGAATCGGCGTCGGACGTGTTGTTAGTGGCTGGCCAGCATCGAACCTCGGCTCCTGGGCGAGCGAGAGAGCGTCGTCTCTTTCGTGGTTGTCGATTGCAATGCCTCGCAGGCTTGCATGAAGTCGGCATCGTCAAGGAGCAAACATGCACATGAAGATTCCCCTGTATGAACACGGGCAACAAGGCAACGAATCATGCAGAGTATACCTCCATCGTTACTATGAAATGATAAGGAAACGAAACGAACGGGCTTTGGAAAAAGAAGGAAAAGGGTTTCGAGGGGGACGGCACGACTGAATCTCGTGTGTCATGTATTGGAAGACAAGCAGGCAGGCAATGTAGATAGAAGACTCCTGGTTGCTCTTGGGTACATAAAGATAAGATGGGCTACCCAGCCCTGCTTTATAGTTTTTTTTGCAGACTTCAATCCCTGGATACCGACCTCGTTCTTGTTCCCTGTTGTCCCATTGTGCATACGTACATTATGACACAGCGCGCTGCTCCTAGCCCTCTTGGTAGCGGGAGAAGGGGGTCAGAGGAGTCATACGACCAACGCCAAAGCCAAAAGTAGTTGCTTTGAAGCAAAACCATTGGGCCCTCTTGTCCGTCCCGCACCTCTCTCACATGTACATGAGGATGTAGCTGTGCCCCTAGATGCCGCTCAAACGCCTCTTTTGCTTCTTGTGGTCTTGTCAAACTTCGGTATTTGTCCGTAGCCTGGCATCAAGCCCAAGCAACCCCTGTAAGGAAAATGCAGATGAATCTAGAAATCCCCAAAAAAGCCCACAAAGTTCACCCAAACAGAAACCCCGGTTCCCCTGTTTCCCCCCCTCCCCTCCCAGTCATTGTTTTCCCCCCTTCGCAAAGGAATGCCTCGGCTTAAGACCGCACGTGTAGATGGATAATGGAAAATGTCCCCCCAGGGGCTAGCGTAGGCGGGTTCAGTGATGAGGTTGATATCCCCGTATGCCCGGTGAGTCTCCGGGTTGTCCCGATCTGGATGGCCCGGCTGGCCGGGTATCCACCGCGGTGTGGAGGGCATGGCATTTGGAATTATGGCAGTATGTACCTTGCCCTGGCAGGTGTGTACATGCCGGATGCTGTCCGTGGTTGTTGGTTTGAAAGGTAGTGATACAAAGGCCATAAGCTCAGTCTCTCTTTTATCAGGCGGCTATTTTCGCTTCAAGAACAGAACCACCCAGAGAGGAAAAAGAGCAAAGGGCCATTATTTAGAACCGGATGGCGTGCGGTACTAGTCGTCCCGTGCCGCAGCAGCCTCCTTCTTGGACTTGCGTACACTGGGCGTTCCGTCGACTTCGCTCTTACGCTTCTTCTTACTCGGTCGTGTCGAGGAACCGCGAGGTTTGTAGCCGGTATCGTCATCGTTCCTCTTGCGCTTGCCTCTGCCCACTGGTGTTGAAGCAAAGTCGGGGTCCTCGTCCATGCTGGCGTCCCAGTCGCCGCGATCTGCTGCTGCCGAGGCGCGAGCTGCGGCGCTGACACGTTTACCCCTTGTGCTGGCCCGACCACCGCGCTCGCCCCGAGTGCCTCGTGTCTTACGTCCTCCAGTGTGACCGCCTTCGCCATCATCAGCGTCGCCGTGAGTTTCGCCGTCCTGTAGGAAGATCTTCGGAGCGTGCTTGCGTAGCCAGTTAGTTACGCTAGTTGGGTTCTTCAGATGTGGGTTCGATGGCTGGTGTGTGTTTGGATGCGCGCGGGGAGCGAGTGTTGGGATGGTTGATTCTGGATCGATGCTGGTGTCGAGCTCGTAGATGTAGTTGTCAATGTCGTCCGCGGACAGAAAATCGGAAGGATGCGATTCGCCTTCAGGGGCCTTCAGCTCGCTGATGATGGCCGGTAGGGTTTCCTTGGCATTGCTGTATGATGAATGCGGCACGCCATTGATGAGATCTTCAAGTTTCTTTCCTGGCTTTTCCTTTCGGTCCGGATGGTCTCGATCCAGGGGCAGTACCAATGCCTTGGGGTCAGACGAGGGCTCGAGTGAGAGGTCGATCTGCTTTTCGGGGGGGATTTGAGGCGAGTTGTTGATTTCGAGTAATATGTCCAATAGGCGACTGTTCAAGAAGAAAGGGGACAGGTCAGCGATGATGCGCGCAAGGCTGAGGGTTGTTGAGTGATGACCTACTCATTCTCCACGGCCAGGCGCTTCACGAGCGCAGCCGCCTTATCCTCTTGCTTGTGTAGCTCCTCGCCGTCATGCATCTTTTGGTCAAAAACGATGCGCATCTTTCTATACTTCTTCTTGTACGACTTGTAGCCGGCGCGATGGCGGGTGCCGCCCTCGGCCTTAATGGGGGCCTCGTCCATGGTGAGCGGCTCTTTGGACGCGACCGGGATGGAGAAAACGCGACGTCTCAATGGAGATGGTGTTGAAGGATGTGCTTGGACGCGTGGAGACTGGATGGGGGACTCGAGTTGGCGATGCACTAAATGCTGATGAGAAGCAATGGAGGAGAGAAGGGATTTTGCCAGCTATCGAGATTTGATTTGGGGGCGCCTTCGCACTGGACGGGACCTGAGGTGTTGTTCTCGGATCGGTACGTAGCTTAGGTTCCTTCCACTGAAGCAGCCGCAAGGGCGCCCTGCCTCTGGGCCCTTCCAATTGGTGAGGTCTGGATGGAGTCAGGGCGATCCAGCGAGCCGACCTCGGATCATCTTTTTTCCCGACACGGTCATAGTATCACCAAAGCTTCATTCGACACCGAATAAGTCATGTTGTCGAGGTAGATATTGTCTTAAGCTCAAATTTCCAATGGTTCTTTTTTGCGTCTTGAATCATGTCATGATTCAAAGTCTCCCATGCCCAATCACCCCGGCCATACCAAGACAGGATTCATTAATCTATTCTCAAACAATCAGGAGTATCACGATGCCACCTCCTTTCCTAACCTGTCCAGCTCTTGTGCAATGAACTCTGCGGCATTCACCATTTCAGTGCTGCCATAAACGACCCTCTTCTTGGCCTTGTCTCCTCCAGCTCGGCCTACCCACTCTTGCAAGTTTCCATATTCGTCCATGCTTCCACCGCCAACGGTAAACACCACTGCCTCGCTAAACCCCTTTCGGCGCTGACCAAAGCTGGCCGTCTGTCCGGGTGCTTGTGACCCTGGCATGCCACCTGGTGTGCTAGCTCCCGCTCCAGAACGCACCGCGCTTGGGGGAGGCATTGTACCTCGAGCGTTGGCGGATCGAGGATCAAAGTAGAGGTAGTGCTCCGTCTTGGCGATGGCAGACGAAGAAGCAGATGAAGGATCCATAATCGACTCAACGATCTTGGTGACAGTAAAATCACGATCGGCAGGAAGGAAGTTTTTGACGCCGCTGATGAGACTCTCAAAGTTGGAAGACAGGCCGGTGGGTACGCCGGATTCCTTGAGTCGATCAGTGAGGCGGGATGACATGGAAGAGAATCGCCCGAAGAGGTCTGAAGTTTGGGCTGGCTGAGTTGTGTTGTTGATGGTTGTCAGTTGTGTCATCTTGGTAGTCGCTCGAACCCTGGCTATCTGTTAGCGTGTGAATGAAGAAGCTGAACCAGAAATTCTTACTGTCGGACGTAGGGCAGAGATGATACATCTGCACCTGCTTCTGCGAGAGCTTTCTCCATGCCTTCAAATTCCACTCGGCCGACTTCCTGTTCGGTGCTCAGGTACCAGATGACGAACAGTCGCAGCTTGTCGACAGGGTCAGTGCCCTTGTTGTCGTCCTTGATGATCTCCATGATCTGGGCCTTGGTCTGTTTGACGATACCCTCTTCGAGTTGGAAGTAGTTGTCCAGTTGGCGGTCCTTGATACCTGTCAACAAGGCTGCCAGGATGTTCATGTGCATGTCGAGGATGCCCTTGCGCTCTCTCATCTCGGGAAGCAATGTGATCGCCGCCTTGAGGTGTTGAGCGCTTGCACTTGTATCGTTCTGGAGGTCCTCCAGATCAGTCACGCCCGTCTTTTTCGTAATCGAAGCCGTATCCTCCTTATACTTGGTTAATTCGGCGTCAATATCCTCTGCCACCTGTGGGAACGGGCTGCCAGCGTTCTTGGCCCAGAAGAAGTCGCTTGCGGTTAGGTCGTAGCCCTTTTTCGATGTGCCTCGTGCTGGGTTTCCCTCTTCCACCGGAGCCTCGATCGTGATTCGGTTCAGTTTCATGTTAAGAACATCATGAACCAGGGACTGGTAGGTCCAAGAATGCGACAGCATGGGTATCAAGTCGACATTGCGGTCTAGGAGAATTAGGACGGGTCGGGAGGAAGGTGTGCCAGAGGAAGCGGTTGGTCGAGGACCCGAGAATAGGTTGTCCTTGGAGTTGAGGATGTGATCTCGAAGCTTGCGATCGAGTCGTGCAGCGACCATCTCCGCCGCGGCGCCCTTGGGACATCGAATGATGGGAATAACGCCTGCAAAGACAATTAGCTTCTTACATGGTAGTGATACTCGCCAAGTATCATACCCATAGTGACAACACAACTGAAGAGTCCGCTCACGATCCTATCCACCACCCGGTCAAGCTCGGCATCACTCGTCGCTGCACTGTTCAAAGCCCAATACGTGTGCTCGTTCTGCATTCCCAAGCTAAACAGGTCCGGCTCGGCAACGATGAAGTTGAGATATTGGTCGAACAGTTGGGAGATGTGCTCTGAAGTTCCTGCGGTTGCTGTCTGTGTCGCAAACTCCTCGAGAAGGACGCGGGGCAGGGAGGAGAGGAAGTTGATGTAGGCTGGTGAGTACAGTCCCTTTTGCAAGTCCGAAGTGATTGCCTCGAGGTTCTTCGCATTCGGTTCGAGAAGATAGATGACAGGGACGTCTGGGATCGGGTGTCTGGCGCCGCCAATGTGCCTGCGCATCATGTTAGTTGACTGCCTGAGAATGTGCTTGACTGACCTACATGTGCATGGTCACACCCATTGACCGCAGGTCACTGACACGCATCACACTGCTGATGACATCTCGGCCCAAATCATCAAACACCAACACCTTCCAGATGGGGTTGCCGTCGGCGTCGAGGATGGGGGCGACGGGGGCGAGCAGACCGTTTGCGAGCGCCTCGTCGGCTTCGGCTGACTCGACCGTCTCGTTGAGGTTGAGGATCTTCTTAAGAGAAGCTAAAATATTGTTAACATAGAAGCAAGAGAGATATGGGTTTCATAACAAACCTATTTGGCGATCGCGCAGGGAGTTTCCTTTGGTGGCCATGGTGGCAGATGACGTCGGCAAAGTTGGAGCTCAAAGCGGTGATGATAGTGGGATGCGCAGTTCAGGAGCTGTCCTGACGAGGGCGAAGATATTGGCCACCCTAATGTCAAGGGGGTGCGCAAAAAAAGCAACGAGAAAGATTTGGCCCTATGCAGACGAAAAGCTTACTTGCAAAGCGCCAAGCGGAATCCTCACGTCAAGGGCCGTGTTGTTTTAATACCAGCTTGAGGCCACGATACCGTACAGTAGGTTGCCAGGCGCTCAGTTGATAGCTCCCGACGGCGCGCAAGCTGGAGCACGGACCGATTCAAGGGCCGATGGTTGGGGCACAAACAGAGGCAGGCACTTCTGACTTCCAGGTTCCAGGGGAGCAGGCCAAGGCGCAGGCGCGGCCTGTCCGTTCTCCGTGCTTGAGACACGAGTGGGGCTATGCCTGAGACCAAATGATTGTGTGTGCCTGAGAAATGGGGCCATCGTCCAACACGTCTTGGTCCTCAGTTGCGAAGCCGCCAGGACTTCTTTTTCTACCTACTCCCGACGACACTCCATCAACAACCGCACGCCGGCATCACTCATCGCGACAGCACGCAGCGTCGGCGCTCGGCAGACGAACTGCGCCGGTAGATACTGGTGGCGCTTAAGATTTCGATTCGCTTCTTCCGCGTTCACGTCCTTCATCTGGCCTGCGTCTGCTGCCTGTCCTGCACATTGCTCTGACGGACCTCGGCGTGTCGCCCTTGTGCTATCCATCATCATTTGCCTCCCCGACAGGACACGCCTACGGTTCGATAATGTTGTAAGCGGCGAGCGACTTGCGCAATATACAGATGGGACAGGTTTTCTCTGCACCACGCGGGTAGGAAGACGGATCAAGTTGCTCACGGAATCGAATCCATCCTTTGTCTGAATCACAGGGTATGCCCAATCCTTAACCCCATCCCCCTTCCCCTCCACAACACGCTCAATCACCTCTGTCGCGTCATTCTTCGCGGCTTGTTGCGCCATCACCATGAATCAAAGAAGCAGCATTGTATCTTGTGATTTCTCTATGAAGAATGGAATCAACCACTCGGAATCTGCAGCATTTAAAATTGCAAGATGAGGAGCTGGTGACCACCACTGCGGAGACTCGCTTTGGAGATAAAGGCTTCTCAGCGTCGTCTTTGCCTCTGCAGCAGCAGAGAGCTAAGCTGCGGCGGCTGGGTAACCATGACTTCCAGGCTTGAGCGCAGTGACGAAATCCAGGTATCTGCAATCTGGCGAACCTAGATGCGAACGCGCACCTAAGCCGCGGGCGAGTGTTTGATAAAAAGAGGGCATCCAGAGTCAGGAAAAGGCGCGTCAGCCATTGAGCGAGCGTCCTTCTGCAACATTGCAGGCCTTGGTCGGGCGACCTGGTGCAGGGGGCCGGTGATAACATTCAGGTTGCCAGCACCGCCATTACGGCCAAGGCCGCGACAGTCTCGCAGGCAGGCTCAGGCTCAGGCTCAGCAGCAGGGACTACGCTAAATGGAGGCGCACGCATCCAGAGATCAGTTCAGTGGCCCCACCATCAGAAATCTTTCTACAATGCCCACTCCTCGACGGGCAAGGCAATTCCATCGCCACCAGAAGCAAAGCTCTGTCGACAAAAGCCAGCTCATTAATTTGGCGTCCAGCTCATCCATCCCGTTTTCCGGGTCTTCTTTGTTGCCCAACTGGCTGCGCTCGAGCCTTTGTCCGACCGTGGTTCAAGATGGTCCAGCATTTTTTGGCGGTCTCTGGTGGTGGTCCTTTATTCATTCGCTCGCTCGCGCCTTAACTATCGACAGGAATCCAGTTTACAATATTCTTCTTTGATCCAACAGCCATTCTTCATACCCACCACCACTCATTTTTTATTGTTTTACCAGACTCGCTGATGGTTTTCATTTGCTTTCAACAGATTCATTGCCTTTTTCAACACTTCCCGCCTGGACCCTTGTCATCGCCCCAGTTGCCGCCTAGCGTCGTTTTATGGTGGGTAACCTGCAGCCATTGGTAGCCGGACATCGTCCGCTAACAGGAGAAGCCCACCCCAGGTCTCCCTGCAGCGACTCTCTGTGTGTCAGTACTTTCTCCTCCCGTCTCCTGATCAACAGCCACTGGCTGTAAACATGTCTACATCAACGCCTATCCAAGCCTACCACACCCTTTGCATCTTCTGAACCGGGTCTCTCCCGCATTGCATCCATCGCTCGCTTTCGTCCACGCGTCCACACAATCTGCCCATAGCGATGATCGCTAACAACATGCGTTAGCCTCTATAACTGCCATTAATTGATCTTTGAGGCTGCGTTGCTGCCCTGGCGGCTGCCGCCTCAATTATCGCCCTGTTGCAAGATGCAATCCTGGTCTAACAATGGCCAGAATGGCACTGATGAGACGCAGCAATGGCATAACAACTATGCCTTCACTGGTCAAAATGGCCAATATGATCCTCACCAAGCTTGGTCGCAGCCCATGACGGATCAAGCTGCGTACTCTCACATCAACCCTCAGGATGCTTCTCCGTCCAACTTTTTCGACTCTGATCAGAACAACTCGTTTCTCACCAGTGGTCTTCATGGGTCACAACCAAACCAGGGCAATTATCATGCAGGGCATGATTCGCTGGGATTGAACCAGCAGTTCTCGCAGCCCTCTCAAGATGTGATGGATCCAGCCTTCAGCGATATCCATTCGGATTTGTATGGCCAACATGGCAAGATCGACCTGGACAATGCCATGGCTGGCGTTGGCCAGCTTTCGAACCATCCTCATTCTTCCACATTTTCATATGGTATGGTTCAACCCAACGAACCATCCTTCGAATCCCCGATACAGCAGTATGCTCAGCCTCACGTAATACCTCAACCGAGCCGACAACAAAGTCATACTCCTGTTCAGCAGTTTGAGGGTCTTCCTGGCGCTTTCGCCCATGGACATGGTTTCAGCCGACCGCCTCAGCAGTCTCCTGTCCAAAACCAGCAGTCATATAGCCAAGCTGCATTCTCTCCTCCAGTGAATGGCCAGACCCCTCAACCTCAATCGAACGAACAGCTCAACTTCCAACAATCTCATCAACAGGCGCGCCAGCAGCCAACCCAGCCGCCACACCAGCCCCAGCAGCAACAAACACAGCAGCCTCAACCATACTCCCAGGCACAATATGCTCCCAAACAGCCCCTTGCTTATTCGCAGACCACTCAACCGATGCCAAACCAAAACTTCCAGCAGCCTGTACATCAACAACAACCGCCCTTCATGACCAACTCTTCACCACCACCTGCTGCAACTCCCCAGTACATGATGCAACAAGCGGTCGTTGATCAAGACGCAGGCGTCTCTCAGCCCAACGTGACAGAACCTCCGGCAAAGAAGAGGAAGCGGGTAGCTAAGAGCGCCCCCGAAACGCCAACGCCGGAGCCTGCAACGGTCCATACCGACTCGCCGGTTGGGTCTCCTGCCCTGAGGAAGGTGGATGATGTCGACACACTGGCAGCACCAACACCCTCGCCCGAAGATGCGCAGCTGATCGCCCAGTTCAACAAACGCACCAAGGCCGCCCAAGCGAAGCATCCCGCCATCAAGGGTCTCCCGTATCTGATCTATGATGGAGCAACGAAGCTTCCCGCTCCCAAAAGCTACGACAAGCTTGCTCCGCTTGTCGCTGTCCCCGCCCGCAGCGGACGACAGATGGTTCCCGAGCTTGGATACAGCCTCCCTTGTGAGGTTCAGGGTCGATTCACAAGTCAATATCGTCCTTCTCCTGATAAGGGCGGGCTGGATGAGAGGCGAATCGAGGCCAAGGTGTTATTGGATGAATTCGATCGTTCTATGAAGGGGCTTGGTAAACGACGTCCCAAGTATACCGAATACCCACATGCTTTCAAAGAGCAGCTCAAGTCGGACGAAGCTTCCAAGAACAAGGCGGAGAAAAAGGCAAAGAGGGAACTGGAGGAGGTGCGCAACAAACCAGTAAGTCTAGAGTTGCATCCCATGTCAAAAGACATTAATCTAACAAGATTCAGATCCGCTCTGCTACCCGTCCAACAGACCCTGCTGATGCTGCTGCTTGGGACACCATTGGGATAGTTCACGTAGAGCAACCTGTTGCAAGGACGAATGCGCTCATCGCAGGCCGAGTGCAACAAGCGGGCGAATACTTTATCAAGCTTCGTGGTGAGATGAATCGCGCCAAGCAAGAGCTCGACCAAGCCATCAAGGACAAGGAGGCCGAGTCTGAGGTTTCTAAGTTCCGACAGGAGTTTGAGAGGAAGAAGGAGATTCTCTATCGAGCTTTGGATGCTACTATCGAGCATGCGGACGACGCGGTTCTGGATAACCTTGGCGGCCACCAGAAGTTGGTTCTGAGTCTGGTGAATGCATTGATCATGTGTATCAAATCGAGTGACTTCTCTGGGAAACTCCCAAAGATTGTCCTCGAGCTTTTTACCCATTTTCCCATGACGAAGAAGATTGCCGAAACAACAAACTTCGAGACGGTGAGGAAAAGGTTTGCCGACAAGGGCGATGCCGAGGTCAAGGAGCTCACTCAGGAGATATCTGCCAAGATCAAGAAGCTCAAGGCGTCCGAACCAGAGACGGCCACTGGGTACCAGGGAACCTCAGCTGCTAGCAGAGCAAAGACCTCCAAGTCTGGGAATGATCACTCTGCCAAGCGCGGCCGGGACGAAGAGGGCGACACACGGACTGTGAAGAAGATTGCGATAGAATCAAGCGGCAACTCTCTTAGTAGGAAGCTTGCGCAGCCTAAGATTCAACTTCAATCGGCATCCAAGACGACCGCGGCGAAAGCGGCAGCAGCTTCTATCCTGCCTGGCAAATCCAGGCCCGTGGCCAAGTCTGCACCGAAGCCTGAGCCTAAGGTAGAGAATAAGTCGACAGCAGACGACAAGCTCAAGACAGCTCCCAAGACACCACGCAGCGAGCCCAAGCCGCATGCGCCGCAGAACGGCTCGTCATCGGCAGCGAGCTCCTTGTCATCCGGCATTGCCTCGCTTCTTGATTCAATCAATGCTCCCAAGGCCGAGTCTCCGGCTGCTCCCAAGGAAACCAATGGCCCTGAAACGTCTGAGACGCCGGAAGAAAAGGCCAAGCGTCTTCGCAAGGAAGCTCGCCGCAAGCTCCGGGTCAGCTGGAAGCCTGAGAGTGAACTTGTTCAGGTCAAGATTTTCCACAAGGAAGAGGCTGAGGATGAAGGCAGAGAAGTCAACATGATTCGCGATGCCGGTGATGATCGGTCTGAAGGTATGGTTCTTAAGCAGCAGCGCGCAAACGTGGATGATGAGGATGAGGACGATGATATTCCATATCAGCCTTGGATCGGACCTGTTGCGACCGACTTCTCGAGACTACCAGATGATACCCGAAAACAAGAACTTTGTTAACCGGGGAGGAAATGTCACCTTCACCACGGACGAGCAGCAGCGCATTGCGGAGAGGGAGCAGCGCGAACTCATGGCCATCTACACCGATCCAGACGACATTCCACCAACACCCAAGTCTCCTCCACCAGAGATGGTTGGTAGCAGTGACCGGAAAACTCAGTATTTGCCTGACGATGCCAAATTTCAAGAGATTCAGCTTCGGTGGCGCGATGAGCAGCAAATGGGGGTCGACGGGGCTCTGTACTCAGCAATCCAGCGCATTGATGCGAAGGAGAACCCGTCAAACCGCCTTGACTCAATCTTGGGTCGCCTCCGGGGTGCGCCTCCGAACCCCTCGTCGTCTTCACAGGCTGGCTCCTTGCCCCAGCAAAGCCATGGCACGGCGAATGAGAATTTGCCTATTGTCGCTGGTAATGCAGCTGCAGAACAAGTTCTCACGCTGCTCAGATCCGACAAAGTTAAGAACTGGCGGGATCCTGCTCCAGCTACGACCGATGTTTGGCGTACTTATCATTATGCTGATACCGCTACTCGTCTTTGTGGAGGTGCTATTGAGGGCGTAGCTAAGAACTTGGCCAACAAACCAGCTCCAGCCACATCTCCTCCAGAGTGGATTCTGCATGATCCAGAGAAGGTTCGCGAGTGGCAAATGGGCTACAACAAAGAGATGATGGCACGACAAAAGAGAGCGGATGAAGAACGGGCCAGAACCGAAGCTGAAACCAACGCCTTGCGGACCGCTGCACCAACCGCTGCACCCGGCCAACCCCCGGCCAACCCCCAGGACTGGGCAGCATACTATGCGCAGCAGCAAGCATATGCCCCGTACATGGCTCTGCTGCAGCAGATGACTGGTGGCCAGCAACCGGCTCAGCAGCAAGCTAGTGCAACGCCCCAACAGCAGGGGCAGATTCCTGACAGCCAGCTCCAATCTATCTTGGCGGCTATCAATCAGCCATCACAGCAGCCAGCGCAAGCTCCAGCCTCGAATTCTGCTTCGTATTTGAACCCGAACGATCCATCTTACCAGCAGTACATGATGCTCAGCCAGATGGCCCAAGGACAACAAGCTGCTCCGCCCCCGCCTCCAGCGGCGGAACGGGACTGGGAGCGGGATAGAGATCGAGAACGCGATAGAGATAGGGAGTGGGACCGGGACCGGGACCGCATGCACGACAGAGACCGTGACCATGACCGGAACCGTGATGATCATCACGGAGGCAGGGGTGACCGCGAAGGGAAAGATGGCCGAAGAAAGCGAGGCACGCTGCCGCCGCACAAACCAGCAAACAAAGCACTAATAGGGACGAAGCCTTGCACATTCTGGCAGCAGGGCAAATGTGCCAGAGGAGACAAGTGCACGTTTAGACACGACTGAACAAAAGCACTGTGGCGTCAACTCGCCTACGATGGTCGTCTGGCGAGATATGCATTTGGGGTTTGGGAAGAGGAACATGGTGTATATTATTGTAAACAAAACTCGCATGAACTCCATATCGTTAGCCCGGTGATAGGGGGCTAAATGGTTTCTGATACATTGACGCCTTGAGCGCTTTCCACGGAGAATAGACGTTTCTATGTTACCTACTTATTCTAAGTTGACATTGTCGTGTGTGTGCGTCCAAGGTATTTTCACGGGGAGGCAGGCAGCAGAGTGAACAGCGCAGATTTTGATTGAGTCAATCAATGATGACCATCTAACTTTTTAACCATTTGATATCATGTCCATTTGGAATCTGCTGGTTTACTCGGCAGCAGCCATCTCGGTGTCACCCTCGCCAGCTCTCTTGACCAGACCACGCAGGCTCAGGTCATAGACGACATCCTCAACCCTCTTGACGTCATACTTGACGGCATCCGCGCGCTTGCGCAGAATGTCGTTCTTGAGGTTCAGCAGCTGGAACCCGGCGAACAGATCCTTAATGAACCCGCTAATAACGAGGGGCAGCTCAAAGTCGCCGTGGGTGACGGCGTTGGGGGCAAGACGGGCGAGCTCATTAGTCAGGTCCGTCAGGGAGAGGAGGTACTCTTCGATGGTGAGGTGGAAGGCATCACGGTCCTTCAGGTTGGTTGGGACTTGGTGGGAGGTCAGTTGCAGGTTTTCTTTGTTTGCGTGGGTGGCGTACCTTGGAAGACGGCGCCGACTTGCTCGAGCGTGAGGAGACGGCCGAGGGAGGCGGGCTGTGAGTCTGAGCCCAGGCCGCCGAGCCAGGCAGTGTAGACGACGGTGCCGATGGCGTTTTGGACGGTTCTAGCCCACTTGCCATTGTATCTGTGCGGTTGGGTCAGATTTTGATGCTTTTCAGCCGGTGGACTAGGCAAACGTACTTGTAGTAGGGGTGCTGGCTGGCAATAGCGCTCAGCTCCCCCACGATGGTGACCTCCTCCTTGATGGCATCCTCGACCTGGGACACAAGCGCAGGGTCTGGTGCATTATTGGCCTTAGCAACGTATCACAGATAAGGCGGAGGACGAGGGCAAAAAAAAACTGACAGCGAGCGCGGGGCGTGGAGTGGACGCGCGAGAGCAGTCCCTGTGCGGTAGCGACGGCGCGCTCGAGACGCTGGATGATCTGGGTGAGGTTATCACGGACGCGGGTCTCCTCGTCAATCTTCTCTTGGAGGTGGGCGAAGATGGAGGGGTCGAGGAGGGGGTTGTCGGACGACATGGCGGCGGCTGGCTTTTGTTGTTGAAGGTGGGTGAGGCTCTGCGGATGAGGCTCTGTTTTGGTTTGGAGGTGTTTTTGTTTACGCTAGGGATCTTGGAGCGGGAAGATTGTTTTACCTCGTGAAGAGCTTGAGCACGAGATGGAGGCTGATGATGGGCACTTTGGAGATGAATTCAAGATGGCACACACATTCCAGTCATTTATTTTGCACCAGCACTTTCTTACTCTTCTCACGTCTACGAGCATCAACCCATGTGTCACAAAATGGAACAGTCACAATACGATCTTCTTCACTGCCCAGGCAAGCCTGAGCAAGCAATGAAAAGCGTGAGCTCAACAAGTGTTCGCGTCGCCTGGAGGCAGTGTAATACCAGGGACACTGTGGGCGGAATCATGTGCAAGCACAGAGGAAACCGCCCGAGGTTCAAAAATAGGAATAATCACGATTGGTCTCCTTAGAGACCTTTCAGAGATTAAACTGAAAAGAACAGATACTACACTTGATCTAAGCCAAAAGGCAAAGAGAGCTAAGGAGAAGAGAAAAAGAAGTAAAACGACGGGGAGGAGGGCAATGTTTTATAGAGGAGTTTTAGGGCGGTGAGGGGGGCTGCTGATTGTGCGGTGGCAGAATTTGGACCAATGAGGGGAGAGGGAATTGGGGAGGCTGGTGTGCTGCCTGCTGGGAGATTTAGGGTCCACTTGGCGGGCAGGCTGCTGGCCTTGCGGTGAGGGAAGCGGGACCTCACAGAAGGAAACCTGAGGCTACAGCTTGTGATACTTGAGCAAGATGAGTGTGAATGCTTCGTTGTTGGTATTGTCCAAGTGTGTTCAAGCGGTGGTAAATCCTGGATTGATACTATTTGTGCCTCAAGTTCTTCCAACCTGCTTGGAATTACAGCCCTCGGCCATCAGTGTGCGGGTGATACCACTGCTTCACGATGACGGCTTCCCGTCAACCAGGCTGCCCTTCAACAACATCAACACAAGCAAGATTACCCTGCATCAAGCGGCAGTCTATCAGAATTGACAAACTTCCCACTCAAATTTCGGTTGCAATAGCCTATTCCCGGGCAATACCAATCACAGTTTGCGCCCCAAACCGAGCCCAAAAGTTACAGACTCCGTCAAGACCTGGCCCACAGCAACATTCATCCTTCAGCCTGATCCAGTGCGCCTCTCCATGTCCTCAAAGAGATACCCCAAGAAAATGTGATACTCTAGATCTCTCTTTTCTTATTGTTGTTATTTTCCTGTGGCTATGTACTCTCAGAATAGGCCATTTCAATATTTGCTCTGTCTGGGATCTCATTTCCTCTCTTCCTCCTCCTTGAGGCTTCGTATCCACCATCATGTCGCTTCTTCATGTGGAGGTACTCGGATCGAGAGACCTCTCCAATCGCATGGCCTTTGGACTTGTGCTAACAGAGACCGCAGTGGAACGTGGTACAGCGGTGTGCAACTCTCCACAATGTCTTCGGTACCCATCATGTCGCAGCCAAGGCGGAGGGATAAGCTCTGACTGACGAGCCTTGCGACTGGTGACGGCTTCCGTGATGGATCCAGGCTCGAGCGCACAGAGCCAGGGCCTCCAGTTCCTGTTGACTGACAGCATGAAGGCCTCATCCATTTCCCACTCTGTCTCAAGGGGCGCTGATCCATAACAGCTGCCGTCAAGCGACGTCAATCCCCGTCCCATCTTAATCATATATACCGAATCAAGCGAAATACACGC
Organism: Fusarium sp. FW16.1; assembly: GCA_017654865.1. Lineage (NCBI taxonomy): Eukaryota > Fungi > Ascomycota > Sordariomycetes > Hypocreales > Nectriaceae > Fusarium > Fusarium sp. FW16.1. The sequence goes on from JADNRB010000001.1 coordinate 3,795,957, forward strand.
GATGCGTCTTTTGAGTGAGGCCTTATTACTTGGCGAACAGGATACGTACTGCCCAATACGAAGCCATTGGATCCCGCTGAAGAGCGGCCCGTCATCCGATGCTCCTAAGACACTGTTGGTTGTGAGAGATCTACTAGCGAGCATTCCGTGCGTCGGCGAAAGCGTCATTGGCCCTGTTTCTCAATTAGTTCAGCTATGACAAGAGTGTGCAACTATTCCCGCAACTACACGGCTGGCAACATTCCCAATACGGGCCAAGCAACCAAGATCTTGATGGACCAACAGCCGAAACATTGGGCTCAGAGTACACCACATGACAAGTCATAGCGTGCCACCCAGCTACAACAACACCATAAACTTCAACATAACTGGACACAGTCGAAGCTTGGATATGCTGGCCTCTTCAGCTGAGGCCATAGCTTGCGCAAATATTGAGGGTGGGCTGCAGGGTGGAATTGTACAGGACCAACAGGTTGGCCTGGAACTCAGCAGGAGACTGTATTTGCTTTTGCAAGAACCTCTTGATGACGTTCGCGAAGGAGTGATCACGTTCCTGGCCTGATTACAGGGCTGAACTGACTCTACACTCAAACGAGATGGCGAAACTCAACTGTTGCGGTACGACGATACGAGACCCCATTCGGTGCTTGTGTAACGGGGAAATCACATTCCATGCTATATCCGGATGTCGCGCACCAACGTGTGGTTTCTACCCGTCCTTCTAGAAAAGCATCCTCGTGGACAAGGAATCCCCCACCTGACAGCCACAATCCAGACGTTCCCAAATCAGGCAACCGCTGTTCGCAATGAAGAAGGTCGTGGCACCAATGGGGGAATCCCTTGCACCTGGCTGAGGTGAAATTACGCTTCGGCCCAGGCTGTCGGGACCGTTGGATTGCTGTTGGTGGTGCGTGCCACGAACAATATCAAGACATGGCTTAGTATTGTTCTCTACAGCCACCTGCCGGATTGGGCAGAAGAGCAGCCACAACTACAATACGGCCTACGATTGGAGCAAGGGTATTATATCGAAAAAAGAGATATCCGATATCATGTTGTTCCTGAGTTGAGGATATAAAGACTGTTGATGTGCAGTAGTGGTGTTGAGGACAAGACAAGCTCTCAAGATCATCTTGACGAGCATTATCAGCCTTTTGACACTACAACTTTCAAGCCATGATGGCTATCAGCCTTCTCAAAACTTGGGGGGTTCTCCTCCTCGCTGCGACAGCCGTTGCAAGACCTGTCGTGGTTGAATCACTGGACGAGACTCCAGAGGGTTGGGAGGAATCCAGCTCTCCTGCTCCCGACAAGCCTATTGAACTCTCCATCGGCCTGGAGTCTGAGGATCACCTCCTTCTCGAGCGCACCCTCAGCGAAATATCGGACCCCTCTCATGCCAACTATGGCAAGCACCTCTCTCGCGACGCTGCCAAATCTCTGCTCCACCCCTCTCGCGCTGCTACGGAATCCGTTAAGCGCTGGCTCTCTGATGCTGGAGTTCCAGGGCATCATGTCCGTGACGAAGGCCAGTGGCTTCATATTCGAACCACGGTTGGCCAGGCCGATAGTCTTCTCAGCACCCGCTTTGGTATCTTTGCCCGCGACGATGAACAAGTTGTGAGAACGAGAGAATACTCAGTCCCCATCGAAGTCCGCGACCATATCACCACCATTCAGCCTACGACCTTCTTCCCCGCCGAGAAAAAGGCACGCGCCGTTGAGGACTTGACATCCTTGGAGAAGAGGGAGGAAGGTCACGAGGCGAGGGCCTACGGCAACAACAACGGCAACCATGGCGGTAATGGACCAATTAACCTGCAACAGTGCAAAGCACAGCTTACCCCAGCATGCCTGCGGAAGATCTACAAGATGCCTTTGCGTAGCTACCCAAGTGCACACCGAAAATCGGAGTACGGCATTATTGGCTTTCTTGAAGTAAGCTACCTTGTCTACTTGAGGCGTGTTTTCCCTGACATACTTTGTGTAGCAAAATGCCCAGTTTTCCGACCTTGAAGAGTTTCTCAGACGGGTTGCACCCGACTTGAAGGGTGCCAACTTCTCCGTCTCTCTTGTCAACGGAGGACTGAACCAGCAATCCTTCAACGTTGCTCAAATTGAAGCCAACATGGATATTCAGTACGCTGTTGCACTCGCCGACAAGGTGCCCGTTCGATTCATCTCTGTTGGGGTATGAACCCGAACCTCGTCCCCGATCTCGAGTAAGTGTAGTTGAATGTAAAACTGCTGTTGTGACTAACAACAAATAGCTTTCCGGCGATCAATGCAACCAACAGACAGTACCCCGAACCCTGGCTCGAACTTCTGCAATACCTCCTCAACCTCCCTAACTCGAACCTTCCTAAAGTCATCTCTCTCTCATATGGATCGAATGAGCAGCACATATCAAAGTCCTATGCTCGCCAGGTTTGCAACATGTTTGGTCAACTTGGCACTCGTGGTGTGTCCGTGATTGCAGCCGCTGGTAACACGGGGCCAGGCTTCTCTTGCAAGTCCAACGACGGCAAGAATAAGAAAAAGTTCCTCCCTACATTCCCAGGTGCATGCCCCTACGTGACCTCTGTAGGCGGCACAGAGGGAAATAGCCCGGAGATTGCCTGGAACCGATCGAGTGGTGGCTTTTCGGAGGTCTTTTCACGTCCTTGGTGGCAGGAACAGACTGTGAAGGAATACCTCAGGAAGCATGGCAAGGAGTGGAAGGGATACTACAACGCCAATGGTAGAGCATATCCAGATGTGGCAGCTCTTGCGTGGAACCACCAGATCATGCTCCGCGGCAACCAGACCTTTGGTGGCGGAACAAGGTAAGCTTTGCCTGTGGTTCTGTACGAACCTGGTGATACGGGTGCTGACATAGGATACAGCGTCGCAGCTCCGACATTTGGCGCCATGATTGCTCTCATCAACAATGAGAGATTCAAGAAGGGCAAGCCCCCGATGGGTTTCCTGAACCCCTGGCTCTACAAGACTGGCAAAGCAGGCTTCATCGAGTAAGTGCCCTCCCCATCATGCCTTGATAGCCTCCTAACAGCGTTTAGCATCACCCAAGGCAAGTCTGTAGGCTGCACGGGCCAGAGTTACAGCGGACTTCCTTCGCCTGTAATCCCCAGTGCTGGTTGGAAAGCAGTCAAGGGATGGGATCCCATCACTGGCTGGGGCACTCCTCTGTTTGATCGGCTGCAGAGACTGGCTACCTAGGAGGAGTCTGCTTCCTTTCAAGGCGATGGATTGTTCCGGAAGGGTTACATCATCGAGGAGGAGACTAGCGGTGGTAACTAAGTCCCTGGGGGATGTTACGTCCCTTGAATGTCCCTTGGGGTTTACCGAACAAGTATAAACCATCAATCTTGGATAACCCAAGAGAATGCATTGGCCCCTTCGGCTCATGGAGAATTGAGTCGATGGATTGTGATGTCATGGTTGGTAGGCGAACGTATACACCAAGAAAGTTGTTGCGACAGAATCTGATGTGACTCCTGGACTGTGATACCACTTTTTGACTACCTAGTGCTTGCTATATGGAACATGAGCGGCAACTGAGGTATTTGACGGTCGCCTTCACCTCTATTTCATCTCTAAGGCGAACATGTTCCCATTTTCTAAGCACCAAAGACCTTGTTCCAATCCTGCTTCTTGAAATAGTCCTCGGAGGTCTCAAGGGATGGGGGAAACTTCAACTAAACCTGGTATAAGCAGTCGATCACAATACTCTGCGGATAAACTTACGTCTCGGGGATGAGTCAAACTAGGGTCATCTCTGCCCTCGTAGCCAAACTCGTTAAAGTAGGCAAAGTTATCCTCGAGCTCAGCCTTCAAGTCTTCAGGAATGCCAGGAGGAAAATGGCCCTTGGGGAGGGTGACGACCTCTGTCTTGAGGCCTGTGACCCTCGTAAGCGCATCGGCTGCCTCACGGGCAGAGATCCACTCTCTGTAGCCGATGAGGTTTACGCCTGCGGGCTGCTGTAGGAGAGCCTTGACAAAGGGGCCGGAGTCTTCTTCGGCAGCGATGAAGGGAAGCTTGACATCTTGTTCGATATGCCCGATGAACTGAACGACTCCTTCGGCGTTCTAAACATGTTAGTAATGCTTATGAGTGGTAGGGGTAGGACAACTTGCCTTGATGGGTTGGGTAAGGGGGTTCTGAACAAAGTTGCTCAGGAAGAGACCTGCCTGGTAGACACTGGTCTTTGCCCAGAGCTCAGGGTAGGTCTTCTCCGCATAAACAACAGCCCTGGCCTTGGAGTCAAAGTGGTAGACGTGCGTGTACTTTCCCTTGGACCACTTTGTGGCATCCGAGAGAGAAGAGATGATGAACCGCTCAAGAGTCGAGACCTTGGCAGCCTCATCGATGACGTTCTTAAGCTGCTGCGTCTCATGCTCACCAGCCCACTCATTAAGAGCCTGTCCCGGCTTGGCCTTTTCCTTGTTGGCAGGGTCTCCGTACAGACCCCAAAAGTCGCTGACGGCAAAGATGGTGTTGGCGCCTTCAAACGCAGCCGTGAGAGTAGAAGGCTTGTCAATGTCGGCCTCGACGACCTCGGCACCGCGAGATGCGAGGGCTTGGGCCTTGGTGCCCGAGGCGTTTCGGGTCACGGCGCGGACTTTCCACTCGGGGTCTTGGAGGAACGTGGTGGCGACGGAACCGCCTTGGTTGCCAGTGGCTCCGAGGATGACGATGAGCTTTTGAGAGGGCATTTTGAAGGTTGTGATGTTTTGAGATTGTTGTGAGGATGTTGGATGGACTGAGTAGTAGATGAGTTGTATACGATTTCTTGAGGCCGTGGCCTTCTTATATGTCTCTTCCTGTCTAATTGATGACTATCCCATGAGGTGCAATAAGCCTCCGGGTCGCAACAGGGAACACAAGTCAAATGCAGTCATTTGTATTAGGGATCAATGATCGTAAACGAAGCTAGATCGGTAGATAAAGCACTCAGCACATACAATTTTAACAGATCATGGCATCATTCCGCCGTCGTTAGGCTCATTCTGTTAGCGCTCTAACACAGCACCGGGGCTAGGTACCGAGCGGAGGCTTATGACAACTTGGAGCTTTACCATGATACAATCCATAGTTACTATCCCTATTACACACTTAATCCACAAGTTCAAACACAGAATTGCCTCTTTTGTCAAGCACCACATCGGGTTCGCATGTCACCATTCCCGCTCCAGAACGCCACGTCCGCTCCTTGTCCGCTCGCTCCGCAAAGTCCGGCGGGCGTGATTGGGCCGGAGGGTTTGCGCAGGGACAATAAGCTACCGAGTGGCTGACGGGATCGGGGCAATACAACGGGTTTAGTGGGTTTAAGAGCCAGGGCTGCATGAGCCGGGGTGGAGGAACTGTCGAACCGCGGCGTTGTGATGAGGAGGTATGTAAGATATAACGTTATGATTGGAAATCTAGAGAGTTAATTGATGGACACGAAATAGGGACTTGTCCCCGAGAAGAGAAGAGACGAGGGGGGCCAAGATACTCGCGACTGTGTAGAGCGGGGGGTGTTTCCTACAGCTGCAAGACCAGATGTGGAGCAAGACGCATCCAACATGAGGTCGTTGCCAAACACTTGTTGAATACTCTATTTATACTCTTTAAGACATTTATTAACATGCAATTGATTGCCATGAGATTGACAAGAGAGATGTCGGTTGGGGTCTTACGATGACACGGTCCTCGGGCTTGCCACTGCCAACTCAATGACTCTTTGTGAACTACCTATGTGGTCTATTCTTGTTGTTCATCATCGTGACATCTCTATAAGAGACCACAGGCTACTGGCCTATTCTTGTGTGTCAAAATTGGTGCTGCAGCTAACATCTTTCCAATCCTCCAGGGTCTTCAACGTCTCATCGCACTTGCTCTTGACAACCTCATACCCATCCGCTCCAAGAGCAATCCTAAGGGGCATCTCCCTGCCCTTGGCAACTCCCTCGCCGCGCACAAGGTCAAGCACTATCGCGACACCCTTCTCGGGGTCTCCAGCCTGATGCCCGCTTCTGTTGGCCAAGTACTCGTCGAAATTCTTGGACCGCTGGGCATAGTCTGGGATCTTGGAGGGTTCGTTCTTGAGGTTTCGACTGGACAGGAGCTCAGTCCTGAACTGGCCTGGCTCTACAATCAGAGTGCGGATGCCAAAGTGCGACGTCTCCCTCCACAGGCTCTCGGCCATACCTAATGTGTCTTAGAAATCGGTCTTTGCTTAGAGCGTTGAGTCTTACCTTCGAGCGCAAACTTGGTGCCTGAGTACCCGGCGTTGAACTCGTAGCCGTGGAACCCGGAGATGGAGCTGATGAAGACGTTGGTTCCGGTGCGACGCTCCCTGAAATGGGGTAGCAGAGCCTTGGTGACTTTCAGAACGCCAAAGACGTTTGTCTCAAAAGCCTGACGGAACTGTTTATCTCTTCGAAGTGTTAGTTGAAAACTTGTGTGTGAGGATGTGACTTGCGAGAGATCTTCCCATGCGCCTCCCAGAATGAAGCCAGCGTTGTTGACAAGGACGTCAATGCGACCATGAATGCTCATGGCATTTTTGATGGTGTCGTTGATGATATCTTGATCATCGGTGACGTCTAGCTTCATTACAGAGGCGCCAGCTTTGCTAAGGTCGTCAAGTGTCTCAACCCTGCGAGCTGTGGCAATGACAAAGTCACCACGACTCAGGATCTGCTGAGCAAAGATTCGGCCAAAGCCGGAGGAGCAGCCAGTGACAAGCCAAACAAGAGGTGCCATATTGAAGATGTTTCTTGGTTGGAAAAAGATGTGAGATGCTAGTGATGGATATGGGGATCGGTTTCGCGGATGGCCGTTACTTATACCATCCTCGATCTCTCTTCAGCGGCACCTGGAAAGCTCAACATGTGAGTCACCTCGTCTCTTGACCGATCAATGGATGATGAAGAGGAAAGACTGATCGCATCGACCGCCTTGAACATCAATAATGCCCCCTCTTCAATCGCCCGGCCCGATAGAGCGGACCCGAGCGGACCCGAGCGGCCTCGTCCGCTCGATGCCGCTCCTGTGAACTACGGTCGGTCCGCTCGCCTGAACGACACGTTTTACTCTTGATAGAGTCAATAATGCCGCTAGCTCCGTGAAGTGACGTGATCTGAGAGAATTTTGAGCAGAAAGCCTTGTGAACCCTGAACAATTGATGCGCTTGTCCACAGCGGAAGTAGAAGCGCAGGCGGAGGAGTGCGGCCGCAGCGTGATGGCTTCAACTCGGCGTACGGGTTAGAAACTCATGACGTAGAAATACTTTCGGGAAGCCTGGGTCTATAATAGTCGGTGTAATTCAGTGTTTATGAGTTAAAACACTCTGGAATCGTCCAGTCCCCCATTCACACCAGGAGTCCAATATTATCGATCACCAACAGAGTTACTCAAACACTCGGCATCCACATCCCAAAACATGGAGCCCAATACCCCAAACAGCAAGACTTGGTTCATCACCGGGGCTTCATCCGGCCTAGGTCTTGAGATGGCCCTCTCCGCCCTCCGCGCTGGCCACAGGGTCATAGGCACAGGCCGCAACACCCAGAAAGCCGCCCTCGACAACCCCGAGTTTGAGAAACTCGGCGGCGAATGGCTACAATTGGACGTATCCAGTTCAGATGCCGAGGTAGTTGTAAAGAAGCTCGTCGACCGTGAGGAACGTCTCAGCCAGCAGGAGCCGAGACACTGGGTGGTGGTCAACAATGCTGGGAACACACTTCTCGGGACTGTTGAAGATATGAGCGATGAGCAGGTCTTGCAATATCTCCAGACCAACTTATTTGGCCTCATTCGCATCTGGAGAGCCTTGATACCCGCCATGCGTCGCCATCGGACCGGCACATTGATCTCCATCTCTTCCATCTGGGGCTTCGTCAGCAAGCCTGAGCACATGATGTACAGCGCCGTCAAAGCGGTCGCAGAGTCTCTGACCGAATCCTACGCTCAGTTGCTTGCACCATTTGGCATCAGAACCATGATCATTGAGCCTGGAGGATTCAGGACAAAGTTCCCTGGCAACCACCTCAAACCAGACGGCGGAATCACAGAGGACTACAGAGAAAAGATAGAAGAGTGGAGTGGCATTATTGATGCGGCGACAAGAGACCCAACTATAGTGAATGGCGACCCAAAGCTGTTTGGCTTGAGGATTGTTGACGCTGTGGAAGGACGAGGACTGTGTGAGGGAATATGGGCTGAGAATGGCACAGACAAGGCCCTGCGAGTTCAATTGGGATCTGACTGCTACGGGCTGTATGGCGAAAGATTGGAGCAGCTGAACCAAGGGTATGCTAGGATGGCACGTATTGCAAGCTCAACCGACGTGGGAAGCTGAAGATAGATTCAATGGAACGGATGATAGGTTGACCCAATGACCATGCCTTGAATGCACATCGCAATGCATCGAGATTCCAAATGAAGAAATGTTTAGAACGTTGATGTGGAGCTAGAGACGTCTGCATCTTGGTTAACGAGTTTGAGGACTCCCTCTTGCTCGAGCAACGAGATGTACTCTCCTGGATGGCATTAGCGGCAATCTCCTGATAGTTGATCAGTCCATACTCACTCGCAATTCCCCAATGCTCCGAAATACTACAAAGCCCACTGAGAATGTCCTCCAGCGCATCATACATGACTTGTTCGTGATTCTCTTTGATGAACCAAGCGCACTCGGTCGCCGCATGATAGAGAAACCGGGCGACAAGCGGGCACCCTCCTGTATCTCGCGCTACTAGACGGGCTGTAGAAGATGCTATCGCTCTAATACCTTCCAGGCCGACCTTTTGAAGCTCCGTCTCTAGAGCGATAGGTCCATTTGTAGAGAGTCCCAAAGGTTCGTTGCAGGCGTATTGGTTGTACAATACGAGCCTGGCAGAGCAGCAAAAGGCGAGTGCTGGGAATATGGAAGGCTCCGGAGTCTGTGATGACGTTCCATCGCTATCTGTGCCCTCGATAGATAGATGAAGAGCTGATAGAGCCTGATGAAGGTGCTGTGCTTCCGGTAGTAACTCTGTGATATCTTGCGACGATGCCCTCGCTTTCGCATGACGCATGACTTTGCTGAGCATATGAGCAGCTTGGCATGTTTGTGCGAACGAGCCAACAGTCGTGACTGAGCTGAAAGACTGTGTGTATAGCGGCTCACTGGGTACCACCGTCCCGTTGTCCCAGTCGATGTCATTGACAGGGAGTAGCTCACTCTGGCAGGGCTCTGGCGTCGCAGGTGGTAAAGAGCTATCAATGTTGACAAACCTATCAAGAGTCAGAAAGCCATAATGTGTTAAGATCCCTCTTGTGAGGACCTAGAGATTACATGGTCTTACCTGTCCAGTATGAATATCGCCCACCACGTCCTGCGTTGCTCTTCTCTAAGGGTCCATGTTTCAGCGGGTTTGAATAGTTGCTGAGCAGCCTTCCTATCATGGAAACCCATCAACATGCCGAGTCTAGCTGCGCGACTGAGAGTAAGGAATGCAGCAGGGTAAATAGCGTGAGAAAGCTCATAGACGGCTAGAAGCACCAAAGACTGTAGTAGGCGTAGAGAGACAAAGCCTCCCGTTTCAGCGGCCGAGCATAAATATCTTGCAACTGCATATAGAGGAAGATCTCTTGGTGAATGTTCGGTATTTGTTATGCAGAGTTTGATGCAGAGGACTAGTAGCATGAGACAAGAATCGTCGGGAGACTGAGTGTTGAGCTCAAAGACCAGTCGCTTTCTGCTAATCATAGGGAGCCATGTGTGAATAGTCGAAAAGTAGGTGGAAGCACTCTCCATGGAGTCGTGATCAAGGTATTCCGAGCATATCTGTGGTAGAGAGGATTGTGTGCTTTGGGCCAGAGCATTCTCTCGAAGCGGCGCAAAGAGGTCATTGTCTAGGAAGAAGGGAAGAGGGAAGCTGTTCGTCGGGCCTTGAATAGATGAGAAGACTTCGAGAAATGGAGATCTGGAAGCTTCGGGGGAGAGATGCTGTTCACGTTGAGCAGTTGCTCGAGATGGCGGAGTCTATCATCCACGGCTGTGTGGGGTGATGGTGTTTGTGATGGCCCTTCTGGATATTCACATAACTTGTGAAGGCGGATGCACTGATTCTGTTAGTAATACGACAATATATATCTCTGGTTTACGAACCAGAGAGCATGAAGGCAAGTCCTTTGTGCATCTCCTCTTTAGGCGCCTGTGTAACGTTTGATGTCAGTGCTGGATCTCCCACCACTCAGGCCAGGCAGGGCTGATACCGACAGGCACGGCACGCCTGATGGGCCTTTTCTGGAGTCATCAGGCGCGGTGCTGAGAACTTGATACAGGTAGGGGCAAAGCAAATTCTGTGAGACGACTTTTATTGTTTGTGGTTGTCATGAAGAAGCGGGGAGGTTGAAGAAGTGCACAAATGATGACCAAGATGGTGAGACATTCTAACGGGAATATGCATCAATCCGTATATCAACCAACACAGCAACCAAGTGAAATGGACAACGGGAATTATTGGTGTTGAGTCTTATGGATCGTGGTATTGAAGCTCCTCCATTCGATGGGGACTTTGGACCAGTGCCTCCCACAGTTCCTAAGCATGTGACGTCAGTTAAGCCATGGGATAGCAAGACGCCGAAGCATGACCTACCCAGTTATCAATATCTGGACAGTTTAGCATGGCCCCAATCTCGGGCATATTTGCATCAAAGGAATTTGTTTGTCCGCCTGTGCTTGGTTGCTGCTGTAAAAGAGCTTCACCCACATGTTAGCCGTCTATCTCTCAAACAACTAATCTACTAACCACTGTTTGAAATTTGAGCCTGAAGCGCATTGTTTATGTCCGGGGCCGTTGGAAGCTGCGGGTTCTCCTGAACGCTTGGATTTGTTGAGACTTTATCTAGCATGACTGAGAGCATATCGAAAGCCTGTCGTGCCTCGTTAGAGCCCACCTTGAAAGCTTCCCAAAAGCGACGAGAGCTCTCTAGAGCCTCAACCATAGCTTCTCGACTAAACTTTAAAAAGCCCTGTTGATCGTCTGGTGCTGGAGGGTTGGATTGCTCGTTCGATCGCGAGCTGAGCTCGAGGCAGATGATCATCGATGCCAAGGAAAAGTCGTGTTGTTCCAAGGAAGAGACAAACCATCTATCTCGGTACAACCGACCTCCGACTTGAATCTCTTTAGAGATATTGGCTTGATGGGTCAGGAGTGCCATGGCCGCCTCGACGCAAGAAGTCCTCGAGTAATTGAAGGCAGAATCTTGGTAGGCCTTGGCCATGTGGTGGCGGTGAAGCATGCACCGCGACTTTTGGAATAGGAGCTCCATGTTGTAACGCCGGATCAGAATGTAAGGGGCTTCGGTGATGGAGTCTTCCGGGTTGGCCATGTGAAACTTGGGAGGCATGGCTCGCTGCGCACTGTGAAGCCGCTGGTCCAGTGCCATGATCTCGTCGTATGCTTCTGTCCTCCCTAGAGAGACCTGGTTGAATATCGTCCGGAAGACGGAAGACAGCTTTAGTTTTGTGATGGTATACAAGACGGGGGTCATTTGTGTCTCTGGTCGCGGGGGAGGAAGCTGAGCTGAATGAGGACCAAAGTCGTCATCGAGAAGGTTACTCGGAGGTCGCGTATCGCATTGATGTTCCTGTATCAAACAAGGTAGCCCGAGCTGGCACGAGGTCAAGATATCAAGTTGTAAAACGAGAGCCCACGTCCGACGTCGCATCTCTCCTTGGAAGGGCGTGATACGAGGGTGCTTATCAGGATCACGGTGATATCCCATCCGCATTGCTAGACGGATAGCAACACCACCTAGGATCCACACGCCCAAATGGGCGTCTCGACGGCGTATGAATTCACCCTGAATGTTGAACAAGAGAGCTTCCAACGAGTAGATGCCAGGAGCAGTCGAGTATTTGGACAACAAGAGACACTCGGTGGAACGGCGATGGAATAACTCCATGAGGGCTTTGGGGTTGCCCAAATCTCCGGGCAGGTCGTCTTGAACCCGCATGTATAAAAACGTGCCCATTTCCATGACGCCAAAGAGTATGGCAACCCACTGAATGGAAACGCCCTTTGGGTCGAGCCAGAACTGCTTATACTGGAGGCTATTAGCACGAGTTCAGATGGTTTAGGAGATTTTGTACCTCTTGCTCAAAAGTCGGCGTGTGGAAGACAACTTGACCAAAGTTAGTTCATGGTCAGTATGTACTCCTCCCTGTTCACTCACTGGTTGATGGCTCTGTGGAGTTGAAGTAGCGAGAGACAAGTCTGTCGGCTACATCCTTTGGTGGAATGTCGGCCATGATAGTTTCAATATCTGAAGTTTGCCCTACGCCTTCAAGAAGCATGGGCCCGTCGCTTTGGCTCGGGTCTTGGTCGTCTACCTGCGCAGCGGCGTCGCCCCGATCGAGATGCTCTCTGATTTTCTCGACCTGGAGAGTAGGAACAAAGTAGGTATATTAGTCAAGCTTCACCACGGTACGCAATGATTCCCACCTCAGTGCATATTGCTGTCCAGTGGCTGCCCGAGACGTATATCATCTCAGTGTTGCTCGACACCATCCGACCAGGCTTGACCTCGAGCTCCCTATTAGGAGGAGAACCCGAGGCCAGGCGTTGAGGAGAGGTTCCACTAGGGAGTGTATTCTCGGAACTAGCAAGGCCACCAGAACACTGAGAGGTCGCAGCCTGACGCTCACCGGGCATCTGGGAGACGATGTTGCCGAGAAGCTGCTCGAGCTGACGCACGCGCGCATCTAGCTGTTGATTCACTTGAACTGTATCGCGTCTTTGTGCTGCTGGGGCCCTTCCTCTGGGCCATGCTTGGTATACACAGCTGACATTTCTGGTGACGCAGTTGCTACATGGTTCTTCTCGATCACATTTCAGTCTAGGGTCTGATTAGGAAGCCCGAGACGTTGATGGAAGGAAAGCATACTTTCTCTGTCGACAAGATGAACAGGATAGAATGCCTCGAGCTGGCTGCATGTTTCGTGAAGTTGTTGTTTTCTGGTTGAGGTTGCAAAACTGCAAACACCAGTGTGGAAGGATGTCAGTGTCAGTCTGACTCGCCATGATATTAACGCGTACTCCATAGCGATGCTGACGGTCACGTGATGCATGTTCAATGATGAATTGCTTGCCAAGAAATAGACAACTCAGTCAGTGTAACAGATAAGAAAAGAGCGTCTATCACTTGTAGCAAAAGTGGGTTCCGTTGTATGAAACACTCTGTAGATACAAAGAACAATCTATAACTAAAGGGCAAAAGGCCAAGCGAATACGAGTAAATCTCTCAAACACTAACTAGCTTCAGAACTCGGATAATTAAGTACAATAAATGCAATGCTCCCCGTCTATCATACAACACTTTCCAGAAACTCAAACAGAATACTTGGGCAAATCCTCGATAGCGAACCCATGCCTCTTGAGCTGGCTGCTAGCTAATTGCCACAGCTTCTCAACCGCCTCGTCGTCATTCAACCACCTGTTTGCCCTAGGATCGACCTTTCCAAAAGGAATCAAGTAAAGGCCGGCTGAAGAAATGGCCCTGGGACTCGTGGCACAGAACAACGAAGTTCGTGCACCGTCGAGGGGAGTAGACGTGGGAGCAATCTTGACGGCCGTGCGGGTCAAGATTCCAAGAAAACTGGCGTCGTGGCTCTGTAGGTTCGACTTGATGATGCCGGGGTGCACAGAAAAGGCCATGATGCCGCTCGGTCGGTAGTGATCGGTGATTGCCTTGGCGCCGATGATACTGGCTTGCTTGCAGTGGCCATATCTCCTCCTGAGTCACAGTTAGAACGTTTCATATTGGTAGCATGGTTCAAGGGCTATGCTCACCATGGTGCCGTTGCACCCGTCAAGTTCGTCATGTTTGGGTCGTCATAGTTGATGCTCTTTGGTCCCATGAGGAATGCACCATCACTGGCGACATTGACCACTCGGACACGGTTCATGTCGCCGCTAGCCTGGACTGCAGCGAGCAGGACCGGTAGAAGCGACAGGGTGAGAGCATGATGAGAAAGGAAGCAAGTCTGCCACTGGATCTCGAAGCCATCCTTGGTCAACTCGTACGGGCAAGCCATGATCTAGAGGCAGAATTGTTAGCTTCGACCAACAAACATGTATTATTGGACTTACACCGGCATTGTTGATCAAAAGATCCAGTCGAGGCTCTTTGCTCATAAACTCCGCGGCAGTGACCTTGACGCTCTGGAGATCTTGCAGATCCAGCTTGAGGAAGTGAAGATCCAGCGTGCCAGCGTCACGTTTCATGTCGGAGATGGCCTTATTGACGCGATCTTGCGATCGACTGGCGATGTAGACACGGGCGCCGCGCTTGGCGAGCTGTAGAGTTGTCTCGTAGCCAATACCGGAGTTACCTTGGACGAGTTAGTTGGATTAGAGATGGTTGAGGAGAGGATTTTCGTACCGCCAGTAACAATGGCTACGTAGCCATGTAGGCTTGGAATCTCGCTGATGTGGAACTCTTCCATCTTGTTGTTGCAGGACATGGTGAAGATGGGAAGATTGTACGTGATTAATGGAGATGTTGTGGGTGGTGATAGTATTAGTGGCGGGTACTGGTGATGACTGGTGATGACTGGTGATGACTGGTGAGGCTGAATGTGTGAATTGATCTGGAACAGAAAGAATTGAGGTTTCCGATGCATCTTTTATAATCTTTAAAAGAGAAAGAAAAGGGCTGTGCTTGTGGAAGTTGAAGATCGACACTCCGGACTTGTCCGCGGACATCTCCATGGTGGCCCGGATCCGTTGCGTGTACTCCACACCACGCTAAGCCTACGAGTACAAGTTGTATAAAAGTCGAAATAACTGCCTGGATTGGGGTTTCCCGATAAAACTATCATCGAAAAACCATTGAAAATTATCCCTCAAGCATAGTGAACATGAGCAAAGCCGACCTTGAATCTCCACTTGACCTGAGCAGCCTGGCTGGCCGAGGAGTCTTGATTACAGGCGGCGCTTCAGGTCTTGGCGCTGCCATGGCCAAGGCGTTTGCAAAAGCTGGGTGTGCAACAAAATGTTCTTCAGTATTGAGGGATGCCAACTGACTTATCTCTTCTATTCAGATCATATGTTACTATCGCAGATCTACACCAGGAACTTGGCGAGAAATATGCTACTGAGTTGACGACCGAGGGGTATAGGTAGGTTGTCCCATGTGGACAGTGCAAACTGGACTAACCATGGCAGTGTTCAATTCGTTCATACCGATGTCACCTTGTGGGCTTCTCAGGTCAAGGCCTTTGAAAGCGCCAGTCTTTTCTGCCCGACTCGTACTATCGACGTTGTCATTCCCTCGGCGGCCGTATTCAGCGAGCCTTTTCTCGACCTGACGACTCAAGCTGCGGGTGAGCAGCTCTCGGAGCCATCCACTACTGTTTTCGACGTCAATATCAACGGAACTTACTACACTGCAAAGCTTGCGGCTCATTATTTCAGGCCGACTCCTGGTTCTGAGAATGAGTTTTTGGGGCTCAAGAGTCTCATCTTCATGGCATCTCTCGGGGGCTACATTGCCGGAGCTCGATTCACTGCCTATGGAGCCACCAAGTTTGCTGTCCGCGGAATTTGGAAGCATTCACGGGATGACCTTAAGGCACTGGGCATTCGCTCCAACTTGATTGCGCCGTGGTTCATTCCTACTCCCATGACAGAGACCCAAGTCGAGCAACTGAAGGGCAAGATCCAGTTCGCCAAGGTTGACGATGTTGTCGATGCGGCGTTGAGATGTGCTGTTGATCAACGCATTCAAGGTATGTTAATCTAGCTTCTACAGTTGGACAAATACTAACGTGGAACAGGCCGGGCTATTGCTGTTACCCCTGGTGGAAATGTCGACCTGCGAGATGATCCGGAAGGGCTGGATGCAGGCGTCGAAGTTGGGCGGGTTGTGTCAGGATTGGACAAGTTAATTGACGCCGTCTCTACCATGGAGACTTGATCATCCGCGGTTATTGCCGAGGAGAGTATATAGAATAATAGAATGTGTAATTGAACACTTGTTGATAGTCTTTTATTCTGTGTCTTGTCACTAATGACCGATTTCCCGTATGTGCCCTTAGTGCCTCCAAAGTCAAGATTCTCCTTTCTCTGCAATGAACCACAAAGAAGAACATAGAATAACTCCAAGATCTTCTAATACATTAGAATTGATAAAATCTTGGCTAGGGCAATCTCATTTAGTTGATATTAGATAGCCCAATACTAACGTCTAGGTAGCCCCCATAAGAACCACACACTTGAGTTGAGAAAGTCTGTCTTCAGCAAAGAACCAATTCTTTTAGATGACTAAGAAAGACACAAATTAGGCAAGAAATATTCCTCTTGCTGATTAGGTATTGCATAGTAATAAGCTTTGCAAAGATTTCGTACCTCATTTAGGTATCGACCTTGAGATGTGTGACTGTTGGCTTTGACGTGGCTACCCTAGATCTTAACAGGTACAGTGTTTCTCCGCTTGACCCAGAACCTGTAAAACCTATGTGCATCTCAAAGACAACGACCCAAGCTTTGACGCCAAGTCTGACCAAAGTGGCAGTGCTACATCTCATGTAAGACCGGAGGCTTGACGCGTCCGAAGCCTACCACGGACATGTCCGCGGATTGCCCTACTTCTCGGGTCCGGCCACGGATGGCACCAAAATCTCACACGCAAACATCCCAAGGAATGACGATGACACGGAGTTAGCATCTATTCTTGCGGGATAAGAGAATATTTGATCTGCTTATGTCCGTTGAGCATCAAATTTGAGTTCATTCTGCAGCGTCATAAACCCTGGTAGAGACCGTATGCGCAACTGCCATGTGTTTCCTGACAACTAATGGATCATGTCTCAGGCTGAACAAAGCTTTGACTATATCATCGTGGGAGGAGGAACTGCAGGCAAGTATCCAAGAGAAATCTTCTTTAAGGAACGATTAACACAAAAAAGGCTGCGTGCTTGCCAGTCGTATATCAAAGGCGCTCCCAAACGTATCTCTGCTCGTCATCGAGCGCGGTGTAGCTCAAGATGATCGAGTCTCTCCAGCCCTAGGCTTCGCGCCAGGTTTTGGATCCGATATAGAGACGAATCTTCTATCGACGCCTCAGCCAAACTTTGAGGGTCTTGTTGTGTCTCAAACCTCGGGGTTGATTCTGGGAGGTTCATCTGCCGTCAACTACGAGACATGGACCAGGGGTGCTTCAGTTGATTTGTATGTCCACGTGTGCCCTTTTAGAAGGATACAATACTGATTCTCTCATAGTGATCAGTGGGCGGAGATTGCTGGGGATAGACGCTGGTCCTGGGAAGGGATGCTGCCGTACTTTAAGGCCAATGAGACATTCGTCCCGTCAGCGACTCAGAAAAACTTCCAGGAGGAGAATCAATATTTTCATGGTACTGACGGGCCTATAAAGGCAAGCCGGCAGAAAGAAAAAAATTAAAAAAAACTAACAAGTGACTAATGTCGATAGGTCTCCCATCCAAGTAATTCCGGTAAACCTCGAGATTACCCCCTCCGGCAGGACATGGCCCGCTTTCACCAGGCGCTGGGCGCGAAATTGACCCCTGAGAACAACGCTGGTAGTGTAATAGGTTACACAGAGGTTGCACAGTCCAACTATGATGGCCAGAGACAATTCGCCGCCAAGGGTTACCATTTCGGTCCTAATGTCACTGTTTGGACTGAAAGTGAAGGCCACTACATCGAAATTGTGAAGCAGCGTGCATCCAAAATCACTGGTATACGATATCTTGGCGATGGACCAGATCGAAAGGCCTCCGAGTTCCGAGTTTCGGCCAATGTCGAAATCATTTTCTCGGCTGGGGCCCTGTTCTCTCCGAAGTTACTCATGTTGAGGTGAGTCGAAGCATACAACGTCTGACGTTCCCAGAACTAAGAAAAACAAGCGGCATTGGGACAAAGGAAGAGTTGGATAAGCACGAAATCCCCGTTAAAGTCGATCTCCCAGTTGGAAAGAATCTATCCGATCATCCTTGCGTTTCCAGCAAGTGGACTGTAAACAAGAAGGATGCCAGCATCGGGATTGCACCAATGGTGACTGAGAGTTGCGATTGGACTGCTGGACCGCCGATGGACTGGATTGCTTTTCATCGAGTAAAGATTTCGACTCTGGAGGCAGCCTCACAGCATTTAACCGCCGACGAGAAGAAATACTACTTGTATGAAGGCAAGGCACACTGGGAATGTTTCACAATGTAGGTATCTTGCTGAATACAGGCTGAGGCTGCTAACTGATCTCCTAGGTATGGACCATTTGACACTTCTGAGCGCCCGATCAAGGTCGACCCTCCGGCAGGAGAGTCCATCGTGAGCGTCTTCAACATACTGGTTTCTCCATTGTCCAGAGGATCGGTGAAGCTCAACTCAAGTGATCCTGCTGATCTACTAGTTGTCAACCCGGCACTTCTGGCTTCCCCGACTGACAAAGAGATTCTATACGACGCCGTACGCTCAACCACGACCGCAATGAAGAACCTCGAGGGCCTAGACGCAGTCGAGTACACTATCGACGAAGCTCTTCGAGATGATTTGTCAGATGATGCTGTGGCGGCAAGGGTGAAGCAAGGAGGAAGCACAGTCTTTCACTATTCTGGTACTTGCGCCATGGGTACTGTGGTTGATGCCGAGTGCCGAGTTAGGGGTGTTGAAGGCTTGAGAGTTGTTGATGCCAGCGTTTTCCCCATACCGTTGGGCGCTCACTACCAGGCCGCTACGTATGCGCTTGCGGAGCAGGTCGCGGACATGATGATAGGCAATGCGTACAATGGGTAGGACTGCCGGCACATCTACAGACATGGCACATGAATAGCCGTGATGCATTTGTATTCTTATCTTGACTCGCCTATTACTTTCTAGCCAGAACAACCCAAGACTCAAACTTGACACCACCATACGCATCAATCTCCTTCTGAATCGCCTGATCAACAGCCTCAGGCCACCTGCTGACCTCCTCATCTGTCCATCCAGCGCGAGCAGGGCGTGTAAAATCACTCAAGATAAACTTCTTTAGTCCATTGTCCAATTCAGGGCCCTTGACAATAATAGTCCACTGCGACAATTGCATCTTGGAAGAGTCAAATCCAGCCTCGGCGGAGACCTTCTGTAGGTACCCTTCCTCAAAGAACTGGGGGTTGGGGACCTTCATCGGGGGGAGATCAGGCCGCACGAGAGCTTGAGCCGCGTGGATGACCTCACCAGCACCGAAACGCTTCCACACAAGAAGAGCAGCCAGACCGGGTGACTTCAAGGTGCGGTGAATCTCCTTAAGGCCCTTGAGGGGGTCTGCAAAGGTAAAGGCGCTGAAGTTGAGGATGCTGTGCGTGAAGTGGTCATCGGGGATGCCCTCCAAGCTTTGCGAGTCTAGCACTCGAGTCTCGATCGTGGGCCAGGTAGTAAACGAGTCCTTGGCGGCCTGAACCATTGGGGGCACATTGTCGGTGACTAGGATGTGAGGTAGGCCATCAGCGGGGAGTCTGTCAACGAGGACAGAGGTGGCTGTTCCAGGACCGGCGGCATTATCGTGAACTATTGAGTCCTTGGTGATGGGCTCGATGGCGTTCAAGTCATCAAACACCAGGTCAAACGCGGTGCGTGTGCTGTTGCCGGTTTGCTGAGCATAATTTGCAGCGAGGGCTGAGAAATACTCGGGGAACGGCAAACTCTTGCTCTGAGATTTGGAGATATTGTCTTGTTCCGAAGCCATTGTTAGTGCAGTGAAGGCTGTATCGTGGATTGTTAATGAAGTTGTGTTTGTCTCGAAACAAGGAGGAGCTGAGCTGACAAGGTCTATTTATGCCGTCAGATTCTCTGACATAAGCACTACGCAACAAATCAGCTTTGTTAGGCTAAAACAGGTCTTCTTCCGATAGGTCATGTAGAACATAAATAGGGTCTTGTACATAGGTAAGCAAATTGTCATCATACGCGTATTGAACTGACTGCCTATTCTGACCTGGATCTCCGCCTCCAAGCTTCAACTATCTATCCGAGTTACATAACAAGCTTGAATTAAGCAACCTGGCTTATGCTTGCTAGATCTTGTCATCAGAAACCCGCTTTTCAGTTGCTGCAGCCGCGTTCTTGGTATCCAGATCACCACTCTCTGAAGCCGCCAGCGAATCGGATGAACGAGGGATGGGCTTCATGTTACGGCGCTGCTTCCAAGACAAGCCCTCCGTGTCAAATATGACTGCAATCTCTTCAAGAGTAAAGCCTTTGGTTTCGACGAAAAAGTACCAGACAACAACCAACTAGTCTTGGCGTCAGCAACAGTCCCTCAAGCCGGGGTCAAAGAGTCTTACCTCCAGGAACGTGTAGACAATGTAAGCGATGTAGTATCTCCACCCGACATTCTGTAGACCAATTGGATTGACAAATGTGCCAAAGAATCCAAACGCGTGCATGATGCCGGTCTGAAAAGTGACGCCGCGAGCTCGAATGTCGTATGATAGGATCTCGGCTGGGTAAGCCCACAGAGGAGTCCAGCCGATATCGTAGGCGCCGTTGCTGAGGAAGATGGCGACTAGAACGCCAGTGGCATATCCAGAAGTGCCATGCGTGGTAAAGACTGCAGAACAGTTAATCTAGGTGAATAGAAGGAAATGGTTGAGGGTTGACATACGCGCCGCAAACGTTGTCCAGAGAATAAAAGCAAGAAACATTCCTGCCGTCGAGGCAATAAACAACTTTCGTCTACCAACCCTCTCGACAAACAAGGCTGCGATGCTAGCGAGGACAAAGTTGTAGATGGAAAGGCAGCCGTTGATGGTGACTTGGGTTGTCGTGTTGGTGATACCGATGCTCAGCAGGACAGAGTGAAGATAATACTGCACGAGGCCATTTCCCGAAATCTGGCAGATGGAATGTTAGACAAAGCCATGCTTTATTTCTTGAGAAACCTACTTCGATGAAAAGACCAGCAAAAAAGACAATGATCAGGCGTCGTCGGTTACCTGCAGTTCGCACAAGGTCCAACCACCCGGTCTTGGCCTTGACAGAAGCATCACTCTCAATTTGCTCCTTGATCTCAGTATACTCAAGTTCGACCAGAGAACTCCGTTCATTTCCATTGGCGTGGTGCTTGACGAGGATATCCCTGGCTTCCTTTCCTCGACCCTTCGAGATTAACCAACGAGGACTCTCAGGGACAAACCAGATAAGTAGTAACTGCAGGGAAGCTGGGACTCCTTGAAGAAGACTAGGAATTCTCCAAGACCAAGCGTTGTCGATCTTGTGTGTCCCATATGTCACCCACGCCGCAATGATGGCACCGAGGTACCAACAAGTCGGATAGTAAGAGATGATAGCACCACGATGCTTGGGCAAAGCGAGCTCTGCCAAAAGGAGCGGAGCGCCAACAACAGTGAATGCCAATCCAAAGCCGATCAAGAAACGGGAAATGACAAACTGGGGGATCTGTTTGGAAGAAGCCTGAAGGATGGCACCGACGATGGTCCAAGCAGCTCCAAAGAAGATGGACTTGCGGCGGCCAAATTTGTCGACAACGGGGGTGATGACTGGAAGGGCAAGCATTGCACCGACTGTTTGGATCGAGTTGAGAAGACCGAGGACCGGGCCCTTGGGATAGTCGAATTCTGGGCATGTTAGCATGGCGAAACACGACGTCCCTTCTTGATGTAATTACTCACCCTCCTGCCACGAAGGCAACAGTTGAAGCCCATTCATGATCATGCCATCGAATCCTTGATAGGAGCTACTAAGAATGACGACTGGAAGCCAGAGGTACAGTGACCGAAGGCCTTTGTCGTGAAGCCATGCTGGGAGATGTG
This sequence comes from Fusarium sp. FW16.1, assembly GCA_017654865.1. Taxonomy (NCBI): domain Eukaryota; kingdom Fungi; phylum Ascomycota; class Sordariomycetes; order Hypocreales; family Nectriaceae; genus Fusarium; species Fusarium sp. FW16.1. The sequence continues at coordinate 3,817,769 of JADNRB010000001.1, forward strand.
GCCGAGCCATGATTGTTTGCGCAGCTTCTTTGTACAACTTTTAGACAAGTAAGATGGAGTTTGGCTGAAGTGTTTTGCCTAGAACAAAGATTGGCTTGAAAGGAACTGCGGCTTCTTTTATTTCTCTGTCACCCTCTCTTAGATCTATCTCGCGTTCACATCCAGCAGATCTCGTTGAGCCTTCCTGATGGTTGAATTATCCTTAGCACCATCACGTTTTCTTTGTGGCGTATTGCATTCAACTGAACTATCAAGAACCGAGATGGTAGACTTGTCCGCTCTGTGGTTGGCGCGGAGAGGAGCCTCGGAGTTGGGTCGTCGTCGGACATGAATGGTCGTGAGTGGGTCAGGGGACGACGGAACTCCGTGGTTATTCGGGGCACTATGGTCACGACAAGGTAGACTTTGCGCCCATTCTCGGAGAAATCTGGCCATGGTATCATCTGAGCGGCTCTTTGGTTGCTTTTCTGCGTTTTCAGCTCGGTCATCGGAGGATAATGGTCTGCATTTTCCTCCCGATTTCCGTACAAGGAGATACAACTGCTTCTCCCATTCGATAACACGTCAATGAGTGGTAGAAATCAGTTGTTCTGAAACACACAATCCTTCCAGGAAACTTGCGAGTCACGATGCACGGCTTGACGGACTGAAATCAGATAAAACGGCATCCTTTCATCAACTCCCAGGTAAGCATTCGAAATCATGTCCTCTCTCGTCTTCCTCCTCAAGAGTCGAATCCTCTCTTACATCTTTAGCATGCCTTCAGTCTCTTACGAACCATACTTCCTCCCAGGATACAAAGACTTGGCCCTGGGTTTCGAAATTCAGTCTCTTGCGTCAGCCAAGATGAACAACGCGCAACAGTCTGCGGTCCAGCAACAACAATGCCACCCGTCGCCCGGGATATATACCGTTCGCGACCTCGTTCAAGTTACAGCTCCGTTGCTCGACTCAATTATCCATGCGTTGGGAGAGGACACTGATGGAGAACCATCTTCCAAGGATGTCCTTGTTGACGGCTTAGCCGCCAGCTTGGCTGTCACTGGACGAGAGTCCACTCTGCCATTGTCATACGGCAAAAGTGACACCTCACGACGCGAAATCGCCAAGCAGGCCCAGGCCATTGGTGATGCGCTAGTCAAATACGCAAGATCCACACATCAAGGAGGCGAAACAGACCAAAACGTCAGGCTTTACAGTCAATGCGAGGGCCATCTTTGGACCCCCGCTGTTGCGGCACTTTTACTCGGTCCAAGAAGTAATGCTCAACTCATGCAACTCTACAATGAGTGGCTCCACCGGATGATTCTTCTTCGTGATGCGTTGCTGCCCTTTGAGAACTTTGATCATGTTCCTCTGATTATCCCATCGTCCAACAAGCAAGGCATTAGGGACTTTGAAGAGCCACGGAAGAACTTTCTTCTTCAATGTCTGACTGGTAGAATCTCTCAAGCGGCAATTGTGGATGTGGCCAAAGTCTTCACAGCCAGGGGTCTTGGTTCTGGGGGATATGGCTTCCAATATTCTCAGGGTCTCGTCATGCCAGCCTTCTTATCGTCTTCACCATCACTTCATCTTCTTCGACACCACCCTGCGCGCATCGATGACTCGCAAGTCGATATTCTATTCGACTATGAGTATCCTGTATACTTTGATGCCGAGAGGAACGAGCTGCCCGAGGCCGAAGAGAGCTTGCCTCCTGGACAGTGGCCACCCCCGTCTCTTCTCGCACTCGAACCGCAGGTGACCAAGTCATCCATCGGCGTGCGCGCCCTAAAGGACCCCGCAAGACGTGTCCTAAATATCCAGCTTGGGCTTGGAAATGGGGACTCTATCACTGTCGACGTCGGTCAAATTGGGCGGGGGATACGGTACGCTTACAGAGCTGCATCTGCAGGCAACGTTGGGGAAAAGAGAAGCTTGGACCAGAGCTTCTTACAGGAGTCATTACCTGTCAAAACCAAGAAGAGCAACATCACTGCGCTTCACATTCATAGTGCTGGAGATATTCTACGCGTCCCAGGACTCATCACTCCCGACATCAAGAGTCGCTCAAATGAACTGCACTTGTTCTGGGCCAAAGATCCTCTCATCAGATTGGCCCTTCTGGGGAAGCTATATCCTGAGAACGTCATACTTCTTGACGAAGATGACGACCCTGAGAAAGCATTGCATGTGGGCAAAGGCTTTGGTGGGAGGGTGGTTGTAGTTCAGAACAAGCGTCGCAAGATCGCGACCGTCGATGATGCGTAATTTCTTTATGCAGTGATAGATTCGAGTTTAATTGTCACAGCTGTGAGTTCGAGACCTTTATTGTGTTATTGAGGCTCGGGTATGAGTTTTGTGCTACGGCTGTATTATTTCTGTGAGTTGCTCCGAGGCCCCCTCGGAGGGTGGTCAGTAAAGAAAACGAAACGGATCGAAGCGATTTTACTGCAAATTTAACCCGCCCTGAGGCTTTGATAGCCAACCAATTCGAAGCTTAGCGCCCGGAGGCTCAAGTAGCATTTTTGTCAGAGAAACCTGATGTTCTGGAAAAATGACAGGCTATGCTGCAATGCCATGTCTTGAAGGTGTATCCTGAATTAAGATCAAAATAAGGCTGTCTGATCATCCGCGTTGAAGCGAAGAGTACCCATCACCAACCGCGTGTACTGGTCAAGCCCATCCCAGCTCAGACTGTTGGCCCGAGACGCTTGCAATAGTGAAGTGAATGTCTCCCCAAGTGTCATCCGTGATGCTTCAAAGTCAGGATCCGCCATGAGAAGTTTCTGAGTCTCCCATTCCGTTGCAGACTTTGCTCTCCACAAGGCCGTGGGTGTGGGCAGTGGTAGGTTCGAAACAAGGTTCTCGTCAAGAGCCTCGTACAAGTAGGGATCTTGCCTACCAACTCGGCACGACAAGCAGTTAATGGTGTTGACAAGCAAGATTGTTCGTCTGATAGTTTCGCCCAAAGCCCAAGGTTCCCACCAAGTCTGCTCGGAGAGATTAGTGCCTTGTTTGTGAAGTCGAGCGAGGTGTCTTGTCATCTACTGAGCGTTAGATTTGCATGGCTTTGTCCATTGATAGCTGTGATTCAAATACCTTTAGGAGCCATGGCTGCTGTAGCTGGGCATTTCGGGCCTGCTCTAGGCTTGGTCCAAAGAAGCTGACGATTTGATAGATGCACATTGCATGCACCGATGCCAAAACCCACACTTTAGATTGTGAGAAATAGATCCTGGGCTGATTTTGGTGAGTCGAGTTTAAGCGTCAACCAAGATATATAATCAACTCACAAAGTCCTTGACTAACTGGTCACGCTCCTTGTTGATGAGCGAATGTGCAAAGTGCTGGCTGCTGTTCATCGCGGCGTTGTAGGATCCCAAGCAGCAGAAAGCGATTGCCAACGCTTCCAACACTTCCCCTTCAGAACATCGATAGACTGTGGGATGTACAAATGGGGGATATGTGCCAGCCTTAAGCATCATTTGTGGGAATCCATAGACGTATTTGACCCAGTCCTCATCGTTGCCAAGCATACTCATAGTGAGCGTGGATGGAGGGCCAAGGCTGAAGGATGTGTTGAGGGATAGGTTTGCCAGAGCCAGTGCTGAATTTGCTTGATCAGTTGTATCATCGCTGCCAAGATGTTGCGTTTGCTCCAGTGGGGTGTGCATATCGGGCATCTCATCCCAGGTCAAGGGAGGATGCCACGCGAAGCTCTCAAACCGAGGGTCTGCAGTTGCTGGGACCTGGCTGGCTGAGTTCTGTGCCGTTGGAATTCCAAAGGAAGCGAGTAAATTGATTTCAAGACCGCTGTGCTCGAGATTTGCCCGCTCATCCATGTATGTGCCGGCCTGAAGTATTGAAGTCGCGTCGGTGAGGCCCCCATCCACCATTCCATCTGTTGGTTCTGGATATTGGGCCTGAATGTCGTTGATGACCGAGGGTGTTGCCAAGTCTCCCCGTCTCAATAATTCATCAATACCTGATGGCTCTCCTTGAAGAAAACCGCTTTGTCCTTGGGCAGCCGCATCAGTTGCATACTGACAGCTGATATTCCTGGCTAGGCATCGAGAGCAAGAAGGGTAGACAAGATTACACGAGAGCTTGGACTTGACGCAAGCTTCACATGATTTTCTCTTTGACTTGCGAGGTTTCAGAAGTGAACGCTCACATCTTCTCCTATGTCTGTCTCTCAGGTCCTCTTTGTCAAGTCAGTAGGATCATTTTGACGGGAGTGTTTGACAAACTTCGCTTGTAGGTCTTGTCACAAATGCTGCATCTATGCTGGGTTTCACCATGTAGTCCAGCATGTGTCGTAGTCTCCATCTCGTCTAACAAGTTGACCAAGCATCCGCATCGGTAGATGTACTTGTAAGGTTCAAGTTGTCATCAGATGGTGAGAGCCCCGGATCCTTCATATGCGCTAAAGCACTGTCGCAATCTGAGCCATGGCTGTTGCAATTGTGGCGTTCACATGGTTTGATCTAACGGTTTAGCCAAAATTCAATAATCGCGAGAAAAGTTGTCTCTGAGTGGACGAATAGTAAATAATCAAGCCTAAATCCAGAAGCTCCCTGTCTATCGTATATGCTCCCTTGTGATACTCCATCTCCCTTGTGATACTCCATCTCCCTTAGAGAGTTGCCTGCAATCTCTGGTAGAACAACCAAAACCCAATGTATGATATCCTCGTCTCCCATTCTAAACTCTAATACTCAAACTACGCGGTTGCGCAATTTTCCCACCTGGGGATTGATATAAGACACGATCCTTAGATTCCCATCACTTGCTATGGAACAACCGATATAAGTCTGTACACCGAGGCTGTTCTCAAGGGCCGCAGAATCACTGGCAAAGGTCAGTTTCACCGAGAAAAGGTAGTCAAGATTTTATACTTACAAGGTGCTTTGAAGGCATTCTGAATATCTCACCGCACTCTCCAAAAATGCTTGGCTGCCGTTATCCCCAACCTCTTCGCCCATGAACCCTGTCAAGGCGTTGAGGACTTGCTGGTCACTTTCTGCGTAATGCCGTACTGGTATATAGACCCTGACCTTTGGCGCCTGGCCGCCCATGCCGAACTCGAAGTGGTAAAGAATTCCAGCTGTTCTGTGATTCTTGTATGGAAGCGTGATATTTTCGGGTACACCTTGCGTCCCTAGCAAGGCATCCCAAAGCCGACGTAGCTTCCGGATTCCCACCTCGAAGTGCGGCCCTTGCAGTCGCCCTCCCAAAAACATCGTCTCCTTGACAGCCTCAAAGTTTGTCCTTCTGTCACGAAAGTAAACTTCAAGTTTCGACTCATCTTCCTTAACCAGGTCCAGTGCAAACATCTCAATCTCGAGACGTAGCTCTGGACGCTGGCTCACGTAGTCGGCAAAGAGTTTGAAAGAAGCCATCTTTCCTTGGCTGTTTCCAGGGGCAGATTCGACTGCGTTTCGAATCACGGCCAGCGTGGGTTGATGCGTTGCTCTTGCCATGGCGCCCGGGAAAAAGAAGGCTTTGTTCGTGATTGTGTTCTCCTCGAGGGTAAATCCCCAAAACATGGTAGACTGATGATTAGGGCCGCACCCTATCCAAAGTTGGTCGAAACATGAACGGAAATGATCGAAAAGGGTAGTGTCGATCTCCGGACACGCTTCTAAAAGACCCTTCTTGAAGTCTCCCGCAGCCCCGGCGTTTTGCAGATTCACCGCTGTTCCGGCGTCCAGTCCTATCGGCTCGATAGAATAGCTGATAGTTGGTTTCTCGGTGCCTGCATGAAAGTCCCAGCTCAGCTGCACAGGCGTGAAATCGTCCGTCATGAAGCTTCTCCATCTCGTTAACCCTATGCGGAATGCAGAGCCCAGATGTGGTGTGACGAGGTTTGCGAAGTGGTGAAGGATGTTGATCTGGCTCATCTGGGTGTATCCGGCGTTGTTGAGAAGCGACCCCAGCACGTATCCGACATTCTGATACCAGTATCGCTGATGAGGGTCGAAGAGACTCTGGTACCTCGCCCTGACCAAGTGCCACGGCTTGGTCTGCTGTGATATTCTTTCTGAAGTCGCCATGATGCCTTATCTGGCGGTGTAAGTTGGATGTCTCGTAAGGTGATAGCATTCTAGGTTCTTGGACCGGCTGTTTATACAATCCCATCTTGACTGAAGCCTAGGTCTTATGGCTGGGCCTTAACCGTGACCTCTACTCAGATTCGCCGCAACGTAACGTATCATGTCGCCCCAATGCGAAAAGGATCCGAGCTGAAGTGTATAAATCAGATGCAAGTTTAATTATATCCATTCTTTGTCATGTGGCGTGCAATCCATTCATCATTTTTGCCTTGGCTCTATCTAAGCTAAGCAAGCTAAGCCAACGTGAGCCTGGCCGGGCTCGCCGTTTGACTTAAGAATATCGTAGATGCCGAGTCTAGTCTCATCTGCCTTGTCACCGGAGGATCTTGATTCCATTCAACTTTTGCCTTCTGAGTCAGCCCGGAAGGCTGAGTGTCAGCCTATTCAGCCTAGTAGGCAGATTTTCACTCTGTTCCTGCAGTGCTTGCAAAATAGCCGCCTAAACGCGTGTACCGCACCAATTGAATTGTAGATGGTTGCCTATACTGGTTTGCGTGTTTTCTATCCTTGTACAACTTCCTGCTCGGCCGCGCTGTGCTGCTTCGCAATGATGTTTTCCTTTTGTTCCCTATCAACACCCAACCACAACAAATCTGGCCGGCTATAGTGTCCAACAATATCCAAAAAGCCTCGAGTTGCTACAACCTTTGTGAGGTCAAGGTCGGCATACACAATTCCTTCTGCGTCTGGGCTCCCATCACCAAGCGGCGAAGTCAGACGTCGACCATCGGGCCCGATTACACAGCTATGACCTCCACCAGGTTGACGACAAGACAGACCATCCTGAGTTTTCAACGTCTCAATACCCTTCTGAGTGCACACCGAAGTGCTGTGAAGCACATAGGTGGTGCTCTCAATAGCGTACGTCTGCGACAGGTTTTGGCACCCATCTGCAGTCATACTCCACAAGCCTGGATGGTCGACGCCGGCTGACGGATCGATCGGGGGCCACATGGAAATGTGGATTGCCTCGCCCTGCGAGATGCTGTGATATTTCAAGAGTGGCTGTGTGTGTTCCCAGCAGGCGAAGCACCCAACCTTGATCTTACCGTGCTCAGCCCCAAAATCGACCTCGACCACATTGTTCAGGTCGGCACCTGAGCCGTCGCCAAAAAGTGTGCGTTCCATGTGCGTAGGCTTGATCTTTCGTCGATGCATCACTACTTCTCCTTGGGGAGATATAATGGCTTGAGAGATGTAGATGCTGTGGGATGGGCTCTGCTCGGAGAAGCCAAGGGCGACGGCAATTGAGTTTTCCTTGGCAGTAGCCTTGACCAACTCCATTGCCTCAGACTCTATCGGCAGAGAGTTGTAAATGTATCGAGTCTGAAGCTCGAAATCGACCGGCCGGGCCCTTGGCAAATACAAGTGTTAGAAGAAGCTATCATAGGTATAGTGACGAATAGTTGCGGGGAAGTTGATAAATTCAGCCACATACCAGATCCACGCAGGATAACCCGGAAGCCAGCACTCGGAAAAGGCGACAAGCTTAGCCCCATTTTGCGCGGCTTCAGCGATGAGTCCGCAGGCCTTCTTGACCGAAGCCGCTAGGTCAAGATACACAGGCTCAGCCTGAGTAACGGCAACTCGAATAGGACAAGTCATAGTTCCAAGGAAGTATAATCACTATGCTCAAAAAAGAAACAGTAAAGGGGCGGGTCTGTCAATTCCCGTGCTGCGGTGAGACTACCAGATGGACGGACCATCATCTAAATAGAGCACCTTTCGCACCGCATTCCACAAGAAGCCGCGTATCTACGAAAATCATACGATGGGAGCAACGTTTCAAAGCATCGAACGCTTCAGGATGGCCCACATCGCACCTACCAACGGTCGAAACCCCGGCCTCAGGAGACCAGGGGAGACATCCATCAGTTCGAGAAGAGCAGAAGAACCCAGGAACAAAGTCCCAAGTCTGACCTGGGCTTATGTCAGAGTTGCTCGGCATGGGCTGACCGCTCCTGGTTTACACGCATAGCCGCCGTATCAAGCCTAATTGAACCGTCAGACGGCGCTTATAGAGGGCATATTTCTCGCCTACACCCTGTCCGGATTCTCTAAATAAGAATGTCGCCGCGCCCGACTTGTATGGCTTGTCTGGTTCTTGACCTCTGTCGACAACGACTGTCGTTACCACCTAACAGATCCGGCCGCGAAAGTCTGCTGATTCAACTTCCAATACGTTTCAAAGCGTTGCAATTCCAGATTGCCCTCTACACCGTCGGTATCTCCGAGGATCTTTTCAGACCTATCACTCACATGTGACGAGGACACTGCATCCGTCCACCAGTCGGGTTACATCAAGCAGGCCACGATGCGAATGTCTGTTGGTTCTAGAGAGTATAATATTTCCCTCATGGATCATAGTAAACTTTATTTCTATACGAAGGATCCTTACCTTGCTACATCCATGCTCGACTGAAACACATGCGGTCTGCTTCAACCAACACGCCAAGTTTCCAGGGATCTTGCGGTGAAATATTGAGGGAGAAACTGAACATGTGAAGGCTCTTGCAGAGGACCTTTTGGCTGACGTGTTCGTAAATGTGTGCGAATAGTAAAGGCTTGGGAAGATGTCAATTTAGAGTTCTACGAGTTGTGCCTGCGCAATAAGGTTCAGTTTCATCTACACTCATAGCAGCCTAATGCCAAAGCAGGTTCCCTCAGTAGCTTTTACCTATGATTTAATGGAAATAATTCATGCACTGACGATAGTTTTACACAGCTGTGTGTCTAGGCATTCTGTGACGTGAGCAGTCGGGAGCTAATCCATCCAATGGATCCCTTGGCTACCTTATGCGAAACTCAATAGTAGAACTTGTCGAAACTCAATAGTCGAAAGGCAAACTAATGCCGCATAATCCATCCATGTCTTCATTGTTCTACTATCAAGCCCGGTTATCATGGGCCTAGCGGGGTGTGAACTATTTGTGGTAGGGATTCCGTTGTGGATGCCACCCAAGCAGGAAATGACTTCCACCTCGTGGCCGGCCTGGCTCGAGACACAAGAGAACAGGACCATATTGAGCATTTCATCCAATAACAGGACTATTGTTGTTACACAAAGCAGGCCTCATGATTACGTGAGCTAAGACAACTCCAGGCCTCTTCAAGTTGTCCGTCAGTGCTCAGTTGCATCAGTCCCCGCTCCACCTCTTCCTTTCACATCTCACTCAATACATATATCGCTCACTAAGACAAGACACTCTGTACCAGAAATCATTGCTACCATCTGGTTGGCTTTCTCGTTACGCATAGTTCGTTCTACATGGTGAGACAACATAATCGAGGTCTAACATAGTGACAAACAATCAAGTGCATCAGGAGACGGCTATTTCTGCGTTGCAGTTTGTTTGATTCTTCATTACTCTCATTGCATCATTGTCCAAGAGCCATACTTGCTAACTACTGCTTCAGCTTAGCCTCAAGCATCACCGTCCGTCCATAAGCAGAGGGGTAGATCTTGACGAGCTCCAAGCCTGCAGCCTCGAAAATCTGTTCGAAATCGGCCTTCTTCTTCTCCTGTCCTGTCATGCACAGAAGGGCAAAGTCAAGCCAGTACAGATCCATGTTCTCGTGGTCCTCGACCATGTCTGGGACCAACATGTCGCAGATGATGAGACGCGAGTCGGGGCCCATGGCCGAGGCTGTGTTCTTGACAAACTCGGTGCAGACTGGGGTGTAAAAGTCATGGAGGAAGCGGCGCATGAAATAGATGTGGGCGTCTGCAGAAACGGTTAGCAGAGAGTCTTCACCAGGGACATGGTTATATCTCGAGGTAAGACAAGGTACATACTCTTAACAGGCTGCGGTGTAAAAGCGTCATAGGTCATGAGCTCGAAGCCAGGATATTCCTCAGGCTTCAGGTTATCAATGACACCAGGAAGATCCTGCAGGATAAACTTGGCGTCAAAGGCACCATCAATCTGCTTCTTGACAGCGAAGCACGACTGGCCACGGCCGGCACCGATGTCGACGAGGTATGGGCGCTCCGGGTCCTTCTCGACCTCCTCCTTAAGGGACGCAAAGGGGAACATTCCGGTGACGGGCATTAGTTGATCAACCATAAACATATTGGCGTTCCAGACCTCGCGGCGCTCCGGGTCAGGGTCAATCTCGAGCAGCTCGTAATACGACTTGCCGAGGTGCTCCTTTCCGACCGAATACACGGCGGGGGACTTGGTCAAGTCAAAGACATCATCGGGCTTATGCGACTTGAGGTATTCGGGGAGGTGAATCCAGGCACGGGTGAACTCCAGAGTGATCATGAAGAATGATCCAAGAGCCTTGGGGTTGAGGGCACGAGAGAGGTCATTATGGGCATAAGTGTCTGGAGCCGTCTCCTTGAACACCCCGTGGTTGACGGCGACACGGTAGGTGCGGTGGATAACCGTGGGGGCGACATTGGTGATCCGGGCCAGCTCCTCAGCAGTGATGGAGCTACCATCCTCAGGCATAGCATGGTAAGCACGGATACCCAGGATGGTGTGAAAGGCACCTCCCAAACTGAGGTCCTCGAACAATCGAGTCACCATGTCGATGGGCTCCTGGAAGGCATTGCGGACGCGCTCAGTCTGCTTGATGATGGCCACATGGTTGATCGGGTTGTCCTCGTATGACTCCAGATCGGCAACAAGCTTCCGGGCCTCCTCAAGGGCCTTGCTCACTTTGGGATTAGCCATTGCGGATGAGCGACTTTGACGTGCCGCTGCGGTTCAAGCACGGGGATGCTGATGGGGATAGGGGGTGGGGAAAGGATATGTAGAATAAGGTTTGTACAACAGCAGCAAAGAGTATGTACGAGCAACAAATGGACGACCCTAAAAGGTAGATACGCCATAGAGCGGTGGGCGGAGAGGAGGTGGAGGATTCCCACTATCTCTGAACATGGCGGCATGCTGTAATTGAGAATATTTAACAAGCGGGTGTAAGAGGCGGGGTTCCACGTGAAAGGTTGGAAGCGATACACCAGGGAATGGGTCGATAGCGGCAGACGCGGACGATATCCTGCCAGGTACATCGTAGCGAGTCCAATCAGAAGGTATGGAGAGTTTCCTGGCGGTTGGAAATCTCACCATGCCAAGCCACGAACACCGAGAGACTGGGAGCTTAGCTGTGACTGCCCGGTTCCAGGAATATGGGATTCGACACCTGGTCATCGTCAAGTACCTCAATGTCGAGAAAACAAAAACACCAACAAGCCACCAATGTAGGGCTGCTCATGCACTCCGAGATCCAGACTCTCAGCGGCCCGTCGCGAACTTACCGGGCCCGGTTTAGCGGGACAGCCGGACCGGAGCGCGCAGGCCCGTGTCCGAGCACGAGCAGGAGGGGTCGGTTAGAGGACAGTGGTTCCCAGTGGTTCGCAGTGGAGGGAGTGGCTGGCACCTTCCAAAGCTGGGAGGGGAAATGCAAGTATCAGGAATCCCTCTATCACGAAAGTATCGGCTTATCAACATATTCTCCGCTGGCACCCCTGATCTTCGCTAGGCTCCGAATGTCCCGCCTTTCTCCGTCGACAAACGCCGCCATTTTCACTCTCGCAACCAACAATAGAGAGCAAGCGCGCATTCGCTTCTGTCTGAAGCTCTTTTCCGCATATATCTTGGCGTCTTTTGCTCCTGATCGACGGTTTCAGACGCGGAAATGTCACATCGGCAGCGCGTCACGCACCCCTGCCCCCTGGGCCCGGCCCACAATCACAATGTCTTCACCACCAGTTCCTCGTGAGGATGATGACTCGTTCATCCAACCTGATAGTGTACGTCCTCCCTTGACTATAACAGCGACGTGCAACATGGGCCTGAACCGATTTTCGGATTCAGTTGATCAATATGGCCCTGAAACAGGGGCAATAACAGCTGCTAACCATGAGCATCTTATAGGACCAACGGAGCGTTGATGATGATGAGGTCAGTTAACCCTGGTAAACCTTATACCCCATGTCTCCCTCCATAACATTGGTATATCGTGGGTGCTTAGAGCTTCCATTTTGATGCATCCGTTGGCAAACACCATGCCTACCACGTGGAGCCCCCATACACTACCTGGTCATGGTGCAATACCCCCACCTGCAATGGAACGGCCCGCTAACCAACACTCTCCTTATCTAGGTTCACGATGACCAGAGCGATAGATCTTCTTTGACGTCTTTGACATCATCTGTATTGAACGGCACTGTTGAAGGAGGTAGAACCTATGCCGTCTATGGCAAAGAAGGTCAGCGCTCAACACCAAATTCTACTGGACATTTCCAGTCAAGCGGTGAGGGAAATCATGCTGACTGCGTTTTACGCCTTTAGAATATGGCCTGCCTATGGATGAGGCCGAGCTTGACCGCATCGACATGTGTCACACCAAGTACTGCGCCCTGATTGGAAAGAAACGCCACTTAGCGCCCATCAGCGAACCCCAAAAGATCCTAGATCTTGGCTGCGGAACAGGTCCGTTCTATCCTGGTTGGGAATCAAGCTGAACGCCAAACTGACGGAAAATAGGAATCTGGTCCATTGAAATGGCTGAGGAATATCCTGCCGCCGAGGTGAGATATCATTTCTGTCTATTTACTCACGTCCATACATGCTTACCTGAATAGGTCATTGGTACTGATGTCGCCCCAACGCAACCCGAGTGGTATGGAAAAATCATCCTAGGTGATCATCAGGCATAGTAGCTGACCGACCCCCAGGGTACCCCCCAACTGCCGCTTTGAGCTCGACGACATCGAGAGAGAATGGACATGGAAGGAAGACAGCTTTGACTTTGTTTTTGCACGAGACTTACTGCTGGCTATTCGAGACTGGCCGGGGCTCATCGACCAAGCATATACGTGCGTCAAACTCTAAATCCTACTAGTTTTCATGCTGCTAACACGCATCTTCAGCCACTTGAAGCCTGGAGGCTGGGTTGAGTTCCAGGCCATCGTCGGTCTACTCGGCAGCGACGACGACTCAATCCCCGAGGACAGCTACCTACGCAAATTCTCAGGCATGATGGAGACGGCTTCCTCCAAATTCGGCGCCAGTCTTACCGATCCCATGAAGTGGAAGGGTTGGCTCGAGGATCGAGGCTACGTAAACGTAACCGAAAAGGTTTTCAAGTTGCCATTCAACCCATGGCCCAAGGACCCACGAATGAAGATTCTTGGCGCCTGGGAGATGGAGAACCTCCTTAGCGGGCTCGAGGCCATGGTGACGAGGATGTTTCAAAAAGGCCTTGGCTGGTCCGACGCCGAAGTGACTGTGTTCCTCGCATTTTTGAGAAAGGAGATCAAGAACCCGAGAATGCATGGATATTGGCCCTAGTAAGTCAACTCAACAAGCTTTCTTGTGTGGATTGCTTGAAGGTTACTGACATTTGTCTCAGCTACGTGGTCTACGCACAAAGACCAAAGGACGATTGATTGCAGCTATAGGGAATTTGATATTGTCTACCCGCCTATTCACCCGTACATTATGGATTCGGTCTCCTTACGACTTTTATTGGATACTTCTCTAATAACCTCTCTGTCGGACACTCTAACATCACAGGGGTTTTGGATATTCCCCTAACGGCCTGTAACTAGCATACGATCAACAAATTGCAATCATGCGAGCCTTTCAATGAAGCAATCGGAATTCAGTTGTTCTTGGTGTCACCAGCGACCATTCTGATCAATGATGCAAGTGACAACACTCCAAGCGTTCCATTTCTACCGCCGGAAGCATTAACTGGCGGGACGCTCCCACGACGTCCATGTTGGGTGCACCAGCAAAGATGCGGGTCCGGTGTGTTGGATATAGTGAAGGAAGATTGCATTTAATATGGAATTGATTAATTTCGCCTTGACGGGTGCTATCTTGCAAGGGCAATCGTCAGGAGCACAAACAATGTTACCCCTTTGTGCGATGCACTCTACGTGGGTGTACTTTGATAGCATGTGCACAACAACCGATACGATACGACGTGGTAATGCGCCATAAGATAAAGCAGACAAGGAGATAGATTGTATCTTGCTCGGTCGTGCAGCGCTTGCACAGGATATCATGCTAACGGGACCACAAACACCGTTCCCACCGATAATCGTATACATATTTCCAAGATCCAACGACTTGAGAAATTCCTCCCAAGATACAATTCTGCTCACAGAGCCATGACGGCACCGGCAGCACCAACAGCAGCAGCGACAACACCGACCATGCCAGTAGGTCGAGGAGCAGCAGCGTTACCACTACCACCGATAGTTACATACTCCAAAGAGGCAGTCCTTGTGGTGCTGGCATCGGTAAACACCATGCTGCCTTTGCCGCCGGAGCATTCGGGGACAAAGCCGTCCACCTGGGGGTTGACGGTGCTACACTCCTTGGCAATCTCCTCTGCATCATCATTGACACTAACGAGATAGTCTCCAACCTTTGTAAGGTAGGTCTCCAAGGGTTTGGACAGCGAGGCGGCGATGGTGAGCTTGCAAGGGTCGGCGGTGGGGACATCGTTCAGGAACCAGTCGAGGAGGTCACCCGTGGGTGTCGGCATGTCCTTGAGGAGGTCGAGGACGGAGCTCGCGCACTCGTCGTCGTCCTTGGCGCGGACAAATAGGTCTTGGGCGCTGCGCTTGTGAGGTGTGAAGCCCATGGCTGGGGCTCGGACGTTCAGGGTCTGGAAGACGTGGACGACCTCAACATGCTTGACCTCTGCGAGGGCTGTAGAAGCCATAACGGCAAGGAGGGAGAGGAACTTGGGTTGCATGGTTGTGTTTTGTTTAGAGGTTGAGTTGGTGGAAAGAAGAAGGGCGGATGACAGAAAACATTAAAATCGAGACTTTGAGGCCTTCTTATACAACCGCAGGATCAGATCGTCAAGTTGGACCAACAAGCAAAGACAAGGTCTAAGCCAACGGTTTATCCGCAGTCATTAACAGGGGGGAAAAATTGCCCAATGGTAGAGGCGCTTAGCGCTTGGTAGGATTTGTCTACTGGGGCCGTTGTCAGTGCAGGTGCAGCATGTAAGGGCCCCCTTGTCCTTGAAGAAGGGCGAAGTCTGTTGGTGTATGGCTGAAACAATTTCTGTAGTTTCAGTGCGTCCGCATGAGTGATCCTCCGATGGATTTGGGCTGGAGATTTGCTGGCAGAGGCCTAATAATAGCCATCAACAAGGCACCTCATTCTGGCTGCACACAGTTGACAGTCTATTCCATCATCTGAGATCGGGTACTTCCTAAACCAGTAGGTGACCCATTTTCACCGATCACGTTTACTTTAACTACGTCGAAAGATCCTTGCACAAACAGGCAGAACCTCGTTTGTCTGCCCTTCCTTGTCTATGCATGAGTCATACGGTTATTTCTTGTTCCTTCATTCAAAAGCACGGCTTCATCCAACAACCAACATTTCTCGCATCCCGACCAACAGCAATTAATCCCTGCGCAACCCACCTTCTTCTAGCTGCCTTTCAAATTGCGGAGCGGATCCTACAGTCCGTTTCATTTGATCCGGAGAGACCACCTTCTGGCCAACCCACGTATTCCTCTGAAAATATCTCCACCAAAAAGAAGAGTCGAGACTCAAAAACAAGATATTGCTGCTCTTGACGAGCTCCGATGCGTAATCTGGGAATCGAACCCAGGGCTCCCCGACGTTGCTCGAATGGCAACGGAGAATTTTACCACTAAACCAATTACGCTTGGTGTTGTTGATGTCTCGAGGCTTCGATATTGCGACTCAAGATCGTAGCAGTGGTGTTGGGCGGAGAGCCAGGATCGCTCTTTGACTACCATCATCATAAAAAAACGGGTTTGTCTAAATATTTCAATAAACTCAAAGTAAACTCTAGTCTAAGGCCTGTCTAAGGCTTGCGCTTAATTTGAGGGGCGCAACTCGTGTCCAACACCACGTCTGGCTGGACCGCAATCCAGCTTGCTTGTCCGCCCAGAACAATGAAAACGGGTAGAAGATTTCACTCTTTGATGGCACTCAAGAGTCATTTCAAAGGTGCACCTTTGCAAACTCTCTCAGAGAGTAATAGATAAAATTAAAACTCTCTCCCCTCTTGACTCTCCTTTTCCAACATCTCAGCTAGCCACCTCTACCTGGGTACTTCACCTTCCTCCCTCCCTAGTTCTACTCAGAGATGGACCAATCTCCCACAGCATCGTCGGACCTCGTCAGCCCGGTGATTTCCTTCTCCCAAGAGTCCCGGACCTTGTCCGCCCACAGCTGTCATTCAAGCCAGAGCAGCAACTCTGTCCTGACCCGCTGGCCATCTCCAGTGCTCTCTAATGACAAGTCTCTCGAGAGGACTGGCAGCTCAGACGAGCACGAGACATTCTCCGAATACGCCGATGATCGATATCCTTTACTTTGGTACGGTGTTCTCCTCCTCGATCCATTTACGGCTCACCTGAGCGTCCCTAATACTGTTTTTCGTCTTCTCGCCATTTGGGGAGTGGACATGTGGGAAGTCATCCACCATTGAGACGAAGTATTCGGGATAGCAATGAATTACACATGCGCTGGGAGCAATCGACACGTGAAGATATCCGCCTCTACTTCCAAGGGTCAGGCATTTCCTTGTTCCCAGGGGGACAGCTCCTACTGCATAGCGTTAGTGGTGAGCTCATCTATCATCACTTGATGCGCCGTATGGATAGTCGATTCTCAATCCAAGCCCCAGCACCAGACGTCATGAACGGATATCGGGAAGCTGCGCTCCATCGTCCAAATGGTATACCGAGCTGGGTCACCGACGACGGAAAGGCCACAAAGTCGAACCTGTTCTACCCGTTCTTGACAGTCCAGATGCAAGGTCATGGCCTTGGATCTGACGGATGTATGCACAAAGCAACCAACGAGTGCATGATTGCCTCGTCTATCTGCGTCAGAATGCTCGACAGACTCAACCAGCGCCTTGCCGTCCGCCAACGAAGCGACACATCTACAATGATAAACGGTGCCGCCTTTAGCATCGCCATGAACGGTGCAGTTGCGCGCATCTATGTCACTTTTGCGTTTGATGAGACGAGAGACCACGTCCACAAGGTCGAAAGCTTTGTCCTCGAGAATCCATCACATTACAGGAAATTCCATCGGTATATCCAGAGCATCATCGACTGGGGAAAGAATGACCGACTTCGGGAGATTCGAGATGCCATAGAGATTATTGAGAATAGTGGCCCTCGATGGTATCCAAGATACGGGTTATAGCAGACAGGGGGCGGATTAGATTTGTACTTGAAGGAGGAAAGGAATGTTGTTAATACTCCTCACGGCTTGACGGACTAAATATAGGACTATAATGTAATTAGGACTACCATCTGGCGCAGAATTAGATAGGAAGAAATAGGAGGTCATTTTCTTTGAATTTTCAGGAGATATCTTCAGGACATACTTTGTTATTTCCCAACTCTATGCTGATTACTACATTTCTTTTCAGACCATCGATTATTGACAGCTACTTGTCGATGGAAGGCCGTGTCGCTTGGCAACATCTCGTCTCGACAGAGCCTGGTCGTCTTTTCTCCTCGTCGGCTCTTTGCTTCGTATATTCAAGCCTATCAACATGATTGCTGCAATAGAAACAACAATAGGGGGAGTCGCCCCGCCAAGCCATCGTTTGCAGCAGATATGAGAGTGAATATGGATGCTTCATTCGCCTTCTATCGCCTTCGCTTTGACCTGCACTAGCCTCCTAAGTGAATGAGAGCCAGGCAAGTATACAAACACTCGACTTTTCCACAACTCACCCCATTCCATCAACCTTCACACCTACACATCATCCCCAACACTCACACCTGGCTTTTCAGATCCTCCACAAAGAAAAGGCAGGCCATGTTCAGGTCGCAGAGCAGTGACTCTTGGGGCACCCGCGGCAACAAGCAGGATTACATGCAGCTCAAGCGCGACGGGTCAGTCCCGGTCAGTGACTCTGAGAGCTACCTCCGCATGATCCGCTACGAGGAGAGTCGCACTGACGACAACGAAACTCAACTGTCTCATTCAGACGCACCCCAGCCCCAGCATCATGGCAACCACCCGGGAGGCATGATTACCCAGAGACACGGCGGCTCGGGACTCCATGATGATCGCCATCTCCTTTGCATGCACAACATCTGGTACCTCTCTCCCCTCCAAGCCGCCAACCAGGTATCCCCAGTCGTCAAGTACATCTACGAGTGTGTGATGAGCCAGGCCAGAGATCTTCCCGGTATCACCCCAGAGAGAATCAACGGTGATGCACTACTCCACAACCTGGAGGAGTCTAGTTCATCCGCTCGGATCAAAGAGTACTTCAAAACACTCTTCACCCCTCCGCCCAGCAGCCGTGTCCAGGGCGTCAGAGACCAAACCATGTGCTACGGAGTCGTCCCTCACCGGGAGAGTATCGAAGGTCCTCGACCCCCAACCCCTGCTATGCTGTATGGCTACAGCCTAGACGTATTCTCCGATGCCGAGAAGCAGCAACAGACCCTTTTCGAAGCAGAAGCCACCCGAGCTTGCCTCTATCCTTTCTTCACGATCGAAGTTCAGGGCGACGGACCAACTTCGACAGGCTCGCTGTGGGCTGCTACCAACACGTGCCTCGCCAGCTCAGCCGGCTGCGTTGCCCTCTTCAACAAGCTCGAGCGCCGAGTTCATCAAGTCACCGGCCCATTCTCTCCCGAACTCAACAACGTCGCCTTCAGCATTGCCATGAACGGCACCGAGGCTCGACTCTTTGTCACCTATCGCATGGACGAAGGCATGTATGGCATGTACAAGGCCAAGAGTTTCCTGCTCCAGGATCCGGATCACCACATCATGTTCCACAAA
Source organism: Fusarium sp. FW16.1 (assembly GCA_017654865.1). Lineage (NCBI taxonomy): Eukaryota > Fungi > Ascomycota > Sordariomycetes > Hypocreales > Nectriaceae > Fusarium > Fusarium sp. FW16.1. The sequence continues at coordinate 3,836,652 of JADNRB010000001.1, forward strand.
TGTGTCCTTAACATCATCGAGTGGGGTCAGCAGCGACTCGTCAAGATTCGGGACGCTCTCCGATACCTGCGAGCAAACGACCCGAACGAGGCCATGAGGGCCAACACCAACTTCCGGTATGCGGACCTTGGTGAGATCTGAGAAGCTGTCCAGGTATCTTGTGGTTTTCTTTTCTTTGTACTGAATGAATCGGTCTTCTGTAGTCCCGCCTCTTGTTTGTACCTATGAGGGATACAAACCAATTTATTAGAGGCTAGATGGGATGAGAGTAGAGCTTGGGTTGAACCGGATGTACCACTTGTAGGACGACAAAGATCAGTAGCTAGCTCGGTCCGCAACAAGGAGTCTATTCATCATTTGACTGTCTGTCGTGATTTTTATTCCTACCCACTATTTCACGTGCCCAAACGTCAAAGCCGCCATCGTGAAGCATCATCAGCTCAAAACTCGAAGGCTGATTGATGCCTACTAATCGGCCCACTAATAGGTAGGCAACCAACACTCACTGCGCCGCAGATATTTCTACTTAATCACAATTGAGCGTGCAAACTACAGCTTCACAAGAGCATGCGACAATGGGGGCCAATCAGCCTGGCCTCCTCAGGCTCTCAACTGAGCTCCTCTTTCACATCATCGACTACGTCCATCCATCATCGCATTTCTCACTCGCCCTCACCTGTTCCAAGCTCCACCGCCACTCCCAGCCAATTCTTGATCGCCATCGCGCTGCGCACAGCATCGTGTCCGACCTACAACCTGAGAGTGTTCTTGAACTTCTGAGAGGTGCTGATCCATGTAGCGTCGAGCTCTGGCATGTGCGGGAGCTGGAGCTCTGGGGTAACCGGAATAGCTTGGAGGAATGGCGAGCTTGGGATGTGGGTGTGACGGGTACGGTACAACTCGCCGACGCAGAACCTATCGAGCCAAACTTGAAAAGAGAAGAAATTATGGGATTCTTCTCAATGTCGAAGCAATGGTGGGACATACCCGAAGATGAATTCGACGCTGCGAGAAACGAGCTTGAGGCTGGAGGGGACGGCTTCCTCAAGATGCTCATGATCGCATCGTGCCCCAGACTTCACAGCATCAGATTCGCCAAAGAGAAAGAGGATTACATGCATAAAAGCCTCCATTGGATGGCAAAGGCCGTATCATGGAGCATGGACAGCGGCAGGTGGCCGCCAGGCTTCCAATCCCTGCGCAACATTGCCATCGGCGTCTGGACGGGGGTACCGACAGCGCCAGAAGAACAAGAAGAGTGGGAGTTGGGCTTTTTTGACTTTGCAGCCGTTCTCAACATTCCTGCCATTCACAGCGTGTACATCAGAGACCTCTATCCAGAGTGGGAGGACGAGGGCAACGATGATCCGGCTTCCGTGGAGGAAAATTATCGCCTCGATCCCCGTTCGTCAACCATCCAGCACATCTATATCGACCGCGCGCAAGGCTTACAGATATTCTATGACCCTTTTCTAAGCGTCGGTAAGGATCTGCAGTCTATGACCCTTCGGGGCCTCGATGATTGGAGCCAATGCGATGACACGGATGCGATCCCCGAGGCCCTTAGCAGAAACTGCCCCGACACATTCCGCAACATGACCTTTTACAGGCCGACGGGCCTTCATGGATACAGGTGCGGCGTCTACATGCCAGATCAGATAAGAGACCCCTTCCCCGGTATGAGGCAGGTGTCCGTGGGCATATCCGACATCGACCTGCTCGCCATGGCAGAAATTGACTCGAAGCCAACCGTTGAAGCGTACGTCGACTATTGGTGTAACGGGTTCCTGCCAAGGAACCTCGAGGTCATCATGATCTGGGGAGAGCCAGGCAACGGTAACGACTGGCTCGAACTGGACGACGATGTCATGATGGACTACACACACAGCCATCGCAGCCGTGATCAGAGCTGGCACCTACAAAGACCTCAAGGTCATCTACCTCGACGATATCGAAAGACAGACAGAAGCAACGCCCAAGGGTCTGCTTCCAAAAGTCAATCGCTGCGGGACGCGAGATGGGTGTGCACGTTACACCCTAACAAACAGGGAAGATGGTGGCTACTGGAGGGAGTTTCCTGTTGCTGCAGACAAGTTTGATCTGAAGACGGGACCATTTGGTGAGAGGCCTACCTCGTGGAGGATCGATCGAAGGAAAGGGGTGTGGGAGGATCCAGGTTGTGAAGGATGTGGAGAGTGCGAGGAGTGCTTGAGGGTATACCCAGAACATGTGTGGAAGAGTGTCACAACTTCAATTGCTGAGGGCACAGAGGTGGGTGTGTAGATTGTCCATATTTGAGCAAGTATATAGGCGAGGCAAGCGAGATATCACCAGTGTGCCTTGAACCTCTCCTTGTATCCTTGACCCATCAACATAGCTTTGGCACCAGCTGTGACAAACATCGCGAATGCATGTATGTGCCCTCCTCAGGGTGGCATCCCCTCGAGTTCAACCCGTAGTGTACGCCTTTTTACACCAGACGCCATCTTCCCAGATACCATCTTTTCAAGGTCATCATCTACTCCGCCTCAATCCTGACTTCATGTAAGCACCGTTCTTGAACCAGTAAATAAACTCACATCTTGAAACACAGACCAAGAGACTAGCCTCGTCACGATCCCCTCAAACCTTTGCCACTTGATGATCCTTTGTCAAACGTACCCTCAAGGCCGCGCGGCACACTCGCAAACTGGGCAAAAACCACGCGTCAATAGCCAATTGAAGTCTTTTCATCCACCATTCTCGTATCCCATCGCCCTCCTCCACCAAGTCCCCAACCCCCTCCCCTCCATCTCCTTTGCAAACTCCGCCACAGACTCAGTCTCGTCAAACCCCATAGCCCTCTTGGCCTTCTCTTCCGCAGGAGCAGGCTTCGCGACACATCGGAAATCCTTGTATCGTAGTGCCTGGACGCTAGCTACCCACTCGGTCAGCCCCGCCTCGTCGCGGCCTTCGGCGAACATGATGCCTGGCGATCCTCCGCTGCGCACTAGGAGCCAGTCTACATTAAGCTGTTGGGCTGCGCGACGGACGCGCTGGAGCTTCTTTCGTGATGTGATGTGATGGGTGCGGATTAGACAATTAAAGAGTCCTGCCGGGCGTGACATTGTTAAGTTAAAGAGATTGAAGTTACAAGGCTAGAGTTGCGATAAGTGGCCGCCGGACTTTTATGAATCCGACTACCTACGACCCAACATCACAGAACCACACAAGACAAAAGACCCTCACAGCTTCAACAGCCAAATGGATAAGACGGATTCGAGTCATCATGAGACCATCCCGACATATGCACATCTAAAGATAATGTTTAACATTCCACCTAACGCCGTTCCTACCATCTTCCACATGTACAATAATCATGGCATCAAAGTGTACCCACACGCTGATCCAACCATCCGCTTCATATTCTGCTTCCAGCATTCGCTATAGTCGTAAGAGGGGTATAATGTCAAGGGGATCCAAATCTCCTCGATGATCCCTACCAACACCGCACACTTCATCCACCTTAGACACCTCGGAACATGCGCACCACCAGGAACCACATCGCACCGAGGAACTTGAAGGCACTTAGACCCGCCACACTCCAGAGCACGATAGACATGTAAATGTTTGATCGCTGCTCCTGAATATCCTCCTTGTCCTCCTTGCTGGGGCTGATTCTGTCCAGACCGGCTGAGCTGAGCACCAGAGCAGCAATAGCAAAGTTGGTCACCATCCAGATGAGGACGACACCAGTTCGGACACCCTTGTAGTAGTCCATCTGCTTTTCCTGGAGCTGCGAGGGAGTCGGCTCCTTCTTGACAATCACCTCCTTCTGGGCAAAAACAGCAAGTTCTCGTTGATACTGCGCGTTAAGGTCACCCTCATCGGGAAGATCTGTCTTGGCCGTGCCGTCCTTTGTGTTGACAGAGGGCAGCTTCTCCACCTTGTCGTCACCCTTGGTACCCCAAGAAACATCGTGCGTGTTGCAAAAGGCGTACACGTTCAGAACGTTGGTAAAGCTTGGCGTCAGGAGCATGTACTGCACGAACGAGGTAGCCATGTGCCAGGGATCCAGCATGATGATGGAAGCGATCAACCAGATACCCCATGTCGACATGACCGAGATGATGAGCATGTAAAAGACCTTATTCTTGAGAATGTCAGCAACTTGGAACCCGTCCTCGTCGTTCACATCGGCCATGATGGACTTGACAGAGATGAAGATTGCAGCGAAGAGAAGGTAGCTAGATCATTGTTAGCCTCAGAAAACTCAAAGTTGAAAGGCACACTTACATCATGATGCCGGCCCAGAACCAAACCATGGCAGCATAGAGTCCACCAGACCCTGAAGGTCGGTTACCCAGAGACAGTACAAAGCATGTAATCAAGATGACACCGTAGAGCCAGGTGAAGACAACTCCCAGGATCTCACCGGTACGACCAAGTAAGCTATCGTCTCCCAAACTCGTCGTCAGAATCTTAAAGACCAGGAAGAAGTTACCGATAGCGAACCAGGCGAAGATCATGTTGATAGTGTTGAAGATGAACTCGATGAAGAAGGCAAACTTCCTCAAGAAAGTGTGATCAGACCGGAGGAAGTCGAGGAAGTGAACAATAGCGTAGATAGCAGCGAAGAATGAACCGTTGAGCCAACGACGACGCTGAAGAACCAGCTCAGTAATCGTGTCTGGCACATCAGTCTCACCAGTAGCCGACTTGACATATTGCAGGATCCAGTGGCAGTTTCTCTTGGTGACCAGCTCGAAACAGAGAATTCGATCTTCGGCCAGATACATGTTGGACTCAAAAAGACCAGCGTCACTACCACCGTGAAGCGTCTCACCGAGGAAGTACTTCTCCAAGGGACCCTGGCCATTCTTGTCGTTCTGGAGTGCGACATATCGGTAGGCGGAAAAGGCACCGGGCAGCACAGAAATGAATCCAAATGCGGATTCCAAGGGCTTGTCCAGGATGTTACTCATCTTGTACTCAAAGTTCTGCGCGGCAACCAGAGGGTTCAGGAGGTATTTTCCTCCCTTGCCCAACATGGCCTTGATTTCACCACAAGCACCACCGCACATGGGCTCCAGGTCGAAGGCCTTCCAGAGATGGTAAATCGAGCTACCACCGGGTCGAGTACCAGCATCGAGGAGGACGCAAATGTTGGGGTTAAGGACGTTGCCAAATGCCGTAAAGAACCATCGATGAGAGTTGATCTTCTTGGCGTTCTTCTCCTTCAGACAGAAGAGGATCTGAACTGGTTGGCGACCGTGCACAAGCTGGACCACATCGTTCTTGATCGCAAGATGGGTCTGCGTGGTGTACTCGTAAATATGAGCTTCCACGTCCTTTCCGTTAACTTGCTGCTTGGCGATACCCTCCTGGTACACACCCATACCCGCCAAAAGAGCCTTTGTCCTGTTGTTGATCTTAGCTCGGCCATCGCTGACCACGCAGACAACAATCTTTTTCCAGGCATCTTGGCCCCAAGTCTTGCTGTTGGGTCGGTTGCACATGTACTCAATGTTCTTGAAAACACCCGACATGGTTCGCGCAAAGAGAATGTCGTCTTCGTTGTACATGGTGACAACGATAAACAACTCGGTGTGTCTAGGCTTGCTGAACAGCTTTTGTCGGAGAGTGAAGTCATTGTCGAAGAAATCGTTAGGATCGCACGTCGCGGCCGAGTATCGCATGTGTGTGAACTCATCACGTTCGCCGTGGTTAACCTGCGAAAGAAGAACAGGAGGAACAGGGCAATCAAGCACCAGGTTTCCTCGGTAGAGCTTGACCTGCTTCACAGTCTTCCATCGCTTGATTCCGCCCTGCTGAGGCTGGTCCTGGTATGGCTCGCTAGGCGCATCCGAGTCTTGGTGCTGCAGCATGGGTCGGTCGGCCGGATCATCATAGGCTTGGTCGTACCGCTGATCGTAACCTTGATCATACGTATCGTAGCCTTGGGGGCGAGGCTCGTAGGGTTGGTTTCCGTACGCATCGTGGTGATCTTGCGGGTTGACAGCGTAATCGCCGCCATGGCCATATCCAGACAAATTATCGACGGATTGCTACAAACAGCGTCAGTGTATCTGCTCCAGCAATCCCACGCGAAAGACCCAACACAAGCACTTACCGCAGCATTCAGGTCGAGTCGGTCGCTGGGAGTTCCTAGTCTGTTTGGGTCGGGGCCCGAGGGCATGTTCAGATGAGGCTGCGAGTGGCCATACTGATTGTAGCGATTGTCGTCAAACGGGTTCTCTTCCATCTGGTAACCGTGCTGGGGCATATACTGCTGCTGCCCTGGCGACGGCGTCCGATGTGGCTGCGGGTGCTGCTGCGCGCCATAGCGCTGATCCATCTCGTTATTGTAGTAGTCGTCGTCTGCGCGAATCCAAGGTTAGAATATAGTTATTGATACTGGACAGAGTGTCTAAAGCGCAGAGGTAATGTTTCGCTCGGAGCCGAGTGGGTTGGGTTCGTGGATGCTCCGCCACGCTCGTGTACGTCTGTGGCATACGCAAGCGAGGGCGACAGAGAGAGCATCCGACAATCAAGGGGTAATGGGCGTATTGGACTTGCCTAAGCGGTTGTAAGACATGACGGCGGGAGTTTATGCGCACTCAAAGGGCGCTCTGCAATCGTCGGCAAAAGGGTCGCAAGTTTGAGGTGCCAAGTGGTTGCGCGGGGGTTGCCCGGGTTTCTGAAACAAGGGGGGCCTGGGGGGGAGATTGTCCGTGTTTGATCGAGAGTGAGTGACGTCGCGCGATGGTCGGGGCTCGGCACCAACCGGCGGGGGAGAGGCGGGTTGGTTTCTTGTGCGATGGAGGAGGTGGTGAGGTTGGTTGTTAAAGATGAAGCTCAAGAATTGATGCTGTGGCCCTACAGTGATGGACTTTAGTGGTTGTCGTGAAGCAGCTGACAGTGTTTACCTACATGTCCGTCGGGGCGTTGTCGGGGAGTGGGGGGGAGGGGGCTAGGGCGGCAGCTGAATGCGTCGATGCGGCCGGAATGCACTCAACGGCTACCTAATTAATTATTAGGTATGAATGTCTGTGGTTCGGAGAGGCCGGTAACAGATCAAGAGAGAAAAAAGAGGAGGAGGAGAAAAAAAATCAGTCAGCTTCACAGGGCAGTCATCATGAGAAGTAGTAATGCATCTTCCTCAGCCCGATTCCTTTGACTGTCAGCCGAGCCCCAGCTAGATCCATCCTAGTTCCCTTCAAAGCCTAGCCCCAGGCCGAGCCCCCGCCAAATATCCAGCCCAGATGGGTCTGGACAAGCCATGTTATCCAGCTCTGGTGCCGGCGAGCCTTGTCGCAAGCCTCTTTGCAGTCTGCCAGGCCCTAGTGGAACTCAGGCAAGGCGTTCTGGTCCCCTCTCACTGCTCGCTTCCCTTCCTTTGATGGAGCTTACCCGTCGGTCTATGTGAGGGAAGACCGAATGGACCTATCACGGCTTGCTGACTTGTCTGACTGGCTTCCGTCCCCCCCTGCTTGCGGAATCCTCGCCTGCTTGCAACTGCCAGACGGATATTGATGTTGTTGGGCTTTATCTCACGGACGGATGCCAAGAGACCCCGATCAGCACGAGACCAAAAATAAAAATAATCTCAGCCGTCAATAGACCGCCACAATTGCATCTCCGGGTTGGTCATGCCCTGAAGTACCATTGTGTAACTGCGCCACAGCATCTTATTCGGCTCGCCTCTGTTCCGCGTGCAGGGCAGTTGGCGCGTGGCAGTGGATGGCATGGCACAGTTTGCGAGCGGTTTTCGCATACCCTTTGCCTTGTCCCGTCATTTTCGCATCCGTTGCTCTGGCGCTGGTGGACACTTCCGCGTATCAGGTAGGCTATCGCCCTGCTGTCGCTTCCATGTATGTGGATCACCCTGCCTGTCATACTCTTTTGGTCCTCATTTCATCTCCCGCCAGCAAACATGCAGAAACGCCCACTGCAGGCGCCCAAGATGAAGGGAAAGTGCAGAAAGCCCAACAAATGAATCAGTATCCATAAGTAGGCAGTCTTGTTTATCTTGCCCTGGGGAAACACAAGGTCAGGTACCATGGTCAGCCCTTTGGCTGCTGCACGGGCTTCTTTAGTTGCTTATTCCCGCGACCGCCACACGACCCTTCATGTCGTTGAGATGCAACGGTTAGAGACAGGCTGGAGAATGGCTTGGTGAGAAGTCAAGCTGAATCAGTTGGCATTCACCACCAACACAGTTCTCGACTCGAATGAAGATGAAGATGACAGCTCTCATCTTCCACATCTTTCAGCCGCTCATCCTCGCTTCCCTCCCTTCGTAGTCCAGCTGATCCCCTCACGATAACCTTAATCAAGCGCCCTCTGAAATGTGTAGGGTCACGGGACCCAGCTCAGCTCCTCCACCACGGGCCAATAGATGCCTCGGTCCGTCCCTTGGCATGTTGCTCAAACAACCGCTTGACCTTATTCGTTCCTCCAAACTACAACTGGGCGCCTCTGGGAGATCCAAATCCTTCCTCCTTGTAACGGCCCATCCTCGCATGCTTCCGTATGGAAGGAATTTCCCAACCCATCACAGGCTAGACCAATCACCATGGAGCAGTTATGCAGGTAACCCTACTGAACGGTCACGCCCTTGGGATCGTCGACAGCGATTCTCTCGCGGTGGGAAGTCCTCCATCTGACTCTGGGGACGAGAAGCTCCGAAATCTTGTCCAAAGTTGGACATGCTGCATCACCGTTGAACCCCTTACAGCAACCAAGTGAAGGTTATTCATGACTACCGCGCTGCATCTCGCGATATGCCGCCTCGACAGCCCCTCCCGCCCAAGGCCCTGCCCTTGCAGCCTTGGTCGTTTTAAAGTCGCATCTAGGCTTGCTAGCCCAGTCAAGTCTTTTCAGCTCATGCAACTTTAGGGTTAAAGGGCTGTTTTATCATGGAAGAATGACCAATGGGACGTCTTCACCCCTGGTATCTTCATGTCGGACAGTCACCTCTATCGGCGGGTACGACTCCCACCCGATTGTTGCACCTCATCTGGCTAGGATGAACCACGCCCGAGGACATGGAGAGGTCAGAGGACTTGGTAGACGGTGTAATTTTATGCCGCATTGATGGAAGTCTTACGGCAAGGTCCTGGGAGACTCATAAGGAGCGAGATCCCATCCTGATGGTGCTGGTTGACTCTCCTCCTCATTCTGTTGCTGTTGTTAGCTCAGTGAGAACTTAATATTTACTTGCCCCTGGTCCTGGGGTACAACTTTAACAAAAATGGCACGTTTAATGTCTCTTCTTGGCCTCTGGCTCTACCTATTTCCCCTCGCTCTCTCCGTCGACTTTGAGAGTGTCACCATCAGTCGAAACCTGGACAACGTTGGACACACATGTATAAGCAAATGTCTCTACTACACCATCATCAGCGACATGGGAAAGGCCATGGGCTGCGATGACCCCTATGACAACAACTGTTATTGTGCTACAGCATCTGCGTCGGCATCCCTAGCAGATGCTTGGATGTCCCAGTGCGCCACCAAAACATGCTCAGCAGGAGATCGATCCCGAGACTTGAGCTCCATGCAGTCCATCTACGCCTCTTACTGTATGGGGGCCGGGTTCACTCAGCCTGGCGCCACCAACTGGTACAACCCAGCCGAAGCGACGGAGGAACCCCAGTCACCTTCAGGGGATGATGACGATGATACCAGCAACGCGGAGCCTAGCAAAACCGTCGACTCGGGCTCGGTGGAGACGACAACACACTTGACCATCGTCACACAGACGACAGAGGGAGGCGCAGGCCCATCCAAGTCGCGGGGTAAGTTCCTGCTACTCATGGTGACAGTTCCTTTGCTGTTGCTCCAGGTACTGTGCCTGTGTCTGGCTTGTGTAACTTGAGTGTGCGCTAACTCACTTCTCTCAGTAACTGTCGAGGCGACCTCGACCTATTACGTGAACCCGGACGGATCTGCTGCACAGATCAACCTATCCGACTCGAGCGACAACTCGGCCGTCAAGATTGGCGTTGGTGTCGCAGTACCTGTAGTGGCTATTGCAGCGATTGGACTATTTGCTTGGTGGTTCATCAGACGGAGAAAGCAACGACAAACACAGACTCTCCCAACTACACAACCCGTCACCGAAACTACCACAGGCGGCGGTGCTGGTATTGCACCAGAGCGAAAGGACACGATACAAAGGAAGCCCATTGGTGCCACCGCAGTCTCCCCCGTCTCATCTGTGTCTCATACCAACGAGCTCTCTGGCGTTGGAGTCCAACGTGGGGTTTCCGGTCGGGAGGTTCACCCTTTCTCCGCCGTGACACCAAGTTCACCCGTCCAGGTCCCTGGACAACACGAGATGACTGGCGACGGTTGGCGGCCGAATCTAGAGATGGATGGACGGGATGCCCGAGTGGAGATGTCGGGAGATCCCAGGCCACCTGAGCTGCCGGGACAGACGAGCAGTCCGCCTCCCGTGTATACGGCGCACGAGACTACACAGAGGTGGGAACTGCCCGACAACTCGCGATAGGGGGTTGATCTGGAGGAGTCCGTGTGGGTTTCCGCTTAGGATTTGCGGCTTCATTAGTAATAGAAGCGCGTTTCATGTTTCATTCTCACTTATTCTTGTATCTCTAGTCAACTGATGGGGAGGAGTTGGGGATGGGGTCCAGCATTGGTGTACAGAGACGGGACGTTAGATGGAATAGGACCACAATATCGATACCAGTTGAATTGTCACCGTTGTTGCATACAAAGGATTGTCCACGACATTGGGGAGATTATGCTCATCCTTTTCTTATCCTTTTCTCATCCTCTTCTCATCCTTATCTCATCTCCTACTATGCCTCCTACTTTCATGACTTACACGAGACGATAACACAACGTCACACTGTACACCATCTCCTCATGATAACTTGCAGAACCCTCAAATGGGTCATGAAGACCGGCAAAAATATGAACCAAGTAAAAAGCATGATGCTCCAGTCGATAAAAAGTGAAAAAGAAAGGGTCTGGCCGGGGATTGAACCCGGGACCTCTCGCAAGCTTGCTTTCGGGTTTGCCCTAAGCGAGAATCATACCACTAGACCACCAGACCGAGTCAAGTGAGGAGCACGTGATGCTCCTGTTACTTGGAAATGGTGGGCGAAAATTGTGTCTAAGCGGGCAGCCGTGGACGGCCGTTGGCAGCTGCTGACACCTCGCTTCGGACGCCTCGTTCTGCTGACACTGGCAGCGCCCAAACTTACATTGTCAGAGATTATCAGGCCGGTTTCGAGCTTTGTTGAATCTCAGTTTGTGTCCTTGAGCTGTCTTGGTGTAGATGAAATCTCTATCCGTTGAACCAGCCTTCAAGCATAAACAATCGACCCATCCAAAGTCCGCTCCTCCGCAACAGTCTCCATCGTACAATTCGCCTAGGGCTGAATTAATAATCTTGTACTCACCTCCCACGCGTCCACCGTATAAACTTGACCTAGCGCAAGCCACACCCGCCCATCGCTACCCGCGGACTGCGTGGCCCAGACCAGATGATGAGAAACTCCCAAGACCATCCGTGGGCTCTGGTTGGTCCGTCCTGACCCGTGGGCAGGAGTCGGAGTAATCTGGCAGATTGTGTGACCCAAAGGTTACGCCGTCCCAGGCAGAATAGGGACAGAGGCCATCGTGAAGTGCGGACTTGTGTGGATGGGCAAGACGCGGCCGGTGTATTGTGATTAGAAATGTTTGCGTATTGTGTCTGGATGGGTCAACCATCATAATTGCGGAGATTGGGCTTCGAAGGGGTCGTAAAGAGCGTGTTCGAGTATATAAGACAGGTGTAGTCGAGCTGTATGACAAGTTCATCAGCACTCAATCCACCAGCACTCAAATCCCAGACAAGCATACCTTTAAGCTTACACTTAACCATCCTTCTCTTTACCAACTTTGATCCACCACAATGTCTTCACCTCAGCTCATCACTGTCTATGGTGCTACTGGCGCCCAAGGCGGCAGCGTTGTCCAGTCCCTTCTCCAGAACAAATCTCAAGCCTTCAAGATCCGTGGAATCACTCGGAACCCTGACTCTGGCAAGGCCAAGGCCCTGAAGGAACAGGGTGTTGAAGTCGTCATGGCTGATGGTCTTGTCAAGGAGGAAGTAGTTGAGGCCTTCAAGGACAGCTGGGGAGTCTTTGTCAACACGAACTCGGATGATCCTGTAAGTTGGAATTATCAGCAACAAGAAAATCTCTAATAGGAATCATAGGCTGTGAACCAACCTGGCGGTCCAAGCGAGACAGACTTGGGCAAGAGCATTGTGGATGCCGCCGCCGAAGCTGGAGTTCGTCACTTCGTGTACAGTGGTATGGCTTCTGCGTCCGAGATCACTGGAGGAGCCGTCCCCAACAAGGCCTTCGAGGGTATGTTCTTTTTCGCTTTCAGCTCGTGTTTCCTCTTTCTAATTCTTCGCAGAGAAGCATGCCATTGGAGAATATGCCAAGAACAAGGGTGTCTTCGACACTGTCAACATCGTCAGCCCTGGCTGGTACATGGAGAACCATCTCGTCGAGGAAGTTGCCCCTGTCCTTGGAGGATTCCCTTTCACTCCTGATGAAGAGGGATACCTGACTCTGCACATCCCTCGCTGGGGCGGCAACGACGAGATTCCCTTCATCGCGATTGGCGACGACTACGGTGATCTTGTCCACGGTATCTTTCTCGATCCCAGCAAGCACAACGGACGTCTCACTCAGGGCATCAGCTCTAGCTCGAAGCCTGAACAGCTCGTTTCTGACTTTGAGAAGTGTACGTACTAAATATCCTTTGGCTTTATTATTGCGACACCTAACTGGTTGGCAGTAACCGGCAAGAAGGCCCGGTTCGTGCCCATCGAGGACTGGAAGACCATGGAGACGTACGGAGTCGAGGCTTTCGAGACGGTCAAGTACATGTTCGGTTTTTGCCAGCACTCGGGCGGCTTGTACTATGGCGTTCCCAACGACGTGATCACCACGGGTGAGCTGAAGTCGAAGGCGGCCGAGGCCAAGGGAGAGTCTGGTGACAATGCGAAGCTGATGACACTTGAGAGGTTCCTTGGAAAGTATTTCGCCTTGTAGTCGTCTAGAACTGCCTTTCTCCGGGGTTGAGTATGGAAGCGGAGCCGTGTAGGTCGAGGAGGGAGGATTGGTAGTCTGGGTCTGGATGGTTCCATGCTGTCAGCACCAAAGCCAGCACGTTTCAGTAAGAATTCAAACAGAGTACAAACACATTGCTGGCCTTTGAATTCCTCAGTGGTGCGAAATTTTGAAATAGAAAACTTGACCATGGAAAAAGCGTCACTGTCGGCGTGGTGACTGCTCCAAACCACCGATCAACGGGGGTAAGTAAATAGAGACTTACCACCAGTGATTCCGCATCGCAAAGGGGATGAACTTCAATGCCAAACAATAAGATCAAAGAGGTAGCTTCATTTAGTCGAGATAAAATCAAACATGTCGAGTGCAATGCTGCCGTGATTTCCAGGGACAAAGAGGTGCACGCAGGCTTGATGCAGATTCATTGTCAGGCATGCCAAATTCAATGCCCCTCAATTTTAGCCTAGTAATTCCCTCTTCTGCCTAGGCAATTCAGCCTTTAATTTAGTGCGTTTCAGTAAACCTGCTCGCTATATCTCGGGGCCGCGAGAGGTTCAGACGAAGAGATATCGCACGCAGTCACCTGCACACTCCCCCAAAAGAGTGCACCCTGAATCAAAAGTGAAATTCTTTGGCCTGGCATTGTTCTATGGCCTTTATTTAGCTATTGGTTTTTTTCTTTTAATTCCCCTGTGGTACGTACTTTAGCGGTCGTGTTCGTCCGATCGTTGACGGTGCTGCAGCACTCCTCGGCCCCTGAGGCATCGATCTCCCTTCCGCACGGCAGCAGCGAAGAACCTCGCGGCCCGCACCTGCCCTGACTCTTTTCCTTCCTCTCACACACCCGGAGAGGCTGCCTTAACCTCTTCTCCTTCCTCCACCCGCTTCCATCGAGGTCAACCTCCCTCTCCTCCATCACGCACCTCGAAGCGAAGCTCAACACCGACCGCATTTCCCCCTCCGACCTCGCTCATCTTCTTTCTACATCGTTCTCTGATATTCCGCCATTCTCCTTCTTTTCTTCCCAGGCCGGATTATCTCCAGGCCGCCTGTGGTTGCCCTACCTACGGTGGCCCTCACCTCACGCACAAAACTCCCCTCCACCACCCGCCCCTCTCCTCTCCTTTTTCTCCACCAAACATCATCGCTCAGCACAACCGTCTCTTGAAAGCAAACCTCCTCTGCGCACCTCGGCTGCTTGAACCAGTCGAGGCTTCTCTTTCACTCTGCTCCCCGGCCTTCTTTCTCGTACATGAGCAACCATGAGTGACAACATCGACCCCCGCGAGAACGAGAAGCGGCTCATCGCCATGGTAAGTGTCTCTCTCTCATTCTCTATTGTTTCCCATGGTATCTCCCTTGTCCCTTTTCCTTCGTTTGCGACCCTCTCCTCTTCAATCCTCTTCAATCGTGCACATCCGTGGATGGTCAAGATTCCCTTGCAGCATCGTCTTATCTACACGCATGCATGATCTCGCGGCCAAAACACTGCCTTTCCTCTCTCCCTTCATTAATCCTCACGCTTTGTGTCATCACCAAGGCAGCTCCTAATCACCCAAATCTCTTTAGGCCGACCTCAATCGTCTTCGACAGGAGGAACTTCCCTTGAGCGCTGAAGAAAAGCGAGGACCGTCCTTTAACCCCACCCGCCGGAACGGAACCGACCACATCAATCCTGCCCTCAAGGAGGGACTCTCCAACAAGTGGACCGTCAAGATCGACGATGAGGAGTCTCGTCAAACCGAGGGTCTCGAGATCGAGAACGCACGTCCATGGGGAAAGGAGAAGGCCCGGGAATTCCTTCAGACTCGTGGATACGCTGGGTAAGTTCATCTATGTATTATCGGACATATCTAATTCCTGTAAAGAGGTAGAAGCATCCCTTCTGCCGTCCCACAGAGAGGTCGCGGAGATGACGACATTGATTCTTTTCCCCCAACCAAGAAATCGGGAAACAGAACCCCCTTCAAGCCAGCTGCACCAGGTTAGGATCCTCGCGTGCAGGGCTCGGTCGGTCAGAACAGTGCCCCATCTGTCACCCCAGCCCAATGGGGTCCCCAAAACACCACTCCGGCTCCCGAGCAGCCTCTGGTTGCCACCCAGAAGGTTGAGGCTGTGAGCCCCCAGGTCCAGCATGAAAGCAACGGAAACGTCCCTGAAGCCCCCATCGCCAACCCTGCCTCTACGAACCTCAGGTTCGTCCTCAACACCATGGCTTTGGATCCCACCATGGCGGAGCACGTAATCGGCACCGGACAGTGTCAGGTTGTGCCTGGAAAGGATGAGGCACTCTCCTTTTCCGCAGAATTGGTTATGAAGTTACTCATCAGCAAGAACAGAGCTGTTCTAGAGCTCTCGGCTCTGGGAAAGCCGCGCCGAGTCATGGATGCTTTGGAACTGGGCAGCCCGGCCATCGATGGCCAGTTCTGTGCCTTCGCTCAGCTGTCAAACGGTGGTTTTTTCTACCTTCGTTTCGCCGACGACGCCGAAACCAAGAGGTTCAAACGGCACCTTGCCAAGATGCAGAAGTCGGCCCGGGCCCATCAGCCTCAGGAGAAGACCGGCGAGGTCGGTCAGCAGCAGATTGATCAGCAGCCCAACCAGGAGAAGCTGGAACAGCAGCAGCTTGGCCAACAGCAGTTTGATCAGCAGGCGGATCGTGGTCTCCTCGCAAGCCTCAATGATGACCTCGAGCCACTTATTTCCATGAATGGCTGGACGACTGTCGACAACAATCAGGCGCTCAACTTGGAGAATGCGACAGACACGTCGTTGTCCTGGTCAATCGGATGCTGGCTAAAATGACCCGAAGGAGCGAAAAACGCTCTGAAGGAGGATTTTTTCCAACCAGCTCTTGAGGGCATTACAGACGGCATCATTGAGCACTGGTCCAGAACGGATTTTTCCGAGGCTACAACGACAGCCTGAAGAATAAGTTCTGCGACCTACTGCAGGGGATGGTACAATTCCAGATCGACTTTCTTCGTCGTCAGAACGAAGGGTTCAAGGAGAAGGACCAGGGCGTTCAGCAGGCAACTCAAGGTGTTCGGTTCCTTTCTCTGCGAGATGCACCCGCCTCTGTCCCATCCTATGTCCCTCAGCAACGTGCCATCAGCCATCAGCAGGGTCATTCTACGCCTGCTTCTCTGCTTGGCACCCAGCTTGAAGGATGCAAGGGCCTAAGCGCTTCTCGCTATGCAACCGGTCGTGTTGAATTTGAGAACTGCTTCACCGGTACTCGCATCAAGAAAGAGCAGTAAGTCCAGTCCAGACTACTGTTCTCCTCTCCGAGGCATTCAGTCTCGTGCAGGTAATCACATGGTTGGAGATGGAAGAGAGTCAGTGTGTGTGCTAAATCATTCGGGCATTTGCATGGTGCTCCGGTTACTGACCGCCTGGCACTTGACCAAGTCAAGTTGGAGACATTAATCTTTGACGAAAAGGTATTCAGGCAGGCGGACGGTTTGATACTTGAGAAGGCATGTTTGTAAGGTGTGCACAGGATCTGTCCTTGGTAGAAGCTTGCAAGATAGCCCAAATGATGAATACGCACAGATTTGACATGAAGGTGGAGTTCAGTGACTGTCGAGAGTATCCGTCAAGTGGATATTGTGCTTTTTGAATTGTTCATTCATCATGATTGTAGGTTGAGCTTTTTGTGACATTTTCCCTGATAGACCTCCAAGAGCTGCTGCGAGTCCCGATCGAGCCCGTCGCTCCCAGCGAGAGCCTCGGTGGCTAATTGTGCAGCCTCATGGTAACGGCGGAAGAAGTACAACTCCTCGACAGCATGGATGACCTCTGGATGTCCATTTTAGAAGCCCCTGGTCCTAGGGCAGTTTGATCCTTTTATGTATCTAATTTTTCTCAGTCTCTCCGTTTCAAAAAATGGCACGAGCGGAAAGGGATGCCTACATCGCCGTTTTCAACTTTTGTCTTGTAGTCACGCTGGATGGCTCTCCACGCCTCTTCTGTCTGACCGGTGCGGCGATTTTCCTTCGTTTCGGTCTCTCCTCGTCAGAAAGACGTCTGCGATGGCAAAGTTGGCGAGGGATCTTCTTCGTCCATTTTTGTGAGGTTGAGTTGTGTTGAGGAGGAGATGAGATTTATGGAGGGAAGAAGTTGGTGATGGGACCACTTGATGTTTCTGGTGTTTGTGGTTGGTTGGTGGCGTCACTTGAGAACAAAGAACAAAACTTTGATGGCTGACGTTGGTGGACAAAGCAGAAGCACAAGAATAGTATCCATGTGATATTAATTACCTGTAATTTTTTCTTGGCAGAAGCTATAGTTTGAAGAAGGTGAGATTGGGATTATAATCCAAGTACAAGACAGTAACAACACCGTGCAAAGTCATGATCCATGAAAGAGTAAAGGAACAAGAAAATTTACTCAAAAATAATGTAAACAGACATCCTTACAAATCTATATATAAACATCCATGTCTTCAATAGCATCGGTGCACAGCGCTCCGAGGTGGAGAGGTCTGATGTAACAACGTGGGGCAGGGTCCTTGGAACGCGGGGCATATCAGGACGACACTCCAGCTTCCAGTGTCAAGATCAGTGATCAATTTCTCATCTTTCAAATCATACAGACACCATGAATAGCCAGGTTGAAAGACTCGTCGAAAAGGCGTGGAAAAAGTTTGAGGAGACGCCCAAGGATAAGCGGCTATGTGAGTTCTTACCTTAAGATTTGGCGCATGTGTCTAACTCGTCTCTAGTAATCGGCGTCGCTGGCATCCCAGGTTCCGGCAAGACAACCTTGTCCCAGATCATCACCGCACGCCTCAATGCTCGCGCAGACCCTTCCTCTCCTCCTCCCGCAACTTTTGTCCCCATGGACGGCTTCCACCTCACCCGCGCTGCCCTCTCCGCCATGCCCGACCCAGCTACGGCCCACTTCCGCCGCGGGGCCGCCTTCACCTTTGACGCTCCCAAGTTCTTGGCCCTTGTTCAAGCTCTGTCTGTGACCCCAATCCCGTCGCAACCTGTCCTCGCGCCATCGTTTGATCATGCTCTCAAGGATCCGCGAGACGACGACATTGAGGTCAAGCCGGAGCACCGCATCGTCGTGCTAGAGGGCAACTATCTCGCCCTAGATCAGGATGCGTGGCGCGATGCGGCGGGGCTACTAGATGAGTTGTGGTTCGTCGAGGTTGACTATGAGGTTGCTAGGAAGAGGCTAAGGGAGAGACATGTGAGGGCAGGTATCGTAAAGGATCTCGAGGAAGGGGATAGAAGGGCTGTAGAGAATGACTTGGTGAATGGGGATGAGATTATCAAGTATAGACTCAAAGTAGACGAAGTCATCAAGAGTCGGGAAGATGGTAGCTGGGTGCACGAGTAGAGCGAATGCTTGAAATAGAAGGAGCTTGGTTTATAGTTTCTGTTGACCAATGCCAATGGATATCACCTCTAAATACTATATCTAAGCTATGTGTCATGAGCATCAACAACATTTTGTAAACACGACTGAGCTATGCAAAACAAAAGAGACAAAAAAAAAAACACCATGAATCCCTACTCCAGCGCTGTGTCAAACCAGCAATCCCAAAACCACAAGCAGATCTGTCATATCGTATACATTCATGTCTCAGGCGTCCGAGACCTCTCAGCACTCAGCTTCCGGATCTCCTGAGCCATGCTCTGGCCCTTGCCCTTGCGGGCAGACGTTACCGAGTTGCGGCCAGCGCTCTGGGAAACGTCTAGGCCCAGGACTTCGATGAGCTCTGGGATCTCAGCGTGGTCTCGCGTCGTCTTCATGCGATGGCACCACGTCACCCTCTTTTCCTCGTCCCCGTAATCTTTTCTCCTGCCGTTTTCGCGTCCTGGTGCCGAATCTTGAGGGTCCTCCAGTGTGTCCATGGGTTGGAACTTTTCGTCGCGTGGTGTTGTAACTGGTGTGAGGATATTGCGCGGCTCAAAGAGGAACTCGCCGCCAACCTGGCGCTGGTCGCCCATCTTAAGAACATTTCCAGTAGGTAGCTGCTTAACACCCTGAACAATACTATCGACAATGCTCCGTGTCATGCTCTTGCGCATGTATGCAGGCTTCGCTCCCATCTGGAGCGTCTTGGTCATGCCCAGGGCATGGAAGAGCGACCTCGTCGGGTCCGTATAGACGGGGAATCGGCAGTTTGTCTCGTTCACGTACATGTCGATGAGGGCGGGATCACCACAGCCAATCACTGCGATGAAGGTGCTGACGGGGAGTCGGAGGAGGGCTTCGGGAGTTACGGCGTCAGACAAAGACCGAAGAAATTCTTGGCAATTCTATAACTTCCATGTTAGAGTTTATACGGGCTTCAGGGGTTTGGAGGTTGACGTACGCCGCAGAAAAAGTGCCGGACAAAGATGATGAGCACACGTCGGGCAACATTGCTACCGGTGTATAGGCTCGAGAAGGGATGCGATTTTCCATGCCGGTCCAGAACGATGTAGTCTTCGATCTTCTTGAGGAGTTCGGGAGGAGGTAGCTCGTTTGTCGTGGCTACCTCGCCTTCAAAGTCCTCGGGTTGCGATTTGTCGATCTTGATCGACTGAGGAGGGGTTTTGATAGAAAC
Source organism: Fusarium sp. FW16.1 (assembly GCA_017654865.1). Classification (NCBI taxonomy): domain Eukaryota; kingdom Fungi; phylum Ascomycota; class Sordariomycetes; order Hypocreales; family Nectriaceae; genus Fusarium; species Fusarium sp. FW16.1. The sequence continues at coordinate 3,856,299 of JADNRB010000001.1, forward strand.
GGGCTTGCGATGTATGGCGAAGCTGTTGTTCGGTTGAGGCAGCTTCTCATCGTATCCAGCCTCCAGGGCTTTTTCGTCGAGATCTTCGTTCTTGGACTGAATCGATACAGGTCTCGGGGGTAGTGTCGGGGCTCGTTCGACGGAGGGCTCCTCGGGAGCAGCGTTCTCGACAGTCTTCCTCTCGATAGGAGACTTCTCATCTGGCCCTGACGCCAGGTTTTCCGGATTGGAGGCTCCCATTCTAGCAGAACAGGCCTCCTAGGCGATGGTAGAGGCAAAACTGGGAGAGTAAAAAAACGTGAGACAGGAATTGATGGTCTAGTTAAGCGCCGTGCTTCTGGTGAGACAGTGAAGGAAAGCTGAAAGACGGAGTGGAGGGGCACCGGGCGGCCCGAAGTGGCGCTGCTAGTAGAGCTCCAGCTTATAAGGCTCCAGTGGAGAAACGGTTGTAGCGATGGGCCACGCAAGCCTTGGCTTGGTAACGGCTGATGATGGCTTGTCTGCTCACGAGTGGGAGGATCATGACAAGTTGGATTCAGAGAAAGAACGTAGCAGGATTTTAGAGGTGCCCCTTTAAGAGGCCATTCGTGAACTTTGTAGCTTTTGACCCTTGGACCGTGATGCCCTGAATTTGGGCGGGTTAGGCTTGATTTCAGCGGCTGGTGAGGTCATAGTCTGGCCCTTTTTGGCGGGGGGATCTTCGCGTCCCGTTACCCTAGAGTCAGGCATTGGACGAACAATACGATCAAAATGGCTGCATTTTTCGGTTTCTCGTCATGGGGCTTGAGGCCTCCAGACGTCAGATACTTGCTTGCAGCTACCCTGCGCCAAGGTTTCTCAGCTGCTGAATGATGCCAGCTGTTTCACAGCTCGAAAGCCACCACCAACAACTGCAGGGTCGTGGCGTGGAAGCAGATCAACATGCACTGAAATATTGAATGCAAAAATAACACGCCAATACTCGATAGATGGACCTAATGAGTCCCGTCTTACTCGATTTCAGGAACCAGGAGGTGGCGCAGACGTTGTGACCTCAAGGATAGGCCAGCTCCGGGACTATTCTCTTACGTAGGCTGAAACATTTGTATACTTGGTCATCAATGTTGTAAGCTGAGAGTCAGCTATGGCTTTTGAAATACGAAGTATTGCGGATAACAAGAATAATTCGCATTATCCCACACTCTTAATAATACTCCAGTATTTCACGAATCCTCGCGTGGCCAACGTGTGATGCACCCACTTTCGTCATGTCAAAAATCTGTTGTGGGGACTCGAGGTGACAAAAAGGCTGAACACCAAAATTGCACCCTAATGCACAGCTATTTGTGTCATCCGAGCTAAAACTCTGGTGGGGTAATGTCTTCCCACTCCTCCAACCCTCCCACCATTTCTCTTCTTGACAGCAGCATTGCTCTTTCACACTCACGTAGTTAGCCAAAATGGCAGCTCAAGTACCCACCGAAGCTCTCAAGGAGCTCAACGGTAAGCGTCTTCCCCGAACGAGGCTGTGAACCGTTAGGCCCGGATCGAACTGACTCCGAGCGCCCCGCAGTGGCCGAAGGCTCTCAGAAGCCCGGCGCAACCGCCCAGTCCAAGACCGATGCTGCCGGCGACGAACACGGCGGCGATGATTCTGAAGACGAAGCCGATGGACACGTCGACGGCGCCGCCCCTACCGGCGAGGCCACCAAGAAGAAGAAGAAGAGAAAGCCCAAGAAGAAGAAGAAGCACCCCACCAGCCAGACTGACCCTCCCCGCGTCATGATCAGCCAGCTGTTCCCTAATAAGGCCTACCCCAAGGGAGAGGAGGTTGAGTACAAGGACGAGAACAACTACCGCACCACAAACGAGGAGAAGCGTCACCTGGACAACCTCAACAGCGACTTCCTGGCTGATTTCCGTGAGGCGGCCGAGATTCATCGCCAGGTGCGCCAGTGGACGCAAAAGACTGTTAAGCCCGGCCAGACCTTGACCGAGATCGCCGAGGGTATTGAGAACAGTGTCCGTGCCTTGACCGGTCACGATGGCTTGACTGAGGGTGATGCCATGAAGGCTGGTATGGGTTTCCCTTGTGGCCTGAGTCTCAACCACTGCGCCGCGCACTACACTCCCAACGCCGGCAACAAGATGGTTCTGCAGCAGGAAGACGTCATGAAGGTGGACTTTGGTGTCCACGTCAACGGCCGTATTGTCGACTCGGCCTTTACCATGGCTTTCGAGCCCAAGTATGATAACCTGCTCCAGGCTGTTAAGGATGCCACCAACGCGGGTATCCGTGAGGCAGGCATTGACGCCCGAGTTGGCGAGATTGGAGGTGTTATTCAGGAAGTGATGGAGAGCTTCGAGGTTGAGATTGACGGAACTACATACCCCGTCAAGAGTATCCGCAACCTGACGGGCCACAACATTCTGCCCTACAGCATCCACGGCACCAAGGCGGTGCCCATTGTCAAGAGTAACGATCAGACAAAGATGGAGGAGGGCGATGTCTTTGCCATTGAGACGTTCGGCAGCACCGGCAACGGATACGTCCGGGATGACATGGAGACGTCGCACTACGCGAAGCGAGGAGACTCGCAGCACGTTGACCTGCGCCTGAGCTCGGCCAAGAATCTGCTCAACGTGATCAACAAGAACTTTGGCACGCTGCCGTTCTGCCGACGATACCTGGACCGCCTCGGCTCGGACAAGTATCTCCTCGGGGTGAGTGGCTGTGATGTATATTGTTGGAGGTGAAGCTAACAGTGCGCAGCTTAACAGTCTTGTCAACAGCGGCATTGTCGAGGCGTACCCGCCCTTGTGTGACAAGAAGGGCTCGTACACTGCTCAGTTTGAGCATGTAAGTAAAGTCTGCATATAGTGTGGTACTATTGACTAACAATTTATAGACCATTCTGATCCGACCCACCGTGAAGGAGGTCGTCAGCCGTGGTGACGACTACTAGCCGATACATTACAAAGGGAGCTGTGTAATGTATTGCGAGAAGGACTCTGAAATATGGTTCCCGTCTTTTGATGCGTGCATAGCCTCTTGAGGAAAATCTGTATAGTTTGATGACTTGAATTTGACAAAGTTGCAATGACCATGCCTCCTGTAGCACAAGATAAACAGGTATGCATTGAATTGTGATGTCAATTACCACCTCCCTGGTTCCGAGCATGCATAAGCGCCTGGAATTGCTACCAACGTAGTTGTGATGGATGCCCTCTATGCAAGTATCTGGCCATTTTGACGAGTCTGCAAGATCCCAATCGATTGCGTCCCAAAAACGTGGCTGACAGGAGAATCAATTATTCGAAACATGCCCCTTCTTGCCACATTCCAGCATCGAGACCCTGAATTCGACCACAAGTCAATCCCTTCCGATCTCGACGAACCCAGAAAGAGGATCTTGCGGCGGTTGGCCAATGCTTGGTCCTTGATCACCAATACCTTGGGTCCTTCTCCGGTTTTTCCCCATCCTTTGACGCACTCGCCACCTTGTGGCACAGGCCCTCCAGCTTTTTTTTGCTCCTCCTGCACGAGACCATCCTGTAAGACGCAGCTCCGAAGCGCGGCTCTGGGAGGGTAGAAAAGGGCCTCCTGCTGGCCGGGCCAATCATAGCGTGGTAGAATCCCGAGGCTTTCTCGCGACCCGGACCGACCTTGCCACATAAGGTTAGACATGACTCAAATCGGGGCTAGCGTTTGCAGTGGCGACGCTCGGGCCAAGCTTCCGAAGGCCGGAGATAGCGAGCAGTGTGCGAGGAGTCTTCACATGCGGGATCAAATTTATCAAGCAGTGCCTCCCCCAGATAAAGGCCGCATTCCCGCTTTGCTCATCATTGCCCTTCACTTCCCGTCTACTGATCGCCACTGGGGAATCTCTTGTCGTCGTCGTTTATTTGCCTGGGATATTAATTGAGAGGCATCTCCTTTCATCCTTCATTTTATTTTCTGGCTCTGCAATCAACAGAGTCCATTCGTTCCTGTTCCTGATCCAGCCCCCTCCTCCGGCAGTACAGGAAAAAAAAAAAAAGCTTCCTACTCCGCACCGAACCTTCCATCAGCAACTCTTCCCACCGACATCGACCTACGAGCTATCCTACGAATCCTACAGTCACAATGAAGGTCTTTTCCAACTCGGTCACCTTCAACTACTCGTGGGATGAGGTATCTTCAGCCAACTGGCGAAAGTACGGGCCCTGGAACAACAAGTCGGAGCACGTCATTGCCGTCGACACCCTCTCACGCGACGTCGACGCCGAGACGGGCATCCTCCGCACCGAGCGCCTGATCACCTGCAAGCAGTCAGTCCCCGACTGGATCAAGACCATTGTCGGCAGCACCGGTGACGAGAGCTTCGTCTACGAGGCCAGCTATGTGGACCCCGTCAACCGCACCGTCACCATGGTGAGCCAGAACCTGACGTGGAGCAACCTCGTCAACGTACAAGAGGAGGTCATCTACAAGCCCCTGGGCGACCACCAGACCCAGTTCATCCAGACGGCCAACATCACCGCCCTGTGCGGTGGCTGGCAGCGCATCAAGAACAGCATCGAGGATACCTTGGTGCATCGCTTCAAGGAGAACGCTGTCAAGGGCCGTGAGGGCTTTGAGCGTGTTCTCCTGATGAGCCGAAAGGCCTTTGCCGAGAGAAGGCGCGCCAGCTGATGCTGTAAAAAAAGGCATCCGCTTCATCCCGCCGCCCGCTCCCCTATGTTCCCGCAACCTCACACACCCTGAGGCTTGCGCACGACCCATCCACTACTCTCAAAGACCTGTTCCTGTTACACTACAGCAAAACCTGAGCTTTTTACGATGACACGGCAATTGTATACTTGGCGCGAAAAAAAAAGGGAAAGAGAGGATTCTTTTTGAAGCATTGCATATTGGTCAAGGCGTTTAGAAGGGGTTCCAAAAAGTTTTTTACGCGAAAAGAGCTGAAGCAACTTTTTTTTTTTTTTTCTCTTCGCTCTCTGTTTTCACGGGCAAACAAAGCTCGTATCTGATTTCTTGGAGTTGTTCGGTTTATACCCCGTCTATTAGACAGTCGAGAGCATGTGAGCCCCGGGGAATGGCCCCGGGCTCAACGCCTAGAACGGGCTTTCTTGATAGAGTCACTGATTAGAATAATTGATCAAAGACGAAACGTTATGAACTCTTGATTTGGTTTCACCGCTTGGTTTTTCGTGAGAAGTATAACGGCATCATCACTTTGGTCCCCGAGCCAACATCATCGGCGAGGCCATATCGGCGACTATCAGAGTGTTGCACTCAAGACTGCCGAAGATAGACTCGGCACTTGAGCCAAGCCCAACTTCAACGGCACCTCGGGCGAACCGACCTCTTACACACCATCAACGGTCGATTCCCGGCATTCGCTGTTCCTGTGGCTCAGCACCTAAACCTCCGTTCCCGTCCGGCCGGGAGAGAAAACCTTCTCTCCCCCGCAACGGTTTCTCCGCATGCGTTTGTGGGCCGGCTTTATCCGGAGAAGGAGGTGTGGAGGAGAGACTGGAATGATTGGGTCCTTGGTTGAGGCCTGGCTTGGAGGTATTGGAGGGGATGAAGCTTTTTCTTGGCCTGGGGATCTATGTTTAGTGCACCGTTTTACAACGTTGGAATGGGCGGTGGTGATGTGCTGGTTGCTTGGTGTTGAGCGACGCTCAAGTTGAGGGGGGATTTGTGGTCTTGAGCTGTGTCACATGTCAGAGCGATTGTTGACTGGATAAGGCCTGGAATGTCATGAGACAAATCTTGGCGTTTCTTTGGGTGATGAGTTTTGTGTCCAAGTTGCGGTGAGCTTGATTAAGTCGGCTGATAATGGATACCTAGTTGTGTCTGGCACGTGAATCCTTCATGCTTGACTTGACGTCCTTTCAGTATATAAATCTGCACTACGGTGACTGTCTTATACAAAGAGAACATGAAGCAGTGTCAGGTGGGTGTCTGGTTTATATAGGCAGAGACTGCGTACATGTCATGGGGCCGATTTGATAGAGAGGACTCCTATTACTTCGAGAAGAGAGAGGAAATTGGATCGTATCTCTTTTTTGCGAACTCTGATGAAATCGACGCCACCGATATATATGTTGTGTAGCTCGTAGGTATGTGTTTGCTGCCAAGGCACTTGGCAATCGGCGGACACTGACAACAAAGGGATGCAGCCATGTCTTGGCCTTGTTTGTATAGTCAAAGCAAACAGTTCTCGGGGGTCAAAGCTCATATGGAGCACAAACAAATATATCTTCTCGATATCTTGAATGTGTCTAATGCCTCGCCCTTGATAGACGCAATCGACCATTGGTTAACTAGAGAGAAGAAAACCGACGACACTCACCGAGACAAATCCGAACACACACTGACAAGGCTGCCAGGGCCTGCTCTAAAATTGGGCATCTCCAGGGTTCAACGGACTCGGGATGCATCAGATGCCCGCATCCAGGGGACCTTACCAAACCTGGGTGCAACAACAAGGGAGTGGTCCACAGGTGACGGAAGAAACGGGAACTATAAAAGCAATGGAACCTGACCTGCAGAGGGCGTCTTCCGGGTTTGGAAAACGAAAGTGTCTGGGGTTCCTTGTTTGTCACTGGATCATGCTACTGAGCATGTGGTCTGATGCTGGCTTTATCCGGGAAAAAAAAATAAGCAGAGTGCTAAACACACTGCTGCGCAAACGGCATATGGAATAGTATCAGAAGGGGCATAAATTCAATGAAGCCCGCAAGATTCATGACCGGAAAGAAATGGAATTGGCTATGTTTGTCTCCTCGTCGTGTCAGGCACCAATGACTTTTCACTGTTGCCTCGAAGGAGTCGAGGCTGTCTTCTTTGGACCATGGATCCCTGTCAAGACTGTTTTGACATTGGCCATTCTGGCATATAGATTTGTGGCCAGGACTGTTTCCTCTGACCGGTGGTAAATTACGCTGGCTACGTTCTTTGTCTTTGTCAGTCTAGCTGCGAGTATATACGTGTGACTACTTTCTCAACAAAAGGGAGAGCGCTGGCTCAGCAATAAAGAGGACAAGGCAGAGGGTACTCCTGAGATGGAGACTTACCTGTGCTCGGTGAGGGTAGTGCAAGATGGGTGGTGTACTCAACGAGAAGTGTTCCCTGCTGCGTTGGACCTTGAACGAGCAACTCGAGTACTAGAAACTAGATGTAAGGGGCCTCTATCTGAAGGCACATAATTTCTGGTTCACACCAGAAGTGTAGTACTCTAGATCAAACTGGCAGCCTCATTGTTGACATGTTCTACAGTACAAGTCTGTGATGCTTGGCTGGGTATGCCTACTGGGAAGACTTCAAGTAGCAAGCATCAAAGTGTCATAAAGGCACAGTCACTATCAAGGCAGCAAATATTACTAGAAAAGAAGCAATTGCTGTAGCTAGCTCGTAGCTGATAGTTAGAGCACCCCTGGCTGGCTCTTGAATAAACCTTACATGAGGACTTTCCTGTCCTAATTCATAACCTTCCGTCCTTATCGATGCCCTCCGTGTCATATTTCATAATTTCCTGCAGTGTCTGATAACATCCTGCGCTGATGAATAATTCCGTGTGTCGATGAATAACCTCGTGTGCTGATCAAAGTTCGTTAGCACTGTCTTGTTCACATAGTTGCTGCCCGACATGGAGATGCTTACCGAGTGATCCTTGCCGGTACTCTTGACGAGTTCGAGATCAGTGCTCGCTGATCGATGATTCTTTCGTTGATTGATAGCCCTCATCCGTGGGTTCGTAGTCGTCAGTCGTAAGTAACCCAGCTGGAACTAGTCGAGTATGTTGCCAAGAAACAAATATCTTCCATGTCGAGATCGATCTCCGTTGAGTCACGTAGTCGTGACGGTGGACGAGTTGGTGAAACTCCTCAGTCATCGTTATCCTTCCCCTTGCCCTCAGAGTTCTCGTCTTCGTCCTCGTCAGGGTTGGAATCTTCAGTTGCCATGTAGGTGTTCCCGTGGCGAGTGTCACCGAGGATGGCCTGCAGCTGGGCACGGAGAATGGCGTCTTGTTCGTAACCCTCTCGGCGACGGCGGGCGATGAGGTCCTCACAGTAGACCGTGAGAATACCCTGAATCTCTCCCTGGCGGCGAGGAGCCCAGCTCATGGCGGCACGACCGGCGATGTGCCAGAGTTGCTTGGCCTGGTAGATCCACTTGATCTCCTCGTCATCATTCTCGAGGACTTCCTCTCCTCTGTCACGGAGAGCCTGGTGGAAGACCTGAGCCGTGTAGACGCAGCGACGGAGGGCAGAAAGGGAATGCTCTCCGAGGGCGGTGCTCTTGTAGGCTGGCATATCTTCAAGGTTCTCCTGGGTGAGTTCGTAGTGCATAGCCTGAAAGACCTCGCGCTCTCTCTCGGCTCGCTTGATGCGGTCGGACTGCTCCTGGACGAGGACGTTGGTGACATAGGTGCTCTGAAGACCTTCCTCCTGGAAACTGCTGATGACCTGAAAGTCGTCCGCGAACTAAGCGGCGATAGCGTTATCTAACTGGTCACGAAGCAGGCGGACGTGCATGTGGTACAGAACGACCCGGCGGATACTGGAGAGCCACTCGGTCTGTTCAAGGATACCAGGGTCATCGCCAGGGATTTCGGGGGTAGTGGTGAGTGCAAGGTAGAGGTCCCAAGTGCGACACATGACGCGGATGGAACACTCGCCATACTTGGCGACGAGGGCCTTGGAGATACCGTGAACCTGTTCCTTGTCTTGCTCCTGGTACTCCTGCAGCTCACGGCAGAGAGGGATGAGGCGCTCCTTGAGAGCCTTGTCAGTGAGGTCGTCCATTTCGCTGATAGTCTTGTAGAGATGAGTGTTGCGACGAATAACATGAGGAAGCGTGAGGGCAAATGCTTTGGAGTTGGCTCCGGTTTTGGCTGCCGATATCCTCGCACCAGGGCGGTAAGCGTGACGAGCTTCGATGGGAAAGGCGCCATCGTTAAGAATGATTTGATAACGATGAAACCGAGTGTTGAGCTGTTGTGGGATGGTAGGGGATGAGGGTGCAGAGTCTGAAGGAATGGAGGGAAACTCTGGTGAAGAGGAAAAGACTCGGGAGGGGAAGATGAGCGGGGGAGAGTCTGAGATAGTTGCCACAGCAGCTTATCGAATCTCTAGCTTGGCTGCCTGGCTGTATCAATGACGGGGACCTTGCTGTCGCCTGCTCACTCGACGGCTCTGAACGCAACAAACGGGAAGTATGAGAATAATGCACATGTAAGAAATCTCTGCAAGTGTCTCGCTGTAATGATGCTCTACATAATTGTGGTCATGGGTTATTTAATGCATGGTGTTCTATATATTTCAAGTTATTGGTGGTCCGGTGCATGATGCTATCCGCTGCTGGCTGGCACTGTCACTGTCACAGTTGGAACCCTGGCTAGCTCTATGCACTGTTTTCAAACAAACGACATGATTCGAAAGAAAAGATCAAAAGGGTATCATTAACTTGGCTATTCTAGTGGCATCCTCCTCCGCCCAGTCTTTGTTTTGTCCTTGTGCATACCAACAAGCATGAATATTCTCTCGTATGTGCTGTGCATAGTGACCCGGTATTCTGATGCCAGAGGTTGCAAAATAGAGAGGCCATTATCTCGACCGCATCCTCCTTGAGTTTCAGGGGCCGTTACAAAGACGCATGATGATGGCCTCGCGAGGTCTGCGTAACTGGCCGCTCACCAGGCAACAGATCGGTTCCTTGTTGAGACAAAATATATGCTCACGAGTCGAATACGAGTAGGTCACCCGCTTATCCCTGCGTACACTCACTCTGACTCTGAAAGCTCACGCGGCAGGAGGTTGGGGATTGTTGCCCACAGTCTTGTACAGATCCCTCAGCTCAAACTCATCGTGTCCCCCCTCAGGAATCTCTCCAACAACCCTCGCAGGCTGTCCAGCAACAACCGAGAAACTAGGAATGACCATATTCGGAGGACCACAGTTCCGTCGAGGATCTTGACATAGTCCTTTACAATGGCAAACTCCGCAATGGTGCAGGCCTTGCCGATCTGTACGTGGTTCCCGACAGTGGCGGCCTGGACGACGGTGCCCTGGCCGACGAAGACGTGGTCCCCCATGCGCAGCGGCATGTAGGTGAAGCTGCCCTTGTACATGCGGCCGGGGGGACGCAGCAGGGCGCCCCGGGCTAGGAAGCAGTAGCGGCCGATGGCGACGGCTGTGTTGCTGGCCGGGGCGCCGGACGAGGAGGATGAGGAGGACGAGGGGGCTGTTCGAGAGAGGTCGCCGCGGATCATGACTTCGGGCTGGATGACGGTCTTGCCGCCGAGCATGATGTTTTGAGTTCCGACGAGGACAGCCTTTCGGGCCACCTTGTTGCCGGTGTCCTAGACAGTCAGCAGAGAGCTGTAAGGGGAGTGGAAGGGGCTCACCGTCTCAATGTACTCGCCCTTGGGCGCACGGCGCGACATGGTGGGCGGGAGACGATGCCGGGGCCGAGACGGAGACGGAGGAGGGAGGAGTCGGTCGAGTCGGTGTAGCTGGACCCGTGGAGGAGCCGAGAAGAAGTGCAAGTGGGGCCGGTCATAACGTGGGGAGTCAGGTGTGTACGGGGATGAGGGTGTGGTACGACAAGAACAACATCAATGCATGTTGGATCAATTGGAACTGTTGGCAAGGCATATTATGATTGTCAAGACCAACAGACACATTCAATTGATTCTGCAGAGCGTCAAATGCCTTGGGTTGAAAAACATGGCCAACAAGAGTCCAACCAACAGAGCCCACCGTAAGTGACACAGCCCTCAGGTGAACGCCTTGTGCAACCATTTCAGGTGAGCAAAACGTAGGACCCAAGAAATAGCCAAGCCTTTTTGTTTTCGTCTTGGCCGTTTAAAACACAGATCCCCATGATGTTTTGGACCCAATTCAGCCTATCTCTGTGTAGCTTGGCTTGGGATCTAGCTTCAAACACCAAAACATACGCGAAACGTGGCTTTCCCCCCCTCCCGTGCCGTGCCGCAGTGGCTCTTCTGATCCTTGTTGAGGAGGAGAATGGGCTTCCAGCCGAAGGGAAACGAGCCAACCACGCTTAGACAGCGCGTCTGTGGGCGCGTAATTCTCTGGGCACATATTCCATGCGCGCTGCACACGCACGCAACACGCTTCGGGACATTTCTTTCAGCTCTCGGTAAGAGAGAGAGACATTTTTTAATTGTCTTCTCTGTCCCGTCTCTACTTGATTGTTTCTAATTTCCAGGCTGGATGCACGGAAAGGGAGGAGGAAATGAGGAGTCTGAGCCCTTGCAGAGACGCTAAGCCTCCAAGTTACCTAGATCGAGTCAGAGAATGGGGCTTCAGCTGAAACGACGGGCAGAAGCGAGGGTTTTCAGATAGATGGGTTCGCCTATTTTGCTTCTTCCTCTTCTTTCTCTGACCTTGTCTCATCTCAACTTGACAGTGGAGATGGTATGCAAGCTGTAGCCTTGCTGTAGCTCGCTGCTGACCTCTTACGATTTTCTCCTCAACTGGGGTACGCATTCGCAAATCGGAATCCTTGCTGATGCCAACATTGTCGTGTCGTGGCCGAGCCCCGTTGGGTCCTCCAAGATGCGGAATCGAGATGGACAAGATGCCGAGTTCTTTTCTCTTCTTGGCTTTGAGGGGGGCTGGGGCAAGAAGATTCAACTCGGGCAGCTCTGCATTCATCGACAAGCAAGCCAAGGATGGCTCTGCTCAGCAATGATTGCCTCCTCACTTACGGATGGATACCCTTACTTCACATCGTGCTGACTCGGCCTTGGTACTTTATACCGGCAGGATCACAACCGTTGCGGATCATTGACGAGCCGTCTTGCTGCGCCTTCACTCCAATTGCAAATATACTAATTCCAGAAAAATTGATTCCAAAAGTTTGACTGCTTACTATGGTTTAACCTGCTTACACTCCGCCTCCCTCACAGTCCACGATACCACATCAACACATGCGGAATTTTCTTTCTTTACTCAGGCTGACGGCATCAAGAATGCAAAGAGCAGAGTCCACATGATGGTCCTTTCCATCCCAGCCTTCTTTTCCCTTTCTCCTCTCGCGCTAGGGTCGCCTCTGAATGCGGCCGCCCGGATCCCACCCTCCCCTCCCCTCCTCTTTTTTCCTCTCTCACCTGCGCCGGTCAAGCGAACAGCGTTGCATTGCATGAGGCCCCTAGTCCGTTTATTTTTCCCTCTTGTCAGACTTGATGAGCAAGCAAACAATCATGTCTATTCTCAAACACGAACCCCTCAAGATTGCAGGCTCAGCACTTGTTTAGTTCTACTCATCAAATTGATATAAACCCTCGTTTCGTCTCCTCTCGTTTCAACTACACAACAAACATCAATTCATCATCTTCTCTTCTCTTTCTCTTCTTCTGGAACTTCTTCCACACCCTTGCTTGCCTAATCTCCACCCATCCACACTCCCCGCCTCTCTGCGCAACACTCTGCCGTTAAGCGCCCAGGTGGACACCCTTCATCCAGTCGCAGCCCTTGGCCGTAGCGTTTATTATTAGCCTTGCCGCCTCTTGTCTTGGTTCTGCCCTTCCTTGCCGCGCGCCCAGTATAAACTCCATCAGACGCTCTTCCTCTTTTCTTTTCCGCTTCGTCTACTACTCCCTCATAACCTCTTTCGTCTCTCTCCTCGTTGGTCAGCTTATTCGAGATCGACACCATCTTTACCTCTTGATCTCAAAGCCCCGTGTCTCATCCTACCTCACCATCTACATCACAATGCTCGCCAACTCCCTCTTCTTCCTCGCCTCAGCCGCTTTGGCTCTGGCTAACCCTGTTCGGTATCGTCCTGGCTCCAGCTGCAGTTCCGCGCGCCCTGAACCAGTTCTTCCTTCGACCGGTGGTAAGTCTAACCAAGCCATGGAAGCCTTTAAACAAAACACTAACACCATCTTTAGCTGAAGAGCTTCAGTCTCCTCCTCAAGGTGCTACCCTCAAGCACATCGCCCTTGGCTTCGGTATCCAGAACTACACCTGCAAGGGAGATGGCTCCGACGCCACCGCTGCCGGTGCTCTCGCCATGCTCTACGACGTAACTCACCTCTACCCCGGCCAGAGCCGTGGCTCTCTCTCCCAGGAGAAGTGGGCAGCTCTCACTGCCACTGCTCTCTCCAGTCACGAAATCCCCCTCAACCTCAACACATACGGCGTCGGAGCCTCCTCCACCAACCCTTTCCCTCAGAACGCCCCCCTTGAGCTCGACGGCTACAGGAAGATCCCCTTCGCCGGTCACCACTACTTCAACGCCAACGGTGTTCCCACCTTTGACCTCACCCAAGACCAGCAGCTGCTCTTCGGCAAGAAGATCGCCGGCGTCAAGGCCCCTACCTCTGCGAGCGCTGGCCCTGATGGCACTGGCGCCGTTGACTGGCTCTACCTCGGCGATGCTGGCGGCAGCTACGGCGTCACCTCCGTCTACCGTGTCTTCACCGCCGGCGGCAACTCCCACGGCTGCAAGAGCGCCGGCACTGATAGCACCTCGTACACTGCCATGTACTGGTTCTTCGCCTAAGCCTTTTACTCCCTCACACATTTTCTTTCACAATTACATATTTTCAGGATAGATCGGGGTTTTGGAGTTTATAAATGGTCACCTCACGATCGCTTTTATACCTATTTTGCACCCAAAAGGTCGCTTTCTCTCTCTCTTCGGCTTATCAGGGCAGATACCACGGTTTCATACGGGGCATTTTTCTTTTCCAAAAAAAGGTTCACAATTGGAAGTCCTCTCATTCATGGCGTTGTTATTGTTTGCGTGATAGATATTGGTTCATGCATGGCGCATTTGGCGGGTTGACATGGGATTTGTTTTAATGGGATGAGGACAGGACAGGACAGGATAGGTAGTTAGTTAAACATCAACTGAAATGAGTTACATCTCAACATGTTTTCCAATGTGAAGCCTCAAAGCCAATCTGCAACATGACTTACGAGTAGACATGGCAAGAATATCATGCGTACCCCAACAATGAAGTCTACTGCGTCTTCTGACCTGGTGTATCCGCACTCTGTCGGGCATTCTCGGATGTTCAAGTGAAGTTTAACTGAAAGGTTCACCCTCGACCATTTCTTAAGAGTGACTTACATGCACCAAACAGAAAGGATGGTCTCTCAAAGGGTGTCATATCGCCTACATCAACATGAGGCAACATGTCATGTAATTTCTTTTTTCGTAAAAGCGCATGTAGTCGTTTGGTGATGCTCTGGTGAGACTTAATCCTCAAATGCCACCGTCACAGAACGGCTTATCCCGCTTCCACAAAAGCTTGCACTGGAATCGACCGAATAACACATGATATTAAGAGTCTGACTTTTCGCCCTTTGTTTCTTCAATTCTTCTTCATCACATCCCTCAAAAACTTGCTGTGACTGGTATCTTGCCCTAAGAGAGGTCTTGTTCACTACCCCTAACCCAACAGACGCTTCATCTGACACATCCAGATACAACTACCACAACCATGCTTCGAGCACCTTTACGTCGAAACGTCGCTTCGGCTGTTGTCAGAGCCCGAACAACATCAAGCCTACGTACCTTTCAGGCGCCAGCGCAGATTCTCCACCAGCAGCAACGAGCTCGAAACCACCAACAGGCTTCAGGCCAGCAACAACCCCAAACACAGTCGAAAGAGGTTCAAAAGAATCCTCAGGGTGCTCTCAAGCAGCCCGAGTCTTCCAAGACACAACCCAAACAGCAAAAAGATGTCAAGGGGACAGCATGCAACACGACGAATCATGACCAGGATGATCTTCGCTGTGCCCTTTGGGTGACAATTATATCTGATATGATTCATGACCTGACTCATCATTGTGACGAGTAGGGTTTGAGGGGAACAGAAACGAGACTTTGGAGAACAATTTAGGTCCTCGCAGGAGAGGAGAGAGAGAGGACGGCAAGTTCTCAACGATGACAGCCAAATCCCCACTCACGAATGGAAAAGAGAAGAAATCAGTTATAGACTGACAGCCTATAGCCTATTATATAATACATCCTCATGTGTTGCCAGGTGGTTCATCGCTTCACTCAACCCTCATTCTTCTCAGTATCCTGCCCCTGACTCTGGTTCAGGCCCCTGGTTTCACAGCCCATAGTTCCCCTCTCTTCAATGTACTTATGGTCTTTGTAAGTCAACGCTGCACACCATAGAACCAGGGCAATACAACACGCAATCATGGCCCACATGCCTCTCTGTACACAAGTTAGACATATGTGGCACCTCAGATTAAAGGACTTACAATGAACCAGGGAGCCATTGAAGCACCGTAGAAGACGATGCTCCACCAAGCATTGACGGCGTTGCTGCCAACGTTCATGCCCGCTAGAACGACGCCTCGAAACATGGCAGACTCGTGACGCATAGCGTCGTTGCACCATGCAAAGAACGTGGCCTGGCAGGCGTATACGGAACCAGCCCAGTAGTACGCCGCGAACGTGACCCTTGTTGACGCTGAGCTTTCTGGATCCTTGGAAGCTACCAAGATCATGATGGACGTGGCAATGCCTGTTACGCCGATAAAGTAGCCCACGAGGTGACGCTTCCCTCCTAAAAAGTCTGTCAATGTAGCCCAGAACATGGTTGAAACAATGCCCACGGCAGGGACGCCGGTTGGATAGTTATTCAACTGAGAGACAGTGTAAGTCCTGGTCGGGTGGTTCTGCATATAAAGGGCGAGGAGGGCGTTGGAGCTAAACGACTCGGTCTCGCCGGCAATGATCCAGAGGACGACGAATCCCCACCAGAACCAGGACGTGAGGACGCTTTTGGCGAATCTGAGGGTGAGAGGAGGTCGTTCTTCTAATGGCGGGACTCGTGAGATGGCCAGGGTCTTTTCCTCTTGGGTGAGGTAGAAGGCTGTTGTCGTATGCGGTGTGTCTGGGAAGAGCAAGAAGCCATACACAGCGACAGGAATCGTAATGAGACCATCGATGATGAATAGCCACCGCCATCCGCTCAAACCACTTAGACCATCCATACTCTTATGTATACCCGTCTGTATAAACCCTCCAATGAAGGTGCCCGCCAGGCCAGAAGCGGTAAAGATGCCGCTCCTCTTCCCCAGTTCCCGCTCGGTATACCAAGACCCAAGGATGTAGTGGGTGCCGACAAAGGTGGAAGCCTCGCAGATACCCTGAAAGAAGCGGATCACCATGATGGACTGCGGGTTGTGGGCAGAGGCGGTGACCATGGTGAGGGCGCCCCAGAGGAGCATCATGAGGGGGAACCATATGCGAGGTTTGATGTATTGGAGGGACAAGTTCGAAGGGATCTGGCCTAGGACATATCTGCGAGACGTGTTAGAAGTGGTTGGTCATTGAGAGCGAAACCGTACCCGACGGTGAAGCAGGTCAAGACCTGGTTCAGTTGATCTCCCTTGAACCCGACCTCGTCTCTCATGCCAGAAACATAGGCATTGTTAATATTCATGCGATCAAGCTATCAAGTCATAAGCGCATGTGAGTTGTAAGGGAAGGGCAACGTACGTAGTTGACGAGATAACTCAAACAGCAAAACGTCAAGATGAAAAAGTCAATCTTTTGCACCAGCCGCCGCTCCCCAGGTTTGTAGTTGACATGCAGATAAGCCTTGACACTTGAAAACATGTTGAAGGCTTCAATCGCATTGTTGAATGACGTAGAATGTCGAAGAGAGTCGTCAGGGAGATATTGTCGAGGTGAGACAAGGTTTGGCCCGTGTGACGGCTCATTCTGTCCAAGATCATCAATCAGATCGTGGGTCTACCCACTTTGTAACCGACTCTAGCGCCTCGCTTCCCATTCAACTGGGAGCGTTTCATGCAAAGTGAGGTTATCTTCAAAGACCTGTTTGCGTTGTCAAACAAGACAATTATAGAGTTGACACATAGTGTTTAACATGGCGCAAACAGCGTTGAAGGCTCCAAAGCTTATTGTCGTGCCTGATTTGGAAGGCAATCAGTGTACAATGGTGAATAACCATGTGGTTATTCCTTTCTTCTCCTTTGCTTATCGCTGGATCGGCCTCCTACTTCCATTAATCGATCAAGTAGACGTCACTCTACCTAGAGACCTATCGATGATCAACACACCAAGAACCTAGTATCACCACTGCTCAGCCCTTAATTCAAGCCTTGGACACGAGATTCCAGATACGTCAATTCCGCAATATCCTTCGATAAGCCGGCAATGGCCTCCTGCCAACTTACATGTTGACACGGTACTAGACTGGCGCCAGTTCTGGCAGCTCAGTTTCTGGGCACACAATTGACTGAGTGAAAGTCCCCTCGGCAAATACGTCAGGGTAGCCTACGGATGGTAAGAACGTGTTGCGAGAGCCACAACGTCAACATAACCTCTATAACCACTCCCAGGAACCACTCCAAGACGTCTCAACTCTGACAACACCATGTATATTTACACTGCTGTCCAAGGTCAACGTGATCACTAGGGAGAAAACCAAGGTTAAAGTGAAAGAAAAGAGCACGCAAAGAAGCCGCGGAATTTCGCATCAAGATCCTCAAGACGTTAGTACTGACTGAGATACAGCAGACCATCGAAACCAAGGCGCTGGACAGACGTATTACAAACATCAAGTGAGTAAAGAAATTTTAAACTTGGCCATGATCGTGAAACTTGGCCATAATCGTGGAAGTCTGCTTTGGGCAACCACGAGCAGATATTTTGGTACATCAACTTGACTGTTGCGAGCTGGCATAGTACTTGGGTTATCCTGGGCGAATTCTCATACTCGTGTTTACTTTCTTATTGTTTTCTTCTGATAATAAGCATAGTAGATCAAATAAATATAATCCAAGACTAAC
The DNA here is from genome assembly GCA_017654865.1 of Fusarium sp. FW16.1. Classification (NCBI taxonomy): domain Eukaryota; kingdom Fungi; phylum Ascomycota; class Sordariomycetes; order Hypocreales; family Nectriaceae; genus Fusarium; species Fusarium sp. FW16.1. The sequence continues at coordinate 3,874,089 of JADNRB010000001.1, forward strand.
TAGACCTTATGTTGCTTCATTGTTCAGTCTTTATGTAAGGATATATGTCAAGAATGTATGTCATTCATCCGCCTCCTTCGTAACCTACTTACAATACACGAGTCAAAGCACAACAATTAGTGGCATATATACCATAAGATGGAGGAGTTTTGAGCTATGAAGTTGGGAACTGTGGAGACCGCAGTTGGAGTGGACGACAGCAGGAAGCCGCCGCTTTCATCTCAAAGCGCGGTCAATATTGAGACTATCGTGCACCCAACAACACCTTTAACACGCTTAAGAAACACTAGTATATTCTACCTCCTTGATGGTATGCAATGAGATCCTAGGTACATGGTGCATGATTTGAATGACGACTGCTGTCAAGGATAGTAAGGGGGCAGACAAACTCGAAGCTTGTCAACTCTTAATCCTTCGCATAATTGAACAAAGATAGTTGCCTGAGCTGAAAACGACTAGACATAATTCTCTATGTCGACTGAAGGATGACACGAGAGTGATGCATTGTTTGTCCGTCAGTCGTGGTTGGGCTGAGAGCATACTAGGTCTTGGCAATAGCAAAGTCTATCCTGGAGGCCAAGGAGTAGATCATGAATTACGCTTCAATGGAGTTGCCAAGTTAAAGCACAAAGTGATGATAAGTAATCTGAGCGAAGATGTATATGTATGTTCGTGTGTATAGTATAGCCGCCTATCGAATGGCTCGTCCACTCCTGTTTCCAGCATATACTCAATCATGACAAAACATCAACGTGTACTACAACACAGTAAGACAACAGAAAAGGACGATATAGTATATCTCGTATCTCGTTTTGTAGAAAATATAAAAAAAAAAAAAGACGAGGGGAATTGTCCCTCTATCCTTCACGCCACATGCATCAGACATGTCTTTCTCGTCGCCATCCAAGCTACCATGACTGTTTGTTCTCCGACTCTCCCAGTTCGGGCATTAAGCTCTCGAAAATTATCCAAGGCCGCATCTTCTCCCTCCTGAACTTGTTTTTGTCTTTTGATGGTTGTGTCTCTGATTCTCCTAGAATAGAGCTCGCTTTCTACCGTCTCCTGTCGATGGACTGTGTGTCTACCTCCTCGACGCGTCGAGGCCACCCTGGAGATCCTGCTCGAGTCCTGCATGTCCGTGACCAACATATTCTTGCGGTCGAGGATCCTCAGCAGTCCACTGGTTGCCGGCTTGGGGCATGGGGACCTGGGCGCCGCCCTGCTGGCCAGGAGCACCGCCAGCACCACCCTGTCCGGGAACGGTGCGGACGAGCTGTCGGAATCGCATCACCTCGTCCAGGATCATGCTGCGCATCTGACCAACATCCTCAACCACCTCAAAGTCGAAGTTGAAGGTGGTGGGGCAGTCGGGCTCGTCCGAGGCGTCGTGCCAGATGTGCAGGTAGGGGTGCTCAAGAGCCTGCTCTACGCTGATACGAGATGAGGGGTCAAAGGCGAGCATCTTGTCGAGGAGGTCGAGGGCGTCTGGGTTGGCCTGGGGGAACAGGCTAGGGAAGGGCTTCTTGGGCATGAATGGCAGATTGCGCACGTATTCCTGGGCTCGGGGAGATCCAATGCGCGAGAGCGTCTCCTCGTTGGGGGTTCCGAGGATGTGAAGGATCTGGTTCAGCTGGTCAACGTAATCGCGACCCTTGAAGAAGGGTCGGCCGCCCAGCAGCTCAGCCAGGATACAGCCAACAGACCAAACATCAACTACTCAAGTTAGCAAAACACACATTACTCCAACATGGGCCATCACGTACTGGCTTTGGTGTAGCTCTGGAAGCTCAGCATAATCTCAGGAGCTCGGTACCATCGGGTAGCGACGTATTCAGTCATGTAGCCGGCATTCTCCTCAGGGTCGACCGAGAAGCCTCGGGCCAGGCCGAAATCGCAAATCTTGAGCTCGCAGTCGGCGTTGACCAGCAGGTTTCCGGGCTTGAGATCTCGATGCAGGACGTTGGCCGAGTGGATGTACTTGAGACCGCACAGGATCTGGTAAATGAAGGACTGGAAGTGGGCGTCGGTGAGGGGCTGGCCAGAACGGATGATGGCCGCCAGATCGCACTCCATCAGCTCTGTCGCCGCGTCAGCTCATCTTGCGTGCATCTCTCTCAGGTATATCTGACTAACCCTCGTACAGGTACGTCTCGTTAAAGTTGTCGGGTCGAGGAATGTCCATGTCGTACAGACATGTGATCTGTTGGTCGGGCATCAGCATACATGTCGGTTTGCGTCTGTTGGTCGGGATGCGCAGGGGCCGAAACAGCTCGAGGTGACGGGTGGGCGACTCACGTTGCGGTGACCGCGAAAGTGCTGGAGCAGCTTAATCTCGCGCAGGGCGCGCTTGGCGAGAATCTTCTTGCTAAAGACATTTGTGACCTTCTTGATAGCGACGCCTTCGTTGGTCTGATTGTTGACGGCAGCACTACATGTCCCGACGAGGCGGGGCTGTCGTCAGCAAATGCGGCGGGGTAGAAAGAGAAAGAGGGCAGCAGCAGCACAAAGGCGCAGAGCAAAGAGAAACTCACCAGACGATACCGTAGGCGCCCTGTCCAAGCTCCTTGGTGACGGTGTAGCGCTCATCGACGATAAAGTCCTGGTTGAAGACCTTGAAGACCTTCCGTCCTTGGAGGTCCGACATGGTGAGAGAGTGTGTGCGGGACGATTCGGCGGGGTAATAGAGCTCTGAGAGAAGCCGTCGTCACCAGACAGACAACGAACGGCAGCGCAAAGTGGAAGATGCAGATGCAGATGCTTGTGAGAAAGCAAGAAGGAGGAGACAAAGGGCCCCCAAATAAAACGTCAGCGCGTCGCGATATATGTATGTGGTTTGGTGGCACACGCTTTGAGCGATGGATGGAAGGGGGGATGAATGGATGGAGCTCTCATGGTGCCCAAGCCATTCTCTCACTCTCAGCTGCAACCATTGGGGGCCGTTTCTGAGCTGCTACTGGCGGGGATCTCCAGGGCTGCTAGCCTGCTACAGTCCACTACATGGGCGGGTCCCCCAGTGGTCGGAGCCGCTAGGAGGGGGTAGGACCCCGCAGCCAAGGTCACCGCCTGGCCGTGTGGCTGATTTGCTGAACTCGCGGCCCCCACAAGTCCATCATCCAATCAGACTCCATATCAAGCTCTTCACCTCGTAGCCGCGCGACAACGACAAAACCTGTCACCCCTGATTCTGCTTGAATCACATAAAAAACATGCCAAGCTTAGACGTTTCAAAAAAGGGGGCAAAATCCTCGTGTTTGAGAAAATGTGCATACGATAAGGTGACGCCGTGCCGCTGATTCTAGACGGAAACTCTCTCGCCAAGCCCAATTCCAGCGCCCGGTTCGTACCCAAGTCGCACGCCGTCCTGTGCCACACGTGAGGGGGCTGAGCACACATTCATCAACTGCGCTGCACCGTGGTCAGCTTCTCTGGTCAGCATTTTCTCGGCAACTGGACACACCCACTCGTTGCGAGATAAAGAAATTCAGTGTTGGACACATGTCATTTTCTCACCCCGGAGACCGGAACTCCCGATGTAGCTGCATCTCCGTCTGAGGTGAGGACGCAAACTCAACTTGCTCGTATGTCTTCTCATCCTCGTCGACCCAATTTGAGCCATCCGGCCACTAGGCGGCCGCATGGCGACCCGGGGAACGTAGGGCTGAATCTCGCAAGTGGGACTCATCAAAGCCGAAGTCAATCACTGGACTGCCGTTGGTGAATTTTTTTGTCTTCTTCTCGTATGGACGTAAGTATGTTCGTATGTAAGCCAGCCATGGATTGTCTGGGCGGTCCGCGCCGCCGGAATCTGAGACATGGTTTCAACTGCTTCTGTTGGATCGACGTCGAATCAACTAATTTCCAAAACGAACCATCTTGCTGGGACCCTTCAGCCAATGGTCATTAGATCTCTGTCTTGTAATATAGCAGGTAATATTCTAATTCATCTCTAGCACGTCTATCCCCTTCTCTCTATGCACATGTATCGGGTATTAATTCCACCTCTTCCTCTCCTCTCCCCCTTATCCATCGCCTACTCATCCTCGAGAATCTCCTTGAGAAAGTTCTTGGAGAACCTCGAGCACTGCTCAAACGCCTTGGAGAAACCCTCATTCCCTCCATAATAGGGGTCGTTGACGATCTCGGGCCGCTTCGTCCCGCTGAACTCGCCAAACAGCATCACCTTGGCCTTTGAGTCTGGGTTGTTCTTTTGTAGCCGGTGGAGATCCGAAAGGTTTGACCGGTCCATGGCGAAGATGTAGTCAAACTTGTTAAAGTCGCTGGGGTGAAACTGCAAGCCGACGTTAGTGAGTCTCAAGTTATGCACCGCTGCCGATTGAGTTGACAGGGGGGGATGACAACATACCCTCCGCGCGAGATGGTCGTAGTCAGTAATCCCGTTGGCCTCCAGAGTCGCCATGGTTCTATCATCCGGGGGTTCGCCGCTGTGGTACGCAGCTATCGTGACATGTTAGCAAAATGACCTCCTTTTTCGAGGTCCAATTCAAACAAACCTGTGCCGCAAGAGTCGATGCGCCCAATCCTACCCCCAACCTCGGGCTGCTTGGCAAGGTTCTGGAAGATGCCCTCTGCCATGGGCGAGCGGCAGATGTTGCCTAGGCACACAAAGAGGACTGCCACTGGTTCCGACATGGCTGCGCTGCGCTGGTGTACAGTATCTCAGATGTCACTTGTAGACAAGGAGAAAAGGAGGGAGATTCGAAATGTCGATTTGTCGCGACGAGTGACGTGACGGCCCGATGCGCGCCATAATAATTGCTGATCTGCCCCGCCATCTCATTTTCTGGCATGGAGGGGTCCCTTGTACTGTCATTCATGCCGTATACGCACTGTGTGACATGGAGGGAAAGTCACGTGGCTTCGTGTCTGGCTGGCGCTCGAGCTACTGAGGCGAAGGCTGAGAAGACGCGCTCTGATTGTTGGAGACGTGTAAGCATCGTCGTCCGTCTCAAGCCACCGGAGGGAAGTCTGTCCATGTTCCCCGCTTTGTGAATGAGGTCTGAGAGCGTGAATGAGCGTGAATGAGTCTCAGGATGGCTATAAAAAGGGGGATGTGGCCGTTGAAGCCTTAGGTTGAACTCTCTTCTCTTTGTCTATAGCCATTGCCCATCAACAGCCTCATCCCTTCAATCTATACTCCCATATTCACTCAACTTTCATCTCAAAATGTCTGATTGGAAGCCTCCCGCTTTTGGAACCCCCGTCTGGATGGGTATTCCTGCCCATGACGTCGGCCGTGGTAGGTGTTGTATCATGATCCCTCTGTACCCAATCTTACAACCCTATAGCATCTGAGTTCTATGAGACAGTCTTCAAGTTCTCCTTCAAGGATAACTCTGAAAAGTATCCCAAGGAGCAGATCCGGATGTTCGACTTTAACCCCAGCCTGGGCCTTACGGGTGGCATCCAAAAGGCTCCCGACCATACCGGTCACTTTGCCCCAGGCAAGGGTGGCATCTGCGTGTATTGGTTCGTCGAGAATGTCGACACCATCGGTCCTATCATTGAGAAGGCTGGTGGTAAGATGCTGAGTGAGAAGGAGAAGGAGGGAGAGCATGGTTTGTTCCGTTTCTTTGAGGATACTGAGGGGACTGTTGGTGCAGTTTACCAGATGGTTTAGAGAAGGGATGTGATATTTGATTGTCAAATTTTGAACTAGCTGAAACTCGTGTCTTAATTTTCCCTTATCTTGACCAACTATCATTTCTTAAGATAATAACGAGTATCCTGTTTGAGGTGTTGGTCATCCAACTTGAGTTTGGCTTATAGCCGTCTAGTCGGTTTGGTTTCGGCTCACGCTCACTCACCCGCACTGTGACGCAGGGGGTTCCAGACCGCTATAGCAACTGTAAGTTGGGACCGTTATCCGCTAAAACATTATTAGCCTCGGATGGGCATGACCCTCATCTCGTTTCTCTTAATTGATTTGCGCAGTTCAATTAACTTACTGGCTGGCTCCTCGAACCCGCTTGTTTCAATCATACGTTTCCCAGCGCGTTTCCCTCCTGTCTAGATCGCGCCCTGCGCTGTCACACTTGTTTTGCTGTCCGGTGCCCCCGGCATGGACCCGGAACCCGCACCCCGGTCTTCAACCTCTAGGCGTTCGGCACAGAGGAGTAGGAGTCCGGAGGAACCGCAGAGACCTGCAAGACGGAGGAGTCGTTCTGTTCAGCTCGAGGCTGCTCGTACTTCGACTGCTTGTCATGTCTGTCGTGACAAGAAGGTCAAGTGCTCTGGCACTTGGCCGTGTCGGTATTGCAGTAAACGCCAGCTGACTTGTGTGTTTGCGACGTCTGAGAAGCGCAAGATGTTCTCTGTCTCGTATGCTCATCTCATCTCCCAGTTGTATAATCTCTGATGAAGTTCCAGGCAAATCCAACAACTTCAGCAAAAGGTTGCAGACTATGAGCGTCAACAGCCAGCTACTGGTACATCAGCCGCTCAGCAAGGTAGATTACACTTCAGTTCCCGATTACAGTTGAGCTCACGACCGTATAGGTTCTCCATCTCGAGATCAAGGTGCCTCGAATGGCGATCCCCCAACAACAAGGAATACGGGCAACTCGCCTGTATCTGACAACCACCTCACCACAAGAGCTGCTGAAACTCCCCGTTCAGAGACATCAGCCTTCTCCCTTCTTGGTCAGCGACCTCCTAATGAAGATCGTGTCCCACCTTCGACAAGAGTACCGCAAAGTCGGGCACCGAGAGGTTAGTGTGACTCGCTCTCGTAAGACCTTCTCAACTCATCTATTATAGCCATCTTGCCGGAACCCAGTCTATCCTCCAGCGAGATCTTTGGCACCGAGATCCGAACACTTCTTCTAGCCAGATCTACTGCTGGATCAGAAAAGAGCCCCGCGGCATCCATGGCCGTTGCATCTCCACACTTGGATCGCGAGCTAATTGCCAACGTCCGTGGCTGGCCATCCGAGGAAGAGGCCAACCAGCTTCTAGAACTTGTCGTGTTAAACGTCGGCATATCTCAGCACCTGTTCGACATCCGGTCCTTCTCCGATAGCCTATCACGTCTTTATCGGGATACCGGGAATGAGACACCGATCCGCGGACTCTGGTTTGTACAGGTTCTCTTTGTTTTGGCGATAGGGAAGCTCCTCCGTGCGGGGACTGTCGAGGATTCCGAAGTCCCAGGGGTTGCCTTTTTCAACGAAGCCATGAAACATATGCCGGCCATGAGTGATATGAAGAAACATAGCATCCTAGGTATCGAAGTTGTTGGGCTCGCTGCCCTCTTCCTTCAAGTTGCAGACCGAAAGGATGAAGCCTATCTCTATGTTTGTTGCCCCTTTCTTCTCTATCGGCGCATTTTGTTCACCATTCATTAGGCAAGCATGGCTTTAAGACTAGCAATTAGCCATGGAATGCACAAGTCGACGGGTAATGGCAACTTTTCGCGGTCAGAAGCTGTTCACCGCAGTCGTCTCTGGTGGACCCTATACATGCAAGAGAGGTTTGTTAGTTTGCTTCTTCATCATCGGCTAGAAACTGACTCGCTCTTTAGGAGATTAGCTGCAGCTGGAGGCTACCCAATGGCCATTGCAGATGAGGCCATATCCATTGGCCCACCAACTGACGTGGCTGGGTTTGCATCCGCTGCTGCCATCCGAGTCAACGTGAGAGCTGCCCAGATCACTGGTCGTATTACTTCAAGTAAGTCATGATGATGTACATCATATTAAGGCAAATTTAACTCTCTTGAAGCAATATATGTGCAAAACACAAACTCAGAGACCTCCTTCATCAAAGATATTGAGGCCATTTTACACTCCCTCCACGATGTCGAATCCACTATGCCAGCCGAGTACCGCATGAACTTTAGCCCTACAGGCTTAACAGTAGCTGGCATACTATTCTCTGATGCAGATCCTTCCTATGCGAGAACAAGTGCGTCGCTTTACTTGAGTATCTATCAGGTAGTTCCACCTATGAAAGGTGAAAGACTCTTGACACTGACCGCAACTTAGGCCGTGATCCATACAGTTCGGCCTATACTCCTCTACATGGCTCGCAACGTCCGTGACCGCGAGTCGGAACCCGCCCCTAACTTAAGCCCGACCCTACGTCGACTGGGTGAAATCTGTGTCGAAGCAGCTCGGAAGAGTCTGGCCATCTTGCAAGCTCTTCGCAACACCGAGTTGATTGGTAAGACTGAGAAGCTTCCAAAAGAATAGTTACTAATATGTAACTGATTGTAGCCAAGAACGCCTTCCTCGACCTCGACATCCTCTTCTCCGTCGGCTTCGTCTTTGTCCTCGTCGAAGCCATCCACCCGGGCAGGAACCTCGGCATAAGCGGGATCGAGGGCTCCAGAAGCGTGCTCCAGTACCTCGTAACAGTGGGTAACCGAGCAGCAGCGAAGCGTCTAGGAGAGCTAGACCAGATGTGTCTCCATCTCCGGCCCCCATCCCAAGACCAGCAGGCCTCGGGCCAGGATCTGCCATACGAGACTGCCAGCGCGGCGGCGGGGTTGGCGACGCATACGAGTGGTTCTAACCCTGAGAGAAGTGGACTACAAGAGGGGGATCAGCCTATGGATCTGTCCAACAGTCCGATGCTGAATGCAATGTTTCCTGGGAATGGTGATCTGGCTAATATTTCCTTACAGGGGGAGGATGGGCTTTATTGGGTTTATCATGAGCCTGGGTTTGTTTATACTGGTGCTGAGTTGGCTGATTGGGAGGCTTTGGAGTATTAGGCTATTGGGTGTTTATCAAGGGGCGTTAATGAATGGTATTTGAGAGCGATCTCTATGTTTTACTGGGTTGCCTTGATCTGCCCGTTGGGTATGCTATGAAGTAAAATTACTTGAATCTGTGTTTTATTTCTAAAATATCTACGGGGTCTTCATTTAAAACACTTGAATGCGTACAGACTGAACTAATTAATTACTATAGGTCGATAAGAGTATGGGTTCGTAATGAGGAGAGATGCGTATCAAAGAAGAATGCTCAATGGCATTCGCCCAACATACGCTGGTATTTATGTAACTACTAAACATATTTCATATGTCTTTTACCAAGCCGACATATTTCCCAGTGCTATCCTAGCTGTTGTAGCGGAATCCCTTGTCTCCCACATCCGTAAGGTCCGAATCAACCGACACACCGATCTGAGTATGGCTTCCTTCACCCACCTGTGAAGCAGACAAATACTCAATGTGTCCCTCAGCAGCCTTCCCGTCTCGGACTCTGTTCTCCCTCTTGACTAGAGTCATGTAAACGACGAGGGTGACGATCAAGGCAGCCCAGCTAGCGATGCTGAGGATGCATCCCTTAGTATATCGCGGCGCATCCTCTTCCTGCCAAGCCTGAGGGCTCACTATGCATCCCACACAGTACGTGATGAAGAATCCAGCACTAACGATACTCTTCTTTGTGTTTCCCTTGACGTTGCTGGCCACGAGACTGGCACACGCGCATAGAGGTGCAGAGGAGCATGAGGCAAGCCATGTCGAAGCAACGATACCCCAAGAGGCGCCGCCGTTGACGTTGACGGGGAGAGCGAGCAGGATTGTGGAACCAACCAGAGGTATCAAGGTGAGTCCTATGGCTGTGTAGACTCGTGTACCAGGCAGGAGGAGCGGGATGATGGCTGACATCCAGACCGTGACGAAGTTGATGGCGCCGCCGGGAAGGCCGACCAGCATAGTGCGGAACTTGGAGAAGCCGAAACCGTTGATGACGAGCGAGGAGAACTAACTGATGTTAACACTTCCGTCATAAAGAAGCATATCATGGTTTGGACGCTTACTTTGAGAATAGGGGTAGTCAAGGTAACGCACAGAGCCATCATGAAATAGAGCCAGGTCAAAGGCGACGACAATGCCTCCCACATTTGCTCCTTGTCAAAGTGAGCCTTGTCTCTGGTAGCTCGATCGATGGCCAATCTCCTCGTAGCGACCTCCCTCTCTCTTTCGTTCAAGAACCACGCGGTTGTTGTGTCCCTAGGCATCAACGACACAAAGATAATACCGCAGGCAACGGTCAAGCCTCCAAAAACGAGGAAGATGGCTCGCCAGCTTTCGATGGACATCTTGGCACCGCCTACAGCGTACATAAGGAGTGCACCAACGATCTGACTGATTCCGTTCATAGACATCCACGTTGCCACTCGGATCGGGTGCTCACTTCGGCGATACCAGTTGGACGTGATGATGACAAAGGCAGGAGAAACAGCAGCCTCAGCGAAACCAAGAAAGAACCGCGCGGCGGCGAGACCGTGAAAGTTCTGAGTTCCTCCAATGGCCATTTCAACACCGCCCCAGACGATGATGGTAGCGCCGACGAACAGTGTGATGTGGAAGCGACTGAGGATGTAGGCGGCGGGGTATTCGGAGGCGAGCTGGCCGAGATAGAAGAGGGATACGACCCAGGAGAACTCTTCACCCGTGAGTTTGAGATCTGTCTTGAGGCCAAAGACGGCGGCGTAGTTGATAGAACCCTTGTCGAGGTCTGCAGGGAGGTGTGTCAGAGTTGCTTGAGATGGTGATGCAAAGGAGGCTACTCACATTGGAAGAAGTAGACAAGAGCCATCAGGGGCATGATAACCCGGTCCAGCTTGCGGACTAGCTTCCTCTCCTCTTCAGGATCGATATCTTCAAAGACGGCAACCTCATTGTTCTGGTTGTCGAACTTTTCTGGCTGCTCGATAGCCTCAGAACGAGGCTTCTCGGCAGCTGCATCCTCAAAGGTTGTCATTATGAAGAATGACCTTTAAGAATGAGAATACAGTCGAGGTAGATCAACGGTTTTGGGTGTGAAATTCTGCAAGATGGAGTAGAAGTGATAAAAGGTCAAGGTAAGGTCAAAGTGTAAAACCGAGGGAAGGTGCAGGTGTTCACAACTCTAAGACAAGGAGGCCAAGCCGCATATTTATTCTTTCGAGTAAATTCAATTGACACAACATCCGATGTCAACGTTTTGCTCCAAAATTCACCCCCTCACGAAGACCTAGCAACAATTTGGATCTCATACCCCGTGGGGGAACTGAAGACAAGCGCAACACCGAAACCCCGTACTTCGGCAGAGACATCCGGCGAGAAGGGAGTTTCCACAGGTCGTGCCATGATCATCTAGCCTGTCCAACACGCGGGGACGAAGATGGGGGAATCTGGGGCGAGTGAGGAGAACCCCTGGTGAGACATGACTCGTGAACCCACGGGGTACTGGGGGCGAGAATGCTTCTAGTTCTCGGGAGGCTATGTGGCCCTCGGATGTGACAGCCGGAGGGGATTATTTGAGTTTGAATGTGATCAAGCGGTGGGAGAGTTGTGGTGGTTAGCCGACTGAGGGAGGTCGGCTATATGCCAAAACCCCAGCTCACTTCCACTCCTCCGTAACATGGTCTTGTCAGAAACTACCCTGAACATGAATAAATCTCTCATTCTTCAGTCGAGCAGGCTCTCCTACCCAAGATGATTTCGAGGGTAAGAGAATAAGTTCTAAGATAGATTGGTGACGCCATCGCCAGCCATGGCTTTAAGGGGAACATCACACAACCCTCACCAGTTACAACACTACCCGAAAGCACAGTCTGTTGTTGTCCTTCCCGCTGATCTGCTTTCTCCCGTCTTCCTGCCGGATAGCAAGTTAGCTATCAAATTGTTCAATGACCAAGGCAATAGGGGCAAGTCTGTAAGTGGGCGGTATACAACTCCCGGAGATACTTCATCAATCACCAGATTCAAATACAAAGGACCACACCCCATTGGCAAGATAACAACATGCCCGGATGCCAAGCCAAACATAGACCCCTTGGCACAGCAATAGGGTATACCATTCGACACATCACCACATGGGCTTAACATTAAGGGGCACCAAGATATGGTCAATCCGTTGGTTCTTATTCCATACGTTTTTCATACTCAATACAAGAGAGGGGATGCCACATTTGATCGAGGCGTCGTGTCGCCGCACGTTTTCCGTTTCCTGGACTCGTCCGGCCCAATCCTTTCGGCGCCTTTTGCCTCGATACCTCCCTCCACACCTCCTCGTACCGCCTTGGATATACCCAAAAAAGACACTGTGCGCCGGGCTGAAGAAGCAATACTGATACAATACAGGGTACATGAATCTTTCGTCATGAATCGAGCGGGAAGGGTCTTTCCAATCCCGTTCCAAGGCCGTGTCACGCGTGTGAAGTCGTTCGTTGTTACAGTTGGATCGTCCTGTCAATCTCAGGCGATCTGTCGCTGGCGCTCTCTCCGTAATGTCTCGAGGACGCTCATAACGCCATTGTTGCGTAGCCTCTCGAGCACGAGTCGCATGCCATCACGGCTCTTGCCCAGCTGGTCCTGGGTCTTTGTGGAAGCTAGACTCTCGATGCTGCGCTGAATTCCTTTAGCGCCCCAGCCACCCATGATGCCGTTCTTGAACCAGCCGTCCTCTTGGGCCTGTCCCAGTTTGCCACGGATCTTCTCCCCAAGTCTTGACCTGAACTGGACCATAGTTGTCACAGCGGTCTCATTGGGGTTCATAGTCGCTCCTTCGGCAGGGACATTGAATTGCTGCTTTTCAATGACAGACAGCACACCGGTGAAGTTGAGGTTTCGGCTCTCGGACTTCATCCAGCCCTCCTTGATATCGACCACGCTGGTCTCCAGGATGTACGATGCCTTGTCGGCAGAACCGCCTCCAGTAACACTGGTGGGCAGTAGCTTGTACACAGCTCCAGGCATTCGACTCTTCTTCAGGTGAATGCGAGTGGTGTGCAGCCGGTGCGTCTTGGGGTCGACATAACTCTCGATAGTGTCGGTGCTCAAGACGTGGGCGGCAAAGGGATTGAGTTGAGGAGACGAGTATCGGAGGAAGAAGGCGAGGGTGACGGTAGGGAAGGGATGAGAGTAGGTATGGTTCGTCGTGTGTGTGAGAACCATTGTCGCAGCTGGTGAGCAAGAGATGCTCTTTCAAGTCGGGAAAATTGTCCGAAGAGGCGCTGGGGAAGAGGGGACGCCGAAAGTCCAATTGGTCGGGTGGCGGTAGGTCAGAGCTTCCAGTGTACAACGCAGCTCTACCTCAATGTCGTAGAGCTCCCAGTGCCCAATTCCAATCCCTATGAGCCGATTGCTCTGCTCCGATCTTGAGATTAGAGATCTCGTCGGGGAGGTTGGTGGTAATGGAAAATTGAGCCGGCGCCTCGGCTTAAGACCAGGCCGAAAGCGATCACCTATCTCCGGGGCCGCCGTGGAGACAATAAAAAAAGCCAGAGCTCGCAGCTATGTCGGGCCGCGAGAGTTTACAACATGAGGTAATTGAAAAAGAAAAAGAGATTCTGATGGCACAAGATGGAGGATAATAAGAGAAGAGGAAGGTGGGCTCTCGCGACCTCGACAAGCAGAGCGGCAGGGGAAAGAGGCAAGCAAGGGCAGCGTGTGCTCAAGGCTCTCTTACTCCGCTGTGGAAAAAAGAAGAGAGGGAGGAAGGAGCGGAGTGGAGTGGAGGCGAAAAAAGAAGGAGCAATCGGCTGATTGAGATGCGGCACAACGGCCACAGCCAATCGAGAGCTGCTCGATCGGCCGAACTCTTGACTGACGAGCAGGGACTGCCGAGCTCTTGATTGGTCACAAGTGAGGGGTCGGCTCATCAAGAGCAAAAGGTTGTCGATTCACACGTGATGCAGATAGATCACGGCGTCATTACCTCCGACATTTCCGCCCTCAGATGACCATACCTAGGCGTCCGTGAAGTTACAGTGCTGTGACACCACACCAGAGCTTGACGCCTAATTCGCGCCACAGTATCCGAGCAATGGCACTTGAGCAATGTCCGAGTCAAGTACAGTAGGAACAATAGTAATTGCCAAGATATTACTGGTGTATCTAATAAACTCCAAGATTCTATCCGTTTGCTCCAAGTACATACCATCCAAAGACACCTTGACTCCAGGCAAATGAAATGCACATGCGTATCCCCCCATTAGATGTCATCTCGCTCTCCCTGATGCTCACGCCAGAAGTATCCATGCGTCAGACCACGTCTAAATCAAGAACTCGCTCCCGGCGTAGTGCTTGAGCACGACCCAGCCCTCCTCGAACCCCTTCTTCTCAAACCGCACAATGATGGCGGCATGGGTATGTCTGTGGTTCTGGATGTGCACGGGATACTTGCGCCAGCCGAGATCGTCCAGATTCCGAATCATCTCGAACTGATACGGGGCCAACGCAAGTGTCGGTTGAGAAACTGTCGACATCCTGCGTTCTCTCCGGATCACAGTTCGTTGCTCAAGATCTAGGTGCTCGTCTTCTTCCTCATCTTCCGTGCCAAGGTACTCTTGGTTTTGTGAGCTGTTGATGGCCTCGTATGTGTTTTCCACTTCTTCGCGGATTTCCTTGATCCACATGGACATGCGGTAATCTTCAACATTGAGACCGCCCTGTCCCATCTCGTGCAGCTTGATTCGGCTAGAGCTGCGAATAGTCTGGATGACCGAGTTGATCAAGAAGGCAACCACGCCAACTGGAACAAGGACACCGATCGCTAGCATGAACGGAATGCGCTTGAACCACTTCACACTTGATGCATAAACCGTTGATAGCGACGCAGGAGTTTGAACTTTCGGAAATGGTGTAACCGGGTTATTCGGGTCAAGTAGCACGCCTTCGTAGCCCTTGAGGTAATTGAGCTTGACCTTCTCCAGGCTTGTATAGGGATCCGTCTTGGCGATGCAAGTGGTGTAGTATACAGCGCTTCGATCGTTGATGGTGTTGGCGTAGAGCGTGCGGCGCTTAAACTTGCGCAGACCAGACATAAAGATGGAGTTGGGGTCGGCCAACACAGAGAGGAGGGGTCGTTCGGTATCGCGGAACTTGTCGATGGTGAAGAGCTGTCGGCCTGACATGGAGAGCGTCCTTGCGCCGAGGACGTTCCAGACGTGGTTGTGCCAGCCCTTGAGGGGAGATCGGACGCCGAGATGGGGGGATGCGAATGTGGTAAAGTTCTGTGTCGCATTGTCAGTATTCGCCAGTGATGCGCAAGTCGGTGAGTCTCACCATGCATTCAACTGTGTCGAGAATTCCCTTTGCATAGAGAAGACCGACAGCATATCGCGACACCAATCCTCCAAGAGAGTATCCCACTATACTCAACTTGGTGATCTTGCCGCCCTCATCCTCAACCTTGCGCAACTCGCGCTCAATCTCTGCGCAGACGCGCTCACCCCCGCGCTCAATGCCATCATAGGTAAAATTGCCGCTGTTCTGCTTCGCAAGCAAAAGATAGAGCTCATCATAAGAATACTGTTCGCGCAAGGTTTTGGCAATACTGCGCATATGGCTTGGATTTCCCCAAAGCTGCACGCATCAAAAACGGTGGTCAGCCATCATGTGGATGACGTAGGTGATCTTCCAGGGGTTCAGGGGATTGCTTACACCGTGGACTAGGACGCAGAGATGATCAGCTTTTGGGCTTCCGCCGGTGAGATCGTCCATGGCGACTGATGTTGTCATGATGAGAGAAAAAAGCAATGATAAGAAGATAGAGGAAAAAGGGAATAAAGGTAGCGGCAAAGGGAGGAATAATAGTTGAGATATCTCAGGAGATTCCCCCCAACGATCGGGGTTTCGGGATGATTTGTCGTGCGTCTGCAGACACGGAGTTAAGGCACTTCAGGCCCCGCCAAACTACGATTGAGAGTCTGGATGCCAACCAACACGCGGCCTTGTGCTAGATACGGTAGTGAAATTACAGAATCAGCGATGATTACGTGGGATCCAGTTTCGTTGCAGGCTGAGCCGAGAGCGAGTGCGGTTCAGCTGAATGCACTAGATGACGTCCAAGGGGTGGCTTATGTGGCTTTATCCCAAAGTCCGCTTTGAAGCTGCGGACTTATCCAAACTCCAACATGAATGATGGAAGCGGTTGCATGTTCCAACTACTATTATCCATGGCAATGGCTATCGACCCGGGTGTAGAACCTACGCAACATATCTTGGATAGTCTATTGACTGGTCGTATGTTGGTCCCTCTATCGCGCCTTTGTTGGGAGCTTGGCAGTCACAGCTCTTTCAAGAAGCCACGTAAATATCAAAGAAAAACAACCTCATAATACTCTTAAGGAGTAAATGAATTATCACACGTCATCTCGTGACCTATTCCCCAACTCGACAATGGATCCTTGCTCTCACAATTCGATCGAGATAAAGAGCCAAGGTGCAAATGCTCGCTGAGCCTCCTCTGTAACCATGCGTATTAGTGGAGTCTCTCCGCGTGCAGTAGGCGTGCTACCGCTCTAGTCTCACAAGTG
This sequence comes from Fusarium sp. FW16.1, assembly GCA_017654865.1. Classification (NCBI taxonomy): domain Eukaryota; kingdom Fungi; phylum Ascomycota; class Sordariomycetes; order Hypocreales; family Nectriaceae; genus Fusarium; species Fusarium sp. FW16.1. The sequence continues at coordinate 3,890,367 of JADNRB010000001.1, forward strand.
GGTCCCGTCCCGTCTCTTTCAAGGGAGCAACTCAGCCTTGGGTTGGAGCTTTCAACTTCAAAGCACGAGCTTCATCTTGCACTTGAACATCAACCAACATCAACACCTTGAACACGAAATTGAGAGGCACTGACGCGGTGGCATAGTATTCAACGCGTCTTAGGAAATGCTCGGTTCAGCGTTTAGCTTCTCTGTCCCCCGATAGCACGGGTTCTTTCAACACCCGTCAAGTGGATCAAGCTCCCCTTTGTGTCCTCAGCCAAGCTTGACAACTTGACCCTTATTTCAACGCTCAGAGAGAGTTTCTTACGCTTGCTATCTGCAACTCACATGAACTAGCTGCATCATCTCCGTTCCAGATCCTTCTCGCATGAACCAACCCAGGAATCTTTCGCCAATCGTCAACGTCGCGTCTTTAGTGCCGTCGCCATGAGCTTGTCTCTCAAACACATCCCTTGTCCAGCTGGCAACAAGTGCACAGCCTTTCATTGTATCTTTGGCCATGAGAACGATCAACCTGCCGCCCCAGCAGTGCCAGCTGCTAGGCCTGAGAACAATGGACCACAGACCAAGGAGGCCACATCGGCCAACCAAGATGTTCCACGAAAGCGCACGAGAGCAGACCCTACGGATTCAACTAGAATATCTCAAAATTCTAGCCAGGCTTCTTCTGGAACATCCCGTGTAGGGTCAGCAGATGCGTTGGCCACCCAGCCCAAACCAACAGCCAGAAGCGCCGACCGTCCAGTATCGCCTCCAACCTTGAAACGAAAACTTCCAACATCGAACAAAGCCCAAGATGAGACTCCAAGGACCTTGTCCAGATCATTGGCCCAGCCAGGCGCCAGGCCCATCAGTCAATCACGCCCGCCGCCAGCGCAGAAGCCTGCGCTTGTCAAAGCCAAGAAGGCTGAATCACTGAACCCCAGGCTTCTTAAAAGCTCTCCTGCCAGCCATGACATCCGTCTGAGGCTTGTCCGGATGCTTCATCAAGAGTTCACCCGGCTAAACACAGAGCTCAAGAAGAAGAACAAAGACAGCAAAACTGACCTTGCCTTGTCCGATCAGGACCTTATTGTTCGAGCCCTGGATGAAGAGGAGCACCTCGCCGTCCACAAGGCAGCCGTCTACTCAAACGTCATGAAAAACAAGGTCATGCAGTACAAGCGCATGAATGTCGACCAGTGGAAGACAGAACGAGAGGAAGAGAAGAAGAAGGCTGCGCTCGAGGCTGAGGGCAAGGACGCTTCCGACGTGCCAAAAGAGATCAAGACGGGTCTAACACCGGCTCAAGAAGTTGAGCTCACCAAGCAACTATTAACGTCGATCGAAAAGTTGGCAGAGCACGGATATGTCCCTGTTGTTCCTACGGAGGAGGCCATCGAGAGGGCGAGGCAAGGTGTTGAGGCGGCCAAGGGGTGGGAGAAGTGTGACCGCTGCCAGCAGCGTTTCCAGGTTTTCCCAGGGAGACGCGAGGAAGACGGCGCTCTCACATCAGGTGGAACATGCACCTTTCACTGGGGCAAGACGTACATTGCACCCAAAACCCCGGGCGAGAGGACCAGGCAGCCCAAGCGGTACCAGTGCTGTGGTCAGGAGGTGGGAGACTCTGTCGGCTGCTTTACCCGTGACCACCATGTCTTCAAGACGTCGGATCCCAAGAGACTTGCATCTTTACTCAACTTTGCAGAGACGCCTGAGAACCCATTAGCTCCGACGGATAGAGCTGTGGCTTTCGACTGCGAGATGGGATACACGGTCTACGGCATGGAGCTGATTCGACTGACGGCGACATCTTGGCCAACAGGAGAGGAATTGTTGGATGTCTTGGTTCGACCTCTTGGAGAGATCCTTGACCTTAACTCGCGGTACTCTGGCGTCTGGCCTGACGACCTCGCCCAAGCCAAACCGTGGTCCGCAGACGACACCTCCAAGTCTGTCAAGAGCAGCGACGAGAGCGTCAGCGAAGACGGCGAGATCAAACCTAAGAAGAAGCAGCTCAAAGTCGTCTCGTCGCCAGAGGTTGCCCGAGACCTCCTCTTCTCTCTCATCTCACCCAAGACGCCCCTTATTGGGCACGGCTTAGAGAACGACCTCAACGCCGTCCGCATCGTGCACCCAACCATTATCGATACAGTACTCCTGTACCCTCACAAGGCCGGTCTGCCCTACCGGTACGGACTCAAGATGCTTATGGACGTCCACCTCAACCGCAAGATCCAGCAGGAAACGGGACCAAAGATGCTGGGTCACGACTCAGCTGAGGATGCCAGAGCAGCGGGTGATCTTGTTCGCCTCAAGATTCGCAACTTGTGGATGGACATGCAGAGGGACGGTTGGAAATTGGTCAATGGGGAGTTTGTGGCCCCTCCTGGAAAAGGCAACGAAGGGGATAAGGGGTTGACAGAGGAGTTTATCGAGACTTAATCTAGGATAGTGACGAGTTGGCAACATCACCGGTTGATGAGCCCTGTAATACTATTGGAATATCGCGGCGTTCAGTTGAAGACTTTGGGCCAAGTTCACAGTACATCTCACTTTGAGCTTACCGCGTGACCTCGTTCCCATGTCTATACCATATGAGGAGTCTCAACCTTCACAGCCAATTACACGTTGCGAGATAGGGTTGGTATTCCCGTCTTGTCTCGTTCTAAAAATACAGAGTCGGCGCTCATGAATAGCCATTCATTACCAACGATAAGCGGGGAGTTCCCAATCATTTCCTTTCCCTTTCTTTACATGATACATTCACTTCTTAAGCCTTGCCCACCGACAGAAGATACTGACCGCCCTGCTTTCCACCAGGCAGATACGCCACGTTGGGGTTCGACGACAGAGTGGCGGCAATCTCTCGGCTGGCCTCGATCTTTCGGATCTGGATGAGGCCATCACCAGCCTTCTGGATGGCCTTGCTGATGGCGTCGGCAGACTCGGACTCTCCCTCGGCGCGGATGACGTTGGCCTGTCGCTCCTGCTCGGCCTTTTCGACGATGAAGCGTGCTCGCTCGGCATCCTGCTGAGCAATCTGCTTCTGCTCGACGGCCTTTGTGAACTCGCGGCCGAAAGTCATGTGGGTGATGGACACGTCCTCCAGGGCAATGTTGAACTCGGCGGCGCGGCGGGTCAGGTCGGCGCGGATGCGCTCAGAGACGGCCTCTCGCTGGGTGATGAGCTCTGCAGCGTCGAACTGGGCGACGATGGACTTGAGGACCTCGTTTCCGATGGAGGGGAGGACTCGCTCATCGTAGTCGATGCCGAGGTTCTGGGGGTGTGTCAGTAAACGTACAAGAGCAGAGATTCCTCTAGAGTCTTACCTGGTAGATCTTGGGGAGGGCCTTGACGCTTGGCCGGTGCAGCACTCGCAGGGTCAAGCTAACCATCTGCAAATCCTTGCTGCCCGTTGTGGTTGCGATATTCCTGGGCTTGGTCCGCACGTCAAAGATGATGCTCTTCTGCAGCCAGGGGACCAGGAAGTGAGTGCCCTCGTTGATAACAGTGTCCTTGACACCGCTCACTCGATCAAAGATGACTGCCCGCGTTCCACCCTTGACATCGTAGATGGCCTGGCTGCCAATGAAGAAGGCGGCCGAGGCCGGCACCGCCATGCGGTACATCCAGTTGAGGGCTCTCGCAGCGCCCGCCATTGTGATTGTCTCCGTTAATTCCCTTGGGTATTGATCGCCTCGAGAGTTGGCGGGGTCGAGCTCTTGCTGAAGCTTTTCGGATTCGACGGACGGCGATGATGATTTGAAGCTCTTAGCAAAATCCCGGCAACATCCGCCCCTTCAGAAAGGTGGGTGGTTTACGCTAAGCTTCATCGGGAAAGCTCGGCTGACGGGGAGCCTGTCCGTTTTCTTTGAACCATCCAAGCCCGAGAAATCCTGCCCTTTTCCGTCCGACCACGCCTCATCCACTCCCCCAAACCTCCAACCCAGACTCTTTGAGACTGCAAAACCCGTCGAAAAAATGAGACCGACTCAGATCCTCCGAAGCGGCGACGCTGACCCCGTCAACGGACAGTATGTGCATCCCGAGGGGGGCCAATTGGTGACGCTGTTCGGGTTGCGGCTTTTCCACCTAGAGAATGCCGGACTAGAGCAACACCAAACGCCCTCTCTATAACCCAATCGCTCTGGAAATTCATGCTAACGGTATTTTGTAGCTACCTGGGCAACTGGGGCCACTTTGGTAAGTGCCTATTTTCACGAGATGCGAACGAATTCGAATTGGATCGATGGACGCGACGGACGAAGGGATTGGTGACGCAGGAATGGGATTGCGATTGAGCCGACATGTTGCCATTGTTCAATGCGTACACCGGATCAACACCACGGAAGACTAGCCTAGGCTATTCGGAGGACATCAGCAACATGGACAAACCAAGAGACTAACTCGACATCAGGTGGTGAGAAGCAGCGCGGTATCGTCACCTACGGTCTGTCCTCCAACCGACAGAACCCCTTTGCCGGCGCCACCCACGCCGCCATCTTCAACACCTTCCGCCGAACCAAGAACCAGATCTTCTTCTGGCTCCCTCCCATGCTGGCCGGTTACTACATCATGGACTGGGCCGTCCACCGGTACGACCATCACCCGGAAACGCAAGGGACGACGAGACTAACAACCTTTGTAGAAGCGAGTACCTCAACTCCAAGGCTGGTCGCGCCGAGTTCGGTGATGAGGAGGAGTAAAGTGTCTGATTGGAAAGGAAAACGAGAGCGGATGTGTTGGAGAGGGTCCTCTGGCCTCATTGTACATCAATACCTAGACTCGGTGGATGCAATAGACGATTGTCACACTATTTCATATGTTTCTGTCAATATTCTACGACTCAATTGGTAAACTATCATGATTGTAAAGTCATAAAACAGTTCGATGGTATATTCAAGAGTCTTGTCATTGCCGCGCTCTAAGCATATCCACTGGTAATAGACATTGCCGAGCGCTTGATTGGACTGGCTCCAAAACGACTGATTTTTGGTCACGTGATGCACCCCGGAGCCGGCAGTACGAATCGCCGAAACTCAGCGCGCGGTAGCTCGCTCACCGAGAAAAAAGTTGGGCTTGCAGAAAAATTTCTAGGTCAGTCGAGGCTACAAGACACGGAACCGTTTCTGCGACCACCGTCCCCAATTGGCACGCAAACTTTGCGCAAAGACTCGGACAACGATCGCGGATCTCCATCCATTTTCTCTCTAAACAAAAGAAGCCTTCCCGGAGCTCCTTGAGACCTCACAAGCCGCAGCCATGGCCGCCGAGAAGCCCGACAAGAAGGAGAAGAAGGACAAGAAGCGAAGCGACGAGTCCGGCGTGTCCAAGTCCAAGAAGGAGAAGAAGGACAAGAAGGACAAGAAGGAGAAGCTCGCCGCTGCCCTCGAGGAGAAGCTCGGCCAGGAGTCTACCCCCAAGGTCGCCGCCAAGGCTGCTGCCGACGACTCTGATGTCGAGGAGGACAAGGCCGCCGACCTGCCCCTTGAGCGCACTGTCGTTCCGTTCGCCTTGCCCGTGGCGGATGAGAAGGGCATGAAGAAGGTCTACAAGACTATCCGAAAAGGTACGCGAAAGAGTTTAAGGGGTAATTGCTAGTGATTGAATGCTAACACGACACCCACAGCGGCCAAGAACAACACGCTCAAGCGCGGTGTCAAGGAAGTCGTCAAGACGCTCCGAAAGTCTCCCCCCTCGGCCCCCGGCTACACGTCGTTCCCCGGTGTTGTCATCATCGCCGGCGACATCTCCCCCATGGACGTCATCTCCCACCTCCCCGTGCTGTGCGAGGACCACAACGTGCCCTTCATCTTTGTCACGTCGCGAGCCGAGCTCGGCGCCGCCGCCAAGACGAAGCGTCCCACGTCGGTGGTGATGATCATGGAGAAGGCCGACGGCAAGAAGAAGGAGAAGGCGGCCGACAAGGACGGTGAGGATGATGGTGAGGCGTTTGGCGAGAGCTACGCTTCGCTCGTCAAGTACGTGCAGAAGGAGTACGGCAAGCAGGCATTTTGGGTCAAGGGCGGAACCAAGTATTGAGGTTGAAGGCTAGAAGAGGGAGGGGATGCAAAGCTTTAAACTCTGTGGAATGGTTGTTTGAAACAAGTCTGGATGTATTATACCAGAGGATCCAGTCCAAGATGGCTGGATGAAGGGCTTTGGCGGCGTTCAGGTATTTACAGCTTTAAAAAATGACATGATTTGATAGGTCCTTGAACAGACGGTCGCAATGGTGAAGCTACAGACTATGATCACACACCAAAAAGGAAACACATTGTTTACTTGTTGTATTACTGCCTCTTCGGGCATTTCTGTAGGTACATTGATGGATTCCTCTTCCTTATCTCACACTGGCCATCGGATAATCAAATTCATCCTTCGCCATCAACTCAATTTCATGATTATTCCCTTGTTTTACTCAAAGGGGTTGGTTCGGGTTCCCCACCAGGTCAGGAAGACGGACAGACCCAGAGTCTCGATGAGCTTGGTGGCCAGGCTGACACCGACTGTGTCAAGAGGTCGCTTCTCGACAAAGATCTCAGAGATGTACTACAACAAAGTCAGTCAACGTCTTATAGTGTGTAATGAGAAACATACACCAGGAGCAGAGGTGGCAAAGAAGATGAGAGATCCGAGGTAAGCAGCGCCCTTGTAGCTAAGAGTACCAGTAGCGTTGATCAGAGCAGCGACACCATAACTCTGCAGGGCGGAGCCGATGAGCGAGGATCCCCAGGCGAGGGCGGCGCCGGAAGCCTCCTTGGAGCGGATAAACTCCTCCTTGGTGTTGGAGAGCTTGGCGCGCTGGTAGGTCTGGCCAAAGATGGGGGCGAGGACGGCGAGCTCGACGCCGTGGTTGAAGGCTGTGCCGAGGGCGATGGCCGAGGGCTTGACGGGGGGGAGGTAGTGAAGAGACATTTTTGTTTTCGTGAGAGTAGGTAGAGAAATCTGTGTGTATACTTGGTGTTGAAGGCTTCAATTGAGTCGAGTACAAAGATACAAGAGTTCACTAGCAAGAAAAAAGGGATCTCCCCTCACTATTTGTACTTTCCTCTCCCTCCCCGATCTCGATCCTCCCTCCCCCAATTTCGCATCATGAGCCCGTGGCTTGCCCGTTTCCCCTTGTGTCGTCACCAGATGTGATGATGTCACCATTTGGTGAGACAAGAAGATGCATTCACCCAAGGCCGTTTCCGTTCCTCTCTTTTTTGCTCCTTTTTGCGGGGTAAACTACAGAATGGAGAACGAATGGTGAAAATGCTCCGGATTTCCCCATAGTTCATCTCCTCCCCTGCCAACTTTTCCTGCTTCTTTTTCTTTCTCCTGGTACCTGACGTTGACGACTTTCAGATCGAGCAAGTGGGGGAGAAGTTGGCGATGGATGGGCAACTATTAGCGGGACCCAGCTTCTTGGGCGGGTGATGATGGTGTCACGGCGTCATTTTGTCCACTTCCCTTTTTTCCCAATTCATTCCCCTCGGCTTAACTTCTTCCAAGGTCCTTGCCGAAAACAATCCCATCGTTTGCCGAAAGAGGGTGCGGCAGCAGCCGGGAACCTGTCAACCTTGTTGACCTCTCAGCTCTCATCTTCCAAGTTGAACATCCATGCCTACTCAAAAGCTTGTTTTCCCGTGTCTGCTTTCATCTTGCCAGCTGAATAAAATTCCATGTTGGTCTTGCCCATATTTTGTCACTCGGCGATACTATTCGGCAGTGTCTCACTTGAGGCCGCGTTCTCGGCCACATGGGAACAACACCGGACCCTGTCCTTGACGAGGGCGGCATGTCCCATACACTCCATGTGTTTGTTGCAGTGACGGGTGATCGAGTTGGACATGACATTGTGGATGGACCCTGATTCTTTCATACCATCTTGACTCAGTGCTAGGTAGCTTTTGGTGTCTTCTCATTGCATCACAAGACACACTCTCCAGCCTCACCCTTGGCCCAAGTGTCAACCAACAGGAACTCGCACCTTCAGACAAGGGCGTTTCAGTCATTTAACCTCCAAAAACGCTCATGTCTCACCGTGCACATCATCACCATCAGTCATTTTCACCATAAGACTCGCCATGATAATCAAGCCAGTGAGATTAATCTGGCTCAAACGCTAACTCGGTTCCCTCGAGAGCCGCTGGATAATTCCCTCGCTCTTCGGTGCATACATACCTACCTACCTACCTAGACACCTTCATGCCGCAAATGGCAGCTCAAAAAACAAACTCCCATCCGTCTTTGTAAAGCTTTATCTGTACAGTACAACTGAGGGTGGCAGGGGCCTTGGCCTTGTCTAACACCAAGCCCTCTCCCTACCACCTCTCAATCCCCCACGTGCTCTGTCGCATCGCAACGCGGCGCATCTCACCTCTCAACTCCGTCCTAAAACCTTCATTCGCAAACCCATCATTAGTGTACTCCCATCTTTGAATAACTTTCCATATTTCATGCCATGTGCTGTCCGTCTTCACCACCTCGGAGCGCAAGCAGCGCTCTCACATCATGTACATATTGCAGTCCCTCCAGCAGAGGCACCAGATGCATCAGGTCTGTATCTGTCGGGTCGTTGATCCAACCTTGGATCGGGATAGCATTGTCTGGTCTCCAGTTAGCTCTCTGTTCTGCATAAACTCTTGGGTCTCCTCACCTTGGTGGAACAGATAACTCAATGGACTGTTGTCCAAGATCATCACGTTGCTCAGGTCAGACTCAACAGAGCTCAGGTCCTTGATGAACGCTCCTTGTCGGAACGTGCAGTGCTGGCGGTAGTACCGTGCTGAGAAGAATTTCCTCTCTGTCTCCAGCCAGTCGATCACTGGATCTGCGTACTCCTGAACCGACGCCGTAAACACTACCAGGTTGTACCACTTGCACACCCGGCGTAGGAACTCGTCGCAGTACGGTCGCTTGTTGACCCAGTATAGTATCGGGTGCTGCGGCCCGATCGATGTCTGTCCACCAACCCCCACGTATGTCGTGTTCAGGCGCACCTCGACCATGTGTCCTGTGCTCATCCTGCCTCCTTTGGACATGCTGTGAATCAATGTCTCGTCCAGGTCTAGAATCAGCGTCTTCTGCTGCTTGGCCGGCACTTCGATGTTGAGATACGAAGGCTGCCGCCGAGGAATGAGAGGTCGAGGAGGTGCCGGTGTCCTGGGGTACTTGGTGAGAGCTGCGATGGGAGAGGTAGGCGACTTGAGGTGCGACGAGAGGTCGCCACTGCCCAAGTCGCTTGCCTTGGTGCGCGCAACGGCCGACTGCGTTTTCCTATGCTTCCGTTGCCTGAGCGCCTCGTCACTGTTAAGCTTGATTCGAATAGATTTCCGGGGATTGCCCTCCTCTGCGGGTTGCAGTGATTTGGACCGCGCGTGCCGTCCAAGGCTGCCTGATCGTGATCCATCCGATTCCGATTCCGATGAGAGTCCTGATGATGTTGTTGAAGATCCTGATACTGGTCTGGGTCGCGGTGCTAGCCTTCTAAATCCTGTAGTCCGTCCATGCTCCTCCTTTTCAGAATGAATCTCTGTCTCATCCATATCTTTTTTATGTCGATGTCCTCTATGAAATCCAAATAGCTTTCCGAATTGAGTCCACGGCGCAAAATTACCATCCTCGTCGTAGAAGCAGGCGATGAGATATACACCTGGGGAGGCCAAGGTCGCGAGAACCCATCGGATAGATCCGATGATGCTAGAGGCCAGTCGTCGAGGAATTGAGTGCCACCAAGAGCTTCGCTTGCTGACTTCGCCGGAATCTCCCAATAGGGGCGTGGCCTCGCTGGCATAAGACTTTTCCGTGTTGAACCGCGATTCGTCAAATGTATCTTGGGTGAATGGGTCGATGTCGTGCCCAGATGGTCTATCGTCGGATTGGGCGTGGGAAGGATCGTCTTCGGAGGCAATGCCGATGCCAATGGAGCTTATACTATTGGATCGCGTTTGGCTTGGGCTCGGGGGAGGCGACACGCGGGCCGTGATGATGTTCAAAGAGTTCATCCTCACGAGCTAAAACAGTCCATGGAGTAACGATGGGTCGTCCGAGAGGAGTCGAAAGAAGGGGGCGAGACAGGGCGAGACAAGACGAGGGATGGATGCGAGAGGTGAGTTGGAGAAATCGGCGGGTCGTCGGGGGATAAGATGGATGCGCAGCGCAAACGAGTCAATGTCGAAAAAAGAAGAGCTCGTTCGCTCTCGGACGGCAAGTGAAAAGAAAAACGAGTGTCAAGAAGGCATCGAATGCGAAAGGCGAAGGCGAAAAAGGGCGACGACGGCAAAAGCCCAAGGGGCGCAGGGCAGCTCCGCGATTGTGGTCAATTCTGCCAGGTGAATGCCATACACGGGAGGGAGCAAAAGGAGGATGAAGAAGACAGACAGGCCGCAAGGACGTTGGAGATGGGAGGGCAGATACAGTCCAGTCCAGTACAGTGGCTGATGGTAGCGCAAATGGTGACACTTGGTATCCGTACAGCGAGACACTGGCGCAGAGGCACTGATGAATGGAAAGTCTCAAGGTTACGCCCAGGCCCAGGTATGGTAATGGTAAGGAGCCAAGAGAGCGGCGATGGGACGGGGACCTTTAGCTTGTTGGATTTGTGGCGTTGAGCCGAAGAGAGCTCTGGAACCTTGTTGGTGGACTAGCAGCCAGAAAAAAGCAGCGCTAACTGGCAGCAAGTACCGTCTGGCTTTGCGGAAATCGGAAATCGCAAAGTAAAGGGCCAGGACAGGCTATCAACGGGTAGGGCGGCGGGGGGTGGAAGGGGGAAGAGTTGACGTTGGGGGGACTAGAAGAATAAGGGAGGCCACTTCGGGGCCGGAGGAGAAGAGAACAAGATCGGATCGGATCAAGAGAAGAGGGGAAGAAGTCGGGGCAAAGGCCGCGCGCGCAAAGGAGAGAAGATGAGAGCGATCAAAAGAACGAGCAACCCAAAATGCGAAGGGAGTGAGAGATCGAGCGCAGGTGGTTCGACGGATGATGGTTGAGGAATGGTTCACGTGTTGGGACTCAGGTGCCGAGATGCTGGGGGGCTGGGGGGCCAGAGTTGTTAGTTAGGTGTTCTGGGGGGTGGTATTCCAGGCGACTTTAGCAAACGTTAGTGGACGATGCCCGCTGGAGCAAGGCTACGAGATTCTGAGGCCCCTGCTGCTTGGCGGGTCCTCCTTGGATGCCGCGGCTCAGCGTTCACGTCTCTCACCCAAGACCTTGATTCCCCCTGCTCAAAGCCCCCGTGATGGTAGATTTCTGGCCTCTTTCTCTCTTGTCTAGTGGGGCATCTAACTGCGGGCAAAGAGTTTCGACAGCAACCCGACGTAATTGCAGCATCTGGTGGGGCGTCCCCAACTGTCATGGGTTTGCGAGCTTGGCCTGACCCTCTTTCACTCTGTCATTGGAAGACCTTGACGATGCAGAGACCGGTGAGGGCAATTGCTTCTTTGGGACGGAATAGCGCAGTGTGTGAGTTCCGCACAGCGTGGATCTATTCCTCCTTCGTTTTCGTATCAGCCCCCATCCCATCCCATCCAGACCGAAGCAAACAGCTTGCTTACCCGAGGATGCCGCTGTGCGAAAGAGGTTGTCTGATGAGATTCTGCAGGCTGCCGGGAGGTTTTACCGTATCGGTTCAATGGCACATGGGAACTTTGGTGTGTTTGGAGGGCCGGGTGAAGAAATCCTGCAGGTTATACAAGTGGATAACTGGCTATCGAAATTATTCAACAAATGCCAAGCAAATAGCATCACAAGCTATTCTTCTCTAGCCAGGTCTTTGTTTCTTTCATCGTCGTCTTTTTCACATGACCTAGAGAGTCGATCACGAGTCTCTTAGCCCTCGATGGCAGGTAACCCGCTAATCTAGGGTTCATGGTGAACAGTTGAAATCTCAGATGCTGGCGGGAGACATGGTGCTAAGCGAGGCATTAGCAATTGAAACCCTTTCACTGGGTGGTCTTATCGAGCATGTCCATTCTTGGCATACTCAGCATGAATGACTGCTGGTTCGTGTATCATGCTTCAGGTTGACTCGAGCATTGACAGTCAGTCCTGAGGTGGCCAACTCATCCAGAGCTAGCGACAATGACAAGTCATCAAAGCAGTTTCATATGAGCGGTGACACCCAATGATAGCAATATACAAGATGCAATATCTCTCTAGAACATGTCATCTATCTCATATCTCCTCATGGTCCTGCCGATACTGTCTTCAACCCCGGTGACCTTCTTTAACCTAAGATGCTCATCCATGTCCCTGTCTCTTTGTCGTCATGGCTTCCACCACCTTGGGCGGACCCCACCGGGTGACAAGGCTGAAGGCGCCCCACAGTTTTTCTCAGAGGCCGACAGCCTTGCGCAAAAAAAGGTCCGTGGGGGGAATTGATTGACTCACTCATCCTCTGAAGCTGCACTTCACAGCTTCGCTCTGTTCAACAACACCCAGTCTCGACTTGGAAGTAGCGCCGCATTCGACATCTAGTACTTCAGAATTCGAGGAGTATCATCTAAGGCTTTGAAACGGTTAGCCAGTCATTAAAGAGATCCACGACTTTCCTCGTTGTCGATACCCCTCCATTTTGTGTGCACCCCGCGAAGCAGACATCCCACACCACATCCCCAGCTCGCGCTAGCTGCAACACACTCCAGACGCTCCTCGACATGGCCCCTCACCCAACGGGCTTTGCGCCTGATCTTGAGAAATATCTCAAGTCTCTCAAGGGCCAGCCATTGGAGGCTTCGGTCGAGAGCCTTGTCTCGTGAGCCCTATCAGCATTCCATTGTGCCATTCGTTGCTAAACATTTGCGATCCGTATCAGACTCCTCAAGCGACGCCAGATCAAGGGCTCAGAGCCTTGCGCCGTTGCAACCGCCCATATCCTTCTCCAGGTCGTCGCTCGCTCGAAATGGTTCAACGTGGACGGTCTCATCGAGAATGTGTCGAGGATCGGCCGCCGCCTTGTCGACGCCCAGCCCAAGGAACTTGTCATTGCCAATATTGTGCGGCGAGTCCTAGGCCTCATCCGCGACGAAGCCGCCGAGGATAGAAACGAAGCAGCCTCCGAGACCCCCAGCGAGGCTCAGGCGACCCCGACCGACGCTGTCCCGAACCCAGACGCTCTGGCCCACCAGTGGCCTCCCTCGACATACGCGAAGCAAGATTCCGCTGGCGACTACATCACCAACAGCGCCAAGCCTCCACCTCCTCGACCTGGACCCCTGTCCTCCTACAGCTCCGTCAACGTTCCCAAGACCCTTTTCCACCTTCTGTCAGTTTCGTCGCCTAGCGATGCCGACCCTAATATTCAAGGATCACCCCTGGGTCTCTCTGGAGCGTCAACACCCTCTTGGAAGGCCCCCACTGCTCAGATTCACTCTTTGAGATCCGAGGTCATCGACGGTATTGAGGAAATTAAGGATGAGATCAGCCAAGTCGATGACCAGATTGCGGCTCTGGCCGAGGTTCAGATTCACCCCGGAGACTACGTTCTCGTACACCAGCCTTCGCCAACTGTGGAACGATTTATCCTGCGCGCGGCTCTTAAGCGTCGGTTTACAGTCCTCATCGCCACTGAGCCTCCTCGGAAAGAGACATCTGAGGTCCAGCACGCTTCATTTAGAAAGAAGCTCACATCTGCCGGGATTTCGGTCATCAACATCATGAACGGAGGGCTTATGGCATACATGTCACGGGTGGACAAGGTGATTCTTGGCGCGAGAGCTGTTGTTGCCAATGGTGGTGTTGTCGCCGATGCAGGCGCTGCAGCAGTGGCCCGAGCAGCCAAGGAGCAGGGCAACGCCGTGATTGTTCTCAGCGGCGTGTACAAGCTGAGCCCAGAGAACCCTTTCAACGAGGAGTCGTTGATTGAGTGGGGAGACTCGGCCAGCTTTGTCAACTTTGCGGATGGACCCATGGTGAGCGGTGTTGAGGTTCGGACAGCAGTGACTGAGCTGGTGCCCCCCGAGCTCATCGACACCTACATCACCAACCTGTAAGTTCCATACGAAGTGACTGTGTTTGAAATAGACGCTGACATTAAGACAGGGGCACACATTCAAGAGACCACCTGTCGGTCCTCATCGCGGACCATTACAAGCAGGAGGATGTCGACTTTCACCTATGGAGTGGGTGATGGGTGCATGTGCAGTTGAAAAAGAAGAATGTGCAAAAAAAGTTGATTGCGATCTATGTCTCGGCGTTTGAGCGAGGTTCATGATGATGCGTGAATGGGTGAAATGGAACGAAGCGAGGTGATTGAGAGTGCCTCGAATGTGATGATTTGATACCTACCTACTCGATCGACGCCAGGGTCCTTTCAGCCCTGCCATATGTCAATTTGGGCACAAGATGGCGTGGAATGAAGCATGACGACTGTTGGGAGATGAAGCGTCGTCTCCAATCCCCAGACGGTTTAGCTAAGCCGTTGATAGACCAACGACTAACAGATCAACAAAGTAAACCACGACATGCCACGAAAGACAATACGCAAAATAGAGCCCAACAGGCATGGCAAGGCAGCCTCTAGGGCTGATTTACTCATCACCGCCCCTCGGCAAGCCGGCAGCTAGTTGGTGGCCTGGCTCTCGGCCGCGTCAGCAGCGAGCGGCGATTGGATGGGGGCCTGTAGTGAGGAGTCATAGGGCTGGACTCACTGGAGGGGGATGCGAATGCGACTTGCGTAACCCCTGTAACTGCCTCAGACCAACTGTGCGTGCTTCTCGGATATCCGAGCTACGGTTAAAGAAAAGAGGTGCGGCGCCATGTTCAAGGTTAAATCAAACAATGATGCCACCTCACCCGAGGCAGCCATTTCAACGTCCATGGATATCGGGTAGCGTCTGACCCGACTTCTTATATCATTGGCCTACCCCTGCAACAGCAGAGAATCTCCCTCCTTCACACCACAACCTCACTCAGCATCATGTCAGCTCCATCATCGACATCAAACATGGCCTCTAATCCTCAGGTCGCCGTCGATCACGACGACGACGCTCCACCACCGCCTTACTCAGAGACCGACATTTACTCCACCACTTCTGGACCACCCCGATCGCCACTCTCGGCGTCCGGCCCCGCTCATCCCGGCGACGACGCCGCATCCCGGATATCATCCACCTCCACCACCGACCCTGTGATTTTTACTCCTCCGCTCACGCCAAACACCGCCAACCCTAGCACACCTACTCAGCAGCACATTCAGGTGCCTCCTTCGCCGAGCGCTGCTCTCTACTTTGAAGGCCGCGACATTCCCGTCTCTACTCCTCGCCCGGCACCCAGACTGTACACTGTTGCCGTCAAACCCAGCTCAGTTCCTGAAGATTTACCCTACCCGCTAGATTGGGCTCCTCTCTACGACATCACGCACCAAGATTGGGCGACGTTTGTCAACTATCTCCTCCCAGATCATGCTTCTGTGACGAATGAGGCCATTCTCGGCGAGAAAGGCAAGGGAATTGACGAAGGTTCCGACATCAAGTCGGAAAAGCAGACTGCTGATCCAAATGACGCCATTCGCAAACGGGCAGAGGTCGAGGCAACCGTGCAGCAATGGAACGACGGCTTCTTTGCGCCCAGGAATGTGAGAGTGCAACTTCAGGCTGAAGAGCAGCCTCATATGCCCGGAGGCTGGGACACAGCTTTCGACGGCCCCACAGCGGGAGCAGAAGCTGGCCCTTCTAGTCAACGAGAGGCCGGCCCATCAAACCAGGCTGGTCCTAGACCGGCATGGGGGAACGGATGGATGGGATCTTGGGGTGGTTTCAAGGTCGGCAACGACAGTATCCGGTGGAAGGACAGCATCGTCGCCGACGGCAACGGCCTACGGATTGGAAACTTGGTCATGGACGGCAACGGAATCCGCATGAACGGTCGAGACCCGGGACCGCCCTTTAGACACGGGGAACCGAGTCGTGGCTTCTGTCCACCGGGACAGCGAGGAAGGACGCGGTGTCGTGGTGATGGGCCTCCTTTCGGACATGGCCATCCCTATTTTCATCCCGGCAACTTCGACGCCCATGGAACTCCTCCCTACCCTGGCCAGCCTGAGCAGCACAAGTCACGCTCCCGGTCTTCCTCATCCTCTTCATCCTCATCATCTTGCTCCTCCAATAGCTCCGGTTCGATTGGTTCCCTCCCAGACTATGACGACGTCAAAGACCAGCAACTCCCCCTCTACCTCACCCGTCTCGAGGAATGGGTTGCCCGTCCAGGGGAGATGCGCACCAAGGCAGATGTAAAGCAGTTCAAGGCTGAGCTCAAGGCATCCAAGACAAACGCCGTGGACCCCAATCTCGACTGCAAGGCACTCAAGGCCCAGGTCAAGGCTTTATCGCAACAGTGGCGCACGCTGAAGCGGCAGCAGAAGAAGGAACGCAGAGAAAGGAGGAGAGATCTCAAGAAGAGAAGAAGAGCAGAGAAGCGGGAGAGGAGGCAGCAAAAGAGAGAGATGAAGAGAGCGCAGAAGGAACACCGAAGAGGTCACGCCGGTCCACCACCAGTCCCTCATATGCCTCCCATGCCCGCTGTCCCGGGAGTCGGCGCCCCGCCGCCTTTTGGTGGCCCTGCTTGCTCACCCTGGGGTAGACCATCAAGAGGTGGCCGTGGATGTCACGGAGGCCCAGGCCGGGGTGGCTTCTTTGGAGGTCCAGGTCCTTGGGGCAGGGGTCAAAGAGGATGGGGTCACGATGGTCCCCTCGGCGGCAACGGGCCACTTGGTGCCAACGGCCCCCTCGGCCCCAACGGTCCCCTAGGTCCTAATGGGCCTCTGGGTCCAAACGGTCCTCTAGGTGCACATGGACCTCTAGGCCCCAACGGACCACTGGGTCCCGGTGGGATCTTTGGTGGTCGCCGGTCAGTTGACGCCCGAGGTGGTCCGTTTCCCGGGGCCTGGCCAGAAGAGTCCAGCCAAGATGGCGACATCCCACCGCCAGGCATCGCCTCTGCGGCAAAATACAAGACGGCCGCGGGGCTCGAGACGGAGATAGAGGCTAAACTAAAGGACCTCGAGAGCAGGGACGTTACCGAGGGTGAGCGTCGGGCGCTCCAGAAGGAGATTGAGGCGTTGACGGAAAAGTTGGATAATGTTAGGCTTGAGGCTGATGAAGCGTACGCGCGAGAGTTGGCTCAGAATATTGAGTCTTGATGTGGTTGGGAGGTTGTATCAGAGCCAGACCGGATACTTTTTTTTAATCGTCTATGCCGTGTAGGATAGTTACCAACTTACGATATAATGTATACAACGCCCATGAGCGTAAATGATGCCATGAATATCATATCATGAAATGTTCTTTTCCCCATTCGTCATTGTGCTTCACCTAGAACACACAACTTTTGTCTATCCCTCTATATGTACAATGCACACACACACACACCCCTCTTTAACCTCCTAATGCTTCGACTCGTCCTTTTCCACCAACGCACCAACGCCGAGTCCCCTCCCCACAGCGACCTTGATCTTCTTCTTCTTGTCAGCCTCGGGGTCTCGGCCGACCTCGCCCACGGCATCACCCTCGTCGTCGTGCTCGTCGGCTTCATCCTCGATGGCCTTGTCGACCTGGGCCTTGATGTCGTCGAGGTCGAGGCGCATGCAGAAGGCATCCTCGCCGTCGGCGTAGTACTTGGACTCTGTCTTTTCGTTCTTGAAGCCAAGGGTGTCCTCGTAGAGGTGGCGGGCTGCGGCGTTGGAGACGCGGACGTGGAGGGAGACGTACTTGGCCTGGAATGTCTCGACCATAGCGAGCTCTAGAGATGTGTCAGTGTTCTGTATATATCGAGTCAAGGATTGTACGCACGGCTCTGTCGCATCAGCTTCTCCGCAATACCCAACCGTCGGTGTGTCCGCATGACGCTCAGGCTGGTGATGTGGCCGTGCTGGACGCCGTCGGTGGGCTCCTCCTCCATCTTTGCGAGGACATATCCGACGATCTTGGGGTACTCGTAGGGGTTCTTCTTGGGGCGCGAGACATCGACGGCGACGTAGCTGAGCTGGGGCCACGAGAGGGCGTGGTAGAGGTAGTACTTGAGGAAGTAGTTCTCGGGGAGGTTCTCGAGGTTGGCGTGCTGGATGAGGGGGAGGTCCGCACTGGTGAGGACGCGGATATCCATGGCTGCGGTTGGAGAGTCAAAGGGTCTAGGTGTGTGTCTGTCGGTGTACAAGGGTTCGGTCTGCTCGATGATGAATGAGGCTCAACGGAGCTTGGCCCACCTCATGGATTCAATGATTGATTGACCGGCCTCTGTCTCTCTCAATCGCAGGCTCCAATTTTTGCGGTGCCCCTCCCTCTATCGGAGGTCGGCATCCAACCCCGCCGAAGTATAGGCGACACCCCGCCATAACAACAACCGACACACGCTACACCACAGCGGGTCGCCCACTACCTCATCTCCACTGAAACCTCCCAGCTTCACTGGAGCGCGTTTACAACTCAAGTGACCACCTGACCCCGAAAGAGGAAATTACCTCTCCTGGACGACGCAGCAGCCGCACCTCTCAAGACTGACAACCTAACCAGCCACGGGATGACAATTCCGGCCCCGGGAGAGGATATCTCGTGCTAGATCGTCATTGGCGCGCAAGGAGAAATGTGGCAGGTGGGGGGAAGTTGTTTTGCCGGTGACCTTTTTTTACGCTTCGCTTTTTCATGGCCGCGGGGTCCCTTTCTTTCGCTCAAGAGTGAGGCGGCGGGGCGTCATGAGGAGGATGGCATGGCATGGAGGAGGTATAAAGATGGAGCATGCGCCTGTTAGTTTGTCTACTGTTGAATAGACGGTTTCTGGTGTTACTTGGCTGTACTCAATTCCTCTCGTGCTTGTCTAATCTTCAACACCATCTCACACATCGTCACAATGGCTCTCCCTCTTGTTGGCAAGCTCGCCGTCGTCACTGGTGCCTCCCGAGGTACTCGCACACCCAATTGACAACTCACCATGCTTAACTAACGACTGACCACTCTCAGGCATCGGTCTGGCCATCTCCAAGGCCCTCGCCGCCCGCGGCGCAAACCTCGTCCTCGCCTACACCTCTGCCAACTCTGCCGCTTCCACAGCCAGCCTGGCCGCCGAGCTGTCCTCCAAGCACTCCATCAAGGCCGTGCCCATCCAGGCCGACCTCGGCACCACCACCGGCCCCGCCAGCCTCGTCTCGCAGGCCGCCGAGGCCTTCAGCCCTCTCCGCATCGACATCCTCGTCAACAACGCTGGAGTCGCCCTCAACGACAAGATCCCCGACATCAAGCCCCAGGATTTCACCACCAGTTTCAATGTCAACGTCATGGGTCCTCTGTTGCTCGTACAGGCTGCTCAGCCTTACCTCCCCAACGACCGCTCCGGCCGCATCATCAACCTCAGCAGTGTGAGCTCCAGCCTGGGTTTCGTTGGACAGAGCGTCTACGGTGGAACCAAGGCTGCTCTTGAGGCCATGACAAAAACCTGGGCCCGTGAACTCAGCGAGAACTGCACGGTCAACGCCATCAACCCCGGCCCCGTCCGCTCCGAGATGTACTCGCGCAACTCGGACGAGTTCAAGCAGCTCATCAAGCCCTTCATCCAGAACGCTCCCCTCATGGCTGTGCGTCCTGGTGTCGACGATCCCGCCATCGTCGAGGAAGCTAAGACGACCGGTGGCCGTGCTGGTGAGGCTGAGGAGATTGCTGGAGTCGTTTCCATGCTTGCTGGTCCCGAGAGTTCGTGGATCACTGGCCAGGTCATCTGTGCCAACGGCGGCATGATCTTTGGTATGCAATAGACGGATGGATTCATGAGCATAGAGCGCAGGGCGTTGGATCACGGATGGTTTCAATAGAGGGTAGCTTTTACATCAAAACATTCAAATTGACAAACATTGAACATGACAAACCTAACTGATCGAAAGTCTTCATCTTGCTGTTGTCTTGTGTGTCTTCATGGTAAAGTGGTGAATGACGATTGTTAGTACTGTAGATGCCCCGCCATTAGCCGGGCGGTGACGCAAATTCTGCCATCCTTGCTCAACTCACTCACTTGACTTACAAATCCACAACCCCAAGACTCAGCAGCTCAGCATTAATCACAATGGAGACAAGAAACGACACGTCCGATCCCTTCGAGGATGTCCTCAACCTCGAGGAGCGCTTCTACTCAGAAGGCTACCAACTAGGCATCAAGGACGGCATCAAAGCGGGCCGCATCGAAGGTCGGTCTTTTGGCATGGAAAAGGGTTTCGAAAAGTTCCTTGAGAGTGGCCGCTTGGCAGGAAAAGCTGTCGTCTGGGCAAACCGCATGCCTCCAAAGGATGAATCCAGCTCGACTTGCACGTTACCACCATTACCGAGGAATGCAAGGTTGGAGAAGAACGTCAACACCTTGTACGCTCTCGTCGAGCCAGACACACTCTCGACGGAAAACTCGGATGATGCCGTTCAAGACTTTGACGACCGTATCAAAAGGGCGCAAGGAAAGGCCAAGATTGTCGAACGAATGGCGGGTGGTGGTGGGAGGGAGTCGTCCGGGCCATCTTCAACACCATAGACATGATCGACGAATAAACAGGAACCGGAGTTTGGACTGGCGGGAATCTGAGAGCCTGGGTACACTAAAAGCCGGGAGTTTGGGATGATCGAACATGAAAAAGGAAATCATCTGCATTGTCAATGGAAATTTCTATACCCTTCACTGCCTCGTAATTGTGTACACAACATCTTCCTTCGCTTCTAATTTACTTGAATGACCTGCAAGGATATCTGTAAACTGTTAGCATATTTATCCGTCGACTTCTCAGCGTTATGACCTACCCCTCGCCGTACGAAGTGTCCGTCACCTCGTACTTGTGGACATCCCAAGCTCCAGAAGAAAGGCTCTGACCGCTGGGCAGCGGTGGCAGACCGTTCACAAACACATCCTTGGTGGCCTCGCCAGGCGCCACCTTTCCGAGGGCCTGGGCAAGACCGGTCTGGGACTCCTCCTTGACAGCAACGAGCTGCTTCTCGCCCGCCTCGCCGATGAGCTCGACCTTGGGGGCAGCAGCGCTGCCGACGGTGAGGAGCTGGGCGAACTGGGACTGGTTGACGACGCTAAGTTGAGGGTAGTTGCGTCGCGAGTCTCGCTTCCAGTACGGGTTGTCGGCGATGTCGCCCGCGGGCAGCGTCACGGGGTCGTCGTACTCGAGAGGAGGGTTGGCGCCGGGAGGAGGGTTACGGTTGTGAGGGTTGAGAGGAACACCGTTGGATCGCTCGGGGTCGATGGCAAAGAATCGTCGGAGAACCTCCCACACGCCAGTCGACTGGACGGTGTGCTTCTATACCTAATTGTTAGCACCGTTTCCATGATCCGAGAGGCAATTCGATCCGGCCGAGGCCAGCTCCCGGGGAACCATTGCGAGGCATTGGCATTCGGAAATCGGGTCTGTTGCGTACCTTGGCGATGCTGACCAGGCCACCGGCAGCTTTAGCGGCCGCTTGAGACGACATGATGGCGGAGAGGCTGGTGAAGCGTTGTCGTTGAGGTTCGGGTGATGGTTCAATTCCCAAGTTGAAATGGCGTCGTGATTATTGGCCCGTTGCTGGCGGGTCCGGTTCAGCCGAGACTCTACCGAGTCCGAGCAAAGTTGCCTACCCTGTATCAAGATGTTGGCATGAATGGGTAATCAGGACTGTCAGGAGAATTAACTCGAGTATGTATTCTTGGGGTATTGTGTTATTTTATATGGGTTATTTAAGTGGTGGTTTCATGCTTGTTAGAGCTGAAGTGTCACATCTCGAAAAGTGAAAATGCCTTCTACTTGACCATCCCTAGTCTCATCCACATAAGGTGTACTTCAAATTCGGATCACATGGATGACCTGGGAACAAGGAAGAGAATAAAATGATGGATGCCTCGGAGTTGCTTAAATGAAGAAATTAACGCCGAATTATTGTAATTAAACATGGACAATGACCTGCCTACGTGATGATTCAACTGGAGAGTCACATCAATAATAGAGAATATAACTACGGCTTGCCTTGGTATATACAGTATGTCCACCGAACATACAAGTGCATGCTATGATATCTGATGGCTTCACAGCACCTGCAGCCATGTTATCATTGCCCAAATACATAAAACTTATGGACCAAGCATCATCACAAAACATCACGGCTATAACCCAAATGCCAGTCTCGACGTGTTCAGCGCACAGTCTATATACCATTGCGGTCTATTGATCCTTCATGACACTACCAACAAAGATACCCATACAAAAAAAAAAAAAAAAAAAAAAAAAAAAACCCAGAACAATCCCTTCCTGTTGCTCCTTGCTACCAAGTCCAGCCAGCCCTACGCAGTGCATCATCAAGCTCAACCTAAGCAGCCAGCTCCTCGACGAGCTTCTTCACCCTGTCGACGGTGCCCTGGGGGCTTCCGGGCTCGGCAACGAGCACCTTACCATCCTTGTCGATGACGAACACGCCGCGCTGGGTTCCCTTGGGGGCCTTCTTGAGGCCGATGGCACCGATGAGCGTCGCCTTGGGGTCGCACAGCAGAGGGTAGGGGAGCTTCTGCTTGTCCTTGAAGGTCGTGTTGGCCTTGGGAGAGTCGGTGCTGAGACCGTAGATGGCAAGGCCGCCTGCTGTGAGGGGCTCATAAGAGTCGCGGAAGAAGCAGACCTGCTTTGTGCCTGTGGTGGAGCGTTAACAAACTGCGCGAAGATAGTCAGATACGTGGGCGGCGTCAACTTACATCCTGGAGTAGAAGCCTTGGGGTAGGTGAAGAGGACGACACCAGCCTTGCTCTCGTCGACGAGCGCCTTCAGAGTTGTCTTTTCGCCGTCATTGGTCTCAATCTCGCCGCCGAAGCCATCAAGGTCAACAACATCGCCAACCTCAGCCTTGTCGCTCTTCTTCTTGGTCTCCTTAGGTTCCTCGACCTTCTCCTCAGTCTTCTCCTCTTCCTTTTCCTCTTCAACCTTTTCCTCTCCCTTCTTCTCTTCCTCCTCCTTGGCAGGCTCCTCCTCAACCTTGGCCTTGGCGGGTCTGCCTCGCTTGCCGGGGACCTTTGCGGGAGCGGCCTTCGCCTTGGCAGCAGCGGCGGCCTTGCCGGTCTTTGCAGCCGGAGTCCTCTTCTTCGCGGGCGCGGGTGGCGGCGCAGGAGGCTCGCGGGCCTTGCGCTTGCGGAGCTCAACAGGCATGGCTGCAGAAGTTTGTTTTTGCGCGTATGCGATGCGGCCGCGAATGCGACAAGAGGAACTGAGCAGAGCTAGATCCGTCTAGATAAGGTAATGTATCTGCTGGTAAAAAATGGCCGCGTAGTTTCTGATGCGCGTAGAGATGAGAGAAAGAGATGCAGAAGGCAAAAGGGGTCAAAACAAGAAGAGGTTGGGCGCCTTGGGGGGAAAGGGTCTGGCCTGGGTCGCGCGCTGCCCGTCGCAGTCGCATTTGGGCTTGCGAACAGCGCCTTCCTCCCCCATGTCTCGGCCAACAGCCAATCAGGGTTGTCCATGGCAACTCAAGCTCCCGGGAGCTTGGACCAAACGCTGTTCGGCAGCGGAAAGGTGCACGGGCCAGCAACGTCGCTTGGTCGCTTAGATAATGGGCGATTGCGCGATTGTGTGGGGAGAACCGATAGATGGATTAATCAGCGGGCAGGAGGTGTCGCGTGCATCAATTGAAGGTATGCAGGTATGCCGCATAAGCTGAACAATGCCGGTCGAAAGGCTTGGCGAGAATCACCAGTTTAGGCGAGATGCTCACTGGCAACTTACAACTCCCGAGGCCTGTAACAAAGATGATAAACCCTCGAGTAAGTTCCATCGTTGATATCTCGTCTTTTCTCATTAACCGGTTTTCGGCTTATCCATGCTAACATGTTTCCGTTTCTAGAAGCTAATGGCTCCGGCCGCCGCCTTTACTATGGCATGCGTGCTGTTCGTGTGAGTGAGAAAAGTGGCGTGTTCAGGAGTGAAGTTATTCCAACATCTCAATTCTTGCGATTTGCAATTGGCCTCGATTCTGGTTAGGAGAACTGGATGTTTCACTGCCTTTAACTCAAACTCCTTCTTTTATGGGTTGTAAACTTGTCCACAAAACCCACACTGACCTTCACTGAATAGATACACCCGTTCTTCCATCCACTCTGCTCGAGAACAAGCAGTACGTCTTCTCCCTGACTATTATGCGCCCTGTTACTGACATCCCTTCCAAAGAGACATACGAGACTCCCAGCAAATGGTGAACATCAATCAAGAGGCGAACGCTCATCATAATGGTCAACTGCAGAAACAATTACAACATAGACACATCGGCGCATGGAAAGCGATTGAAGCAGTGTTTTTTTCGTCATTCAAGATATCAAAACATCAGTACTAAAAAAACGCTATTGGTCATGTTTAACATTTCCGCGTCTACTGTCAGGCTGCTGCACTTGTAACCAAGCAAACTC
This sequence comes from Fusarium sp. FW16.1, assembly GCA_017654865.1. Lineage (NCBI taxonomy): Eukaryota > Fungi > Ascomycota > Sordariomycetes > Hypocreales > Nectriaceae > Fusarium > Fusarium sp. FW16.1. The sequence goes on from JADNRB010000001.1 coordinate 3,914,718, forward strand.
CTCTTACATGCTCTCGCCATGCATCCTCGACGTCAACAGGTCCGCCCGTGCAGCTCAATGAGACAATAACCTCTCGAAATAAGACGGAAAGGGTTTGTGCAACCATGTGCGCGTGCGCGTGTATCTCTGTGTGTATGCAAGCGCCAACCATCCATAGGAACCAAGCCGCCACCAAAACGTCCACTTGTGAACCAGAATATGTCTATACCGTACCGACAGCCCACCAAGGGTATCTCAACCTTGCCCCAATCTCTCTCATGGACCTATCTGAACGGCCCTTCTTAAATATTTCCGCCTCCTGTAAATACTTGCTGTTTCTTTCATAAGCCAGATCTCAAGTCACCATCTATGGCTCTGTCCTTGAATCTAGCAAAAGATGCCGTGCCTCGGCTCTCGTCTTGAGAAGTTCACTCATGACAGTTTCATATGTCAACAAGGTAACCGTTGCTGCCGGTACGGCACGCATCATGTTGGTTCCCAACCCTGCGTAAAAGGCCCGCCAACCTTCTTCTCGCAAGATGGTCTGGAATGTGTGGATAACACCCTGGTACTTGGGTGGTTGAGCCTGAGCACGTTGCACCCTGGGGCCCGTAGTTGTCACCCCCATGCCCTGCACGAACTCCTCACCGGCGAGTGGACGTCTTTGCGTTTGTAATCGGGTTCGGATGACTTCGTGGGGGTATGTTGCACTGCTGGCGACGATCTTGGATAAGATTGAGGCTGACAATATTCCGACAACGTTTGCATTTTCGCCTTCGCCCATGCTATGCCCAGTGAATTTGGTCTTGAGGTATTCATATGTCGGGAACTGAACAGCGACATGTGACAAGCCGAGGAGAGCCGGTGTTAGACCCGAGTAGAAGGAAATGATACCCTCCGACGTGTACATCTTGCGGGCCGCATCTATTGTTGACCGATAATGCCAGTCGTGAAGAGTCGGTCGAGATGTTGGCGTGCTGCCTGCTTTCGGATAAAGGGAAGTGTGATCATGGCTGTGACGGACACTGCTCTGTGACATGAGCCGAGTCTTGATGACCCATATGGGGTTTGTGACGATGGTGCTGCTGGCCCCAGCCGTTATCGACGACCATAGATTGATAAGATGGCTGTTGTCTGTTGACAGAGGTCCAGTTAGCATGTGAATCAACCTTGTGCCGTATTTGTGTCAACCTACCATAGTGTTGGGATAACCAACCCTTGCTCTTGTTGTAGACGGTAAAGTACACAGCCCATGTAGGCAGATATCCCATGACAATCGGTCCAAGACCACGGTAGAGACCTCGAATTCCCTCTTCTCGCCAGATGACCTTTGCCGAACCGATCAACCCATTGTACAACTTCGGATGACCGACATGTCGTCCTCTGTTAAGTGCGGCATATCCTCCCTGAGCCTGCAGCTTGGTTTTGATGACGTCGAGGGGGCAAGTGACGATGCCCGAGGTGAAGCCTCCCACCGCACCCGAGATGGCATTGAATTGCGAGTCGGAGGCGTTGAGAGCCCATCGGTGCAGCGGGGTCACCCTCGTGGAGGAGTGCATTGGAGCGTCGGAGGCGGCCGGGAGACTGTAGGAGGATGCAGCATACTCTGACGACGGCGACCTAGAGGCTTGCGATGTTGCCTGGTCGTGAGAAGACATCCCACTCGTCTCTGGATGTCGCCCGCCGTCTTTTGCCGCTCGATCGTCGCGCGATGATCTCACCCGGTGGTCGTGACCGAGGATTGGAGGTCGGATCCCTCGGTGGTTGACAGTCGTCGTCTAGCCAATGCCGTCGATGGCCGTGATCGTCCTCACTCGACTCCAAGTTTCGTCGACCTCTTTTTTTCTTCCTTCACCTGGACCGGGAGCGGGCGCCCGTCGTGGGCGTCGAAAGCGATGCCGTTCGGGGCCGGGAACCGAGCGCTTCCTAACCAAGATGACCCTCTCACCCTCGTGATTCCCCGATCCGATTCCGCCCTCGAAAGACGAACCCGTCCGGTGCGTCTGTGTGTTGTCCTCGTGCCGGTATAGGAGCCTCGCAGCGCAGCGCAGCCGGTACCAAGGTACTGCGGGGGAGTGCTCCCACGCGCCGTGACCGACCGTTTCCCGCTCAGCGATTGGCGCCGGCCATTGACCTGGGGGGGAGATGGCTTAAAAAAAAAAGAGAAAGGCGACGGGAGACGGCGGTGGCCTTGAGACCGGGCGGGGATGGGAGGGATGCGGACGCTTGGGGAGGGATGAGGGCGGAAGAGGAAGAGGAAGAAAAGAGGCCAAAAAGAAGAAAGGGAGTGAAGAATAGAAAGAGGCAAGAAAGAAGAAGAAAGAGAAGGACCAAGTTTGACGGAGCGGAGGAAGATGGGGAACCTAATCGGCGGCGGAGGACACCCGCTACACGCGCTATATCGGTCGCTGCAGCCCAGGGCCCAGCAGCGGCTTTGCATCGGCCAAGGATGGGGCGCTGGTTTCGCGCTCAGAGTCCGGCAGCCGGATACATTGGATGGCAATGTTGCTAACAAGAGTGAGAGCGTGACCCACTGGAGAGTGACATTGGATCCATCCATCCATTGCAGAAATTCCCCTTCCATCACTGGGGTTGCTGCCCGGCATGAGCCGGCCTACACTGATGTCCCACATGGGTCTGGATGCTGGACCTCTGTCACACAGGGAAGCGTAGATTGTCACTGTAGGTTGACATCCGTGTTAATGTGATATTCGATTATTGATATCTCGCTATCACTGAGCTTGTCAACTACATATGCTCCATGATCCATTCATCCTCAGCCAGCGCCTTCGTTGAAGAACGCTTCTAAGGATCCCACTGGAGCATCTTTTGCATCATGGCGAGGAATCTCCTTTGACTTTCCCCTTCCAGGCTGGTCTCTTTTTCCTCCAACGACGTCCTATCCAGGGTTGGAATATCTGCACGGAAATCTCCTATAGAAGAAGCATCGCCTTGTCAGCAAATGTGGTAATAAATCTCTAGGTGGGCACGAAGAGCTTGCCTTGACCCGTAAAGAATTTATGACTTGACTTGCCTGATTGAAGGAGCGCTTGTGGAGGTTGTCCAAGAAATGCAATAATCTCGGCAAGGTGCGCTCGACTGCGATACGTCTGATATTCAGGATCAAATCCAGTAAAGAGGTGACCACCTTCAAAGAGATCCCATATCTAAGTTGGGATAGACACGAAATTAACTCATCAAACCCTATAGCTACATAGCTATCTCGGGTACTTACCAGACAGCCTGTATTCCATATGTCGACCTGATACGACCACGGTGCTTCCAGGATAACTTCTGGTGCTCTGTATATATCGGGCTGTATATCTTCTGTATGCTCTACATCTCCGGTAACGGCCGATCCAAAATCACAAAGGACTGGTGCGCCCCATGTCTTTGGCATTCGGAGCTTGCGTGATAGATAGATGTCTCTTCCGTCTACTAGCTTTCGCGGAGACGGATCGACAAGTTCTTGCTCCTCAAAGTCGCTAAAAACTGAGTCGTCCTCGACGCTGAACATAATATTATCGACCTTGATGTCTACTCTCTAGCAGGTTAGCACCGTTCGTGGGTTGTAAAGAATAGAGCTAAATGTAGCCCTGCTTGGTTCAGCTCTTTAATACGCACCTGTATGGATAACCCGGCATTCCGTACGTAGAAAATCCAACGCAAGAAAAAGGCGATGGAGAGTGAAGGCGAGGATCAGCGGTGGTAGTCTCCCCGCTTGGTTGCGGCGAAGGAAAGTCAAAATGCTCTCGTTGAGAGGAGGATGTACCAAGCATCGGTGGCACCCGTCTGGTCCAGCAACATCGAAAGAGTCTAAGAGTCCCCTAACAGCATCGCGACCAGAATGTCTTGACCAGGATTTGGAAATGCGCTTGTATATAGAGAGCTCGTGATTTAGGTGCTCGCCCATAGACTTAGAGTTTACAAAGAGCTTTAGTGCCACATGTTGACGGCCTCTATTGTTTGTTAGCAAACCACCGCATAGTACCTAGATAATGGATCCATTGAGAGCATCATACGGTAGGTCGCGCGCCAACCAAACTGTCGAGGTAGTTCCGAAACCCAGCTTGCCAACAATCTGATAACGATCCCTGAGGACTTCACCAATGCGAACCGGGTAGTATCGCGATGCGATGTAGTCGGGCAGGCACTCTTCCTCCACCTGTTGATGCAGTGGGATTCGCGTGAAATTGGGGTTGGAGAATGTGAGAGGCTTCCACGGTCGTCCAGGCCAACGCAATTGCTCAAGAAAGGAAGCCCTCATCTCATCCCGGCACAGTAAGTTTCGAGGCCGAAAAATCGGATTTGGATTTAAAGTAGTTTAGGGAAATGGGATAATGGGTTGACAGCTTTTGGAACTCTGGTCCTAGTAAGAAAGAGTCCATGGGAGCTGAGGTGAGCAGAACCTGAACAGGCTTTCATTGCAAAAAGACTGGCTCCCAGTACTCTAAATTGGGATGCTGGTATAGCAAAACCCGTGTCCCAAGTTATTTATTTTCTTCTCTCTTATTTCCTCACACCACTTATTCTTCTTCTTCAGCTCCCTTTGCATTGTTTGTTCTAGAGTTATTTAGTCACTTGGGTAGGTAGCTTCTGTACAAAGACCCCTAGTCTACTTTGTCTGAGCTTCCTTGCACCGCTACAAGCCGGTCCCGGCGAAGGCCCGGCACTCACCAAAATGACGCAGCCTGTGCTAATCGACACTAGAAAAGACGGCATGCAACAGGGGGAGCCAAGTTTTCTGCAATGTTCTAGGGATGGCATCTCGTGCATGTGGTATCTGCTGTCTCTTGCTTGTGTGCCCAGCGTTGATTGATTGAAGGCGCATGCCGCCCAGTCTGCGGTTGGCTGTAAGGTCCGGTATCTCTCTCCCGCTCACCCCCGTGACAAGGTCCGATACCGATCCTCGACCCTTGCTCCGCGTGGGATGGATGTGCTCCGGTCCAGTGGGTGGAAGCTTTCGTCCGGAGTCCGTGTCTGATGTACTTGGCTTTTGTGAAACCTCGATACAACGCCCTTTGTATATCGAAATCAGGTCATCGTCACCTCACTCTTTGTTTGATCTTGCCTTCCTCCCTGCCCTTGATCAACCTCCAACTCCGTCATCGTTGACTATGGCCGTTCCCTTCCGAGTGCCCGGCTTGACACGGGACATCCGGAGCGTGACCCCCACATTTCATCTCCACCAAATGCCATGTGCCCGTGAGCCACAATCCCAGCGCCACAAACGTCTCGAACCAAAACGGGGTCTGTCAGATCACGTGAGAAGTCACGCTCCTCCAGTCTCAAATGTCCCGCCTGGCCGATCGGAACGCAGCCAGAGAAATGGCCAGGAATGGTCATCAGTCATCACGTGACGTCCCGAGCTCTCCCAGAAGTTTTGCAATTGCTCAGCCCATCCCCATTTCGCGCATTCCCGACGGACGACGACGACGACGACGGACAATTGCCGCCCGAACCACCTAATCTCAATCCGCAACAATGAAGTACTCGCTCGCCCCCTTCATCATCCGCCGGCCGTGGCTCTACAAGATCTTCAAGCCCGCCGCCTCGTGGTACATGAACGCCGCCGGCTACCGCCAGATGGGTCTCCGGTACGCGAATTTCTTCCCTCCCCTCGAGCGCCCGGTGCGAACGGACATGCATCAATTGGACTCAATACGATGAACACTGGGTGGAATTGGGAATCTCTTGCTGACCGCGGTCTTCAATTGGTTGGAAACAGATATGACGACCTCCTCGAGGAGGAGAACGACGTTGCCCAGAAGGCCCTCAAGCGCCTCAACAACCGCGAGTCCTACGAGCGCATCTACCGTATCCGACGTGCTGTCCAGTGCAGTATCCAGCACAAGCTCCTCCCCAAGGAGCAGTGGACCACCACCGCCCAGGTACGAAGAAGAACACTACGGTCCCCCGCTGACCCTCGGCAATGGGGACAAGGGATCATGAGTTTCAAAGAAACACCGGCTAACCCAACCCAGGACGTTCGCTACCTCCAGCCCCTCATCGATGAGGTCGCCGCCGAGAAGGCCGAGAAGAACGAGCTCGACTCGATTGCCGTCATCCGCAAGCACTAAATTGTTGGGCCCAGGTCGGGTGGAAATCGAGGTGGAAGTGTATAGCAGGACCGTGGGTGAGAGAGGGAACAGCGCCCCCTCGAGAATTTGGTGGCAACCTCTCAACGGACTAGACAGTTCCCGTGTATCCTATGTATAGACGTCGTCTGACTTGACTCATTTTGCACAACCTTGGAGCAGTTCATTGTGTTTGTTATATGTGAATCTTTTTTAAATTACCATCTCATGGACGCTTTTTAGGTAGTTATACAATGTACTATCTGGTTCAGGCTCCGTGAAGAGCCCATCTCCAGGCAGTCCTTGTCTCGCTGTCCGAGGAAGTCCAGTCGAAGTAGCCCAATGTGCCCTTCACCAAACTCCCAAATCTTACATGGGATCCTGTAATTGACTTGCTGATCAGCCTGCCATGGGCATTTCACCAGCACCTCCTCCCAACCCCAACCCGCAGGAATCATGCCTCGACGCCGGACGCCGAGCATTGGGCTTGATATCAAATATTTCGCCTTTCCTTTTCCTCGCCTCCCAGCATCATACTCCATCCCAAAAAATGCTGTTTTCCGAGTCCCTCATCCAAAACGTACGGCCGTTAAAGCTCGTGGTAATTCGTGTCCGCCTCTTCACGGCTGGGGAATTAGGCCGGAGGGCTGTAGTGAGTGTTATAGTCCAGGTGTCATGTGGGTGTGGCTCCTTATACCCGCTGGTAGAACAGCAGGTACGCCACCTTGTTGTCTTTGATGTTGTCCTTGACCGGCTTCGCCTTGGTAGTGCCGTTGCTGGCCCCATTGGCGACGCTGCTCCATTTCTTCGCTCCTCCGGTGGAAGCCGTCACCTTGTTCCATCCGACTTCATCCCCGGCGTCTTCCGTCATGGCATCGAAACGGCTGCCCGAGCCACCAGAAACAGCACCCTCCTTGCGAGTATCCTTCACTTCTTCCTCTTCGCCGCCCTCAGCCACATCCTCACTTCGCACCCTGCGAATGACCGTGTCGTCGATACGGATCCACTCACGACCTTCCTGGCGGCGCACATCAACCGTATAATGTCCACCGCTCGCGTTCTTTCCGTGGTGATACACCACACTGATCAGCTTATACTTGGGCATCGCTCCGTCGGTGTATGTCTGGCGTTTCTGCCGAGACAATACGTCGCGAGGGATCTCGAGCTCCAGAGGATATCCAATCTTCTTCCAGATCTTGACGGTTCCGTTGCCTTCCGCGTCGAACTGGAATCGCTTGAGGTGCAGGATGAGAACGGGGGGAAGCGATTCAATGAAGACCTGCTTGGTGGCCGTCACATCCTTGCCTCGGGGTGAGTTGAAGTCACCCTGGATACGCTCAGGGCGGGTGAGGCCCCGCAGCGCATCAACCACGTTGCGTACATCTGAAGATCCAATATCCAACTGGAGCGGCTGGTAGGGCTCAGTGGTGATGGAGTCTTTCAGTCCGGGAACGCGGAACTCTGATCGAAGCAGTCCGCCAAAGATCTTGGAGATGGGGCTCGACGAGTTGGACCCAGCGGATCGGGTCACCGCTGCCTTCTGCTTCCTGCCAACCTCAAGCCAATCATCAGATGTACCAGTGGCCCCCTCAGCGGCATTGGCCTTCTCTGACTGCTCCGCCAGAGTGGAGCTATTCATAACAGAAGTGCACTCGTCGTCGAGAGATTGGAGAAGGAAACCCAGGAACTCTTCGGCGTCCTGTTGATGACCTCGCTAGTAACTAGTTAGCATATGCTATTAAGAGTTTCGAGATTTTAACACACCCTCATGCTTGCGAAACGAGGGAGCTGTCTTATAGCTTCGTAGACAAACTCAGGGGTGAATGGCTCGCCATAGCGCTCCAACTCCTCATTCTTCAGAGAGCGTCGCAGGGGCTCAACTGAAGAAGCAGACTTGATGATCTTGAACTCATGCATGAACATGATCCTGATACTAAATTAGCCATTATATCGCTCAACTGCTCCACACGCAACTCACATGGCGTCAATGAGAGGTGTCTCGCTCTTGAAGCTATGGACAGCTCGCTTGCTGATCTGGCTAAGAAAATCGAAAAATGGAACGCAAAACATCAAAACTTGAAGCACCTGCATCTGGTCAGCGCATTGTTTCCGTCAAGGGCAAACTCAACCTACCGAGTTCATGTAACACATGTTGCCGGTGTTGATCAAGCCGCGAGGCTCGAGGAACGAAAGTTGATCAGCAAGACCAACGTTGAAAGATTGAATGGCCTCCGCAACCGAGTTGGCATTGGCCTTGGAGAAACTGGCAGTAGAGCCATTCGTGGCAGTGACAACACCTTCCGCACCATGACCATTGGTAGCCGAGCTGTCAGCAACAGCACCATTGGTAGCACCAGTCTTTGCGACAGATGCGGCGGCAGGCTTAGCGAAAAGGTTGGCCCAGCTTGAGGGTGGAAGCTTCACAGCAGGAGCAGGCGCCTCTACAGCTTCGGACTCAGGGTCGGTTGGCTTCTCGGCAGTAGTAGACGTCGCATCCTGGGACGGGGTTTCGGCAACCACATCGCCATTGACCGGCTTTTCAGCGCGAGCAGGCTTGGCGTCCTTAGCACCAGACTTGGGCAAAGAAGGAAGAGCAGGAGCAGGAGCAGCAGAGGAGCGGGTGGCGGGTCTGCTGGTGACTGTTGAGGTGCTGCTAGTCACAGTGTTTGGTGCGGGATCGTTGAGAAGTAGAGGAAGCTTGAACGGGAACGGCTGACTCCTCGGGCTGACGAGGGTTGCAGCAGTCTCGGATGGGGCCGCGGACGTCGCAGGAGTCTGGGAAGCAATTGATGGTTCTTTTGACGCTGTCTCAGCAATGGTGGCTTGTTCAGACTGCTCCGTGGCGGCCTCGTGCTGCTCGACGGGCAAGGATACAGCCTGGCTGTCGGCATTCAGAATCTCCTCCTCCGTCGTGACTTGGTGGTTCTGACAGGAAACTCGGCATCAGGGGAAAGCCAAGGAAGCTGGGTACATGTCAGTGGGATATACGTGTGTATTTGTAATCGTGGAACTTACAGGAGCACGGAACGGCTCCTTAGCCTTCGGAGCCGGCAAGGCTCACGGACAGGAGCAGGAGTAGGACCAGCAGCAGGAGCAGGAGCTGGAGCAGGAACGACAGGGGCTTGCGGCTCTGTAGTTTGCGCGTCGTCGGTCGGGAGGCATCATCTGGGAGGAGTTGGTGGATGATGGCGTATGGGGCGGAATCGGAGCGTCGCAGGCGGGGCTGGTAGGGGTCGAGAGCGCAGGAGAATGTTGTTGAGCAGGACGAGGAGGGTAGCTTGGAGGCACGCTCACGCCGACCATCGGAACGTACTGGTGCATGGAGGGCGGCGACGAGCATAGTTTATACGGCATGTAGCCAGGCGAGGGCATACCCCCGTTCTGGTACTGTCCATTGAGATACTGGTGCTGGTATTGTGCATTCTGGTACTGGGTGTTCTGGTACTGCGGCGGCATGTTGTAGTAAGGCTGGGGCGCGAACTGGGTGTAGCCACCATACATGGTCATTGCTGGTGATGGTGCTGGTGGTGCTGCTGCTGATACTGCGGCACATACGGAGGCGCCTGCCTCCGACGAGGCCCTCCAGGACCGCCGACCATATCGACCCCGGGGACTCCACCAGCTCCTCCCTGTATGTTCTGCCCAGCCGGCAGATGGCGGTTACTCATCGTGCCGGCCTGGGGGTTGAATGAAGTCGGGAGCCGCCCAGTTGGTGCGACACCCGCTGCCACGTTCGTAGTCTGATCTCGCGAGCGGTTGATCCTTCCGGGTCGTCGGGCTTTAGCGCGTTGAAGCTTGTCGGGGGAAGACGGTGGCCCAAGTTGCGCGACGCGACACCGGGCGGAGGACTGATTTGTCCGCAAAAGGGACGATGTTGGGAGCGACGGTGGAAGGAGAACAAAGGACGGCGCGACTTGTTTCGGCTGACAAGAGCTCCAGTCGCGAGGGTGGGGAGATCAAGTATAGGAAACCGAAAACCGAGACGAAGAACAAGAAGAAAAAAACGAGAACAACCAAGGAGCGCGGGTTCGCTCACGGTAGGGAGGCCGAAGGTTAGACGCACCGGAGGGAGAGAGAGAGAAGGAGTTGCATCAGGGAAGACGGAGACGGGGATGTGTCGCTACGGGCTGGGACGTTGGAGAAATAAAATTTGGGCAAGCCAGGCCGGGACTTTGCTACTGGCACGCACCGGTCAAGCCAAAAACGTAGCGGCAGACACAGACACACAGTGAGAGGTCCCAGGCCAGACGCACACGAGCCAAGCCCAAGCAAAGCACCTCAGGCCTGCAGAAAAGGGCACGAGGGCCCCCCCAGTCGGAGCCAACCAGGCTCAGGGTCGTCAGAGACTTTGGGGCAACAGTTGGTGTCTGAGGCAGAAACACTTTGCGGCTTTCGCTTGACGGGAGGGGAGCAAGGGCCAAGGGATGATCTGTGCATCACTCTTCCATCTCAAAAAGCCCGGCATCGCAGACTTGCACGTTTAACCCCTGTCATGATCCTGGTTCAAGTCTTGTTGGCTTGGTTTATTGTTGAGCAAACAGTTGACTCGGTATTAAATCGAGTTTCTTTGTTGAAACCTATATATACACATCCATTGAATGTTTATACTTAAAAAGCTATACAAACCATGACAAGTTCCTACCCATCCCTGTGTTACCCAAACGCCTTGGCTCCTATACCTAGTGCTCCGTACTACAATGAATCTCATCTTCGCCTTGCTTTTCGGCTTTTCTCTACTCATCTCTGAACAGCCATCTACCACCAGGTCGCATAGCTTCTCTGTACCTGTCCTGAACAGTCTGCTTCTCCCGCTTGGCAGCCTCTTCCCTCTCGGCCTCCAATTCTTGCGTGCTGGGGAAATCTGCATTCCAGAATCCTGGAGGGCTCCGCATCCTCGAGTAATGGTATCGATGCTTGCCATATTTGTTTGCGAGTTCTTGAGTCTTGGCCTCGATCCAGAGCTCATCTCTCTCCTTCTTGTCCATTGTCCCTAATCTATACGAAAAATTGCCCAAGTACTCCTCCAGCAACTTCTGCTCCTCTTGTCGTTGAGCTGCTGTAAGAGGGGGGTCTGGGCGTTGCGAGATGGCTAGAGATCGAAAGTGCTTCCCGCAACAGTGCATGTCTGTACAGCCTTGCATGCGGGATCTCTCATCCCTGTCACGAATCACGTCAGAGAACGCAAAGTCATGACCGTCATTGGCTTGTGGGTTGATCTTGAAATCGTCAGGCCGCAGCTCCGCCACTGGTTTGTTTCGCAACGTAGATGTCGTGCCTTTCTTAGAGGCCAACGGAGATCGCGTGTCCTGCGGCGTGGCCTTTGCACTGAGAGCACTGGCACGATCAGATGCACCCGTCGGGCGAGCAGGAGTCCTGTCCTTGACGCGTCCTTCTCGATCAAAAGGAAGTACTCGTCGGCCTGGAATGGCCAGGCCTTCTGAAAGAGTGCTTAGCCTTGCTGGCGCTCGTGGTGTCGGACGGGTTACAGTTTCGTTTTCCTGAGCAGCAGGGCTGTTTAATAGCGTATCCAGTCGTCCCTTAGGCGCTTGGTTCGCATTATTTCCAGTTTTCCTGTATGCTTCGCCATCTTCGGCCACGTTTGATATGCCACGATCCAGCCCCTTTCTCAGGGGTGTGGTTGGCTTATCACCGCCTGATCGCACAATCCGTCGGTTGACACTGAGTGGTGTGAGGACTGATTTTCGTTCCAATGGCCGAGCTGTTTGTGGTTCAGGATCCGGCCTGACAAATAGGGTCCTTGGTGTTGCTGTCGCAAAGGCTTCGCTCTGTATCTGGTCTCGACGTTGTGAATCTTCCATCTCCCTGCGTTTCCTCGGGGTCAACAACTTTTGTGCAACATCTCCGAGATCTATGCTCTCTTGTGGAACAAGTGTAGCTGGACCGACTGGCTGAATAGGACTCGAACTGTCGTCAATTGGTTCCAGCTTTACCTTTTGCAAAGGTGATTCGCTGGGGTCTCCATCGTTTCGTTTCCTCTTCTTCACAGCTCTTTCAGAAACAACAACAGGCGTATCGGACGACGGCTCTTCCTTAATTTGCGTGTGCTCAACATCTTCCTGGGCAGGCAACTCGGGTAGTTCATCTCCTTGGCCAGACTCAACCTCACTCGCCGTCGCATCCGAGCTGGGGTTAGCAGCAGTAGTGTCGGGCAGAGGAGCAGGGTTGTCGGGACCAAGTGATGCTGCGGCCAAGGGAGGTAATTCCAAATCAGCTTGTTCGAGCCCGGCCTCGGATGTGAAGCTGGTGTTTGGACTTGGGCCAGCGTCTTCTGTCCTGGCTGCTGGAAGTGTTGTCGCACGGCTGCTCCTGTTTTGACGATCCGTAATACTGATTCCATGCTCTTCCTCGGCTGCCTTGATCTTCTTCTCCAGTAGCGTGGCGTGAGCAACCCATCTGTCACGTTCCTCCTTTCTTTTTCGTAGCGCGTCCTTGGCCTTTTTGAAGTTTTCCGAGAGCGCGTTGAACTTGAGACTGACCCTGGCGCACTCAGCCTTCCAGTCTGGTTCGCTGCCGGATGAGTTGCTCCTGGAAACTGCTGGCTGTGGTGATGGTGCTGATTCGGGGGTTTTCGCGTCTCCCGTTGCCTTGGCTGTTGCCTTGTGCAATTTCTCCTTCAAACGAGCATTTTCAGCCGCCAAGTCAGAAACCTTTGCCGCGTGATCATCTCTCTGCTGGAGAGCTTCATCAAGCTCCTGTTTTACTAGCTCAAGGTCTAAGGCCGTGTTAGCGAGGCATGTTCTGTCGCGTTAATCGATTAATGACGTACCTGCAGCGATCTGTTGATCGACGAGATCGCATGCACTGGAGATGGCATCAAACAGAGCCGGGCGGCCACTAGCAAACCAGCTTGTCATTGTCTTGTAGCCGTGGATACAATCGACATTTCTCTTGGGGTTGACTCGAGCGGTGTGTCGAAACGGCTGGAGCCGACAGGGTGTGATGTAAGTTGGACGCGTCTCCACATGGCCGGCCGACGCGGCGATCTGCGGATGCCATCGCGACTCGGCCCCCCACGTGACGCGTAGCCTCATTAAGACGGAATCAAATTGATGATTCCTCAAAGCGACTATAATTATCAGAAAATTGAATGAATGCATTATCGCGAGCTGACCATTTACTGTTTCTGTCTTGAGTGAAAATGACTCAAATATTATGGGCTTGGTCTCATCTAGTGTTTCTCAGCTCCTAGGCTTCCAACTCACATACACCCCTCAGGTCAATTGCATTTCATAGATGATCAACAGCTAATGAATGAGCGTTGACGTTGGTAGCCCATCAGGCTGTGGTCTATTAGTTATTCTATCTCACAATATTTACCATCTATCCATTTGGTGATTTACAAAAACTCGTCAAAAACCGCATTCAGTCATCTCTGTCTTTGACAAGACTCCAGCACTTCCTCATGCCTGTACCCATTGACTCATCGTCAACCTCATCACTTGAGGCCCATCTGAGGCGACTCTTCTGAAGTGACTCACAATCCGAGAGCCAATCGCCGTCTTGAATAGAGAACAGATGAACATGCATAGTGAGCTTCAAGTGTGAAAAGAGCCATGGCACGCTGCCCAGCTCGCCGACATGTTTGGCCTCTGACGTCTTGTGGCCATGATCGCCTCCTACTTTAGAGACGTAGGCGAGTGCTTTCGACTTTCTTTTAGAAGCTGTGCTTCCTTCATCTGAGTCTTGAAGGATGTAACTGGGAAATTCCCAGAGTCCAGCGAGGAGTCCCTTCTCAGGGCGCTTTTGGACCAAATACTGCCCGTCGCTCCGGCAGATGACACAAACAAGTGTTTCCTCTTCCCTCACAGCCTTTTTGATCACCTTGAGTGGGAATTTTCGGGCATGATCCACGATGGTTTCCATGTCGCGGGCACTAAGAGTCGACTTGGCCTTATTCGACGAAGACTTCTCGATAGATGGTCCCTTGAAGGCAAACGACGCAAGTGTCAGTTGCTTGCTTTGAGATCCATTTGCCTTGGTCTTTTTGGCACTTTTGGCATCTGGAGCAGCGTCTTCCTCAGCATCTTCAAAAGGCTCGCAGAGATGACAGGCGTCCTCAATGTCATTGAGCTTGGTCTCTCGATTGTCCCGAGAGACCAACGTTCTTCCTTCCGCATATGCTCGACAGGTTGACGTGATGGGACATTCGCCGCAATTGGGCTTGGGCACACAAACGGTGCTTCCAAGTTCCATGAGGGCCTGACCCCATCTTCCAGGTCTATCGCTTGTCTCGGCTTCCTCGCCATCTGGAGTATCTGTCTCATCTCTTGCAACGGCTTTCACGAGAGCATCGGCAGCAGCCCATAATGTGTCAATAACGACTTTGGTTGTCTTGACGTTGCCCAATAGCCCTAGCTGTCTACTCAGGACACGCAGGACGTTGCCGTCAACCATAGGCGCAGCTTGTCCAAAGACAATGGCCGAGATAGCCCCTGCAGTGTATCTCCCAACACCAGGAACCTTGGCCTCAAGATCTTGAGTACAGGATGGCAAAAGCCCCTTCATCGCAGGGTCCTTCACCACCAACTTTGAGGCCTCGTGGATCCTAGTTGCCCTGCTGTAGTAACCCAATCCACGCCAGGCACTGAGGACGTCATCAGCGCTCGCAGCAGCTAGGTCGTGGATGGATGGCCATTTGGCCATCCACTTGTTCCAATAGTCGATGACCACGGCGACTCGCGTCTGCTGCAGCATAATCTCACTGATCCAAACCTCGTACGCCCGCCTCTCTAGAAGATTGCGCAGGTCATCTGGTTGGTGGTCCTTTGGATCGATCCATGCTTTTCGCCAAGGCATTGAGCGCTTGGTACTGACGCCGTCGAACCAGTCTAGGAGAGCCTTGCGTGAGGAGTAGTCGTCTAGCATAAGTGGTCGATGGTACGTGAGATTGTGTCGTCGAGTCGGGGGTGCACATGGCATTTGACTCGTGTTTCCATTCCTGCCAAATAGTTGTTCATGAAACTTGTTGTTGTTTGCTTTGGTGCTCCTCGAGGATTGAGTCTTTCGCCGCTTTGGCGCAGGGGCTTCGGGCTCAATTTCTGGAGTCGCGTCTCCCTCAGACGCGTCGTGATCCTCATCCTGAGGACTAGGACGTCGTTTTGTCGCGCGTCTATTTGTCTCAATAGGCTTCTCATCATCTGAGCCCAACTGTGATGAAATCTTTTTCGAGGCATTGAGTGCGCTTGAGCGCGTTGCCCGTGTCCTAGTCACGGTGCTCATTCTGCTGGGGATGTGGTTGGGTGAGGGTGAAGAAGGCGGGTGAAATAGCCGATGAAAGGTCAGGGAATGCATGCAGTTTCCATACTGGATTAAAAACCCCCTTGGTCAGCAGCGATGTCGCATTCGGAAAAGAAATGGTTGAACGTTTGCTTGATGGAAGAAATGGTTTGGTGTTGGATGGTGAGAACCGCTAAGATTCAGTGGTTAGCGTGCCAAATAGCACTGAAACAAAATGACGTCCTTGACTGGCGTTTGTTAGCCATGAATTCGTCCACAACAGCCTCAAACATCATTTTTATCAAGAACCCTTCTACACACTGTAATTATATTTACTTATCATTTCCACTTCTAGTACAAAGACAACATGAGGTCGTTCATCGATACAGAGGCCAAGCCCTCTAAGGGTGCCTAGCTCATGCTTATGGGGATGGATGCTTGCTGTGATTGTTGGGTTCATGTTAGGCTGCAGGGCCCCTCTCACCACTTCTCTTCAGCTGCATCTCAACTTGACCTCACATATTGTCGAACTCCAGACCGAAATCGTCGAAGCCCTCGATTACTGTTGCAATGTCATCACCGAATCTTTGCCCCTCGTGCTCCGGCATCTTTCAGGGACAATACGCGTCCTCAAATGTGTTACAAGACCACACCTTAGTAGCTCTCGAGGATGCCGTCTTTGTTCCTTCGGGATTTACAACAGGCAAGACGGAATGGAGAGTACGGCTAGATCCTGGCCCAGGGCCGGACGATCCTCCAAAGCCATATGTTCATCATACAATACAAGCTCTGGAGGAGTCTACAAATGCTTGCGTGCTTTGCGCCATGATCTGGTTCCGGCTACAGCAAGATATTCACCCCATAACGTTGGCAGAGCTACAGCAGGATGAAGTTGTCGGTATCCCGGCTATTGAGGCTGGAGAAACTTCTTATTGTGGCAGCTTCGTTCTTGGGATGTGTTTTTCCAAAGTTGAAGGCGATCAATTCGTTGGGCGTCTTTTTCATTCGTTTCGCGCATTCAAGGCAATCAGTAAGTCTCGAGGCTCTTCTCATTTGCTACCAATAATGACAAGAAAAGAAATAAACGGAGACAACAGAGATACTTGGAAGCCCAAGTTCGACAGACAACTAACACTGGCACGTATCAGGACCTGGCTCGAGTCTTCAACCCAAAGCTTGAACCTGGCACCTCGGCTACCAACGAGATTGCTCCATTGCCAAGCATCTGAAATTTCAAAAGATCCAATAGTTAAACTTGTTGATACCCACGATCTTGGTTCATGGACGAAATATGCTGCCCTCAGTCATCGTTGGGGCGAGATACAACCGCTTATGCTGAAACATGAGTTAGTTGATGCCTTTTACTACGACATTCCCTTTACGACCATCCCGACTACTTTCCAAGACGCGATAAATTTAGCCAACAGCTTGGATATTCAGTATATCTGGATTGACTCCCTCTGCATCATTCAAGATTCAAAGGAAGACTGGGATGCTGAAGCCGCACACATGGCATCCGTCTATTCTCAGGCACATGTCACCATCTCTGCCACAGCTGCCAAAGATTCTTCTGCAGGGCTGAAGCAGGACTCGATGCTAAAGCACCCTTGTGAAATCACACCGACGTGGACTGGCTTCAAGGACTCGAATATGTCAACAACAATTATAAGGCTCATCGACAGATCCGCTTTCTGCGACCAGGTCTTATCTCAGCCCCTTTTCCGTCGAGGTTGGGTCTTTCAGGAATGGATTCTCTCGCCAAAAACTCTCCACGTTGCTAGTGACCAGCTCTGGTGGACGTCTGCTTCTGACATGACTTCTGGTGGATTTGCCTCGCATGAGACCTGCGAAGGGTTTGCTTTTGACGTTAAACAACAGTTTACCCGGACCATGCCCCTTGGAACCCTCTATTTGATGGGGGGAAAGAGCGCCGAGAGCCTGCGGCCGGTCTGGCATCAGCTTCTGCAGGACTACCTATCGCGATTTTTCACGTTTGAGTCGGACCGTCTCATTGCCTTTGCTGGCATTGCGTCGCTGTATCAAACTCTGGCACGAGTACCCCCAGGCTCATACCTGGCGGGGATTTGGCGTCAATCTCTGCTTCGAGATCTCCTATGGACTGTGAGAGATGGAAGAAAGGTGTCTCCTCCCCAGAAATACCGAGTCCCATCGTGGTCGTGGGCTTCAGAGGAACCAACCCATACCCTGTCTGGAACATTCGGCATTGGCAACATCAACTTGAACGCAGATCTCGAAGAGGACGAAGAGCCTTGGGTTCCTGCTGCAGAAGTCATAGAAGCATCGGTCCAGACAACCGGGTCAGAGCTTGGTTCCGTTTCTGGGGGCCAACTCATCCTCCAAGGCCCACTGATCAAAGCCCGACTCGTGCTCAAGGTTGAAGATCTCACTGGTCAATTTACACCTGAGCAGGCTGCAGAGTTTCTCCCAGGGGGGAATTTGCGATATGTTCGAAACGTGGTGACTCCGACTACGGAAGAGAGTTCGGATATCGATGACTTGGAAGTCTCTACGTCGCCTTCCAAGGCTGATTTGGATGATGTCTTCCCGTTCGTTCCAGACAATGGGGAGATGCATATTTACCTTGGCGTTCTTCACTGCAGGGTGGACCTGGAGGGTTCTGCTGAGAGCTATGCTTTGGCGCTCGTGAGAGGATGTGAAAAAGGAGAGTATCGGAGGATTGGGTACGTCAATGTTCAGAGGACCATTATGGGCTCTTGGATAGACAATCGGGACTGGGGAGTATTTGATCCTCTCACGGATGAAGGGGAATATCTCAGCAAGAGTACCCAATCCGGGCTGTATAATTATCGTATTGTCTAAGTCTGTTGGAAAAGGAAATATCTATCTCTCATTACTAGAAAGGAAAAGGTGGAGGGAGTCGGCCTCTATCGATCTTCATCCCGACCCGGCCATAGAATCTTTCTGCGAATAACAGCAGATACCTGCGCATACAAGACCATGAACCAAAGACCCACGAGAAAAATCGTCATGACAGTTGAAACCCATCTAATCCCCGGACTCTCCAGCTGCTCCCCTATCCGTGCCGTGGCAAGGGTGAAACCAACGTTGGGAAACACAAACGCCCACCACGTCATGCTATATCTCAGCCTCCACTGCAGAGCCGAGGAAAGGACAGCCAGTAGACTGAATGAAAAGAACCAAAACGCTATGCACCAGATCCAGATGGAAACCCAGAGGGCGAGGATTTGCAAGACTTGAGGCGCCATGGGATATGTCTTGAAATATCCATATCCTTCAGGGATCGATTGAGCCATGCCGATGAGGGCTACAGAAGTGAAACCTGCAGGTCCAACGGCAATGAACATTCCAGGTCGCATTGCTGGTGCTGGTAAACCGTCCTGCATCAACCGGCCGAGATACAAAGGGTAGACGAGCGTAGCGACGGTCCAGCCGAGGCCTTGGTACGTGACTCCAGCCACTAGTATGGGTATCCGGTGCTCAGGACTTTGTGAAGGCATGATCGCAGAAGCCAAAGTGCCCGTAAGCATGGCCGGAAAGATGGGCAATATCCAACCCGGCGTCATGGAGTGTATAGGCAGATGAGCGCCTTTGAACAAGACAAAGAACTGGACAATTGCCGAAAGAGTCGAGAGACCCGTGTACAGCCAGAAACATACTCTCAAAGCAGTTGCTAGCCAAGAGCCAGTTTCAGGAAGACCGTAGGCTGCCGTGTTTGTCAAGATAGTAGCGACGCTGAGAAGCGAGCAAGGAAAGAAGAGGCTCTCTGTCGGATGTAATAGGCTATTGCTCAAAGCCCTATCCGTCGTTGAGAAGCGAACAACAAGACCGGTGACAATACCAATGAAAATAATAATGGTAAAGATGAAAAAGATCTTGCCAATGACCCGTAGTCCATCAAACTGATTCGGCGTACTGTGTAGCACCAGCGCGATACCCCCCGTGCTCATGACAAACGTGAACCACGCCCATGTCATGTGCTTGACGCGTTCGAGCATGAAGACGCTTGAGAGGGAGTCGGATGACCTAAGGCGTTGGTCGGCGGCCCTCGTGTGGCCCTCCTCCCAGTTGTCCTTCTTCATGTTCTCGGCATGATGCGCGACCGATGGCCACTGTGTGAGGGTTCCACCGAGGGTCCCGCCGGGGGACGAGTTTGTGAGGGCTATCATTGTGACAGAGACTCTCGGGGGGTAGAATTAAGGTAGGATAGGCCTTATCAATGGGTAGAACCTCATATCTAGAGGTGGTGATGTTGAAGGTGGAAATTGTTTGACTTCGGCAAACTCGGTCGGTGGGAAATTCGTCAGTTATTGGTCAGCTTGCCCCAGACGGTGGAATGTTGATGAAATGGCACTCGGTAATTGCAGGGTTTAAAAAGACGAAAAGTATAAAAATTTAGCGAGGGAAATGGTTCAACTTGGCAGAATAGCTCTGATTCACTTTTTATGTGTAAATCTGGAGTCTTGATCTTGGACTGTAGCGCCGCTTTATGTGGCCCTGTTTATCGTCTCGGGTGGTCCGACGATGACCTCACCACAATCTTTGAAGCGTCGTTTGTTATCTTGCAAACTTCTCTTGGCCAGCTAGGTACAATATTCTAGTTTGTTAAGAACTTAAAAGCCGAGTCTTTTTTTTAATCTCAGCTTGGCTGACATACTACTGGGTCTACGAGAATTTAGAAACAAGCCCTGTCTTTACTTTTGACACGATCGCAACCTAAGAATAAGAGGAGCATATTCAAGGCAAGACACAGTTTTCATTATCGGCCGTTTCGTTCTAAAATTGGGAGATTTAGGTTACTGGCTTAAAGGACGTGGAACGAGTTCCGACTATCTAATCTTTCATATAAATCAAGGTTGCAGGTCCACACAGCGCCGTCTATCATCTCTCAACCGGCGATAGGAAAAGCACTCAAAAAGTCGGGAAGGCTGTACCACCTCAACTCGTCAAACTCTGTCTCGGAAATGTACTCTCGTGTGTTCAGAGTCAGGGCCCAGTCAATGGTTCCTCGACTCTCTACATAGGTACGGGCACCTGACAGAGAGCCATCACGGTTGCTAGAAACACGGCCACCAGTTCCCCAGACAGCTGTCATTGTTAGCATAAGTGTTTGAAAAAGTCATGAAAAAAGAGGTCACTTACCATGTGAGCCAATAAACTTGGCGAGAGAACTGGCACTTGCAGCCATGGCAAACGTTCCAGCACATTCCTCCTTGACGGCACCATCTCCTCCATGAGGTCCAGGGACCAGCTCGGCTGACTGAGGGTGGACAGGATCTTGGCCAGTGTTCTTGCTCTCCTGGACGATGCGGTCCTCTGTGTGCTTGCTCGCCGCCGTTTCGTAGAGCTTCACGTTGAGACCATCAAGAATATTCTTTTCCAAAAAGTCGAGATAGGGCACACCAGTAATGTTGGTAACAACGTAGCTCAGAAGCATAGGGCAATAGTTGGAATAAGCCGAATACTCTCCCGGAGTGAAATCAAGGGGTTTAGCAACCACATACTCGATCACATCGCGAAGGGTGGCGGCCTTTGCTCCCTTTGTTGGAAGAGACTGCGCAATCTCGCGGAACATGAAGCTGGGATCTCCCGACATGGATCGATCATATCCTGCAGAATGATCAAGTAGATGCTGGACGTTGATGTCGTTTGCGCGGGAATCGGCTGGCTTGTAGCCAAGAAGATCGTATACTGGTGTCGAGAAGTTGAGCATGTCGTGCGAGACAAGCCAGTCAATAGATGCATGCAAAAACATCTTGCTAACGCTGGCCAGAAGAAAGATGTCATCAGGTTCGACAATGGCCCGGTCATCCTCCGCCCAGGTATAGCTTCGCTCTGCAATAGTCTTCCCCTCGAGTGCAACAGCAAACTGAGCCTGGCGAACTCCATTCTTCTCCATGAAGCGACGCATGATGCTGTCTACTTCCTTCTCCGCGGCCTTGTTGTCTTCAAAGCCGGTTATCTCTCCGCGGACGTTCCACTGCCTAGCCTTTGGAGAGGTGCGCTCTGCAAAAACGACTGTGAAGCGTTCGCTGGAGCCAGATCCGCCACCTTGAATATCAATAGGGTAAAGACCCTTGGCTCTCTCAGTCTCAATCTTCTCCTTGAGCTCGGCCTTGATCAGATCGACAGCATGCGACCATTTGCCAACGCTGGTGTCCACAAAGCTTGGGGTGATAATGTGGTCTTCGGAGAGGAATAGCCTGGAAGGCCTCCAAAAGCGCTTTGTCGTCTCGGCTTCGAATATAGAGGCAAAGTTGATGGTGAAGCTAGGTGTGCTGTACTGAATTGTCGTCTGCTCGTTCCCGACATTCTCGTGGCCCAGAATACAATATCGACGTTCTTCAGGGGTTCCAAACATTCGGAAGCCTTTTACTACCACGTCGACATTGCCTGTCGTGTTGGAGAAAGCCCAAGGGTTCTCTAGCTCGCATGACTGAAACCAGTTGGCCACATTGATATTTTCCATCACACCAGCAAACACAGCGTTCTCAGCAGGGCCAGTGGCAGAGACTTGAGTCGATACATAGCCTCTGGACTTCCATGTTTGAAGCCAGGAGTTGTATGTCGTTTCGTCGGCATCATGGATAATTTCAAAAGAAGGACCTTCCTCTTGCACCCAAATAGCTGCATAGTTGGCGTTATCCGGTGATCCGTATGAGCTTAACGACACGATGCGATAGCCATCTGCTTTCAGGGCCTTGCTTTTCTCGGCATGAGTGGCACCATTCACACTGTAGTAAGTTTCGACATGGGACGTGAGGTTGGAACGTCGTTGATTAGGGAGGGCGGAGCTGAAAGAACATAACGACAGGACTGACGTCAAAAGACGTCGCAACGAAAGTGAATGCATCGTGAAAGAGTGTAATAGCGAGTGACGACAATGCTGAGATACGATGACGAAGAAGCAGACTCGACTTATAAATGAAGCCGTGCTCCATGGTTGGGGGATTCTGGAATAATATTAGAAGTTTCAAGATCCCTGCTGCAATATGGGATACGAACCATGCCGAGAGTCTAAGCTCGCTCGAACTAACCACGATGATACAATTCACCGATCCGATGCCCCATCACCGTCGTATTTGTTCCTAAAATTGGGTCGCCTACTCCGGAGTCTCCAGTTGTGTGACATGATCATGTCGGTAGATGAGGCTCCCCTGAAAGAGCCGAGCAGGCATATGTAAGCGGACATTCCGCGTAGGCCTCTGGATGGCCTTTGAATTGACTGTCTCATAAACGGAAAAACTATTTTCGTTAAACATTTCCTGGTCATGTCGCCCCTTGCATGTCAAAACTGCCCAGAAAACCAGAGAAAACTGCATATTGCTCATCCGTGTACTCTGGTAATGATATGGCGGCCTCGACTGGCCACTCATCTATACCTTGACCGAAAGAGAATGAAAAATCTAGCTTATCTGTAGTAGGATTCTCTGCAAAATCTAGTTGTGGCTGACACTGCCCGAGCTCTAGCGGATGACATTCTTGAGAACCTAGGGTCTGGAGGGGCGGAACTTGCAGTATGTCCGAGTCAAAGCCAAGACCAGAGATTCCGAGAGTTCGAGATTCGCCTCCCTGAAAAAGCTCAGCAGAAGGAGCAGATGTGCGCTGAGGATGCTGATGCTGACGAGTGTGGCTCCTCTGGATGTGGCATTCACCTTTGGAGTTTGAGACTGAAGCTGAGGGGATGATGCCCTCTCTGATGATGCTGACAACGCCAAATGATGGAATCATGAGTCGAAGGGAGCGATTGGACGTACGCCGGTTTTTTGTGCTGCAGAAACCACCATAGAGACCTGCCGTTTTCGCAGCATCTGCTTCAATACGAGCCAGGCTTGTTATAATCTCGGTTGTCCTTTCCAGCACCGTGTCGCCACTTTCTTGACCTAGCTCCATCATAAGCTCGGTTGTTTCCTGAACCATGGCGCGATCGCTAAGACGCTGGTGGGCAGGGCCATCTTCAGCACTATTGCCATCATGCCATCGACGTAGATGAGCAAGAAGCAACGTGAGACATGCCGTGAAAGCCGAAAAGTGGATACTTGCACAGCAAAATGCAATTGAGTCCATGCAGCGCAACCGGATATAGCGGTTGAGGAGCTCTCGGCTGGCATGGGCACACGTCGAATTGTTAGAGTTCTGTGTGTTTTCCTCGCCGTCAAGAAGCAGGTGAGGGAGTCGTAGATAGATGAGCAGACTGAAATGAGTGATGTGAAACATAATGCGTAGAACATCTTCAAGGGCTTCACTGTCCCTAGGTGATTTGACAGGGGGTTGCCACCAGTCAGGAGGCATACAGCGTGTAGCCTTCTCCAGAGCCAAGTCTATGACTTGTAAATCAACAGAGGCTGTGCTATCAGACTTGCTGCCTCTGCCAGCAGTGATTCGACTCATGATGATGCAGTGAATGCGTTCAAGATAACCCATGGGACAATCGTCTAGGGCCAGATCTTCAGGGTTTCCGAGACAATCGTCGGGCGTGCCAGGGGGGAGACCAAGCATGAGAGCCAGATACCGATCTTGACTGACAATTCGGTGCCACATGAAAGAAGGAGAAGTCATGGTTGTGGAGTCGAGAACTGCCAGATCAGCATCGTCTCCACGGTCCAGTCCTGTTAGTTGGGCTAAGCTTATGGCTCTCCTGAACACTAGCCAGGCACGGCGTAAGTTCCCGGCATTGATATGAAAGACGCCTTCTAATATGAGGCATTCGAGTCCTTCCAGAGACTCGAGAATCTCATCATTACTCGTAACCAACCGAGAAGCTGTATCTAGAAAGCGTTGCATAGCTGTGGTAAATGGACAGCCGAGATCCAACTCGGAAGGGTCGAGCGAGGAAGGATGTAGATTCTGGATTCCATGAGCCAGATAAAGGAGGGTTCGAGCAATCAACACGGGGTGGCTTTTAGGATTTGGAAAAGCGGAAAGGCGCGAAGAAGGTAGCATTTCTCCTCGAAAGATATATTCGTATGGCCGGCAGAGAAACTGTAAGAAGGGAACCGTGTTTCCAGCATCAATTATCAAGTCTGCATCATGTTGGGATGGCAGAGCAGCATAAAGCTCTCGAGATATGCTTTCGTAGTTGCCGGATTCGGTCTCGGCCTGGTCATGCGTAGTTCGTCCGAGGCTATAACCGCCAAAGCCGGCCTGACTACTCCGTGACTGACTGTAGTTGTACCCAGTCGCCTTTTTCAGGGCTCTGGGGGCGGTGCTAAAGATATCTCTGAGGTCTTCGTCTACAGATTGAAGAGAAGGTCTTGCGGTGTTTGCATTGCGATGGTCTTTTCCTGGACTCAAGAAGCTGACTCCGGTGTCAACCAGCCTCTGGAGGAGTGCTTCCACTCGTTCGAGTCTGTCTTCGAGACCGTTGTTCTTGTTCTGGCCTAATCGATCTGCTCCTGCAGCGGGGGTTTCTTGGAATTTGCCAGAGTCTTCTTCGTATTCTTGGGTCACACATGGTGTTTCCCGTTGCTGACAGCCGACGCACACTTCGCTTGTTGGGGAAGTGAAGTGACACCGGGCCTTTCTCCGCTTGCCTATAGCAGCAACTGTAAGTAAGTAGACCATGGCAAGGTAGATTCACATCATCCTACACTCCCAGCAGCTAGTGGTGCCTTTTCGAATCTTCCTTCGCTTTGGTGGTGGCTGCGGGTCCTCGACGGGTGGAGGTCTCTTTGCTGGATGCGAAGATTGACCTGTCATGTTGCGATAGAGAAGGTAGATACAAGAAGACGAGTATGGAATGCGCTGAAATATGAAACGGCGTGAATTGAAGAGGGGTCATTCAGGACGTGTAGATGGAGAATGCAACATCGTTTGGGGAGACGCGACGGCGTGACGTGGGGTTCTTGAGGTCAACGCGCAGTCACGTGGAAGTTAAAGGATACAACGCAACAAGCACTAACATCGGGCCAGGCTTGGTGACTGGTAGTGATCAATTCGTCTCGGACACTGTTTTAAATGGGTGAGTTTAAAGTATAGAGGAGACCTAGTTGTTCAGGGCCCATGGTGATTTCGTAGCTGCAACCTACGGCCTCAATCTACCAACTACTTAAGGAGCTCCCTCTCCAACAGGAAGATTGACACCGTTAACATCCATGGAAGCATCGCTTAAAAGCCAGACAATAACCCTAGCAACATCTTCAGGCTCCAGCATCTTTGTATTGACCCCCCACTTTTGAAGGTGCTGTTCCGTCTCCTCCTTTGACATATGACCGAAGAACTCCTTTGTCATGGCCGTGTAAGTGTTGCCTTTAAGATTAGCTTTCGACTTGGAACTGATGAGTCTTTGTAATGACTTACCTGGCGAAACCGTGTTGACTCGGATACCAAAAGAGTGAACATCCTTGGCTACACATGACGTAAAGTGAGCGCAGGCAGCCTTAGATGCACCGTACGCAAAAGCACTTGGCCCACGGAGTAGTGAGGCAATGCTTGAGACATTCACAATTGCCGGATGGTTCTCTCTAGGAGCATTGACCATGGCTGCGACCTGTGCCCGAGTGCAGTACATGATGCCTTGGAGGTTGACACCGAGAACCCGAGCCCAATCCTCGTTGGTCTCTGCAAGAATGGCAGGCTTCTTCTCAGTAAAAGCCGGTTGTGACAGGCCCGCGACATTAGCAGCGCCATGCAGAGCTCCGGACTCTGCCATGATACTGGCTACCCAATCGTCCACCTGCTTTGGGTCCGACACGTCGACTTTGTGAGTGTGGACTTTGGTGAGAGGGTTGATGCGCTCCACCTCCTCCTTGATCTGACCAAAGTTTCCGCCATTCCAGTCCGCGATCCAGATGGCGCCAGCTCCGTGCTGGGCGAGAAGGCGAACGGTTGCGGCTCCCATGCCAGAAGCGCCGCCGGTGACGCTGAAGACGCGGGAGCCCAAGCTGAAAAGGGATGCAGACATTGTGTAGCGAGGTGATGTAGAAGCGAGATGTAAGATTGGCGTTGTATAAAGGAGAGTATATCTGAAAATTGAAGCAACTCGAGATTGGTTGTGTTGTAAGAGATGAGGATGATGGAGTATTGCGGATTGTTTAGTTGCGAGTCCAGGTATTTGTACCCGTCTTGATTTTACTCACTGACATAACGACTGACACTCCAAGAGTAAAACGTATTCATTCTATCTGCCAGTATCTGAATTGACAGGTTTAGAATTGCCGAACGAGCTCCTCCGCCTTCCTCCGTCCCTCCTCCGTTCCTCCGCCGGCGCTCCGCCGGATTGACCGGTAGACGGCAAGAACCTAGCACCTACAGCCTGAAATTTTCAGGGATAATCCAGGAATCTTTGGAGATTTCTATGGGGCAGCTAGGCTCTGGTTGACACACAAGGGGCTCTGTTGTTATATGGACACTTGGGCTAAACGGATCAGGAGTTCAACAGACACATTTTTGGCTGCGAGGATATAAAGCCCTCACTGAGCCTTCACTCCGCTTTCAAAATTACCAAGCAAGTTATTACAGAGTATTGTGCCACAATGTCTTCCTTCAAAGCGCCCATTTTAGACACCTCCCGCTTCCCTCTCCCCGTCCGCGCCTTTATCGACGGCGAGTTTGTCGACAGCACCGGTGATGAGAAACATATCCTTATTTCTTCGGTCAATGACCAAATCTTAACAAACGGTCCGAAAGACTTGAATTGGACGGTATAGGGGTAAGCTGACATATGTCAGAACTTCAGTGGTCAAACGCTCGAGACGTTGATCTCGCTGTTGAATCCTCTCGGAAAGGCCTTGCCCTTTGGCAGGCCATGACTAATGTAAGTTGCTATTCTGCATCGTGAAAATATTGGCGAGCTTTTCTCATGAACCTGAAATACAGGACGCTCGTCGTGATGCCCTCGTCAAGTATGGCAATCTCATCCGACAGAATCGAGAACAGCTTCATTGGCTAGAGGCAGTTCTCACCGGAAAGGATGCTGGGTTTTGTGGCTTTGAGATCAACGCCGCCGCGGATCTATTCATCTGTAAAGACGCTCCAAGTCACAGAGTGGTTCGATGTTGACAAATTCTCCAGACTATGGCAACATGATTGACAAGTTCGAGAGTGAGGTCATGGCTGCGAATGAGGATTCCATCAGAGTGTGTTACTATATCTTGCTCCCTCATGAAGTTTCATGACATCTCTGATTCGCTATAGTACACTATCCGTCAACCATGGGGAATCTGCGCAGGTATTTGCCCTTTCAACGGAGTCATTGTCACGCTCGCAATGAAAGTAGCACCTGCACTCGCCTGTGGAAATTCCATAATTATCAAGACGAGCGAAGCAAACCCTTTCTCAACTCTATTCATGGCATCTCTCGCCATCGAGGCTGGTATCCCTCCTGGCGCCTTGAACTGCCTGGTCGGCAGCGCAGAAGCCGGCAACGCCCTCTCCTCGCACATGGATATCCGCAAGATCAGCTTCACGGGAAGCATTGGTGTGGGTAAGCTCATCCAAATTGCTGCGGCAAAGTCAAACCTGAAGAGCGTCACCTTGGAACTTGGGGGCAAATCCCCCATTATTGTGTTTCCAGACGCCAATCTGGAAGCGGCACTGCCCGCTGCGACCTTGTTTCTCTTGATGAACGGCCAAGGATGTGCTCTTCCAACCAGGCTGTATGTCCATGAGTCTATCGCTGAGGAGTTCATTGGAAAAGTGAAAGACATGGTTGAAGGTCATGCGAAAACTCTAGGTGGCGATCCTACGGCGGCGAGCACGTACTCCTCGCCCCTGTACCATCACTGCCAGAAAGACGTCGTTCTTTCATACATTGAGTCCGGAAAAGCAGAAGCAACACTAATCACTGGCGGAAATGCTGTTGGAGAGAAGGGATGCTACGTCGAGCCGACAATCTTCGTCGACCCAGAACCGAACGCTCGAGTTCTCAGGGAAGAAATCTTTGGGCCCGTCCTTGTCATCGTTAGGTTTTCCACCGACGACGAAGTTTTGAAATTAGCGAATAACACCGAGTACGGACTTGCGGCTTCGATCTGGACGACTGACATGAAACGAGCATTGCGGTTTGCTCACAAACTTGAGGCTGGCAGTGTCAGTGTGAACGGGGCTGGTGGTTATCACCCAAGTGTTCCTATGGGCGGATGGAAGCGTAAGTCTAGGCCTTTTCTTGAGAGTTTTGATGCTAATTTTTCTCTAGAGAGCGGCCAAGGTCTTGAGAATGGTAAAGAAGCTATGCTTGACTGGACTCAGTTGAAGTCTGTTGCGCTGAGGGGATAGTCCAGCCCGTGCTTGTCTGGGTACAACATTGGGGAGCAGTGGCCGTGGTGTGCGGAACAAGTTGTCACCTTACGGGGCCATTCTTGATACGCGCAGTGTGACTCATGTACCGTCTTTTCGCCCCCATTTATTGAAAAGTGGCTGCAGTTTCTGGGGGGGTTGGATTGGGGGCCGGCGCTTGCGACCCGTACCGCCCGCGACGCTATCACAAGCGAGGCATGGGGTTTTCTGACAGCGCTGATTAGAATGCATGAAGCGTAGTGTACTATTCAAGTCAGAGAGACATGAGTTTCATAGATATCAAGGCTTTATAGCACATGGCTTCCGTATCTTTACGAGAAGAAAATACCCTCACGGCATATGGAGATAACTAGTAACGCCTTGCAGCAGGCTTTGCCTTGTAAGGCGTGATAGACCCGTAGCCTGCATGTCTGGTCACGGAGACAGGGGTCAATAACTCGCAGGATTCAAGCCCCATGTAGCAAAAGAAGAAAGGATTGACGGGGTTGGGACAATTCCCGGCACATAAAAGGAAATCTGACCGATTGCTCAGTCAAGATAAGTTGCGTGCACCGCTCACTCCAAACCCATCGGGTTTCGATCACGGCATATATATTGCGTCGCCCACCGCAGCCGTACCTGAGGGCCTCTACTACAAAGACAAACCAAGATGCCTCGCCCTACACTGCATGCTGGCCGGTTAGGTCTCTTGTTTGTAGTTCTCATCGTCCTTTGTCTTCATGTCACACCCGCAACCGCGCTCACCCGGTCATTTGCACAATACGAGCACTTTTTCCCAGCCTGGGACCACATCATCAAAGAGCAACTTAAAAACGACTGCTTACCAGAGATAACCAACTACCGAAACCGATCCGAGACAAGACCCCAGACCGGATACCAGGTCATCGACTGCATCCTCAGGACGACGCCCGAGTTTCGCAAGGCTGAGCTCGCCGCCTCCACCGTCATTCTAGGTCTTGCTCCAGCTGTGCTGCAGCTATTGAGTGCATCTTATGTCGACACTGCTGTGTTGGCCTTTCGCCGTCCTGGGCTTGCGCTATTGCTTGCCATGTCCAGCTCCGGAGTTCGTCCTCTATCAGCAACGGAGTATGAAGACTTTATCGCCAAGATGGGAACAGACCCTTTCCGAACAAATTTTGGCAATCCTCACTCATTCTGGGCACCTCGGGCTGTATCTGCAGCCGAGTACTTTATAGCCTGTGCCTCTGTAGCAAACAATGCCTACCTGGCCTACCAACTCAGCGTCTGGGCCGTCTGCACATTTGCCCCAGCAAACGACTTTCTACCTGCTATATGGACTGCCGCTTCGCTCCTTATTCACCTCGTCGGGTATCTCGTCGCGAGATTGCGCATCAAAGTGGAGGGAAAAGATGATATCAGCCTCCGCAGCAGCGAATGGAGATGGCTCTGGAACGAACTCACGCCCACGCCCTGGCAGAGCAGATTGGAAGTCAAGAGTGACACAAAGGAAACTGGATGGTTCTTGGTATTGATCTCACTGCTATATGTGGGCACTGCCCTGCAGGCATTCTACGGAACCATTATTCTATCAAGTTTGGTTTTCCTCAGCGTTAGGGACTCGGCTATTGTGGTACTCCGGTTACTGGCGAGTGCTCTCTTTGCTAGAGGAATCTTGATATATGAGTTGGCGGGCTTTAGGACGGATAGAGAGGGACACGGTCCATCTGAGAAGTCGGAGTATACCATGGTAGAGATGCGAGCTTTAGCGCGTTCTGTGTAAAGGGATATAATCTACGAGTGCTTGCTAAGATTGATGAGGATATGGATTAGTAGATAGACAAGTATTGGATAGAATAGGAATATCATTTCAGATCTGACTTCCTATATTCATATCTTTTCAAGGGAAAAACGGCGAGTCTCATCACTAGCCCGGACGCCTTCACCATGGATGTGGCCCGTGCAACCATCTCATCATGCGTCTGTTGTCATGGATCTCTTGAACTACTGTTCTTTGATAGTCTAGGAAGTTAATATCGAATGATGCTAGTTTCTACCGAGATTTTGAATAGGAACCATCCGATAACTTCCAAATCAAGATGGCCTTCTTCTCAATTACTGGCAACAACACTTTGCGACGGTGAATGAATGGGAACGCAACCCACATTTGCTCCCCACTATAAATGTTTATATCAAGAAGTCGCAATGAGAATGAAACCAGTGACATGCAAGCCAGTGGAATTGTTTACTTGTTTGTTGCGGGACAACTACCTTGGGATATGGAGGAACTCGGTGTTGCGTCCTGTCGCTGGGACTTGCTCAAAAGCTGTTTTTTGTTGAGTTGAGAACAGGAGCCCCTGTGGCCTAATGGCTAAGGCGTCTGACTTCTACTGAAACCATCAGAAGATTGCGAGTTCGATCCTCGCCAGGGGTTAACTTTTTGGCGAGTTTTCTTTTTACTACGCTTATCTTTTCACATGTACTCAGATGTTACAATACCATTTACATTTATGACATTTCTGAAAGCGCATATTGACAGCATTCAATTATGCCGTCTATCTTTTCTACCTGCAGCTACGCAACGACATGCGTTGCTCAAACCTTGTCTGGCATAACCTCTCTCTCTGCATCCACTCAAGAGTCATACTAACTCAACCAACCCTATCCA
This sequence comes from Fusarium sp. FW16.1, assembly GCA_017654865.1. Lineage (NCBI taxonomy): Eukaryota > Fungi > Ascomycota > Sordariomycetes > Hypocreales > Nectriaceae > Fusarium > Fusarium sp. FW16.1. The sequence continues at coordinate 3,945,873 of JADNRB010000001.1, forward strand.
AGTTTGCTCAAATATAAACTTGGCCTCTGGTCTCATTAGAAAACCAGACCTACAAACCATACCACTGTCCTTTTCTCACGGCAATCTAACCTGATCGACTCCAATCTTAGTAGCGATGAGTTCCTCTGCCACCCGACCTTTGAACTCCCTGCCCCCAGAGATTCGTCTATTGATCCTGCGATGGATTTCCCTCAACCTTGAAAGCAAAGAAACCGTCAGGGCGTCTTCCCTGGCCACCGTGTCCCGAGAGTGGCAATCCTTCTTCGAGAAGGAAACCTTTCAGCGCATAGCTCTTGCTTCTCCAGACCTGCCTGCATTTTCTAAAGCAGTTCGAGGGAAGAATGCCATCAGGCTAAGCTACATAAGAAATCTGTACCTGCGTGTCAGGCTTGCTGAATACACCAAGCGCATCTACGATAAGCCCGAGAGCGCAACAAACATCAAAGAGTAACTCACGTTCCATCTCCTAAACTTATAAGCGGTGTTGCTGACACTTAGACAAATAGAAATAACCGTACCTTTACGTCCGCCATGACAGTTTTGCTCAATTCGCTGTCGTCATGGGAAGGGACTCACGGAGGTCTTACGCTAGAGATCAACGCGCATTCCCCCAGCGACCAGATATTCCACCCCTCCGAGGGAGAAGTCCACGACGACTACCCGATACGATTTAAAGAGGACCTCAAGGACTTGCCATCATTTTTGGAATATCTCCGGGACAAAAGGGCAGCGCGTGTAACATCTATCTCCGTACCACTCAGTGCCAGGCTTGGTGCGGCCCGGCGACTCCGAGGGACGCCGCTTGAGCTTCTCCCCCAAAGACAGAAAAGGAGTACAGGTTCGACGAATAATCTCCCACGCATCCCTATAGTAAAGGGACTCATTCTGCGTCGATCATTCTTCAGGGGGATTGCCCCTGAGTCGATTGCCATACTCCTCCGCGAAAGCTTCGTGGCCTTGGAGTCGTTTTATTTGCACAAATGGATAGCGCAGACGGTGAAGAAAGAGCTTAAACTGTTTAACGGTACGTACAAGTAGAAGATTTCCTTTTCTGGCTGAGAAAAGAAGGCACCATAAGACTAACATCTAAAGCTAGAACTTCAAACTTGCCTGATACCCGCACTCCCCCCTACCATGAGGCGCTTCTCCTTCGACCAGAGCTCGAGGTGGGACTCGTTCAGGTACGCATCTGCTCCCAAGAAATTCGAAGGTCTAGCGCGGCTTATGGCAACGTCATGCCATCGCTTCACCGAGTTCTCTCCTCCTTTAATGTTCCATTGTTACAAGTTCCTGTGGCAACTTGCCCACGGCGGGAAAAATAAAGAGTCGAGGCTGCAGTACCTCGCTCTCAGGACATGTCGCCTTCATTCCCACGAAAGACCCAAATTTATGACAGACTTCCTGGTCATTGCTGCCCGAGCAGCAGAGAAGCTACCTCGGATCCGGATTCTAGAGATATGGAATTCCGGTCCTGGATTTGGATTTTTGTTCCGTTATACCCAAGACAGCCACCGAGCCACAATTACCTGGCGTAGCACCGAAAGCGAGTTTGCTTTAACACCTAAGACAATCAGGGCATGGACTAGAGTTGCCTCGAGACGACCGCTTGCTGTCGAGAGCATCCCATTCACTGAAACGGACGGAAATGGGACAGGGTTCAACGCCATCTCCATCAATCGCCATTTAGCCCTTCGGAGGTTGGCTTTCGACCCAATTACTGAGGGACAGATTGCAATCGGTATGATCGTATAAAGGCACTTGCCTACATCGCTCTGTATCAGTCAGGTAGGAGCCACAGAGTGGCTAAGGCACGTGGTGTAATAAAACGATATCTTGTCGCGCAGATTAAGGAAAAAACAGGACGCCAGCACAAATATTTGAGAATCCTTCCCTAAACATAGTTAATAAAAGGAATAAAAATAAAGAGGAAAGCTCTAAAGTATTATTAATATTATGATATATTTCTTGTAATCTTATTATACTTATAGGATATTATTTACTAAATCTTAGATGAGTTAGTAAATATTCTCTGTCGTTCTGGTGTCTTGTTTATTCTTGACAGGCATGCCTGTAGTCTCCAGGTAATGAATTTCTCAGGCCAGATTCAGCCCGAACTTAGGATCCAATATTTACGACCCTCTCGGCTCCATTTTGGCATCCAACAGGTGCCCAACCGCAACGCGGCGCTTAAGCCTGTGCTCCTACAGGCAGCCTCACTCGGCTGCATGAGGCTGTGCAGCCGAGAGCCTGAAATGACCACCCTCCTCTAAAGATTGCTCATTTTCAACCTCTTTTTGACAAACCGACTTGAATTTATTGCTAGAATCCTTAGATTACCTACTTCACATGCCTAGCAAACATGCGCCTCCTTAACACGCAAACCATCGTGGTCGAGACTTTTGGCGATGACCAAATCCCTTCATACGCCATTCTGTCTCACACTTGGGAAGCAGAGGAGGTGACTTTCCAGGACATGGAGCTCGGAAAGGCAACAAGCAAAAAGGGCTGGGCAAAGGTCAAGGACAGCTGCTCTATGGCCCGCAAGAACGGATTCGACTACGTCTGGCTAGACACATGCTGCATCGACAAGACCAGCAGTGCTGAGTTGTCCGAGGCCATCAACTCGATGTATCGTTGGTATCAGGAGGCCACAGTGTGTTACGCCTTTCTCGCGGATGTTTCTAATCTGGCCGAACTCCCTAAAAGCAAGTGGTTCACCAGAGGATGGACCCTGCAAGAGCTGATTGCCCCGTCGTCAATCATTTTCTTCAGTCAGACTTGGGAGGAGCTAGGCACCAAAGCTACCCTTGGCCAAGCCATATCGGAACGCACCAGAATACCGAAGGCCATCCTCGCAGGGGATCAAGACCTAGAGACGGCTAGCGTTGCCCAGAGAATGTCGTGGGCATCAGATCGAAGAACCACAAGGAGGGAAGATCTTGCCTACTGCTTGATGGGAATCTTCAGCATCAACATGCCCCTGCTATATGGAGAGGGAGAAAAGGCCTTTATCAGACTCCAAGAGGAAATCATGAGAGTCTCGGACGATCACAGCCTGTTCGCATGGAAGTACCCCAACGCCCGTGGCGGGCTGCTCGCAGTCAGCCCAGCCGCATTCAAAGACTCTGGCAACATCATTCCCTGGAGCCCCTTTGTGCCGTACAACAGTCCCTTCACCTTGACCAATAAGGGCGTTCACCTAGACCTTCCCTTCATCGGCCTGGGAGATCGAGGCACAGGACTTGCTGTCTTATCCTGCACCGAGGTTGGAGATCCCAACAAACTGGTCGCCATTTATCTGCGTGACAGGTTTCTGACGATGGAGCATTTCGAGAGGTGCAAGTGCGAGCAGTTCGACCTGATTAACCTGAGCACATTCAGACCCGCACAATATCCTACCAGAAGCCTGTGCATTATGTTACGAAGTCTGAGCTATCGGCCCAAAGGGACTTCAAACGTCAAGACTCGAACTGGTCGATCGCAATTATCTGCCGAGAAGTCAAATGATGAACTAGACGAACAGATGCAGCTGTCCCTTGCTATTGCCCAAGGCCTTGAGTCTGAGGTGAAGCGACTTCTCAATTTCCCCAACGTTCAGGCAGATTTTGAAAGTGACGAGGGACGTACCCCGTTATCCCTCGCCGCCGAGGCTGGGCATGAGGGCATCGTCAGACTGTTATTGGACCAACGCAATGTCGATATCAACGCGGGAGGCAAACAAGGCTTCTCTCCAATCACATACGCCACGGACAGAGGCCACGAGGGGGTTGTTTGGCAGTTTCTGGCTCGGACCGATATCTCTTCGAGCCCCAGCGAGTTGTTATCGAGAGCTGCGAGTCACGGTCACGAGACCTTACTCAGTCAGCTCTTGACTAGGAGGGATATACGAGAGCATCTTACGACTGGAAACTATGCGTCAGTCTTTTCCGACGCCGCTCAGCATGGGCATGAATCCGTGGTTCGACTCCTGCTTGGCTTGGGAAAGGTTGATCCCAATCAGGAGGACTCCCTGGGCAACACGGCTCTTTGGTGGGCAGCTGTTAACGGACATGAGGCTATTGTCAAGATGCTGCTCGAAACCGGCTGGGTTAATTCCCGCTGCAAGGGTAATGACGAGACGACTTCTCTCTGGCATGCTGCCTCGAAAGGATACGAAGGGATTGCCAGGTTACTACTCCAGCATGGCACCTGTATAGAGGCTCCAGGGGAAGACGGCCGCTCGCCTCTTTGCGTAGCTTCTTCCAAAGGGTACACTTCTATCGTGAAGGATCTTCTCTTTCATGGGGCAGAAAGGTATCCAAAGAGTGGCTACGATCGCACGGCGCTCATGGAAGCGGCGATCAATGGCCACGACGCGATAGTGAGACTGCTTCTTGAGAGTGGCGCCGCTGTTGATACGAAAGCCCGCACAGAAAGCAAGCCTGGCGCCCATCATTCGGGCAAAGACTTTGCCTGTAAGGGTGATCATGGGGGTATCCACCAGTTTTTCCTGGAAATTGAGGGAAGGTCCCCTATTGCATCGAGGGATGCTGATATCCGTGCTGCCTTAGATGACGCTGTCGAGCACAGGTATTCTGAAATTGTCAGGATGCTGTTGGAGGCGACACATGCCAAGCAATTGGTTCTTCAACCGTTCCACCTCGTCGTGGCAGCCATCAACAAGGACATAGCCATGACAGAGGTACTGCTTGAAAACGGTGCAGACGTAAACTCTGAATGGAATGGGAGCCTGCTCCTTGGCTTTGCTGTTAAACAAGGCTGCGACGAGATCGCCAAGGCGATGTTTACAGTATCCCATGACCTAGGATGGAGGGCTGATGTCGAAAGTCGGGTCAAGGAGCTTGGGTTAGGCTATAGCGTCGGCCGAAGCAAGTCAGATATACCGAGACATACGATACCACTCAGGAGGCAAGTCAAGTGGTACATGATGAGTCCACTGTGGTGTGCCACCCTCAACGGGCACGAGGAGATGGTTCAGCTGCTGCTGGAGCATGGCGCCAATCCCAACAATGTGGTACATACCTCGGGAGGCTCTGGTTACATGATCGGGAGCAGTACAGCACTTTATGAAGCTATCAGGCTGGGCTACGAAGATATCGTGGGCCTGCTACTCTCAAACGGTGCCGATCCAAATCTCAGCAGCGACGACAGCCACTCGTCGCCCCTGGTCCAGGCTTCATTCAATGCGACTTCATTCGATGCGACTGACAAGAGCATGGCCATAATCCAGATGCTCCTCGAGGCGGGGGCAGATGTTGAAGTCAGGGACTACCAGCACGAAACCCCCTTGATGTTCGCCGCCAGGTCGGGCAATGTGGATCTGGTCAAGCTCCTGTTGAGGCACGGGGCCAACCGCGAGGCCGCGAGCATCAATGGTTTAACTGTGATGGATTACGCTTCTTGGAATGCTTCCATAGAGTTTCTTCGTTAAGATCTTTTTGCTGTATTTGCATCTACAGTCTTCTGGCTCAATTAACCCGTCAATGGTCGGGCCTCAACTATAATAAAGGACACATAGTCAACACATCATAGCATCGTATCCTGATGCTAACGTGTCTACATTTACATAACCGAGCCAGCTCTGTGGATGTCTCTGTTTTGTAAGAGGTTTGGCTGTTGTTTTCGGCTACGTACTTGAGCTTGAATATGCATATGCCTAGAGGCCCCTTCAAATAGCCTTGACTTCATAACACGCCATGTAATGGACTTTCTAGAAGTCTGTATCTTGATTCTCTAAATATATTGCAAATTACCTCTTTATACGCAGCCACGAGAGTATTCACTTCACACCAAGTACCAAGCTAACCAGGCCTTTGATTTCATGAGTCGCTGTACGGTCCACCAAGAGGAGCAATAGTACCTGAAAGCAGTTTGACTTAGTGAGCAAAACGGAAGTCCTTGCGCTTGCTTCCAGCGTCCGTTGTAGTTTCGAGGTAGTGAATTTGTTCCTACATATGGGTTAGCACTCCATTGATAGATGAGGCGTGCTGGGTTGTTACTTACGTCCTTGCTCAGCGCATTCCATGCTTGGTCTCTCTGCTTGTTGCGCCAGATGTAGTAACCCTTGCCAAGTAGATAGATGACAATGTTGGCAGCGCAAATAGCCGTAAGTTGTTTGTTGCCACGACGGTCTAGACAGTCAGTTAAGTGGCTAATGACAAGTTGATGCTTTTGAACACTTACAATGGGGCCTATCATCCGCTCGGTAGATGTTTGCGTGAATGATTCCTCCAACTTGGACAAACATGCTTTGAAACGAATTAGCATCAGAAACGTTGGAACAGTTGATCAAATAGTCTTACTTGTACAAAGCCGCCGAGACAGTTCTTGTTCGGACGGTGTTGGAGTTTCGGCTACACCAACCGACCTGGATAGCGTGTGCTGTCTCCGAGTTAGATAAGAACACTATTTTGAAATTTCTCAAACTCACTTGACGGATATGAGAGCAACACAGTCAGAACTGCGAACTTGGCCCAAGAGCCAACAGAGTCTGGCAAGGTCAAGAGGGCGATGAGGGTGGGAAGAACCCAGATTTGTGCGAAAACACCCATCAGCGATCTTTCGTTCCAGATCTCGGAAAAGTACGTCAAGACCAGCATCTACCCAACCGCATTAGCATGACGTTCCCAAGTAAGGTACTAACAGAGAGATTCTTACAGTGATGGCACCCAGAACTTGAGTCGGAATAGTGAGCAGATTCGAATCAAAAGTCGAAAAGCCAATGTTCCGAAGAGTCAAGGTCAGATACGCATCCGGAGGTCCAGTGGGAATCAGGAACGTGAGGCCAATGATGTACATCGGCCACAAGTCATAGTCGCATAGAGACTTCCAGAGCAGCTTAAAGTCAACGGCCTGTCGGTTATGCATGTCGCCCTTGGAGGGGTCGTCCCTGAGGATGCGGTTGACCATGATGATCTCCTCGCGTTCGTTAAACCATCCCTTTTTGTTCCACCAGGACTTGGTTTGGGTTGGAGAGGCGACCATGGTGAACCAGGACCAGATGCCGACTACCAAGGTGAGGATGCCTTCAAGGAGGAAGAGCCATCTCCAGCCTTCTTGGCCGTGAAGGCCACGGAGGCGCAGCAGTCCAAAGGCCAAGATTGGGGCAACGATGTCGGTGACTCGCAGACTTGTCCAGAACAGGGCTAGACGGAAGGGGAGCTCTGTGCCCTTGAAGAAGTACGACTAGCAAGGCTCTGTTAGAATAACTTTCATTGGATACTTCAGCCCACCATGACATACCAGATAAAGGATCACATCAGGGATGAAACCTCCCTGAAGTAGTCCTAGTAGAACACGGCAAACCAAGAAACTGGTTCTACCACTCAGCCAGAACTGAGAAGCTGCAACAACGCTCCAAAGACACATAATCGTTGGAATCTAGAGGCAGGTTAGCAATGGTACCAACAAAAGGCTTGATGTCTCTTTCATACCCATCGATCAGGTCCCAGCTTCTTGCTGATAAGTTGAGAAGGCAGTTCAGCGCACAGGAACGAAAGTCTGAATACAGTGTTGCCCAAGTTGAAATCTGATTTTTGTCAGTCAAACAAAATCTCTCAAGTCGATTCAAGACAGTCTTACCGTTGGTGGTCAAGCCGAGATCATCCAGAAAGTTGTCAGTGTTGGCCTGACTGAGGTTTCCTCTATCCAGATCCAAAGCAAAGAATGCCACACAGGCCCAAGCCGTGATCTTCCAATCAAGTTTGTTGATCAGAGGCTGCATAGTGTTAGCCAGAGAGTAGATATGTCAAAGTTAATACCTACAAGCTCCTCTGCCCAGGTCCATCTCGCAGACGGATCAAATCGATGCAAGTTCTCGTACTTTTCAGTCGGTTGAAAGTACTTGGCGAGAGCGGGATCATCATAAACAGAGGGTTGGGTGGCAATCTCTTCCAACTGAGGATGGAACTTCTTTCCTCGGAAGAGAGTCGTGATTGGAAAGACAGGAGGCTCAGTCTTTTGAAGCTCCTGCTGCTCGAGAATTCGCGCTCTGGCAGCCTGGATATCCTCTTCAGACTGAGAGTTGTCGGCTGCATTGTTGTAAGCCACAACAGTCTCGGGCTTGCCCGACGAGGAGTCGTCACTTTTCTCCCTGATGGCCATTCTCTGCTGTGTTTCTTGAGGAGGTGTTGAGATCTGGCGTTGTAGAAATCGATCGACAGGGCAGCAGACGAGAGATTAAATAACGGTTCCGGGTTCCAACAAGCCGGTAACGGGTCTCGGCCGACGAGCCTAGCTATTGTTCCGACGGGACGAGGATCAGATTACGACAGGATGGGCTTGATCTCGCCATACCTCACCAAAGAAGCCGGGATAGCCCAACTCAGCCCGAGACCGATTGCGAGGTTGACGGGAGACGAGTACCGGGACTGAAAAGGCCAAGGATAACGCAATCATTGGGACTTCAGGTCACATTCTGGAAACAAGACGGACAGCTCATATTATGCGATGCATGGCGATATGACGGGATGAGGTCTTGGACTGGACTTTGTCTTGAGCCATATGGTTATGCTACCCTTGTTTGGAAATCTTTCCGTAACTATGGTCTTGGCGAAGCCAGCTCGAGATAACCGCGTCTTTGCCACTGGGTTGCCAGGTAGGCGCAATCACAGATAAAACTATTGGTTCAGCTGCCATGAGGCAGTTCCCAAGTAGCCACACTCCGAGGAAATGGCCACTCCTTCTTGCACAGGGGTAGTGTGAAGCCGGGGTGACTACCGAAGCTCCCCGGGTGGGGGCACACGTTTTAGAGAACGCCATGAATCAAGCTTAATCCTACTCCATGCACCATGTTGAGTTCTGTTCTGGGTCAAAAGCATACCTGGAATGATGATTTACAGGCAGCATGCAACAAGAGAGCCTTGTCTCACAGGAGGCGCCCAAGTCGCACCATATTGAGAATTGTATGCTCTGAGGAAGACTCAACGCTGTGGTTGTAACCGAAATGTTTCTCGATTTGTCTTCTTGCTTTGGTTCCATCCCAATGTAACAATAAGGTTGGATTGCGAATAGAACCCCGGGGATTGGCTCAGCCTCGTTGTCCAAGTGTGGGTAGGGATGGCGCAACACCATTTTAGTATGACCTCTTATTCCAACCCCCTGATATCTAAAACCAGCCACGATTCGCAACTTGACATTGCTCCAAACAAAACGATACACGAAAATATGTCCATTACTGTCAATTTAATGGTGTTAGGGCGCTTAGCTGCGACCAGAATTTGGTCGAGGCTAACAGAAGCCATTTCAAAGTCGAGGTACTCGAGGCGATGGCGCAACGGATCGACATCTCGACGTGCGTTTCATGACATCTTGCGATATTGCCAAGACGCCAATCAATGAACGGTGCCATTTACCGAACCCATGGGGTAGCTTCGGATGTATGTTTCCAACTCAATTCGGCGAATCTTATGATATCCTTGACAGCGTGGGGGTTATCAGAAGTCAAGATTCCAACCTTTGCACCATACGGACTAAGCATGATTAAACGCTAACAGGTGTCATGTTAGAAGATGGCTGAGAGCTTTAAGCTTGGCAGATGCAAGAGGGCCTGCTTCTGTGAACTGACCCCGCGATGTTGCCATCGACGCTCCATGTGGCATCTGCCAACAGACCGGTTTCCGGCCGGTCGGTATCTTCGGTCTCGGCCCCGGTGGCGAGCTGAAGCGGTTGTACATATCCCCGACAGTCCGATACAGTTAAAAGTTACTGCTCCGGAATCCTAGAGGGAAGTGGTATCCGATCAAGGGTGGTATGCTTGGCCAAGTCACGGGAGACGCCAGTACCGGAGCTGTCTATGGCTATCTAGGATGAAAATGAGACTAATTAGCTGACTAAAATAGGTCTGGTAAGTGGACAATGGTTCTATGCCAAGTTGTTGCCCGAATGGACTTGGTGTATCAGCTGTCGCTCTGCAAGCTAGTGTCTCTTCAAGTCTCTCTAACGTAACTTGAAAAGTATTGGCCGATATCCCGATACTCTCAAGGATCAGTTTAGCGGTACAAGTGTACAAGAACCAAGAAAACACATTAATATGTGTTTTAGCCGAGGTGATCCATGGTGTACTTAGGACTCGAAGCGATATGTGGCCAACATGGCGCAAGATGAGGTGATGCATGTTCAAAGGAGGGTGGCACACAACCATAACTTGCTGGATTCGATCACGACCTCAGCTTGTTATTTCTGACTGAATCTAGTCTCGTGTTTAGGAAGTAACTAATACGTATTGGATGGTTGATGGCAACGCACCGCACCTCCTGACGCAAACTGAATGACCTCGCACCTCATCTTTCGCGTGTGGTGCTGACGAATCAATACTGCGCGGGGTATCAAGACGGATTATTGATGGTGCTGATAGATAGGGATACTGCTTGTCAGCTAGGTATAAAGATACAGAGTTTATCCCCTTCTTGAGGAGATGCAAGCCACAACAGTGACCCCGAACACTTTGAAAACGCAGTGATAATAAGCCGTACCTTGATAAACAAACAACTTCATAAGAACAATGTCTCCTCCCGCTGCCGAAATCGATGTTCAATCAACTGCCCCGGCAGTTCAGCCGGTCACCAAGACCGTTGCTGGCACCAAGAGCAGTGTACCAAGAGCAGCAGCGCCTCGCGTCTGGACGGTCCTCTCACCTACTCCGGCAGCCTCGACTCCGAGGAACAGTTTGACGTCACTGCCGTAATCGGTCGGGAATTTCTAACCTACAGCTTAGTGAGATTCTCAAGGATGACACCAAGCTCAGAGACCTGGCTGTGCTTAGTACGTTTCGTTCCATGCACCTTGTCACGAACGTGCAAAAGGGGTTTACTGACAAAAATGCAGTTTCTCAGCGAGGTGTCGTTTTCTTCCGCAACCAGGACATCAACATTGAAGATCAGAAGTATCTCGGCCAGAGACTTGGCGAACTGACAGGAAAGCCAGAGACCTCCAAGGTGAGACCTACATGGAAACGCTCTTGAAGACAAGACTCATCAGCGGGTAGCTCCACCGACATGCCCTCTCCAATAGCAAGCGTGGTATTGCTGTCGATGAAAATGGCAAGCTTGACGACGAGGTTTCGGTTATCTCATCCGAACAGAACCGGAAGTTCTACAGTGACCGCTTCTCCTCCTTGTCCAGAAGCCTAGCTGGAGAAGGCTGGCATGCAGAGTAGGTGGCACCTCGTGTACGAGTCACCAAATCAAAGTCCTGACATTAGCATACAGCATCACCTTTGAGAACATTCCTTCCGACTACGCTATCTTGAAGATTATCCAGCCCCCTGAGGACGTCGGGGGTGATACTCTGTGGGCCAGTGGCTACGAGCTGTACGACCGTCTGTCGCCGCCCATTCAGAAGCTGGCCGAGAGTCTCACAGCGACGCATCACCAGCCCAACTTTGTGCGTGTCAAGAATGAATTGGCCAAGAGTTGATTGATGAAAACCGTGGCTCTCCTGAGAATAATGGCCTCGACTTCAAGGCTGAACAGTATGTACTAGCTAGCAGGTGAATTGGGTTGAGTCACTGACACATATAGTCCCGTGATCCGGACAAACCTGTTACCGGATGGAAGAGTCTGTTCGCTGCCGGACATCAGCTCACGGCCGGCATATCAACGGCGTGACCGAAACGGAGAGTGAGATTCTCAAGAACTACTGTAAGTCAAGCCTATCTCTCTCTAATGTCGTTCGCTTGCTCACCGCAAGTCCGTCAACTCATCACGGAGAACCACGACCTCCAAGTTCGATTCCGCTGGGGCAAGAATGATCTGGCCATCTGGGACAAGTAAGTAAACCCTAGCAAGACTCCGGCCGTCGTCAAGTTGGGAAACTAATCGGGGTGCCACACAGCCGTTCTGTGTTCCACACTGCTACCAAGTAAGTACAATTTTCCGATCTTCTGGAGCCACAGCATGCTAATTAAGGGCACAAGTGACTACATTGGGAAGCGCCAAGGAAACCGTGTCGTGTCGCTTGGAGAGAGGCCGTACTTTGACCCAGCTTCAAAGTCGCGAAGGGAGGCCCTCGGGGTTGCCCAGTGAATTGCCAGCCAGAGACATAGTTAGTTCCTCCAGAATGAATATTTTAATTCAACTTGGAATGTGTATCTTTTTCGATGCAATTTCGTTAAATGTGTCATGGATGTTGAGACGCAATCATGTGCCAGCCAGCCTTATCTTGTCCCTTGAGTGAGATGCTATTCCAAAGGACCCGACCTCGACAAAACGAGCTACATTGTGTCACACACAAGTTACACAGATGACATGGCAAAGGATGAGCCCCTGAATGTCCAAGTCGACAATGTTTCGTTTGATCCTATTGCTGGCCACGAAAATTCCACGACGTTGGGATGATCAAGGGGTTAAGCCAGGAGTGGCTTAGTGACCCCCGCTTGCCCCATCTGTGCAACGCGCTTTCCTTCGAGATCTCGTTTGATTGTGCATCGTTAGGGCAACCGCATTCTCATCACGTTACAGCGATGCGTGCGTCGTACAGTGCAGCTAACGTCGATGTAGATTGGGGCAGAGATCCAATGTGAGATGTCAGGAAGCTAAGCATCGATGGATACAGCTGTTTGCAATGGGAAGATGGACCATTACAACACCCGTACCCATCTATTCATGATTGGCTAGGTAGGTTACTGTAGGTCGGTCTCTTCAATAGTGCTCGTGCTGTGTGTGCTCAGAGGTAGGTACCTCGGCCCAAATACCAACTCAAGTCAAGCCCACAACATCAACAGAGCTATGGCGGGGAACCAGTCCACGTTGATATCGGACAATGCTTACAGAATGATGCAGCATCTTTGTATCCCCTGAGCAGGGCTTGTGTTGCCTGAAGAAGTGCTTGTGCAACTGCCAACTTGGACGGCATGGCTCGTCTCACAACCAAATAGACAACAACTGACGTCGTCCTCGTCCGACTTGGATGAGATGCATATGACGATAGAGCAAACTGCACCAACGAGCAATTCTCAGCTAATATATCTGAACCTTCTCCTTCGGGTAGAGACAGGTCCTCCCACCGCCCAGCATGACTGAGATTGCCAATGATTGACCAGGAGGTGGTCGGGTGATCGCACAGTGTCGACGTCCATGTTAGCAGCGGAGGCATGGATGCGCTGCAAGGGACGAGCTGCAGCGGGAGGACCAACGATTTATGCCCTACAAGCGAGGGCCTCGGTCGAGCTGAGAGTGGGCAGCGGCGAATTTTGCACTGGGCCAGGTCCAAGCTCCTCCACTGTCCAGGTCAGGTACATCAACCACACGAGGGCCCGCACTTGCAGAAAACCTCGACTCGACAAGCGCGTTGATGAATTCTCTCTTCTCCCGCACCGCACGCACATCACCACGAATCTTTTCAATATCCTCCATCGCCCTTTCTTGCGCATCCCTTGCAAGATACTCACAGGTACGCGCTCTCTATTTCTCTTCTCGGTGTGTCAAAAAGTCTACCCCATCGCCTGCGCCATTGCCCTTCATCTCATCCATCCTCTTCACATTCATCCATTTTGGCCCTGGCCCTCAAATGCTCGAGCTGCTGGAGAAGTTTGCTGGAAATCTCTGCACCCCGCCCCCGCCTGCCTTTTTCAGCTTCCGCGGCGTTCTCAGAGTGGGCACAATACTGGGCTGTGGTCCTGGCCAGGCCTGTCGGTAGACTCGACCGTTATCGAAACGCTCTCTGCATTCAGTCTCACCGTTACTGCACCATCATTCCCACGAGACAAGACGCATTGCTTGCGAGTCGGCTGCATACCTCGAGTGCGCCTTCTAAACTCTTTCTCTCCAAGATTGCGGGCGGTCTGCTTGTTCTTCGACTCCCCCAGAAAAGCCCCTCCCCCTCTTCCGTCACCACTCACCAACCCCTCGCCAATCTTTTGCCTCTATCGGATCTCGGGGGCTGCTGACCGCACTAGCTCAAGCCATCCTCTTGACACTGAAAAGCAATTTCAACAAGCAGTCGGCTTCCGTTGCTAACTTGAACTCTCAGAAAACCTCCTCACGCTACCCTTCTAAACTCAGCAAAATGGATTACCAGCAGCCTCGTGGTGCCTGCTACTCTTGTGAGTGCCATAGCCCTTCTGACAGCCATTTACACAACTTTCCTCGCGACTAAGCCGTCCCTCGGCGCCCCTCACACTTTGCGACGGGCCGTCACCTGGGATTTCGCATTGAGCGCTTCACGTGTCTGGCGGCTTGCTCACTCTGGCGTGAGAGGTGCTACGATACCTTGACTTGCCCATTGACATTTCTCTGGTCGGTCCTGTGCCATCTCATGGCCGCTGTGCCGGCTTGGCGAGGGCTCATTGACCTCGTGAGATACGGGTCAATGCGCCGACTTCACTTTTCCTTACCATTTATGCCAGAGGCGTTCTAGAACATTTGCTAACTACAACACAGGCGGCTCTACCGGCCACCAGGTATGACATGTGGTTTCGCGTCATTGTAATCCGCTCACAGTTTCATTTAGGCCCGTGACTGCCCTACCAAGGGACCTGCTAAGTGGTAAGAGACCATCGCCTATCCCATATTTGTTTCTCTCGCTAACTGTCATTTCCTAGCTACAACTGCGGTGGTAAGATGGAGTTAATCTTCAGTCTGGAACATCAAGAGCTAACTTGTTTTGTGAATAGGCGAGGGCCACATGAGTATGCATCCCGTCGCTATTCAACCAGACTTGAACTAACCCATGACATTAGGCCGTGACTGCTCTGAGCCCATGAAGGACAACAAGTCCTGCTACAAGTGCGGTCAACCCGGCCACATCTCCCGTGACTGCCCCATGAGCGGTGGCAGCGGACAGGCCACTGAGTGCTACAAGGCAGGTCTTTATCAGTTCTATCTGCATTTCTCCGCTAACCAGACCGTAGTGTGGTGAGCTCGGCCACATTGCCCGCAACTGCACCAAGGCCTCCTTCGGCAACTCCTACGGTGGCAGCGGTGGCTTCGGTGGCGGTGCCGGCAAGACCTGCTACTCTTGCGGTGGTTACGGCCACATGTCTCGTATGCTCACTCTCTCCAAACACGCGGATTCTGGCTAACCAAGGTGTAGGTGAGTGCGTCAACGGCATGAAGTGCTACAACTGTGGCGAGTCTGGTCACTACTCCCGCGACTGCCCCAAGGAGTCCGCTGGTGGCGAGAAGATCTGCTACAAGTGCCAGCAGGCTGGTCACGTCCAGGCTCAGTGCCCCAACAACTAAAATGGCGACTCGTATCCTCCCGGATTCACAATGGGAGAAGGTTGACGTGGCGACTCCTTGATACCCACGGACGATTTCATTTCCTTTGTTCATTCTCAGCATTTTTGACAAAAGTTCATCTTCTCGCATGACGTTAATGATCATCACGGCAAAATGGCGGCTTTACGGAAAACAACCATTACGCAAATCTCGATAAGGCTGGCGGTACCCGGCCTCGATTGGAACATGTCAGCATTGGATTTCGTCCCATTATGAACGACTTCGACCACGCAGACGACTCGACTTTGAGGAGAGAGACGGATGGTGACGGGTGATGAGTGACGAGATCAAAAACATGGCGGCTTGCGAGCGAGGGCCCGGCGTCTCCGACGCTGTGGCTACTTGCCGCTGGTGGAGAGCCCAAGCTGAGAGCGCAGGGTGTGCTCCTTTGGTAGTCAGGACGAGATGAATTGTGTTGATCCCGATGTTGACGGGAGATTGAATCTGGTGTGACTGTTTACGTGTTCTGGTGTTGTCGACCTTTACCCTGCCTCAGCAGTCAGGGGGTGTAGGCCGTGGCTGGAGTGCAGCTTGGCAAGTGAATTTGTTGCCAGTCAGCGAGGGACATTGGCAGACCGGCAAGGTCAACCGCGTCGGCTGTCTGATCTGTCGGGGCTAGCGCTGGTGCAACGATCATCGACTTCGTTGTGGACTCATCAGAGAACAGTCACGATACGCTTTCGGTCACCAACTCTGGACTACAGCATGGAACTTCAGGATACGACAGTCGAAATCTGGATCGAATACAAAACGCTTGGTGGCATTATAAATACAGGCGAAGATCGGAAACTCATCCCGGAGACAACCTTACAACATGGCCTTGGGGAAGTTTCGCATAGCCTGCCTTACGCCCAGATCGCCCAACACCTCTTCCGCACCTCCGAGGATGGCGTCGAACTTGTATGTTCGGTGGAACATCTCGATAAACTTGCCCATGCCGGTTTGTGTGAGACCTCGGCCACCCCAAATTTGCACGGCCTCGTCGGCAATCTCGTGGGCAGCACGAGTGGCGCTCATCTTGAGCAGACCAATGGGGCCTGCGAGGTGCTGTGCCTGCTGCTTGTAGGGCATGTGGCACATTTGGTAGGTGACGGTTTCAAGCCAGGACTGATTGGCCTCAACCAACGCAATCATCTTGGCGAGCCTAGAGAGATGTTAAATCAGAAACGAGTCTAGAAGACTGTCATAGGCGAACTTACTTTTGGCGGATGACGGGCTGGTCAATGAGCTGCTTGCCAAAAACCTGGCGCTGGTTCGACCACTTGAGACACTCCTCGACGATAGATCGCGACATGCGAAGACTGCCGCCTATTGGGAATTGTCAGCTCAGGCCTTGGATATCGGGAGGTTTGAGAATAAGACTTACAAACCATCATCCATCGCTCGTGGTTGAAGTTGCTGAGGATGACGTGGATACCCTTGTTCTCCTGACCAAGCAGGTTCTCTACTGGGACCTTGACATTTTCGAATGTCACGTAGGCTGTGCCAGCGGCGGGGGAGTAGGATGTCTTGATGGCCTTGGTCTCGACGCCCTCTCCGCGCTCGATGAGGACGACACTCAAACCCTTGTCGGTTCGAACACCTGTGACGAAGTAATCTGCCCAACAGCCGTTGGTGATCCACTTCTTTGTTCCGTTGACAATCTGTCTCGCGTTAGATACGTTGCGTTTGAATAGGCGCGAAGGGATGTCCTACATAGTGCTTTCCATCGGGGGTCTTTTCAGCCGTGGTTCGCAGTCCAGCAACGTCTGAGCCAGCAAACGCCTCAGTGATTGCAAGGCACAGCTTCTTCTTGCCGCTAAAGACCTCTTGGGCGATTTTGTTCTTCCACGCCTCATCGTGCGCATACTGGAGGACTGCTGTCAAGCCAATGGTCATACCAGCCATGTTGCCATCGGCGAAGCCTCTAGCCATGGCCCTGGCCAACTCTTGTCCCACAATCAAGTCATGGAAGTAGTCAAACTCCTCGCCCTTGACTGCGCCGCCCATGAGCTCAACGCCATGGAGATGCTTGCCGGGACCGAGTCGCATATGCAAGATTCCCAACTCGCTCATGCGATCAATCATCGCTTGGCTAATGTATCGCCCTGTCGCCTCGCACTCCTGCGCTTCCTTGTACAGCTCGCTATCGACAAACTCTCTCAGCTTGCGCTGCAGACGCTTATGGCTGTCGTTGTAGTAAGGCGAGCGGAACGGCGGCGCGAGCCACAGGGGCTCAGCGTAAGGAACCTGGCTGAGGTCGCCAGGCTGCGGGGTGATGACCTGGGGCTTCTCGCCCTCAATGGTGCCGACGACGAGACGCTCGTTCCTTGTAAGGACCTCGTGTCGGTGCAGGTTGTAAAAGGCAGCGGTAGCATCTTGACCGGCGACCTGGCGGAGGACGGTCTCGCCGCCGGGGTGGGCGTCAACGAAGTCGGTGAGGTCGTAGACCTTGCTGTCGATGATGCACCAGAGGGAGTCCTCTGTTGTGTGCGATCGGACCTCCTCGCGGGAGAATGTATCTGTAGGAGGACTCATGGCTGTGATAATCTACACGTCTAGCAAAGAAGCTCTTTAAACAATACACAGAAAAGGGAGAGGGTTGTAAGACAGAAAAGGGTCTAGATCTGGGTAAACAATAACAAATCTACGTTCCACCCCAGATTTTTAAATCATGCCGAGTCCGGCTTCTTCTCTCTCCCTTGGTCTGAGCTGACGTCGAGCCTCGGCTCCGAACAAAGCGCACCCTCCTTGATGATGTTTCCCCAGCAAAGGGGGTGACAATAGGAGACGTATGATTGGTCCGGACGGGGCTGACTTCCATTTTGCGGGGGCGGGGCCGGACGCTGGGCATGCACATGATGGGACGATGGTTGAGGAGCAGAGGGCGATTGTTGGTTTCGCACTGAGTCAATTCCTCGGCTGTTTTTTTGTTTTCTGGGGCCGGGGACCTTGGGTAATCGTGGTCTAAAAGTGGTGGATTGCTGACGTTGAGACCAGTGCGTTCTCTGGAGAGTGCGTGCTGTGCGAGAGTAGGCATCAATTGACGGCGCATCAGATTTGAAGGACAAAGCCCTACTGCCTCATTCGCCTCGCTACCCCCTCATGATAGTACTCTGTATGGGCTACTCGAGCGAAGCTTGGGCCATGGATCGCGAACCAATGCTGTTGCTTATTACCAACCACTCCTCTAACCTTATAAACAGGCCCAGACCGGACAGTGGTTTTTGCTCGCAAGATGTCTAAAGAGACCATAACAAGCCAACTTGAACATGGTTTAGGAATTGAGCAACCATGAGGTGAGGATATCTAGGTATTGTGCATTCAGCACCAACAGGAGTTCAACGATCGCCAAATAAACAGCTCTTGCGCCCTAGAGTGGGAGAGACCAAAAACACATCGGGTGTACAAACCACCGCCAACAACACAAGTCGCGACAAGATTGTTATCACTTTGAGAACTTCAAATAAGGCAAAGAAATTTCATAGGTAGAAGAAGGATGACTTAGATCCTGGGTATGAGCTCACACTACGTCTCGATTTGAGGTTGTCTTTAGAGTCAGAGTACCAGTAGCTGGTAGAACAAGAGGACATGTTTATCGCCATAAATGCGGCCGAAAAAACCATTCATTTAAACCAACCTGGTGCAAACCCCTTTTAGTATTTCTCGCGCATTTGAGACGGGAGTGAGTGGTACTACGTAGTACTTGGCCGTCTCTTGGGATACACTTGGACCGCCGTTTGGCTCTATTCAGCTCATGCGGCTTACGGTCTCAGACGAGGATTGCCCTGCAACACTCAAAATCCCAGAGCCTCGATCATGCGCGAGAGAACTCTGGACCCTTGGAAATCCCGCCTCAGCACTAAGGCAGGCCCAGATTTGAAGACGGCCAAACGCGGGGAGGTCAGCCTCACTGTCGTCGACTTCAACGCACAGCATGCGAATAACAGATGGTTAGAGGGCATGTCGGGTTCCATAGTGACTGAGATATGAGCACTTGCATATGAACTAGCAGGTACCCGGAACCAAATCGACATGTGCACGATGCCAGTGATTCATGTAGATCGCTCCACTCGATGTTGTCTCACTCCGGCATTGCTTTAGATATATCTTGGCTTACAGTAGGAGCCCGGCCCGGTCCGGATTTGAGGGGAATTGGTAGGATCGATTTTGGAGTCTGTCTGGAGCCAAAGTGCCTGAAGTTGTGAATGCCGAGCTGTTGATATCTATGAGATGGCACTATGTGCGCAGTGTCATGGGTTGCTAGTTTCTCCACACAGCCCGGAACTCGCTCCGCCTTCAACCGATAACAGCCTTTGATCCTTTGGATCCATTCATCATCTCAAAGCTCTTCTCTCTCTTCTTTGCAGAAACGTCGTCCCAGGCTATGAGACATTCCTTGTGCTACGCCGCTGCCACTGTGCTTAAACCTCGACTCTTATCGCTCGCCAAGTAGGTCACTAACCGTTTTTCTTCTACCCCCGCCTCCTCCCTATAATTTCCGATGGTTCCTGGCGGCCCTTGGTCCCGGCTCGCAAGTTCTGAGTCGCGGGACAAGTGCCCTCTCTTCTCCCCGAAACCACGCCTGGCTTGATATGGCAGGATCTGGATCTAGAATGGACCCTTTGAGGGGTGCCATGGAGGCCAGCCTGACAAACGACGCGTCTTCCCTCCTCCCCGTGTTCCCATGAGCACTTGTTCCCGTGCCGTCATTGGCTTGTCTCTTGTCCTCTTTACTGCCGTCACTCTTTTTTCTTTGGTCGCCCCCCGAGCCCACATGGGGTTGGTTAATAGGAAAAAGGGAACTTGCAGGACGCTGCGAGATATGCGCATCACTGGAGACTATGCCCGCCTCGTTCGCCTCACTTGCCCTTGTCGCTTCCCGCTGAGCCTCCTTATCAGCGCGGATTTGCTCCAATGGCGGTTTCGCCGCCTGTTGAGTCAGGGCTTTTTGATGCTAGGAACACGAGGGCGTTGATGGCGGCGTCTGCCCCTGCGCCCGCTCACTCCCCGTGGTCGTTGGCTGGTTCTCGGTCCTTGATCCGCCTTTGTTGGCTCCTTTCTTCGCCGTGTGTCCCCTCGACTTGCCTTGGCCTTGCCTCGTTTCGTCCTCGGGTTCTACGACTGAAGGGGTTCCGGCCTCCACATGGTGAGCGACTTTCCAACCTACCATGAAGCTCCAGAGTCGCTCGCCTCCATCCCTCACAGAACAAGACCCAAGAGCTCCCGAGACACCACGCGCTCCGGTTCCCTTCCCCCCATCAAGTGGTGGATATTTACCCCCCTCGTGATCGTCATCGTCACGATATCTATCCCTTTTTGAGTTGTCATTACGGAGTACTCACCTTGCTTTGCCTACTCGTGGGACTTTGGTAGCCAGCTAGACCCAACCTTGCCTTACCTGACTGTCCACCTTGTGACCTGCCTGTCAAATCTCCAACTTTATATCCCCCAGCCAGCCTCCAGCTAAGTGCGGATCGACCTACACCCACCCACCCTATCATATATCGTTGATTCCCTGCCAGCCTATATTGACTACGTTTTGATACTGGAAGCCCAGCTCATCTCAGTCTCAACCAACTCTAACAAACCCACGTACAATTTTAACCAGTGTTACTACTACACCTCAACCTTTCCAGCATGGATGCTTACTCTATATGTTGCACTAGTCCTTCCGCCAGGAATACCTCCAAGATCTATCAAGATCTGTGGTCTACCCGCCTGCACACCCAGGTTGACCTCGGCCAAGACAGACTCTTGAGGAAACTCGCTACCATGGAAGGCTTCAGACAGGTAAGTGAATCGTGCATGTTCTTGCAACAGTGAGCGAGACTTCTGGTCCTATTGACCTCTTGCGTCTCCACCGGCGTTTGCGGCAATAATCCAATCGGTACAGCTCTCATCCTCATCATCCGCTCGGGCAGATACAACGCTGAATATGGCTAACAAGATGTTCGCAGCGCTGGAAGGGTGACCTTGCCTCAAAACCTCACGTTGCTGTGGTCGGAGCCGGACTCGCTGGGCTCCGATGCGCAGACATCCTCCTGCAGCATGGGTTCAGGGTCACAGTCATTGAGGCCCGCAACCGTGTTGGAGGTCGCTTGCACCAGGAGGTGCTCCCCAACGGACGCCTTGCCGACGTTGGACCCAATTGGATCCACGGCACCAATGACAACCCCATGTTGGACCTGGCCAAGCAGACAAATACTGCGGTTGGCAGCTGGGACTTGACTTCCTGCGTGTTTGACGAGGATGGTGAACTCTTCTCTATTGAGGATGGAGAGAAGTACTCGGATGTAATGTGGCAGATTGTGCAGGATGCCTTCAAGCACTCCAACAACTCGTCTCAGGACATTGATCCCAAGGAGAGCCTTCACGACTTCTTTGTCCAGAAAGTGGCCGAGAAGATCCCCAGCACCGAGAAAGACTCCAAAAGGAAGCGAAACATTGTCATGCAAATATCCGAGCTGTGGGGTGCCTTTGTTGGAAGTCCCATCTACCGACAAAGCTTAAAGTTCTTTTGGCTTGAGGAGTGCATCGAGGGAGGCAAGTTTGAAGCAGAGCTCGTTTCAGGAACCTAACTAACACTCACCAGAGAACCTATTCTGCGCTGGCACGTACAAGAAGGTGTTGGATGCAGTCGCAAAGCCTGCGATTGAGGGCGCCGAGATCAAGTTCCAGACCAAGGTCGAGAGGATATCGTACCGAACCGACCCTGAGGACAAGGCCAAGGTTCAAGTCAACGGCGGTCAAACTCTAGAGTTTGATGAGGTTGTCGTCACGGCCCCTCTCGGATGGCTAAAACGAAATTTGTCCGCTTTCGAGCCTGCGCTGCCTGCTCGCATGACCAAGGCAATCGGCGCGATTGGGTACGGATGCCTAGAAAAGGTGCGTTGTCACTATTCTCGTCTGGATGCACGGCGATACTCAAACGGCTACTGTTTAGGTTTACATCACTTTCCCCAAGGCCTTCTGGCTCGCCCGTGAAGGTGACGACCGAAAAGCTCAGGGTTTCGTACAATGGCTCTCACCCAACTATGTGACAGAGTCAAATCCAAAGAGATGGAATCAGGAAGTCGTGGAGCTTGCCAGCCTCACGCCAGAGACGTCACATCCTACCCTCTTGTTTTACACGTACGGCGAGCAATCGCAGTATCTCACCGGCCAGCTGGCTGAACTCTCGGATGCGCGGAAGAAGGATGAGTTCCTACTCAACTTCTTTAAGCCATACTACTCGCGGCTACCTCACTTCTCGGAGACCGATCCGGACTGTAAACCAACGGGTTTTATGGCGACGGACTGGCTTCACGATGAGTTGGCCGGATTCGGAAGCTACAGCAATTTCCAGGTTGGGCTAGAAGAGGGCGATACGGATATCCGGACCATGAGAGAGGGTCTCCCGGATCACGGGCTGTGGTTGGCGGGAGAGCACACGGCGCCGTTTGTGGGGCTGGGTACGGCAACTGGGGCGTACTGGAGCGGTGAGTCTGTGGGCAGGAGGATAGCGGAGGCGTATGGGCTCACAAAGTGAGTCTTTCTCTCTAATAGAGGGTTTGTCGGGTTGCTATAGATGGACACGGATACACATCTTGTAGATCTGGCAGCTGGATGGGCCTTGTACATGGGGTTACAATAGATGGCAGGCTCAGCAGGACTGCCCTCAGATGGCCAATTCCAGATGCTCGCGTGAGCATATCGTGAGTGTGTACCTGTCAGATTCAACCACCTGGGTACCCGGACAGGTATACAAGCGTTGAAAGAGATCGGTCCTGTCCATGTGGCACTGTCGCTTGTTGTTGCACTAACCCAAGCCCATGGACAACGGGATCAAAGGACAGGCAGCCCCAGGTCAAAGAAGCTGCTGCACAAAGCCATTACTGCAGTTGCCTACCCACGCACCATGGTAAAAAGGGAAATACATCCATGACGCGACCAACGCATCGCAGCAGAAGAGAGGGTGGTGTCGCCGTTTTGGTCGGATGGGTGGGAAGAGTCAAGTCGAATTAGGCGCTTCACGACTCAAGTCACCCACTGAGAGCGCGATGCACGGGTCAAATGACGCCCCCAGGGACCCCCTGGAAGCGGCGGGAGATGCCATCATCAACCCCCCTCACGTCACGACGGACTGGGAGATTGATCTCTGACCGGCTCTGATGGAAGTCATCCATCACCAAGAAGAGTCACGAGCTGACGGCTCTAGCGGCGTTGAGTCGACACTTACAGGGCATCTACCGCCTGTAGCTTGTGGTCCTTGAGGATCTATGGAGCCCTGCTCCGCACTTCGGGATGGGGAGTGCCCCCACCGCCCGCCCGGCGCGTTGCCGCCTCAGCCATCATTCATGCCCTCCCATGCATGTCGTGACAAGGTGTGACGCCTGTGACGGTGACCCGACTCTTTGGGAAAGTGTGCCTTGAAGCCTCTTGCCTTGCAACTTTAACTCTCTTCTTTACAACCGACGCCAACAACCTTTGGGCCTACTTCTCAAGCCACGAAACAATTTCTTAATCTTGAATCTACTCTTTTTTCTCTCATCCTCCCTTTCTTCTCCCTTCTTCATCTACTCTGCTTCTTAACCCTCATCCCATGACCCTCCGCTTCCCTTAATCATGCTCTGCGGCCCCGCATCTGGCCGGGGGTCTCGAAGCTACCGATAGCACGCCCGACGCCGGCCTCTGCCTAGACGACGACCACTGCCTTGTTGACGCCTTACGAACCGTTTTGATCGACTGTCGTCTTCTCTCTTACACTCTCTTCCATCGACTTCCCGGGCTGCGAGGGCACCCATCGCCACGCCCTCTCCCGCCGACTCGAGCGCGCTGACGTCGACGTCGACGCAACGCCGATATCATGGCGGCATTCTTCCAGTCGTTCCGGAGCTCCTCCATGCCAAAGAGGTTGCTCCGGTATGCCCTGTCACGGCTGGAACTCCTCGATGCCGACGCCCTCGATTTAGATAATTTGGATCTTGCCTGGGGACGGAATACGGTCTTCGAGTTTCGTGATGTTGGCATCAGACTCAAGGTAAGCAGGCCGCCCGGTCCTTGACCCATGTGATTAACCCCAGCTTGTGATGGATGCTGATAACCACCGCAGAAGCTCGACAAGCTGCTACACCTCCCCGAGACGTTTAGACTGCAAAAGGCAAAGGTGCTACTTCTGCGGATTAGCATTCCGATGGACTTTTATACGAGTCCCATCATAGTCGATATCGATGGCGTCAGTGTTGCTTTACAGGTCATGGGCACAGAGCCCAAGACAGGACGTGGAACAAAAACACCCGATGAAGTTCCTGTTGTCCCTAATACGGTCGATCTGGCGCAATCATTCCTCGAGACGACAAATAGATCAGAGCGCCAAGAACTTGAGGAAGCTCTGGCTGCAGAGACGCAGGATATGGATGCTTCAGTAGCCATGAGCGACGACAGCAGCGACGACGACGCCCTGGCATATGGCACAGGCCAGCCGCTGTCTCTACCGGCCTTCATGGCCGACTTTTTGCAGGGCATCGTCGACCGCATGCAGGTCAGGATCAAGGATGTTAGCTTCCAGCTCGATGTCGAGGTCCCCGTCGAGCCGAATTCTCCTGCGAACGAGATGGTTTCTTTCCAGCTCGCCCTCGATAACATCGATGTCGAAGGAGTCACTGCCCGTCCCAGCGAGGATGGCGAATCGCCCACAATCATACCCAAGGAAGGCAAGCGACATGTCTCCTTGTCTAATGTACGGGCATACCTCATATCAGAAGCGAATGTCTTTTCCGCTCTGGCACGATCTCCCTCCATGACATCTCCTTCCGTCGCTTCTTCGCCAGCCATGACGAGAAATCCCCCATCTCGTCAGGCAACCACTCTCTCACTCAGCAGCCTTCATGAGGAGTCTGCAGCCTCATCTCACTCAATCCGAAATGACGAACCGATGACTTCATCGCATCAAACCATCTCTCAGGAGAAACCCTTGATTTCCTCCGAGCACAGCATAGAGCAGGCAAACTCCGTGTCTTCATTACAGCAACATTCTCAACATTATTCCCAACATGCAGGTTCTATGGCCTCTTCTCTTGCAAGCCTCCAGGAGGACTACTCCGTGGCTCGCGAACCCCCAGAGCCCGAGTACCCCTCGAACGATAGCGAAGACGCATTGGATATTCCCTACGAATTCTCCGATGCTCAAGATGAAGATGCCGAAGACAGCCCAGCGACCCCACGGGCCTCGATGTACCATGACTTCAACAACCCTCTCAATGAGGAGCCTCTGTTCCATTCAACCATGATTTCCGCCGATCATCCATCTCACTCTACAGCACTTGAGAACGAGAGACCTCAGTGGGCGAACGTTGAGCGAGAGGCCAGGTCTGCCCCGGCTCTACAGCACGGTTTGCAGCCATTCAGCCTACAAGCTTTTCACTCAAGAACACCAGAGGGCCCCCTCAGCCGGTCTACTTCCAGTGAAAGCTTTGGTGCTGGATCAACCGAAGATCTCGCCCAGTCTCATATGTACACTCACGAAGATGCAGAGAGCATGTACATGAGTGCATTCTCACAAGCAAGTTCTCGGTCCGCAGCAGTATCACCTCCAGCTACTTCTCACCACACTCCACCCCCAGCGGAGCGGCTAAGCGAATCAATCAATCCCGTGGAGAAGCCAGCTTCGCCTGTCGCGGAACCTGAAGTACCAGATCTAGCGGAATCTCACACCTCCATTGTGAAACCGAAGACTCCTCCTCTGGACGAGCCCCAAGCTCCTGCACCAGAGGTGAAGGAGTCCAAGCCGTTCATCCCAGGTGCATGGGATGAGGACCTGGACGAAAGCCAAGCATGGGCAGGACCAGCCTCGATGAAGCGATCAGCTCACGCTACTGAAGACGCATCAGATAGTGACTCCTCTGAGCCAGCCTTTTCCCGAGCCTGCATTGCCGAAACTGAGCCCGAGGCCCCAAGCACGCCTGTCAAACACCAAGACGATGTTCCCACTCCCAAAGGACCAACACGCCTGGTCAAGGAGATTCTCAGTCTCAAGACGATCTCGATTTACATTCCATCTCAACATAAGCACCTGCATGTTCAGCCTGCATCTCCTGAGTCCGTAGCTCAGCTATCACAGTCTTTGGGACGGTCAGCATATCCACAAGCGCCAGGCGCATTCTCAGTGCATGGAGCTGCATCCGCGCATCCGTCACAGCCAGCGTCGAACGTAGATGACACTCTAGAAGTGAATCTTTCTCCCATCAATGTTCGCTTTGATACTTCACTGGGCTTCTTGCTTGCCATGGTTGTAGGGAAGCTGCTTGAGGCAGTCCAAGGAAAGAAGCCAGCCCCAGCTGGAGAAAGCAAGCAGGAAACAGATGCGAAGACGCCTAACGTGAAGCTAACACTCGAGGAGGTCAAGCTCGACTTTCTTAATCGGCTCGGTGGGGTTTCAGACACGCCCGAGCGTTACTTGGATCCGTCCGCTTTCATCTTTGATCAAGAGGTCCTACTCAACCTAACACTTCAGAACTTGGTCATCTCTACATCTCAGACTCAGGTGCCGGTGGTTGAGGGTAAGGCTGCAACAGAACCAGCCTCTTTGACAAAGATAGATTTGCAAAAGTTCCGTTTCGGGTACGCCAACGGCGATATCATCTCGTTCGATAGCGGCCGGCCGATGAGTACGTCAGTTAAAGACACGTTCCTGACCACCGGGTCCGACATTGGCGTCAACATTCTTCAGTCAGGGGATAATATCAGGACGAATGTCGAAACCTTGCCGCTTGTGTTCCAGCTCGATCTACGACGACTCGACGAAACCTTCAGCTGGTTTGGTGGCTTAAGTAGCTTCCTCAACATGAGTGCATCGATCGCATCCAGTCCGTCACCAACGCCCAAACCAGCTTCCGTCCCGCAACAGAAACCTCGAGGCGTTCGCTTCGATACTCCTATTGACCCAGCAGACAAGTCTGCTGCTGCAGCGAACAAGGTTAACATCCGAATCGGAGGGTCTTGGGTGGAGTTGGTGGGCAAGGACTGCAGTTTGACAGCAGAAACAAGTGCTATCAAACTCGTGAGCCGGGACGAAGGTATCGGGATGGCATGCAGTATGATGCGCTTGTCTGGCCCTTACTTGAAGAACCCGACGTCCGAACCCGCCATAACCACCGAAGTCAAAGGTGTTAAGATCAACTTCCTTATGGCCCCTCAAGATTCCGATCTCGAGAAGCTTCTTGAGCTTATTATCCCCTCAAAGCTCCAGTTTGACGGCGGCAATGACGAGATCATGGTCGACACTTTACTCCGCCAGCGACGAAAGGGTTCGGTTCTGAGAGCGTCGGTCGACTCAGTCAATGTTCGCATCCAAAACATGGCTCAGCTCTCTGTCCTCCCGGATCTTGGAGAAGAACTTGCAAAGCTCTCAACCGTGGCGAAATACCTACCGGAAGACGATCGCCCTGGTCTGTTGACACTCGGAGATATCGAAAAGGTGGGTGTCAGTCTAGACTTTGGCGGGAAGCTGGGTCACTTTGGCGCCGAGTTGAAGGAACTGAATGTTGGTCACATCACCGTACCGTCACTTGTTGCCATCTCGGTAAACGGAATCTCCCTCAAGAGAAACCGGTCAGAAGAGCTTGTCAGCACTGTGTCATTCGTCAAAGAGATTTCACCTCGAGGCCCGGTTGTCATGGCAAGGATGATCGGTGATGATATCGAGCCCCTGATCAAGATAAAGATGCAAGATTTATGCATCGATTACCGAGTTCCTGCCATCATGGATATTCTGGACCTTGGGGAAGATGCAACACCCCAGGACTTTGATGCAAGCCTCGCTGCGTCCGTGGCAAACCTGGGCGACCAAGCCCACAATGTCCTCACAAGACCGCCTGGCTCTCCGTCTGACAAGTCAAAGGCTTCCAATCCCATGACCCTGGATATTGGCTTCCGCGACTGTCTTCTTGGGCTGAACCCCCTGGGACATTCTTCCAAGCTGGTCATCTCACTTACTGATGCTCACCTTGTCGCCGTGCTACCCAAGGACGTGGACACAAGTGCCACCTTTACCATCAAGAAATCGTCCATCTTGCTGATTGACGACATCGCCCAGTTTACAACCGACGAACAAACAACTACCCAGAGACCCCGTGCGTCGTCATCGACATCTCGCCAGGTGACAGACATGTGTGCTCGGGGATACGTGGATATCTGCTACATCTCATCCACCAAGGTCACTGTAGATGTCAAGGCTCTTCAGGATGACGAGAAGCAGCTCAATGTGGAGGTTCAAGATGGTCTCATTGTCATGGAAACTTGTGCAGACTCGACACAGACTCTTATTGCATTGACCAACGCTCTCAAGCCCCCAACGCCGCCCAGCAAGGAGGACAAGTACCGAACAGACCTGATCCCTGTGCAGAATCTCCTTGCCTCTATATCGGCAGAGGCGTTTGGAAGGGCCGAGGGAGACTACGACTTTGATCAGGACTTTGCAGGAGCTCAGGAAATGGCAGGCAGTGGTTCCGACGCTGGGTACAGCACAGACAGCCCACTGCAAGTCGAGTCCCAGTTTTACGATGGGGACCAGGCCGGTGAGAAGGTGCTGTTTGATGCGTCGAGCAGTTCTATCCTGTCTCTCACCAACAAGGGCAAGGACATGGATGGCGACTCGTCGGTGCTCCTGAGCAGAGACTCTGAGGACTCGGATGATCTCCTCATTCAAGAAGATTATTACGACCGCGGCGATTCCAAGGACAGCAAGGCCAAGGTGTGGAACTCGAGAAGAAACACTCACGACAGAGCGCTGCGGGAGCTGGTCAAGCGATGCCCCCTGAAGGCCTCGGTGAGAGGTGTGCATGTGATCTGGAATCTCTTTGACGGCTACGACTGGACCCGTACGCGAGATGTCATCACAAAAGCAGTACAGGAGGTTGAAGCCAAGGCGTATGAGCGACAGGCCCAGTACAATGTGTATGAGCAAGAGCTTGAGGATGAGGAAGCGATCGGGGACTTCCTCTTCAACTCGATATACATCGGCATCCCTGCCAATCGCGATCCTCAGGAGTTGGCTCGGGCCATCAATGAAGGTTTGAACGACCATCTGACTGAGACAGAGTCAATCGCTACCACGGCCTTCACATCATCAAGCAACCGAACTGTCCGCTCCCGTCAACCGAAGTCAAAGCGACTCAAGCTCAAGCGTAGCAAGCACCACAAGATCACCTTTGAGTTGCAAGGCATTGACGTGGACTTGTTCGCGTACCCTCCTGACTCTGGCGAGACGGTTAACTGCATCGACCTCCGTGTGAACAACCTGGATATTTTCGATCATGTTCCAACATCGACATGGAAGAAGTTTGCTACATACGATCAAGACATGGGCGAGCGAGAGATGGGCACGAGCATGGTTCACCTAGAGCTGCTCAACATCAAGCCACAGCCATCTCTCGAGGCATCTGAAATAGTCCTACGAGCAACTCTTCTGCCCCTGCGACTGCACGTTGATCAAGACGCCTTGGACTTTATCACGCGATTCTTTGAGTTCAAGGATGAGAGCGTGCCTGTGCATACATCTAAGAGCGACGTACCATTCATCCAGAGAGCTGAGATCAACGCTATTCCAGTCAAGCTTGACTTCAAGCCCAAGCGAGTCGATTACGCCGGCCTCCGATCTGGACACACAACCGAGTTCATGAACTTTATCGTTCTTGAAGAGGCGAGGTTGACGCTTCGGCGAGCAATCGTTTATGGTGCGATTGGCTTTGACAAGCTGGGCAAGACTCTCAACGATACTTGGATGCCCGATGTCAAGGCGAACCAGCTTCCTGGTGTCTTGGCTGGTCTCGCCCCTGTCCGCTCGATCGTCAATGTCGGCAGCGGCTTCAAGGATCTTGTAGAAATTCCTCTGCGCGAGTACAAGAAGGATGGCCGTGTTGTTCGCAGCATCTCCAAGGGTGCTACCGCCTTTGCTCGCACAACAGGCACAGAACTGGTGAAGCTGGGTGCCAAGCTAGCTGTGGGTACTCAGTACGCCCTCCAAGGCGCCGAGGGCATGCTCTCAGATCCACAGCAGGCGTACGATGGCTGGGATGAGGATGATTTCGACGAGGAGGACAAGAGACAGATTTCGCTCTATGCAGACCAGCCCACAGGAGTCATTGCCGGCATCCGTGGCGGATATCGTTCCCTTGCTAGAGACGTCAACGTGGTTCGCGATGCCATCATTGCAGTGCCGGGTGAGGTCATGGAAAGCTCGTCTGCGACGGACGCAGCAAAGGCTGTTTTGAGGCGAGCACCGACTATTCTTTTCCGACCTGCTGTTGGTGTTTCCAAGGCGCTGGGTCAGACGCTGATGGGAGCGACCAACTCGATTGATCCACACAACAAACGACGCATTGCCGAGGTAAGTTTATTTCTTTCTTCCTCATAGACATGAAGGCTAACAAGGTGACAGAAATACAAGAAGCCTTGAGGCGTTCGCGCAATTCAAGGATAATGGTGAAGGAAACACCAAGACGTCCTGACATGATGGCCATACCCTGCTACTTCTCAGCACTCTGGCCCTTTTCTTTACCTTCTCCTTTTTCTTTCCTTATCTTCACGTCAGTTATTGTTTTAATCGCATATATCGGTGCTCAGGGCTGGGGTCCTCTGTCGTTTTTTGTTTTTTTTTTAGATACAGTCATGCATGAATCCATGGAAACCCCATCCATGATAGATCGGCGAAAACGGGACGGGCACGTAAACGGCCCAATGATAGACCTTGAAAGCCATGCGTGGGAATTTGTTCTTTTTTTCTTTCTTTTTCGAGTTTGGAGTTGGATCTTTCTTATTACGGGAGTGAATGAATGAGTGAATATGAACGTGGATGACATGGGTTTTCTTTTGATGGATTTGTTTCCTTTGGGTTTCGGTGGAAGGCAGTCTGAATTGTTATTATAGATGTCTGTACCAGATTGCATGATACCACTTTGTTGATTTTGGCTATTCTGTCTTTTCGTTTACCTTGGTTTACAAAAGAACAAAAAAAAGGATCAATCTCCCATTCTGAGGCTCAAGTTTGTCCTTTCGACCAATGTGAACGTCTGCTCATCCTTTAAGAACGCCCATCAGTTATCCTATTATCTTCTTCTAGAATCCGTCATCAGGAATCCCCTTCTCTTTCTCCACAGCCTTCCTCGCCCTATTCATGTCAATCCACCACTTGTGTGTCTCCTCAGTCCCCGTCCACTCGCCCTTCTCGTTGATCTCATCCCACGGCTTGGGACTCAGAATGTAGTGAATGTTCTTGACATTCTCGTCTCGCCAAATTTGTGCATGTACACCCTCCCACCTCAACGTCTTGAGCGCGTTGTATACGTAGGGTAGCGCGACCCCCAACGCCCGGTACAAGTCAGATAGCAGCGACTGATCTGCAAAGTCCATGTTTTCCATATTCGTCTCCATGTACGCCAGTATCTGGGCGTAGAGTGTCTTTGAGGGGTTGATGACCTGTAAACCCCCATTGATGGAGCTCACGGGGCTGACGGAAGGATCTGCACCCATAGATTGGGCAATGTCAGGGGTCGCGTGCTGTGATGTGAAGGCGCAGTTTGAGGGTATCCAGTCTTTAGGGTAGTGAGGCTTCCCGAGGGGGTTGCAGACACAAGCATGACCTGCTGCAAAGACACGCTTGCTAGTGTCCTTGATCCCCGTTGCAGCCAGCGCGGGAGGATCCAGCTCGAGATCCATCAACTCATCCATGTTCCTCAAAACGAGCATGTCCGAGTCGAGCTGAACGACACGGTCATACTCAGTCATGGAGAAAGGTGCAAGTTTGCTCCAACAGTCGTAGAACCGTGGCTCGTTTGTGAAGTCGTAACCTTTGGCTGGGACGAGGTAGGGGATGCGCAGGGAGGGAATGCCACGGACACGCAGGGCATCACGACCTTCGGAGGGAAATGAGTCGGTATAAAGGGCTACGAGGGGGTACCGCGACTTTGCGGCCCGAAGGGAGTAGTCAAGAGTAAGAAGGCCAGGCAGGTAGTTAAGGTTGGTGATGAGAGCTGTCCAGACTAGGACGTTGAACATCAGTAAAGTGACAGCACAATCGCGGTGCCTGTATACCTTTGTCTGAGTCAACTGCACGTCTCCGAGGCTCTGAGTCTGTCATTTTGCAGACATTCAGCGTGCTGTGGATAGTCAGGGTTCGCAGTTCAGTAGTTCCGAGGGGAAAGTTTGTTAGTAGCTCGACAGGAGATTTCCTTGAAGAGCCAGGGCCAACGAAGGCAGACACCGAGAGATCAGACGCCCACGATTTCGAGTTTTTGCATCCATCCGTGTACGAAGTCAGTATGGAGTCTTCCGTACACGAACGAACCCGCCATGCCCAATTGTCGACTTCGACAATTCTCCATGGTTCCTGGGCAAGGCGGGACACTTCAAGGTTCCCAATGACGCGCCTCTGACGAATTTCATAGCTGAGTATGATCTAAGAAGAGATTCAAAGCCACAGGTCTTGATTTTTCTTGCTAGAATCCAGGGGAGGCTGTCAGTTGACAAAACTTTGACCGAGGGAAGGAGGAAATCCCACTTACACGTTGAGATGGATGTGAGTCATGTGTCCACCACAGGCTGTGTGGCACGAGATCGATCTCACCTCGGCACGATATGCAAGGTCCTCTTACAGGGAAGTGCCATGCCTAGGTACCAGCATCAAAGCTTCTCCCGTCGGCAATGCAAGCAAGGAAGGGCCTCAAGTGCCAAGACGATCGATCCAGAAAATGTCAGTCGTCGGAGCCTCATGAACTCATCTCACGTCACATCGCCGAGCTAACTCCTCAATCCACAGGCGCGGCTCCGAGCAATTCAAGCTCGGCACCGCTGTCGGACATAAGTCCGTTGCATCATTGCTCAAAGCTTCGGTGATCGTCCGAGGCTGAACAGCCGGGGCCTTTGACCGAATCTGGGGAAGAGCCGCAGGACCGATTGGTGCGCTATGAACATACTATGTCGGGTAAAAAGAAGGCGAGGCATGTATAGTAGTTGAAGACTATGTATGCCGGTTGTAAGTCGTTGTTGGTGTTGCGTGCAGGTGCAGCAATAGAGTGGAAACACCATGATAACAGTCGCTGGAAAAGCCACGGGAATGATGGCTTGCTATCAAACGCAAGATAATGCAAGACCGGATATCACCGCCGGTCACGTTATCGTATCGCATCTGCACGAAAGGCATGTGAAATCGTTTCCGGCTGACGATCAGTAACTCGCCATGTGTGGGCTGAGCTGAGCTGAGTTGTTCCATACCAGAAGGAACCGAGACAGATGTATCACAGCCAAAAGGGCCGAAGTTCATATCTTCATCGTCTGATATCGTCAACTTAGACTCAGCCAGCGACATTGCCGTGCTTTCAGAGATAACGAACACGGCAACCATGATAGTTTGTGTCCACGGTTGCCAGAGGTGATTGGTTGTCTGCGTACGCAGTATCTGCCTGGTATTTTTGTTTTTGTTGAGCCTGTGCTTCACCGTCAGCCCCCTGAAGTAACTGAACTCGTCATCTTGGCGTGTCCATCACTGTAGCAAGATCGACACCACCATGGCCATTGCCGAAGCTATGTGCTATCGGATCCCTTCCCGGTCAAGATTGCACTCGGTGAGTTCAAGGTGAAGCGGTCAATAGCGTCCAGGAACCAGGTGAGTTCAACAATTTTGGATGCGCCGGGTCCGCCGTAATTCCAACAATAGCAGCCATCCCCTCCCCTACCTACTGTCCGGGCCAGTTAGTCGTGCCGCCGCCCTCCATTCTCAACGCACCGCCCTGTCTCAACTTTCCCCTGTCTCGCTTGAGCTTGACTCTAGATTTCCATTGGCACATTTCGCCTTTCAATTTGAAATCGGGTCAGAGTGTAGCTCAACAATTCGACACGTGCGCAACCCTAGCTTTGGCACAGCCTAGTCTCAAGTTAGCAACACCAGGGTCTAGAGAGCATGGGCAGCATCAAGTGCCGTCGATGCTTCCTGTTCCTCTGTCGAGCTGTCCAAAGAAGACTGCTTCTCCGAAAGTCAAGCTCGTAACTACGAGATCTTAGCATCTGATAACTTGAATGCCGAATCTCTGACATCGGACGTTCTCCGTCCGGTCGACCGAGGCAATTCACACTTTTGGACCAAGCAATTACCGATGGGATGCCCCCAATCAAGGTGCCAAAGACACTGGGATCTGCGACGGAGTCTGGTCTGTCTCCCCGGCCCAAAGGGGACTCCCGAGCAACCGAGCTGGCGGGTTCCTGTGAGTGGACCTGGGGACCTTCGAGTCTGGGCAGACTGGCCTGTTTTCCTTGTCACGGGTCCCCTCCCGGAGTCGAGCTCTTGACAAGGTGCCCTGTGCGGGTGCTTGTGCTTCTGCTTGTGCTTCCCCAGTGCCGTGCCGACATGCGGCGTTGGTCTTGGTGCCGCTTTAAGATAGTTCCAGGTGATCTCGTGCTAGGGAAAGCCTATCGAGGTGAGTCACTTCCTCACCTTGCTTCTGGAAGACTGGCACAGGTGAGGAGCTGATATGATGATGGTTGCGCGTCCTTGTTACAGAACAGATAAGCCCAACGTCATTGACATTGACGTGGAGGAACCGACACGCAAACGCTCCATCTCTTAACAAGCAGGACTTGTACCATAGCTTTCTGACCGCCTTACCATGGCCCTGTCTTCAATTGGTTCGTTTCATGGCGATCTGTCAAGGAGGGACAGGCACCATCCACGTGCGCCAGCCAGATCACTGTGCCCCTGCCGAGAACTTCATCAGCGAAGCGGACGCTTGTTGGTGGCAACCAACAAGCGTGAGACATGGGGACACCGAGAGGGGGATGTTAAAGCGGCGCCAGTCCACCTGCAGGGCCCTTGTCTTGCTCATCACAGCACTGATGCGTGGGGATCTCTCAACGAGTTCCACCACCAATTCCATTGCGTTCGCGGTTGCGGTGTTGCGACTGAGAGCGCGGCTGGTGCTGTAAGGATGGGCCCATACCAGCTTCTCTGGCGGCGTGCTGCGACACTCTGCATTGAAAGCTGTCGTCACTTGACGCCACTGTTCCATGCTTCCCTTGTTTGTGGTGTCCGACGTGCTGTCCCATCAATGGGGAATATCTCAGCACGGGGCAACTGTTGCATACAGACATGCCCCTCTCTCGTCTTCACTTCGTTTCCAAATCGGACATTCACGGCCCAAGAAGCTCGAGTGGTTCGAGGTCGAGGACGAGCAAGCTGGGGCTTAGCGAAGACTACATTCTCCATAATTGTCCCCTTTCTTTTCGATGGTCGGGGGTGGATCCGTAGCTCCCCAGCAGAACGAGAGCTGGAGGAGCAAGACCGTGCTGGACGAGGTGACTTTCTGAACCGGGGTGCTTGATGAGGCTGCTGATTGGATCTCAACATCCAGAGACGCAATGTCCCACACCGCGCATTCGGTATTCCGTCGCAGAGAGCCCAGTGTCAGTAGGTAGCCCCCGCGATTGCTATGTGCTGCCACTGACGGGTGACCACCTTTCGACCTGGTGTTTTTCCTTTTTCTGCTAGACGGCGTTGAGGGTCGCTGGCTGGATTCGAAAGCTGGGTGTTGGTGATGGTGTGTAAGTTGACTGTTGGATTCGTACTGACCTTTTGCCTCGATTTGGTTATAGTAGGTAGCAGAAGCAATTCCTACCGCCTGCTCCTGCCCGGTCTCCCTCACCTTGGTGGTTGCCACTGTGCAGGGCAATCGCAGGAAGGCGCAATGTACTTCGTACCATACAGTACCTTTCCGCACTAACTGTTGACACTAGAACGGGAAGTAGTGGGATGGATGTCGATGTGGGAAGGAGTCACCCACACCCATCCACATCCACGCCATCCCCATCCCCAGATGGTCACAGCTATATCTACAAGCTCCCGTCTCTGCCCTCCCTCCCTCTTCTCGTAGTCTCGCTTCATCCCCTCTTCTGTCTGTCTCATCTCGCCTTGGTCTTACTTCAATTCCTCAGCCAAGTACATAAATCCTCTTCCCCTCCTCTCAATTGAAGCTCTCTGTCCCTCTCCCACTTACACCACCTGTTGTGAACTTGCGCCGACCCTGTTCATACTTGTCTCCTGATCGCTGTAATCGTCACCGCTTCTATACTCGCGTATAAGTAGCCGGACATCGCTGTCGCAAATTCCTCCATACACATCCTCTCACATACAACATCCATCACAATGTCGCGAATCACTGCTCCCGCCTCAAAGCTTGCCCGCACTCTTGCCGAGTCGCATCGCTCTGCCGGCGCTGTCCTTACGCCCAAGTACGAGGAGCTCCTCCGAGCTCCCCGCCGTCCTTCTGAGCACCAGCAGCACTCTGAGGTTAGTCTCCATCTCGCCAATTGATCAACCCAGTCGCTAACAATTACATCAGACCCGCGGTCTCACCA
Organism: Fusarium sp. FW16.1; assembly: GCA_017654865.1. Taxonomy (NCBI): domain Eukaryota; kingdom Fungi; phylum Ascomycota; class Sordariomycetes; order Hypocreales; family Nectriaceae; genus Fusarium; species Fusarium sp. FW16.1. The sequence continues at coordinate 3,982,451 of JADNRB010000001.1, forward strand.
CTACCCACCGTCCTACTCCGCAGCCATCCATCGCCCACCGCACACGGCCTCTGATGCAGGGCTTCCACTCTTCTACTCCTTCCAAGACTCCCGCCGCTCACATCGACACAACCGTCTTGCCCAAGATCCACCCATTCCTACCTCGAACGAGCCCATCCCCCGTGTGCCTCTTCTTCCCGACAACTACGGCGCTCACCACCACTCTCTCTCCGACGCAGCCGATCTGGCCCGCGGCAACCGTCCCATCATCTTCGCCGTCGACCCCGATGTGGTCGTTCCCGGCGCCCATGGCCGACATGGAGGTCGTCAACCTTGACAATGTCGAGCTCAAGTTTGCGCATGAGCCTGAACCCGCCGCCAAGACCGAAGATGGCGACAAGAGCACATTCTTCGGTGACATCCTCCGAAGCATGAGAATGATGATTGTTTGCTCAGCCTCAGACCCAGAAAGCCTGACGAGAGCATCAACCATCTTGGATATGACACGATAAAGATTTTGAGCGTGGGCTTCTTGGAAAGAAGTATAAGATATAAGCGTTTAATTTGCCTTGTTTTCATTTGTTTGCGCAATATGCTGTCATGCCATCTACTTGTTACTACAGGAGAGAGCGTGTGACTGGAGGCCATCTACTGAGCCGTCTACGATCAATATCATAGCAAATCTAGCCTAAAGTGGCAGCCTGGAATATCAATACAAAGAGTTGATTTGTCCAAAACAATTGACACATCTCAAACAACTAAATGTGAACCACAATGTGTATAGAATTTATACTCGAGACATGAAGCACGATCGACGAGACTTGTACGCGAGACACGCCATGCACAGTAAATTACTAAATAACCATTCGCCAAATTCAAAGCCAAGTAACTACTATAGAAGTGAGAGCGATTGATGCGCCTCTCGAGCGTCATGCTGTGCCGAGTTTTGCGTTGTTGTGTTGATGTTGTTGTGTTGTGTCTATGGTATCATCTCTCGTAAAACACCACCTGCAAACCCCATCCATGTTCCGGCTCAACTTCCTTTCCCTTCCTTCCTTTCCCCTTTTGGCCTCTGTTCCTGTCAATCTCTGGGTCTCGCCACTTTGTCGTACAGTACATATTCGCAGATTAGATGCAGGCAACCAATAACGAACCAACCAGCCGGCAGCTCATGGAGCCTCGTCTGCGTCCCGTCCCGCGTCCCTCTTTCACCGCCCATCAGAAACCCCACGCGGCATGTCGGAGTTTGTCTACCGCTTCTTCATGGACGGCCTGGGCTTGCACTCGTCGTTGGTGACGGGGTGCAGCATCACCTTGATGGGGTAGTTCTGAGTGTTGTGCTGGTAGCCCTTGGCCCAGTCGTAACTAACGGCGTAGGCAAAGATGCTTCCGTTCTTGTTGAAGGTGGTGGCCGTGATGCTGCCGCCCACGTTGGGGTAGCCCTTGAGACGGTGCTTGGCGTCCTTGTCCCAGAAGTGGAACGTACCGTCGGAGCCGGCCGTGCTGAAGGTGCCGTGAACGGGGTGGAACGAGATATCGTTGACGGCGTAGACGTTGGTAACGTTGTTGGCGGGGGGGTCACGGTGACACTTGAAGGAGAAGTTGGAGCTGCAGCGTGTTAGTTGAAGATCTAATCATCACGTAGGGAGTGGTTATCGATGCTTACCTCGAGTCCTTGTCCTCGACATATTGAATCGCGCAACGACCCTCGATACTACCAATAGCAAAACCCGCAGAGTCAGTGAAGCAGCTAACCACCCTGGTCTGCCATTTAAGCGGGCTCTGCAGAGTCTTGTAGAATTTGGTAGGGTTCTTGAGGTCGATGACGTTGATGTACCGGTCGGCGGTTCCCACGACGCAGAGGTTATCGCGGACGTCCATGGTGTAGACCCTCTCCTGGCAGGACACGGTCGCGGCCGGCTGCTGCTGCCGCAGGTCCCAGTACTTGACCGTCTTGTCCCAGGAGCCGGAGACCACCATGGGCCCGTTGCCGCTGTCGAAGAAGCGGACTGTCCGCACGGGCTGGTCGTGCGTTCCCACGACCATGTCTTGCTGCGAGGCGAGGTCGCAGACCTTGACGTTCTTGTCGGCGCCTGCTGAGGCGATCTTGGTTCCGTCCTAGGGAGCTTGGTCAGCTGTGAGCTGCATCTTGTTTTCTTGGTGACATACCTTGGAAAAGTCGACGTTCAGGACGGGCTGGGAGTGCTCGTACACATGACGACCTTGGCTCCGGCCGTTCCCATCAATCTCGTAGATGCGGACCTTGGAGTCCCAACTAGAGACGGCGAGGTAGTCGGGGCCGTTGGGCGCGGGAGAGAAGGCCAAGTCGGAGACGCTGTCGAGGGGAGGCGATTCGAGCGCGACATCAGCCTTGAGGTCGCCGACGGTGGTGCTCGTCGACGAGCTCGACGCGCCACCAAAGAGTGTCGACATGGTTGCCGAGGGAGTTGTTGGGTGAGTTTCGAAAGGATGGTGTCGACTTTTCTGCGTCGTCGTCGGCGCGTAAGGATCTCGCGTGTCAAAAGGTCGTGGCTATCGCGAGCGTGCCAGATGTTTCAATATCCGCACCGTATCTCGAGTCTCTAGATTGATTGCGTTCGAAACAAAGAGGGACAAGTCGTTGTCGCGCCGTCAAAGCTGAGAGCACCAAAGCTTTGTATACTGGGATGGATGAACAGGCACGAAGGCAACGACCCAGCCTTCTCGAGGAAAGGCTCGGATTGGCCAGCTTCACTGAAAAAAATCCGTTTAGGAGCACGCCCCATCAGAGCTCCCCGTCTCTAGCCCCACCCCCAAGCCCCATCTCAAATAAAAATTTCGAATCCAAACAATTCTCTTCCTTTTCTTCTTTCCTTTCTTCTTCACCCATCCCCTCGCTCAATAAATCGCCATTCGAAGCTCACAAACAGAGACACTGCGATTCGCAGCGTCTCCTTCACATTTGGCTTTGGGAGAAAGTCCCCGGACGTCTCCGTCTCGACGGAGCCTGCGGAAACGCGCCGCCATAGAAGCACAGCGGCTGACCTCTGCACCCAGGCCCTCTCCCTGCGGCCGACCCTGCCCTCCGCTACATCTTCCCGTATGGCAACTTGATTCTCATGCTGAACCGAGCTCCCCGGTCCCTTTGGATGAAGATATGAGTCCGCTGCCGGGGTTGCAAAGTTCTTCTTAGCTTGACGGGGGCCGAAAGGTGGATGGTTGGCAGACGTTGGTCACTTGCGAGTGTGGCATCGGGTGCTGAGGACTTGTTGTCGAGGTTGATAGGTATGCGATTGCTCAGCGAAAGCCGAGTTACTCAACGGGGCTCATTCTTGATGCGAGGGGGGGCGGTCCATCCCGTCGACGCTTTGGGCGATGGTTTTATCCTTTTTTTTTACACTCTAAACTTCGTTGGAAGTTCCTCTTGGGTGAAACCGGAGCCTAGGTCGAGATGGGTTGAAGTTTTCGTGATGATGACCAAATTAGAGTCAAGCACCGAGACGGGAAAAACCTGTCACTGTGGACTACCAAACATATGTCAACTGAAAAACTTCAACCTACTCGGCTTGTGTCGACTGGATGTCAAGATAGAAACTGTAGTGGCTGCCTTGGCTGTGACAGCAAGTCGTCACCCGGTGATTCTAAACCAACTGTGATACCTTGGTCTGACGTTGGATGTCTGTTCCCCCTCGAGATCACCAACAGGGACCAAAGCTGTGTCTGTCAGGTCAGCCTCCCGTCTGGATTGGCTGTTGCTCAAACCCCTGCATTGTCATGTTACCGGCTTGCCTCGATTCCGGGGTCAAGATTTGCTGAACCCTTTCCCATGTCAGGGGCCACCCTTTCGGTCAATCACACCTCGTCGTGATAGTTTGAGTCTGTATACTTCCAATCAAACGGAACTCGCTCAAGTAGACACGAGCACGAGTAGAAGAGGACAACGTACCTGCATGAGCTGACTGCCTCATGACCAATATCACGACGCAGAGGGGTCCAATCTCGAGTTGTGAATGGTCATGATGGTGATGCAGTCACTCAATTAAGCGACAGCCGGCTTCTGAGGTTATCCCAACCAACAACCAGCCGTCACAGACAATGAAAAGTGCCACCGCGCGTCTTTCGCCCAACCACATTCCTCACGATCCTCTAGCCCATCTCCCGATACGGCGGATCCATGCTCCTGTATGGTCCAAGGCTGCCCATGTCACACCAGCCCGTCTCAACGCCACACCTTTTCCCAAGCGAGACGAAATCCTCCAATAGCTGGGCCACGCGGCATCATGACCAGAAAAGCCCCCGGCGGCTCTCCCTTCCCTTTCCCGCGTATATTGGATGTGTATATGTATCTTAGATGCAGCCTTTCCGGTAGGGCACGGACGGCGGTGATACTCTTACGGCGCGGGAGAGTCAAGGGAAGAGTGTCTTGGGAGTGGAGGCTGAGCAGCATTGGCGAGGGACTTGGCAGATGAGGAGTGACGAGGCCTTGTCTGTGACCGAGACCGAGGGGGTGGAAGGATTCGTCGTATAGAGTTTTTTTTGTTTTCGTTCTTTTTGAAAATCCATTCTTTTACGAGGTAGAAGAACCCCCTAACGTCATCTCTTTTTCTTGTCGTTCTTGGTTTGTCTTGGATTACGCGCAAGGATACTCGTTACACTGAGATTGCTCCAGCACTCCTTTCATTTATACCAGCAGTGAATCCTTTCGGAACATCGCGCTTCATTCTCTTCCAACTTTACCTTGTTCCCTCTCCTTGAACCATTTACTCTCGATTTACGTCTTTACTCGCACCCTAGAATCCATTGCCCACCATGCGTTTCCTCTTCTTCGCGACCCTCGTCACCTCCGCCCTGGCGATCGACTCCCTCACCGAGCTTATGGACCAGCTCCCCAAGTGCTCCATCGATTGCCTTACCAACGCCCTTTCTGAGCAAGGCTGCTCCCTCACCGACGTCCAATGCGCGTGCTCCAACGTCCAGGCCATTGTTGAGAGTGCTTCACCATGCCTCATCATCGCAGGCTGTGACCTTGATGAGCTATCCAGTACGTCGTTCCCCATCATGCATGCCTTGAGAAACACTCCCAGGAATTCCGTATGTCTAACTTTCTCCTTACAGATGCAGCAACTTCTGTTGCAGACATCTGCAAAGGCCAAACCACCGGCACCCCTACCCCAGCGGCATCATCAGCTCCGACATCCACCACCGCCGACACCGTCGAGACGAACGGCCAGCCTTCCAACTTTGGCAAGGGATCCATGTGGACGGGAGCATTCGCCGCGGCAGCTGTTGCTCTTCTGTGATTGATGCTCCAGAACCGAATGTGAAGCGGGACAGATTGTATAACTTGCATTTCAAAGGCGTAGTTGGGCTTGGTGATCATCATTCCTCGCGGGTCGGGTCCTTTCTTTCTTCTATCGTTGTATTATCAAAGAGCAAACACTTGGTTGCTCTGAGCAAACCAAGATAGTCTATACATCCATGATAAGCAACCCATTAATACAGTCGCGGTTCACACCAATATCCCAGTCCTCCTCAGGTCACATTACCTGTCCAAAGGATGTCGGTATTCCTGCCCATCTAAAACGCCAATCCCTGAGACGAGTAGGCCTTCTCGCTCTCTAATATCCCTGTAGAAACCATCCTCCTCTTCTTCCCTCTCTAATCTTTCTCTATCCCCTTTCTTTCGCGGAAAAGCATCAATCAAGGGGTGAACTGACCCAAAGCACCGTTGTCTCCGCCATCAAACTCCTCCTGCAACCTGTCAAGCTCGTGGAAGTGTCCTGCGAGCTCCATTCCCTTGCGTCGCTGTGCCTCGACACGTCGCCAGTCCCATTTACCTGACACGTTCAGATCAATATCCGAGAGATCAACCGAAAGATCGCCGAGGTGCTGCTCGCCCGTGGTCCAACCGCCCGGTCGTTCCGGAAGCAGTCCAGCCGCGCCTCCAAGCACAATAGCCGGGTGCACGGTAAAGCGACCAAGCTTGATAACATACTTGCTGATGGCCGTGGCATAGATCTTCTTCTCCCAACCACCAGCCGGATCCTGAGCTCCCCGTGTAGCAGTCTTCATGAAACGAGGGTCCAACCACGACTTGGGCCGGGCAGTACCCTTGGGCACAATGTGTGTCGCGATGTAGAGCCATTTTCGGTCCCAGCTCAGAACGCGACTCCACATCTCGTAATTCTTGTAAGCGGGAATCTCCCGCTTAAAGCTGCATTCGACAGCGCCAAGCATGATGCCAATGGAGCCCTTGATGGGTTGGTCGGTCTTGGGGTCAAGAACGATCTTGTTCTGAGCGTTGCGAGAGAGCACGGCGAGGGACTCGCGGAGAAGGTAAGAGACAAGGTGTGTTCGGGAGATGTCGAGGTCGGCAAAGTAGGTCGAGTTGGACTTGTGGAGGTTGTAGTCGATCTCGAGAAGGGGCGCATGGCTAGACGAGATGATGGGCTTGAAGAGGGCATCGGGGCCGAGCTTCGGGGACTTGCGCAGCAGAGTGTGGTAAATAAAGGAGTAGAAGACGCGGTACTAAAACTTGTCAGCGTAGTTAAAGAGGCAATCACGTAGAAGACACTCACAGTCCAGGCAAGGGGCATAGTCTTCCAGTTAAAGACGACAAAGATCATCAACAAGATCCTCGACGTGCGACCAGGCCCTGTAAGAAAAGCCTTGATCATGGGGATCCAGTTCACGCGGTAGGCGGCATATCCAGCAACCGAGCCCAAAGCGATGGGCGCAGCCAATGAGCCAGCGAGCGAGAGCCCATGGATCTTCTTCGCCGCAGAAGCCATGGTGTTGAGGTTGAATCGAAGAACAGCACGCGACGAGGGGGTGGATGTGTCAGACTCAACACCAGGGGTTCTCCCTCGATATTTATACCAGGCAGGGAAGCAAAGATGCCAGAATATCCGTGCGACAAGACAAGAAATTATAGACAGGTTAATTTACAATGGTCCCCCTGCGCGCGTCGCAAAACGCGTTCCCCTTTAATGCAAAGCTGAAAGGGAAGGGAACCGAGGCACCAATACCCAAGTCTGTGGAGACTCGGCCGAGATCCACATGTCATTGGAGCTGGGGAAGGAAGTGTTGGGAAGCAAGAGACGGGGTTTATGCTTAAGAGGGAAGGAGAGGTTAAAGTCCGATCGAAATGACGACGAGCCTAGGTATCACAAGGGTGGTTTATCAGAGGTCAAAGTCAAGAATTAAAGGGACCAGCCAAATCCGATAATAATGACTGACGGCTGGCAAAAAGAAGGACAAAGAATTGGCGAAATCTGCAAAAAAGAAGGATTCTGGTGGATCCAAACCACCTCTGATGGACGAACAGGGAATCGAACCCTGGACCACTCCCAGATGATTCGGACGAATTATGCTAAGGGAGTATTATACCACTAAACCATTCGCCCGGTTGTTGTTGTAGGGTAACCCGCTGTTGCTCACCATGCAGCCTTGGTAACGAAGCACTGCAGATTCGCATCAACCTTACCCTACGGTTCAGGTTCAAATCCTGCCCTTGTCCCATGAAGACAATACTCTGACACCGTGAGAGGGTATTGAGACACCACTATGACCATCAAGGCATTTCTTAGTGGATTTTAAACCTCTGTTCCTTATCTTAATGCTGTGTTTTAATTCTATTTTGCATATACTATGTTGTTCTTTACAACGACTTCTCGACCTCCTCCACAGCATCCAACACAGGCTTCCAGTTGGCCCACTCAGCATCACCTCCAGGAATTCCTCCAAACAACGGCAACCTTGTGCCATCAATATCACCGAACCCTCTAAGTCTGCTGACGGCCTCTGTAATGCCGACAGTGCCATACTTGACAACAATCTCCTCCATGGAGCTGACCTTGAACTGCAGCAGCCGCCTCTCTTGCTGCTCAGCCTCGGTGGCCTGGGTCTTGGTTGATAGCTCATACAGACGCACCAGCGTCTTGGGAAAGAAGCCTGCGGAGCCGTCAATGGCACCCGCAAAGCCTACCGAAACCACGGGGAACAGCTGCTGGCCCAGGCCGGTGAAGGGGTGGAAGTGGTCGTAGTCGATGGATGGGTTGGAGCCCACCTGGATGTGTGTCGACACGTCGCCGTGAGAGAGTTTACATCCCACGATGTTGGGGTGCTTGGCGAGGGTGACGTAGGTCGAGGGGGTGACCTTGACGTTGTTGGAGACGCCGGGGTAGTGGTAGCTGAAGAATTGTTAGTTTGCGTTATCATGATTAACTGGAGAGAGTACTTGCATCATGACAGGGATGGGGCTCCGGTCAGCCACGGCTGTAAACCACCGGATAATACCCTCCTGCGTCGCCACAGCGGCATTGTAGCCAGGAGCAAGACACAATCCCCACTGAGAACCCGCCTTCTGAGCATCCTTGAGCTGCTCGACCGTCTCCTCGATGCTGTTGGTCGCCGTGCCAGCAATGATGGGGTAGTCCTTGAACCCCTCCTTCTCCAGACCCGCCTTGATGCCGCTCAGGATCGCGTGACGATCCCTGGGGTGCAGGTGGACCGCCTCGCCTGTGCTGCCGAGGACGACGAGACCTCGGATGCCGTTCTTGGCCAGGTAGACGGCGTGGGCGGCCTGCGTCTCAATGTCTACAGGCGGGTTGACCGAGTTGTAGTTGGCCGCCTTTTTGGAGGCGAAAAAGGTAGGGACGGGCACGTAGATGCCCTTGGGCGGAGGAGCAGCCATGTTGAATTGAGTAAAAGTGTTTCGCTACGTGATGAACTGGAAAGCAGAGAAACAGCAGCAGCAAGAGAGTTGCACGAGGGACTTGTCGTGAGGGGTTGACATGATGTATTATAAGCACGTATTTGCCGTGCAGAACGAGTTGGCAACGGAGCCGAAGGCCGGCGGGTTCGGTCCCTCGGGGTATCTCACAGCGATCCTACGCGACTAATGAGTGGTTGCTTCTGATGTAATCGGCAGAAGGACAGCGATCAACCTATCCAGTTGCTGATGGGCTTAACAACCCCCCCCAAGCTGGTGGAACCCTTGCCCCTCTTTGTTAAATCACTTGATGAATGAGAGCAATTCCTAGTGTCAATTGCTTCAGTCTTGCAGCCCGGGTTTGTTAACCGATCGACGGCGGATACGCAGAATGGCCGCGGAAAAGAAGCCCGAACCGATTCGTGACCCGATGCCGGCCCGGGGATGAAGCCAATTGCAGTAGCAAATTGAGGAGTTTGGGGTACAGAGTATGCTTAAGGATGCCTCCACTATGAAACTCAAAGGGAAACAGGCCTGATTAGTGCTAGATATGAGAGGGATATAATAGGTAGACAAGTCTCGTAACGAGTGTATATCTACTAAGTATATGTCTCTAATCTCTGGTCAAGTCTGATTCGCTATTCAATTCAATGTCCTTCCATAACGTTAACTCCTATGACACCAAAGTATCTGATATGTTGCAAAACCATACTATCCAAAAGCCCAGGTGCCTCCTTTGCCGGACATCAACTATTTGCCTCGCATATCTGGCATAGCCACTCACTTCGTCCAATTCAAGATCATAACCTGGCTTCAATTGATTGGCTTTTTTAAGGACCCGGACCCCCCATCTTCTAGAGTTATCGCTCTATCCAATTTCTTGGCTTCGTCGTTCCCGACGATACCTTCTGAGATCCAAACGGTCTATGTGTTTATTCAACTCCGAAACTCCATCTGAGATCAACGCCTTTGAGGTATATCTTTTCTCTCCTCTCTTTCTTCTTTTTTATCGGATAACATGGGTTCCCTCTGCTGGCTCGAGCACCTTCCATTGACAAGCGAGATCCTTCTTCTCGTTGTGCTGCCTCAACTTTGCAATGATCTTGTTGGCAATCGTCTCAAAGTTGTGCGTGGCCAGAGCCAGGATGGTAGGGCCAGCACCTGACAAGCACACGCCGAGGAAACCCTCCTCAGTCTTGGGCGACATTGACTCGACAATCTCGGTGAGGCCGGGGATGAGAGTCTGACGGTAGGGCTGGTGGATCTTGTCCTGCATGGCGAGGTGGATGAGCTCGGGGTCGGGAGGGGACTGGCCCAGGGCGACGGGCAGGAGGGCGATTCGTTGGAGGTTAAAGGTCTGTGAGAGGGAGGGTCAGCTGGCTACTAGCATCGTGGAACAGGTTGCCAAACGTACCACATCGGGACGGGAGTACTTTTCAGGCAGCACACTTCGAGCAGCGTGCGTGGCGACTTGGAAGTCGGGGATGATGGCGACGGCCTTGATCTCCTTGGCCCAGGGGAACTTGATGTGGTGGCCGATGCCGTGAGGAGGGTTCGGGGGCTTCTTGCCCGTGTCCTCGCCGCCGGCCGGCGCGGGGAGCACCTCACTAAGGGGGATCTCTGTCCGGGCGACGTCCTCGGGGGTCAAGGGCTTGAGGTATGTTCCGACGAAGCCTCCGTAGAGGGCGGCACCGACATTGTCAGGGTGTCTCTCTGGGGAGTCGAGGTTAGCAAGTAGAGCTTCAAGAGCTCCCAAGACTCACCAATCATGAGACAGTAGTCAAACAGGCGGTCATAGTCGAGGTGCTTCAGTCCTCCGACCTCACGGCCAAGAACAACACCAGCAACCACAGCAGCACCGGAGCTACCCAGACCACGACCAAGAGGGATGGGGTTCTTGATGTGAACATGGGTCTCGACGGGAAAGTTTCGCTGGTCGTGGCATCGCAGGACGTAGAGGGCGACGCGGGTCAGCAGGTTGGACTGGGGGTCGAGGCTGATGTCGCCGGTGCCCTCTCCCTCTCCCTCGTACGTGATCCTGCAGTTGAGCGGGTGCTCCGACTTTGTCTTTGTGCGGTCGATGGTGACGTGCAGCTCGAGGTACACCGAGAGGGCGAGGCCGATGACATCGAAGCCCGGGCCAATGTTGGCGCTGGAGCAGGGGGTCTTGATGACAAACGATTCCATGACTGGTTTATCTTTATGTGTGTGTGTTAATGAGACGCTCTGACGCCGTGTGTGGATTTGCTTGGTGTGTCTCACAGGTGGGAAAAAAGATGTTGGCGGGAGGAGAGGTCACAAGCTCTAGAGAGTTAAACTGCCAATGGCGCAATTGGAGCTAGTTCAAGGACGATCAATCGGGAAAAAAGTCTCCGATCTGCTTCTGACAATTGTTCTTCTTTCTCTTGGAAAAGATCGAGTCAAGAGAAGTTTGCGTGGACCCGACCCTGATAGTGATTAACTGACAGAGTCATACCCGTTGCCGACCCCGATGACGGAGCTGGCCGCATCCATACAAAAGCCTTCAATGCCCGCTTCTTTTTTTTTTTCTGCTGAGCATTTGGCGGGGTAGAAAAATGTCTGCCGATGGCTGCCCCTCCATCGATATTCATTGGTCGACGAAGATTCAATTGGACATTTTCTGGCTGCTAAACCCGGCTGTGGAAATGTTCTGGGCAAGGGTTTCCATCGGGTTCTCGGGCAGGGAGTTTGCTTGTTGAGTTTATCAACAATAGAACAGGCAGTTGGTTGACTAAACAACATGCAAGTCTAGGTATACTAGAGGAGCTGCAAATATGGTGCTGGATTATGTTAATACGAGAAGAACAAACACCACTCATCCCGTTACATCCTTGAATATAAATACTCTTCCAAGGCTTCAATCCAGATCCCTCCCGCCCCCTCCCCGACGAAGCGAAGTGGCTGACCTTGGCCGATTGTTACGCAGCAGCCTCATGCACAACCAATCGACTCTGCATCAATATCCCGTCCAATCCGATCCCACCCTTGCAACAAAATTCCCGCTTCCCGAGAGCCTCGTGACTTTGCTCGTGTTGCTGCCGTCGGCATCTCACATCATGACCATCTCCCACTGCCCTTCGGGGTATTAATCCGCATCTCGATTCATTGATCAAATGCACATCTGACATGATGTTTTTTGTGCACCTTTCGTGTATAGAGGCATTGTCCAGTAAAGAGCATCAGCACCTTATTCTGTGACTGTTGGTTCGCTGACATGGATGCAGTCTATGCACAACATGACTACAACAGCAACGCCTCTGTAGATGTCACAACCTGGCCTATAACAATGGACATGGTTTGTCCATTCGTAGATATATTTTCCGTTGTTGTTGAAGAACCTTGAGCTGACCAATATGTGCACAACCGTGCGTCCGAGACTCCGACGGATATCCCCAAATAGCAGCACCAAATCTCACCACCATGATGTCAATGTCGATAAACTATCAAGCCCAACCCTAGTGCTGAGGAAAGACGACAAACCCGTCATCTCTCACCCAAAAATGTATCTTTCTCCATCTCGTATACTGCATAGGTGCCCAGAATCTCCATTTACCGGGAATCCCGGCATTGACATCTCGACCGCCATTTTATCTCGGATAGTCAGGATGATCGCTCTTTTTTTTCCTCCCATGACGTCTGTCGGATCCTCGTGTTTTTAATCTATATTGTGGGATCACCCATGCTACGAGGCCCCGCGCCCGATGGGGAATGATGCTCTCGTCGACGATCACTTCTCGAATTCGCTGCCTTGGACTTTGTAGCCTCAGCGAAAAGCGAAGGCCTGAGGTGATCGCCATGCCATTGACGTCCCAATCGGGCAGTGCGCCCCAGAAGTTTGGCGAGACTTGACGACGTTCGGCGCAGCATCAGCGATGCAGGAATACGAGCCTCAGAAAGCATAGCACCGCAGGACCATCACGCACCTTTGATAGTTTTCCACCCTCGTGGCGAGGTCATCTGGGCCACCTCGTCTCCCCACGGTAGCAACCTGATCGAACGACCCATCTTTAGTTCAGCTTTTCAACAAAGGGTAAAGGGCCTAGATGATAGCCCTTTCGGAGTAATACTAAACAAAGATCTTGTCCCCGTAAGTTCGCGGGCCACGCCGGCCGCTCCGATAGCTCACAAGGGCAACGGGAAAAGACAGAAATGGCTACGTTACGTCGGTTCCTCGGTGGAGGTGGACAAGAATACGAGAAAAAACCCTTACCCCACAACCAGGCCAAGTTCAAGTCTGTCAATGCGCGGAATTATTCTGGACCCAAGTCTGGACCGAGGATTATGGTAGCACGGGCTCACTAACACTAGCTCTGATTGCTCGAAATAGCATCACTAGCAACCCTAGCAACGTTGTCAGTTGAGAGGCTTCGTCCAAATCCGGATCCCAACGACGTGGGGAGGCTGGGCCTCGAAGTCTACTGCGATCTACCCGGACGTCGGCAGAGGCCTATGACGCTATTCGTACGGGAAAGACAACCTAGCTAAGCCTGCCAGCCTCCGTCTGGCCTTACTTTGCATGTGGAGATGTGGACGATCATCGTGAGCTCGTGACGGAGTTGAGAGAGATGCATGGTCCGTTGGAGCTCGCCTTTACGAGATGCACTGCATCGAATGGTCTGGACAGTAAAGTATAAAGAGACCTTGAACACTCGTCAATATGGTTCTCTTTTCTGTATCATCATCCTCATCAACACTCCAACACTCTCATCCTCCAGCTCAACAACCTTCACAACACTCACAACTCCATCACCACCTTTTAACCACAAAACAACCATCATCATGAAGCTGTCCGGTGTCCTCTCTGCCCTTACCTTCGCCACTGCCGCCTCGGCCACCACTGGTGAGTTCTACATCTTCTCACCAACACTGGCCTACACCATACTAACATGAATATCCAGTCTCCTACGACACCGGCTACGATGATGGCAACCGAGCCATGACATCCGTCGCCTGCTCCGACGGCAAGAACGGCCTCATCACCCGCTACGGCTTCAACAAGCAGTCCGACATCCCCCGCTTCCCCTACATCGGCGGCGTCTACACCATCGCCGGCTGGAACTCTCCCAACTGCGGCCAATGCTTCCGCGTCGAGTACCAGGGCCGCAAGATCCACGTCCTCGCCATCGACCACGCCGGCGAGGGTGTCAACATGGGTCTCCGCGCCATGAACGACCTCACCAACGGCAAGGCTGCTCAGCTCGGCCGTATCAACGCCCAGGTCTACCACGCCAAGCCTACCGACTGCGGCCTCAAGGCTTAGATGGCATTATCACGACTATTTTTTGTAATGAACCATGAGCGCATCATCCGGGTTGGATAGCGAGCTTCTTCTTCTTCCTCTCCTTTACACTATGGATTTAATACTTGGCATTGGTTGGCGTTTAGATTACGATTGATCACACTTGATCTACTACCTAGATATTCACTCACGAATGAACATAGAGCTTACAGCTTCACTTTGAGTTTCCAGATGTGATGTGAATTGCAAGATGTCTGCTGGGTATCCATAATCCAGCAAGCGACAATCATTAAGATTTCTCGCCAACCTATTTGGGAGATCCGTCCAGTTCGGTAAGCCATCCATTTAAAGCAAAGTTGTCATAAAATCGTTACTTTTGTTCATCCCTCATACGTCGTGTGGCGAGCTTGCCGTTCCTTGGCCTTTTCAGCTGCGCCAATTGTCCATGTTTACTTCTTGGTAGACCCTCTGGTCATGATCCGAACCCTTCGAGTGGGTGTTCTGGTCTTTTTTTCATCGCTGGACCCTTTCAAGTCCTCGTCGCCCAGAAGTTCCCTTCTCAGGCGTCTGAATGATGGTGGAGTGGTGATGATCTCAGGTGGAGGAGACAGTGATGAGTCGCTGGAGGGACTTCTACAATCTGCCATGTTTCTGCTGCGTAGATGGTCCATGTCGGATGTCCCGGTGATTGAAGGGATGACTTCTCCAAATGGAAGGTTCTGAGGGGGTGTGCTGGGATGAATCGTATTTGAAGAGAGATCGAGTTCTGAGTTGCATCCTGAGATGAGTGAGCAGAACTCATGACAAGTCGATAAAGGCACCTCACCTCGTCCTGGCCGTGAAGCTCTAACCCACATGGCACATTCCAACAATTCCACACGCGCTGCAAAATCCTCGTAACTCAAGCCATACTCAAGACCTTGTCGAGGTATGCGAATCTCGTTGGCAGTCTTGAAAACGACAGTCACGTCCCGGTCTTGAGTGATGGACTCTGCAAACTCGAGGAATGAATCAAAAAGCCCCATCTCTCCCTTGAAAATGATGCAGTTATCCTCGGCGCTATAACCCATAAAGTTGTCTGCATCCGGGTCAGAGATCTTGTTGATGCTGATCTCCATGGCCGCATCGCTTTTGGCTGCGCGCGTGAGCTTTACGCTGAGGTCTGAGGCGGGGAGGAGTTGTATTGACGATGGAGGAAGAGGTGTCTCATGAAGGTCGTCCGACATGAGATATTCATCGAAAGCGGGCTCGAGAATGGCAGCGCGAGAGGCGCCGAGCTTCTCGATTTGTTCCTCGGAGAAGGAGTCGAGGTCCGTGTTGAAGACGTGGGTAGGCATGGCGCAGGAGAAGCAAAAGCTATGGATGAGAGAAGAGCGAGTGTAAGTCGGAAACTCTGTCCATGAACGAGCTTATATGCGGGTATCCTTTCACTTGATGAATGAATCAAGGTCAAAACTTCGAGTCATCACAGGATGCGCTTTCTTATGCACCTGGAAGTAGAGAGGCACCTGGCGGGCAGCTGCGTCGGCCGTTTGGCACCTGCCGACGGCTGGCCACCTCTCGGTAGTGATTGAATGGTCCAGTCAAATTGATTTGTTGTGTTCTTGTTTCGAGTCTATGAGGATTGTGTTGCCTCTTGATGGGAGATGACTGTTTGATGTTGGCATCTCCAAGGTCCATGATTAACACTACACTCAAAGCAAACGTGTAATAGATTGATCACCGGCCCGCAAAATTCGACTATAGAGAAGACTCTTTTTAAAAACCTGACTAGAAAGAATCACCAAGATTTCCTTTGATTGCATCTGTGCCTTCATCTTGTTGTCGCACCAGGATCAATTGACACTTATCAACCACAGCTAGAGCGACTTGGCTATGGAGGATGAATGCCTGTCCATGTGATCACCACCTTTAGAAACTCATGGAATAAGACGAAAGTCCAGTATCAAAACTCTTGGCCAATTGTAAACCGTCCGAGGCGACTCGTCAGCCCACGCCTTGTTCAACCCGTGCACAATGGATAGGCAGCTTACCTAGTTTCCAACCTGATCCTGTTGGCTCATTGGACAAGCTCGAGCCATATATGAACGGGTTCCTGCAGATCCAAGTACATGTCATATATCCTCCGGATGCTCCGACTGGTGATGCGGGTTGGCAGGCGACATGAATTCATCTATTGTGTATAATAAATCTGATAGCACGACACACTCCGCGGTCAGTGTTGCGTGGTCTACCTCGACTCGCCACTCCCTTTCTTCCGTCTGGCGGAAAGGAGGCTAGTCACGTCAAAAGGGAGGTAGGGATCTGGGGGAGCTGACGTGGGGTAAACCCATCTACCTACGTTTAGGTTGCGTTGCATCCCCAAGAATCCTACCAACTTCAACGACATATCATCCAGAGCACAACTCCATTGAATCTGCTCTAAACAACTCCATCTCGTCTTAATATTTCATTCCCGTGTTGATAAAAGAGGCCGTTGTCAGGTCATGCCACCGACCATGCAGCACCTCCCGAATGAGCTCATCGCTCACATCCTCAGCTTTCTCGACTCCGACTCCAGCCTTGAGCGCGGCCTCTACCGCGACCCGTCAAAGATCTCAAGGCCCGTCCATTCTGGAAAGGACACGCCCCTCAAGAATGCATCCCTCGTGTGCCGCATCTGGAGGCGCTCCGTGACGCATCTCCTCTTCCGTCACGTCGTATGGTGCTTCCACCGCTTCTATAAGCCGACGTGCCAAGACATCGTTGCGGGTATCGAGGTGCTAGATTTCCTGCGCAAGAGCGGTGTATCGAAGCATGTCGAGAGTTTCACCATCTTTATGGACATCCCTCGGGGCTCTGGACAGCATCGATATGCTGATGGTCAATTTTGGGGTCTGTTGCCACCCGAGTCTCATCAGCCCGAGAGGCCCATGTCGTGGAACCTCCTCTGGTCCGTTTTGACTCAAGAGCCCCAACGCGCTGACCAAGGCGGTCAAGAGAGATCTGAAGAGGAGAGAGGTCGACAGCATTGGGATAACAATTGGCTTTGGCATGCTTTGTTCGACGTCATTGAACCCTTGCGTGTCACCTTGATCAGCTCACCAGATCTCGTCGCTTCACTTCTTAGTAGGACTGTGGACCTGTCGAGTGACTGGGCTTTTAACAGTACCTACTACATTATCTCGTTATCACGCGAGCCTGACATTTCAGATCTTCACAAGAGGACGAACGCTTTACCGTCGGAGAGTCCAGTTAGGGAGAGTCATCTCCCAATCGACCTGTTCGCCATACGAGACTGGACCTCACTATTCATCAACGAAGGCTCCTTTGCACCAGTCTACTCGACATATGAATTCTTCCACTACTCGCCAGCAACTCTCCTTCCTGTGATATTCGAACCCGTCGACACCTCGTTCAACGTGATGCGCTCAACCCTCAAGTCCCTCTCTTACATCGCCATCTTCCCTCTCTCCCACCACATCGCCGACTTTCTTATTCCCAACTGTCCGCCTGTTGAGCATCTGTTTATACAACTCATGCCTAAAAACCGAGACTTTTGGGAGAGCGACGGTCTCTCTCGCGTGAACCTATCCGACCTGTGGCTGGAGTGCGACGCATCCTACTCGCTCCTCATGAGGCAGATACTTGACCCCGTTCCTCAACCAGGCTGGGAAAAATTAAAGGTGTTTGAAAGCGGCGATGCGCCGACAGAGGGAGTTTGGAGGAGGGGGTTTTATGATGCTTACATTGACGGTGTGAATGGCTGGAGGGAAGAGAGCGAGGGCCTCTTTATCAGAGATGCACTTCCTGAAGTCCCAGCAGATGAGCTTGAGAGTATCGACGGAAACCACGACGGCATGGAAGCCTTGGAAATTTGAAGCTTCAGACTGGGAGTTTTACTGATAACAGCGCAAGGAAAGTCATCATCCAGTATATTGACCATGAGGTTCTACTTGAATGTATGCAATATCTATTGCTGATCTTATCCCGACCAGCTTTCAACAGATTTGTAAATCCGAGGCCCTGTTGAGCCATGTGTTTGAGCCCCAGAGAAAACGCCTTTAACCACCGATGGATGCATGTCCGAGCCCAACTACCAGAGTATGCAAGACGACATAGATACCGATTCCAAGATAAACCAACGCCATCACCTCGTCCCTGATCCCAGGGACCCTAGATAAACAAAAGAGTCATGCCAGTAACACACACAATGCTTAATCATCGTCGCTCTCAATGTCACCGTCCCTGTCGCTGTCTGACAGATCCACGATCGGCTTCATGGCCTCGTGCTCCTTCATCTCGCGATACGTGCTCCAGGTCAAGCCCAGGAACGCAACAACGATCATTGCGCCACCGATGATGGCCGCAAAGCTGAGAGGCTCGCCAGTGAGCATCCAATCCACAATGGCCACGATAAAGATGGTCAGCAGAGCGGCGACCGAAGACAGAACGGGCGAGGTGAGAGAGATGAGCACAAGGAATGAGCCACTGAAAGTAGCGTTCATGAGCACAGCCAACAGAATCAACCAGCAGGTTGAAGCAACAGGTAGCTCAAACTTCTCAATGCCCAAAAAGTCAATGATTGGGATCGGAATCCACAAAACAGTGAGTGTGAAAAGACCGATGCAAGAACCAAACGTGTTTGCAAAGATCATGCCGCGACCAGGCGAAACGCCTTCAGGGGGGCAAGCAAAGCGCTTGTACAAGACCTCGTAAAGGCCGTACAGCACAGAGCCTACGCCGATAACAAGGTTTCCAAAAAAGCGGTTTGAAGCCTCCACGTCCTTGGTGCCCTCCGACTTGGTGTCTCCATAAGCGACGACGAGCACGCCGGCAATGGCGATGAGGACAGCGACAGACTTGTCGAGGCGCAGGGGTTCGTGGAGTAGTGGTACAGAGAATACGTATGCAAAGAAGGCGGAGCAATTGTAAATGGCGGTTAGATCCGACGGTGTCGTCAAGCTGACGGCAATGTACCAGCTCAGCCCGGCAACGGTCAGCGCGCAGGTAATGATAACGGTAAAACGGATGATGTAACGAATGGGGCGCGCGCGATGCTGAATGGAAAGATGAAAAACGTCGAGGGTCTGCGTCTCGATCATGATGGCGGTCGTGCGCAGATGCTGCTTGTGTCGCTTCCAAAAGACGGGCCAAGGAATGTCGCGCTTCTGGAAGCGCAGGATGAGGAGTTGAACAGGCCACAGCACGATCCACGAGCCGTGGGTAAAGTACATCATGCAGTACGCCTTGTCCCAGCCAAGATCATGCTGAATGTATGCGCTCAGTTCTGTCTGGACACAGAACGATACCAGGCTGATGACAAGGAAGAATGCGGCATACGTGTACTTCTTGCGCGTCGAGCTTTCGGCGGCTTCGGCGACGGTCTGAGGGCTACGGCTGCGCATAGTTGATCGGCGACTGAAAGATGGCCTCTCCATCATCTCTCGATGATAAGGATGTTCATCTTCGCTGGACCTCTCCGACCCTAGGCTGGTCCTTCGGTTGCCATGCGCAGTGTGAGTGACGCGGCCGCGGTCATCGTCATCCTCCTTGTGAAGCAGAGGAGTACCAGATCGTCCACCAGCATGACGATGGTACTTTGGACGGTTGAGGCCATTCGCATCCATGTCGTCCAGCTCTAGCCACTCGCGGCTGGCGTTGCCGTTGGTATTTGTATCGCGTTGGTGACGTTTCGAGCCGTCAAGATCGGAAGCGGCGCCCGAAGCACCAGGACTGCCTTGTCTGTCGATCGGCCGGGTTTCTGGTTCGCATAAGGTGTCGTCGCGGGACAGGGGGGATGAGTCTATGGACAATCGATCGTTGTCGTGGCCTTGAAGGAGATGGACCTCTTGGTCTTTGTCGTGACGCCGAGGCATAGACGGCGAAGAGGGATATTAAGGGAAGAAAGAAGAGGAAAAGAAAAAAGAAGAAGGAGAGGGTAAAAAGGAGCGAAAAACAGGTGTTCCTATTTGTTGCACCAGGTCGAATGAATGCCTGGGTAGTTTTGGTGCTGGTGTTGAAAGAACATCGGTTGGATTGGATCGATTCCCATTCGGCTGGCGCGCAGTCGCAGTTGAGTGGTCGGCGGCGGGTCCCAAGACCCCGAAGCGTCAAGGGGTCTCCGCTGTCTCGCAGCATTGGACCCGCGCCGCATGGGGGACCAACAGGGCGGGGGGAACACGGGCACGGGGGCCCGGGGGTCATTAACGGCCCATCGGCGGGTTCTACAGTGGACGAGATTAGACTTCTCAGGGGCCTTTCCCGCTGAGCCCTCCTGCTGGAAACGGGGAGAGCCTATCGCGGCGTTGAGATTGTTGATGAGCCATGAGCCAGATGATGCTGTACAAAGTTCCAGATTGTCTAGGGGGCTCATGCGCACATTCTTTCAAGACTTTTATTTAAATATATGCCATGTGCTATTCCGTTTCAACATCTGATTGCATGCTGCGCTACTCTTGAGCTATCATGAGTCGGCCTCTGAAAGGTGCCAAGCTGGTCCCACGATAACGATGACGCCTTTGGTCATGTGCCCCCTACACCACCACGCGCGCTCAGCACCCGTCTCACCACACCACCACCACCAGCTGAGATGGTTGAGATAACCAGATGAGGCGCGGTAGTCACAGAGGACGGCACGTGAGTTGGCGCCTTTATCTCAGGTCTGTTACTTCGTCCGCCTTGCCTACATACAGTACCCAAGTTCCATAGAAGCCGTCGGGTTCCTGGCTTATTTCGCCCCAGCACCAAAGAGAGCCTCGTGGACATTATATCCATATTCCAACTCCCCGTGCCAGTAGTTGGGCGTATCTGCCTTGGAAAACTGCCATGCCTGGTCAAGTGCCTGCACCACCTCGTCGGGGAGTGGTCCCTTCTCCAGGTTGTCGAGGTTGTTCTCCAGCTGGGCCACGTTGGAAATGCCAATGATGATTCCATCGTTGCCGTTGGTGATGCGAAGCTGGGAGTGGTGAACCATCCACCTCAGTGCCGTCTCGATCATGGTCAATCCGTGCTTCTCCACAGCCTGCTCAATGACGCTCAACGCCTTGAAGGTGCTCTCTCTAAAGTAGCGATCGCGATACCTCTTGCCAATCCCAGAGTTGTCTGAGAAGCGGCCGCTGTCAGGCGCAATGTCTCGTGACTTGATCTTGCCAGAAAGCAAGCCGCCGGCGATGGGGTTGTACACGACAATGTCGAGTCCGTACCGCTTGCATGCGACAAAGAGTTCCGACTCGATGGAACGGGTGACGCAGTTGTACATGCCCTGGTACACCGTGGGCCGCACCCATCCGTTGTACTTGCAGGTCATGACAACCTCTGCCACTTCATGCGCCGCAAAGTTGCTGATGCCGAATCGAACAAACTTGCCTGCCTTGTGGAGCTTATCGATGGCCTCTAGCGTCTCTGCAAAGGGAATACCACGATCAGGACGATGGAGGTAGAGCAGCTGATAGTCGTGTTAGGCAACGGCAGCTAACAAAGAGATGGAAGGCTTACATCGATGCAGTCGGTTCCGAGCTCCTTCAGACTGGTCTCGACCGACTCGATAACCTTCTCGGCCGCATTGTCGCCAGGGTCCCCGGGATACTTGACCTTGGTGGCCAGAGTGAAGCCCCTCTCCTGCCAACCAACCTGGCGAGTCCAGGCCTCTTGCTTACCACCGACATAGACGCGTGCTGTGTCAATTTCGCTGTATCCTCGACCCTGAAAGACATCCAGGGCCTTGGTAAATGTTTCCGAGTCACAGATACGTGCGTCAAGCTCCTCACTACCAGGGGGCCCAAAGGTCATTAGACCCAGGATGACGCGATGCTTCGGGTTCTGAGCGACAAGAGGCATGATGACGGAAGCTAAAGGATAATCTTTTCGATGAAAACTTCTACAATGATGCCGATGGGGGCTTCTGCGGCTTTTATACCCAACAAGAAAGTGATATCGGAGATGTGAAGCTAAACTCCAGCTCTCATCATCGTGCTCTCATGCGTCTTGCTCACTCCGGCACCTTTCCGTCCTCACCACGGCCCCACTTACAACTGCGAGACCGGGCGGGGTATCCGCTCGGTGATGACGGATGGGCTGCCGAAGCGGATATCAACGTGAGTATCATTGATGATTTGTAAGAGCAGCCAGTGATAATTGGTCCGGCTGATGCTGGAGAGTGAGTCTGGTTTAGAGCTTTGGTTTCTATGTCGATGGCCTATGACGTAGTTGTAGATAAATAAGTGCTGGGGTTTAAAGCCTGATGGAATAGAGAAGCGGGCAATCAGTTAACCACGGCGACAGGGAGTCACCTTTCGAAAGCTGGACTACTCTCAGCAATGTTTAACAATTGGAATGAGAAACCACTCATAGACAATATGTCCTGTTACGCCTTGCAGGATTCACCACTATGTCACTCCAACTGTTACACATCCCTGTGAGCATTAATATGTCACCAACCATGCCATCTCAAACATATCGCGTAAAGGGCATGTATTTGATGACTTTCTGCCCCAATGACTTATTCTCCAAATAACATGGAAATATACAAAAAGGCCAACCTCGAGGTGGGTATCAAGGAGGGGAGCTCATCGCGGGTCGAACAAACGGTTAAACCCCGGCCAAGGCTTCTTAACTCCAAACCTCCAAATTGAGAGCGCTGCGATTGGATTTTGAGATCCCGAATTGCCGTGTCGAGCTTCCCGTTGCCATCTTTTGCGCAATATCCGCCTCAAATATGCTTTTGTAAGGAACAATTCGATCGTCTACAATGTTGAGAGCCCAGCTGATCCCGTCAGTTCCGCCATCTCATAGACAAATCCATCATGAGGGCACAATTGGCCCGCCATGCTCGACGGGTCCTTGTCCAGCACGCCCGATGCCCGTCTTTCGCACTCTACTCTACTCCCCTACGCCGAACTCTACCTCTCAGATCGATAAATAATGGGCACTCACGCCGATACATATTCGAAGGCCTATTTTCCAAGGCGCCCCGAGAGGTGCGGCAGCCCGAATTCGAGCCGGGATGGATGAAGATTATGGTCTGGCGGAGTCGCATGCTCGACAATCTGCGTCCCCCGCCAACGGAGGAATTGGTTCAAGCTTGGAGGTCATTCTTTGATGGGAAAATGTCTAGTCGGAGGCCATTGAATGGTACCCAGGCCATGCAGTGCCGTCGACTTCTCAATTACCTTGTGGAACAGCGCGAAGGATCCCCCGAGTCGAAACAGAACCTGGAACGATCCGACATAGTCAAAGCTCTCGATGCCCTTTCCCAATTGAGGCCTCGTGAGAAGACCCAGGACCACCTCGAGTTTGCCAGATTTATATGGTCCACCCTCTGCTCAAACAATATGGATGAAGCGCAGTGGGCGCCCACTGGTGCCAAGTGGCCACAGTACCTCAGTATATTATGTGCCTTTGGAGGCTCTGAGGAAGCTCTGGACTTGCTCCGCGCCCATTGGAAGGAGGTTGTCAAGCGCAGTGATTCTTTCAAAAGGACCCCTTTCCTATCCGTGGCTCAAGCCTTGGCATCTGACGGACATGAAGAGAAGCTGCTAGAACTGGTTCAGTACGCCGAGGAGAACGGTATTCCATACGGCAAGCGTCTCCAAGCCATCATGGTATCATTTTTCATCCAAAGAAACCGGCCCGCCGAGGTCAAGGCCTGGTTCGAGAAGAAAATCTCCGGCCAGCAACGCTCCTTTGAGATTTACCCTCAGTTGGCTCATTTTGCTGCCCGCCACGACCTGAAAGATTGGGCGGTACCCTTCTTCCTTGAACTAGGGACAGGATTGACTGGCCAGAAAACAGAAAAGAAATATTGGGATGCTTTATTCCAGGGAATCCTGATCCTTGGAAAGGGCCTCAAGGAAGTGGAGGTCATGATGTCCAACATGGAAAAGATCTCCAATGGAATTCTCAAGGCTGATACGAGCACCATCAACGGTCTCCTTCGTGCTGCCATCGAGATGGGGGATTCAGCGTTGGTGGACGAAATACTGCCACTTGCCGAGGGCGAGGGGCGTAAGCTGAATGGTGAATCTCACTTGATCCTGATGAAGATGCACCTCATATCAGGTTACCTGCCCGGAGTTCAGGCTGCTTACAAGAAGGTGGCGCACTTTGAACCCTGGCATGCTGAGCCTGACCTATGGTGGGAGTTTAGCCAGCTGTTCAACGACTACCTCGTTGCCCTTTGCGCCCAGAAGACGCCGGATTACAAGCTTATTTCCGAGATGCTTGAGTCTTCAGAGGAAATCCAAGTGCTTCTCGATCCGAAGACGGTCGCCACCCTCTGTATCCGTTTCCTAGAGAACGAGCAGCACTTTGAGGTGATGGATGTTCTATCTATCCACGCATTTCACTACAGCGCCGCAGAGCGAGCAGTGATTCAAGATGCCCTTGTGGACTTTTGTATCAACGAGCCCAGTACCACACGAGCATGGGCTGGATATCAGCTTCTGCGGCAGTTCTTCCAGGATCTCAGCTTCGAACACCGTGTGAAGCTGATGGAGGCGTTTTTCGAGCGCAAACGCCCAGATATGGCAACTCATGTCTTTGGCCACATGCGCCAACACCGAAACAACGACTATCATCCCAAGCGCGAGACGTACATTTCCTGCTTTGAGGGCTTGTCACAAAGCCCAGACGAAGAAGCTTTGGAGATGGTCCACAACATGCTCAAGATGGATATGACGGTAGAGCCAGACACGAAGCTGTACACGTCGCTCATCCTCGCTTACGCAGCCAGCGACAAGCCCCTTCAAGCAATCGATTTCTGGGAGTTGATAGCGTCATCGCCTGAGGGTCCAACATATACCAGTCTGGAAGCAATCTTCTGGGCCCTTGAGCGCAGCCCAAGAGGATCCAAAAAGGCTCATTCAATCTGGAAGCAGCTGGAGACACTTGACGTGGAAATCCCGCCCCAAGTTTACAATGCTTACTTGGGAGCTATGGCTGGCAGCGGAGAGCTGGAGAAGGTGGAAGGCATGATTACAGAGATGCGCTCAAGGACGTCGAGTGAGCCAGATGACATGACGTGAGTTTGACTCGAACTACTACTGAAGGCCAGACATGACTGACACACAACAGACTAGGTATAGCGTTCAATGCTTTGCCAGGACAGGCGATGCAGGAGGCCTTTAAGCAATGGGCCAAGGCGCAGTATCCAGATGCTTGGGAAGTCCTGGAGAAGAGACGCAAGTGGTTGAACAGGGATTCGCTATGCCAGTTCAAGCTCAAAAGAGTGTTGAAAGCTTGAAATGTATCAAAAGGGAAATGATCAAAAGGGGGATGGTATGCTCCAAAAGCTGGTTTTTGATGTAGACAACTGTATCAATATGTTACATAGAGGTCGTGGCTGTTATACATATGACCAAAAAAATAATGACCATGACATGATCTCATACAATCCGACTTTAACTTGACTCTTAGTGTCGACCAAAGAATTGATCCCGCAGCATCTCGGGGTGAGCGTGGATTGTGGGATAGATTCCCATGCCCTGCACCCGGCGGACCATCTTGGCCACCTTGCGTTGGTTGACGGGTCGGAGACGGGTGAGCTGGGAGTGGTTGATCATTCCCGAGGGAGAGGTGAAGTGCTCGATGAGGGAGAAGTTCTATCTATGTCAGTTGAGGCTCAATTGAGGTGTAAGACAGGTGGCTTACCTTGTACATGTCCAGAGGGCTGATGCCGAGAGCATCAACAACATCCACGTTCCGCACCGACCTCTTCCTCCACTTTTGCATCTCGACGGGGCTCAGATCGTGAGGAGAGTAAACATCACCGACTTCCCAGCGACGGGGCATCTGCTTGAGGAAGTCGCTCGACATCTTTTGGTTGCGGAGAAACTCCATCTGGGCCGTCTTCTCGCGCACAAAGCTCGCGTCCCTAGCCTTGTATCTCTCCATCATTCGGGCGGCGGCATCGCCGGGCTGCACTCTCGGGGATCGGTCGGCGCCCCGTCTGTTGCTGTTGAGGTTGGCGAGACGGCTTGAGTGGGTGCTGCCTGTGGAAGGCTCACGGGGAGGAAGAGCGGCAGATGCGGTGCAGGAGAATGGTCGGACAAAAGCCCGCACAGCCTCAGTGGCCGTCGTCGTCGGTAGTCGAGGAGGCATCGTGTGATTAATTGGCGGCGGGGTTCCCAATGGCTGAGTGTGGGCTTTTGGTGATGCTCCGTCGTTGGAGTTTTGGGAGGTTTTTTGAGATGCCGGAACATGCCGTCCCGTCCCACCCCGGAGGAATTCCGCAGAGAGCAAACGGCCCCACTTAGATTTTTTGATGGTTTTCAAAACTCCAACCTTAGAATTCTAGAGATTCATCACCACGACGAATCAATTACTCGACCGACGACGACGGCTAGAAAATCGATCGAGGGGATATTTTTGGGGCTTTTGATACTATCGCGACACTCGAGATACCTTCATCATGGTCCGAAAACTCAAGCATCACGAGCAAAAGCTCCTACGCAAGACAGACTTTATCACATACAAGTCGGACAATGGACATCGCGACAAGGCTGTCATTCGACGATACATGATCCAGAAGCCTGAGGACTACCACAAGTACAACCGTCTCTGCGGAGTATGTCTTCCAAGACCCTTATCTCTCTCTACAGACCAATGTCATACTGACTCTACACCTCCAGTCTCTGCGACAACTCGCCCACCGTCTTTCCCTCCTCCCCCCCGAGAACGCCACCCGCCGAAAGCACGAAGAGCTCCTCCTCAACAAGCTCTACGACATGGGCATCCTCTCCTCATCCTCCAAGCTATCCGCAGTGGAGAAGAACGTGACAGTCAGCGCCTTCGCTCGTCGCAGGCTCCCAGTGCTCATGACGCGACTACGCATGGCAGAGAATGTGCAGGCGGCGACAAAGATGATTGAGCAGGGCCACGTGCGCGTGGGGACGGAGACGGTCACGGATCCGGCGTACCTGGTTACGAGGGGCATGGAGGACTTTGTGACGTGGACTGTCGGCAGCAAGATTAAGCGCAACATTATGAAGTATCGGGATCAGCTCGACGACTTTGAGCTGCTGTAGGGGGAGAAATTGGCATTTGGCTTGGGGAGTTTGGCGTATGGGTTTTCTTGCAAGAGCGGATTCTTGGTTTCACGGCATAAAATGGTGGATGCTGGAATGGAAGATCTGATCTGTAGACGTCAGGGGGGGATTTGCGTCTGTGGAGTTACTGGTTCGCAGAGGGCGAGACAATGGAAGTAGTGGGAGAAGATGCAATGTTAAACAGTTGCACCTAAGAATGTGGGAAATAGACAGGGTCGGTCATCATGGCCAGAACTGACCTTCGTTGTCTCTACTGCCATCTACACCAACAAATATTCAACCACATCATGAGCAACTCGGCCCTCAAGTCTCCAGCAAGTAGTATCTTGAGCAGCTTACGGTGCTTCAACTCGAACTTCATCAGCTATAGAGTATGGTTAAGTATGCCCGATGTTACATTTTACTCATCACCATAACCAAGACCCTCCCCATCAAGCAATCTCCAAAACACCATGACACAAGTAGTACTACTCATGAACCCTGCAACATGGACGGAATAGCTTCATCCTCCTAAATAAGACAATCAACTCGGTGAATTGCGTCAGGCCCAGCTACCACACCCCTCCATCGGCCCCGCTCGGCCCCGTATGCCGGGCCGGAAAAGTTACAAATGTCCCCGAGCACCCCAAGTATAAGCCCTATTCCTTTCTCATACACAGCGTTCTTGTACTTTTATATCAACCAAAAGACACACTCATTGAAGATTCGATACATCGTGGACTAGCTAACCGCCCACCATGGCTATCCTCTCTACCCTCAGGGAGCTCTTCCACCATCTCATCGACCCTTATCTCTTCATGAGCATATCCTTTCGCTTCCTCCCCGGCACCATCCTCGACCTCCTCCGCGCGGGCGACTTCCGCACCCTTCTCTCCCCCTCAGCCTTCAAGGAAGCCTGGTTCGGTAACACCTGGGCCTTTGTCGGACCCCAGGTAAAGGTCAATGCCGAGAAACGCGTCATCCCCCTGCTCGAGGGCCGCGTGCACGACGGCGAGGTCGTGGAGGATGTCGTCAACCCGCCCATAAATGGGCTTGTCCTTGAGATTGGTGCGGGGAGCGGCATGTGGGCGGATGTTTTTGCCAAGGTTGGTGGGGGTGTTGGTGATCATGATGAGCAGCTCAGGCATCGAAAGGGTGGGAATGGATTAACCCGTGTGTACGGCATCGAACCCAATCCTCAGTCGGCTGCGGCTTTGAGACGGCGTGTCAAGGAGGTTGGGCTCGAGGGTGTTTATGAGGTTGTTCCCGTGGGTATCGAATCCATCAACGATCCCGCAGCTTGGGACGGACGGATCGAGCCTGGAACCGTTGACTGCATCGTCACCATCTTGTGTCTTTGCAGTATCCCTGAGCCTGAAAAGAACATCAAGCTGTTGTATGAGAGTCTCAAGAAGGGTGGTCGATGGTATGCCTATGAGCATGTCCAGGTTGAAAAAGGCGGTTTTCTACTCCGCGCTTATCAATGTAAGTTGAATATATTACCCTTCAAGAGGGCCAATGCTGATATAAGTAGGGTTCACAAATCTCTTCTGGTCGCAAGTCATGGGTTCATGTCGCATGTGCCGAGCTACGGGCAAGACATTAAGAGAGGCTGGGCCGTGGGAAAAGATCGATCTGGCGCCACCAGCGGATGAGGAAAGATTCGCATTGCTTCCTCATGTTCTTGGAACATTGACCAAGTAGACGATTGGCGTATAGAGCAAATGGGAAGTAATGTCCGTGTAGAACAGCAATGACCAACAATGCATATGAAAGAACAAGACATCATGAATTATTCTGGGTATCGATATCCAAACTCCAACGCCAATCAAAGCTCGTCATCATCGTCGTCGTCTGAAAGAAAGATCGAGGTCCTCTTACTAGAGCCGTCCATCTTGATCTTGACTTCTTCCGAATCCTTGGTGTCCAGAGGTTCTGTCTTGAGAGCCTCTGCCTTGACCACCACCTTCTCCTTGGTCTCATCAGTCTTGATATCCTCCGCTTTGAGAACCGATTTCGTCTCCAAGTGTTCATCCTTCACCTCCTTCTTGACCCGTTCTTTAACGTCTTTGACGTCAATATCAACTTTGGTCTCCATCTTCACATCCTCTTCCTTGGCATCAATTTCGGCTTTTGCTTCCATTCTCACATCCTCCTCCTTAACGAGCCCCTCGCGGATCAGCTTCGCCTCTCTCCTCTTGTAAAACGTGTCCAAACAGTTCCTCCTCGCTTCCTGAGTCCAGCTCTCCACCACCAGAGCAAATTCAGTCGCATTCGCAAAGCCAAACTCTCTTGCCATCTCGCAGAAATGTCGCAGCATCACCTCATTCGGGGGATTGTAGACGCTGTGCAGACCATCACCACAGTCTTCATCACTCTCTGCAAAGAGAGCATTCTGACCATCGAGATCGCCCTCTGCATATGAAGTCATGGCAGCCCGGCGTGATAGCTGTTCCTCCACTTTGGACGATCCAATAACTTCCGAGTTGTCGTGAGTGTATTCGACACCGGCCGAAGTAAGGATAGCTTGGATAGCGTCACTTTTTGGCACCTTGGCCTTCTTGGACTCGAGCATTTTCTCCTGGTTCTCAGATGTGAGTAATGCGGCCAGCTGGCTCATGCCACCATCTTCAGCATCTGTATCCTCGTTCTTGACCATGCCAAGTGTCTCCCCGTCCTTGGCCGCTTTTTCCATGTCGACATCCACGAGGTTCACACCAGCCTTGGCTTCGGCAATGTTGGTCTTGTTCACGATATCTTGAAGCAGCCCACTGTCGTTGTGATATCTAAAGATGTTGCCCAGTCCAAAGATTTCACCCTTCCTCTCGGTATCCTGCTGGACACCCTTGAAGTAGCGACGCTCAGACGATGCGGTATATCCGATGTTGGCTTGCTGCTGCTTGTAGATTTGTCGTGCGTACACAATCTCCTCTACTGTGCCTAGTGAAATGAGTCGAAACACTTCAACATCACGGGTCTGGCCGATACGGTAAGCTCGGTCCTGAGCTTGAAGGTCGTAGGAAGGATTCCAGTGAGGATCGACGATGACAACCTTGTTCGCAGAAGTGATGTTGAGTCCCACGCCTCCGGCTTTGGTTGAGATGAGAAACACAAACTGCGTCGGATCAGAGTTGAATGTGTCGACAACCTCCTGACGCTGTTCGTAGCTCAGAGACCCATCCAGGTAGCTAACAGTGTAGCTGGTGTTGGTGAACAGGTGCTGCAAGATACGAAGAAGTCGTACGCTGTGAGAAAAGACAAGAACCTTGTCTCCGTTGCTATGCCAAAACTTGAGCAACTTCTTCAGAACTTTCCACTTTCCACAAAACTCGGGGTTAACCAGATTCTTAATCCGGTCCCGATTATCGTAGAGGTGCTTCCATGTATCTGGCATGCAAGTCTTAAGGGTGTTGAGCTCTGAGGCATGTTTGGTGTCCACGTCGGTTGTCTGTGGAACAAGCAGAGTAAGGTGGTTTGCCAACTTTTGCAGCACAATCATGCTGGGAAAGACAATGCTTTGCCATCTTGTGCCGCTGGGCAGAAAGCGGTTGCAGCACCATCCTTTCTTGCTCTTCCCGCAGCAGGGTTCGGAGAGACTTCGCAGAATATCGATCTCTGCGCTATCCAAGAAGTTCTCGTATGCATCTCGCTGAAGGTCTGTGAGGGGACAGAAAACGACTCGGTCTGTCTTCTTGGGTAGTTGATGCGCAATGAGCGTCTTCATTCTCCGTAAGAAATATCGGGGTAAAAGATTGTGTGCCAACTTATCGGCCGTCTGCCTTGCAAGACTGAGTTGAGCCACGGTTGCATCGTGAGATTGTCCAACAGTCAGGGGTTTGGTGACGGCTTGCGTCCACTCGGCGATTGTTCCAAAATGGCCAGGATTCGTCCAATCTAGTAATGTCCAAAGCTCTTCGTACCTGTTCTGGATGGCGGTGCCAGTAAGGCCAATGCGGCAAAGCGCATTAATCTCGTTGAGCGCTTTGGTGGTTTCTGAGTATCTGTCTTTCAGCCGGTGACACTCATCAGCAATCACGGCGTCCCATTGAACCATGTTGATGGAGCTCCTGCTGTTCTTGTATGTGTCGTATGTGGTGATGACGATCTCAAGACGGCCAGCACGGGCAGCGCTGAGAACGTCTTCCTTGTGAATTCCATGAAAGAGATCAATGTGCCACCAACCCCAGCGGTTCAGCTCGTTTTTCCAGTTCATGATGAGGGATCCAGGACACACGACCAAGATCCTGGGATACCAGCGGTCATTGTACTGCCGTATTTGCCGCATTCGTTTGGCGTCACGCTCATCACCAGTCTTGCCAAACGCAGCGGTCAAGAAAGCGGCCACCTGTACTGTCTTGCCGAGGCCCATATCGTCGCCCAGAATGCCACCCTCCTGGTACACAAACTTCCTGTGGAGGAAAGATACGCCAGCAATCTGGTAATCTCGGAGATACTGCGCGATTGATGCCGGAATGAGGCCTGCCGACTGGGGCAACTCGATATCCTTGTATGGTCGAGATGGCTTGATTCCGCTGCGCTCTTCGAACTTGGGCCGTTCTTCCAACTCTCTCAGTCTCCTAGTTTCTTCAAAGTGTATACCCGTGTAGTCCGGTGGAACCATGAGAGCAGCATCGTGATGACGTTTCTTGTTGGCGTCAAACTTGCGTCTTCGCTCAATCAGATACTCAGGCAATCCTGCGAGCTCAAAGTCTTCCTGGGGGACATGGTCATCTCCATGCACATCATCACCTCTCTTCTTCCCCTTGGACTTTCGTTTAGCCCTTCGTTTCTTCGGCTTCACGGGCAAATCATCCTCGTCATCAGTCCACTGGACCTTTTCCTCGATCTCGACGGGCTGTTTTCTTTTCTGAGCCGCCTTGGGGAGGGGAGATGCATTATCCCCAGACTCGGAAGCAGTATCTCCATCGTCGAGAATTTCAATCACCTCTACCTTGCCTGGGGGCATATTTGGAGCATGAGGTTGGTAGTGATCGTGATGAGTGTGAATCCACGCTCACGTGTGGCGACGCGTTAGGCACGTCGAGGCTTGAGCGAAAGCACGTGACCTGACTTACAAGTCTTTACAAAACCCATCAGAATCACACCAGGCACCCAGACCAAGAAATAAATGGCATACTGCAGGTAGGCAATGAGACCTTTGCCGGGCTATGTAGACGTAAATTATATCACAACAAATAAATAAATAAAATTTAAAATAAATAAATTATATTCTAAAGTCTATATGTATTCTTAGATTTATCATTATAAGCCTTTTATGCTTTGATTTAGCCCATTAAAAGGCGGAGTAGGTACTTGCGAAGTGTGTCATTTTTTTCTTGGACCACTAGCCAGGGTCCCTTTTCTCAACTGCTTCTCGCTAGAGCATTCTGCAATACTGCATGCTCGGTAAGCACTCTCTCAGCTTCATCCCTGGTCTGCATTGTCCAAGACTCTCGTCAGATGACTCTTGCAGCATTGCAACGCTCAGCTCAGAGCGAATGTGAATGTCTGGTGTAAAACAAGGCCCCACTCCACTTTGCACGGACGCATGACAGCTGCTCAGCCACCCACCGAAGCACCCGAGCTTGTCTCGTCCAATCCAATCCCGGTAGTTGGAACTTTGATGAGTGATGTCAGAATCAATCTTTTCGCTTTCGGTTGAAAAGTTATCAGCATGATGAAAACGGCAAAACCAAGCTCGGGGCAGCCTCCCCTGTGCCTGTGCGGCCTTGAGATCGTGATCATCTTCGCATCGCGCAATCTTGTCATGACGGTCTTGGTAGGCTGCTTCGTAAATATTGCACTTATTGTGGGATCGCCAATAAAAACATCATGCCAGAGTCCGTGTACTTCATCTGCCGGCACTTGCGCGACATGTAACCCGGTCCATTTTAGCTTCACATTGATCAGAGAGTAAAAGAAAACATTGTCGAAGTGGAAAGATCAGTTGGATTGACGGGTATCGAATTAATAACTAAAAAGCCCAGCGCGTCGTTGCCTTCAGAGCCAATCCAACATACGCCTCCATGTCGCAAACAAAGGAAAGGGAATAAAAAAGAGTTGCAGAGAACCCCATGTCTGTCGTGAAATCGGCACCCAAACGCCCAGGCGCGGGTCACCGGCGTAAGGTATCAAAGCGAAGAGAAAAGTATGCACCTCATCACGGCGCTCTCGGCGGCAGCATGCGCCTAGCTGTGCCCGGCATCCTCGGCAGCCATTGGTGTCTTGGCCGTCAGACAATGCGTGTCCCGTGGTCCATGACTAGCTGCCGTGTCTGGCTGGTCGTTGACGGTTCGAGAGCGGGGCTGGCCGACGCTCCCTAGAGCTCATCTCATCGGGCTGAGCTGAGCTGGCCGGGGACTGCTACGGCCCCGAGAAGCGAGGTGTGAGGCGGCCTTAATACTTCAGGATGATGTACAGAGCGTGGATGATACCGGGAAGGTAACCTGCAAGGTGGGGTTAGAAGACTGTACGCATCGGGGATAGGAATGTCATGGAAAGCGAGATGCTTCGGTTTCGGAGGAGCCGGAGATGAGACTGAGAGAAAGAGAGTCTTACCCAGAATGGTCAACAGAATGTTGATGAGTAAATCGGCGCCGCAGCCACGCTCGAGGAAGACACCCACGGGAGGGAGGATGATGGCAAGGAGGATCTTGCAGATGTCGCTGTTGTAA
Organism: Fusarium sp. FW16.1; assembly: GCA_017654865.1. Lineage (NCBI taxonomy): Eukaryota > Fungi > Ascomycota > Sordariomycetes > Hypocreales > Nectriaceae > Fusarium > Fusarium sp. FW16.1. The sequence goes on from JADNRB010000001.1 coordinate 4,016,060, forward strand.
GTCAGTATATGTCTTGTCCTTTTGTTGCCTCATCGTCTCGAGGAGCTCGAGAATCCGGGGCAAGACATCATGTCGACAATTACATTGTAGCGACATGAAATGAATTGCGGAATACTCGGGATGACGTCGTCGCGAGAGTGAGGGCGAGGGCTAGCTTACCTAGCAGTGAAAGGCATGATGTCGGTGTTGAAGAGTTGTTACTCGAAGAGATGGGTTTGATAGTAGTCGAAAGTGTTGTATCGAAATCTTTACGCAAAGACGAAGAGTCGTGTGAGCAGAGTATGAGTTGCAAAAGGGCAAGCAGTATGAAGGGGGGGACAAAATTGTCTTTTATATCAGTGATCCGGAGCTTCCTCACCCATGCACCTCACACCCCATTCACTGCCCTTTTCCCATCTTGGCTCCTCGTTCCAACTTTCCGCGTTTCCTTGACGAACCACGCAACCAAGCAGAGCCCGCCATCCCGCAGCACCAGCACCGACAACCCCGTGGTCCCCGTCAGCCCAGCCCTGCGACACCTTCGAGTTCTGGGCACTGCGTCATCGATTCGCTGGTCATGAAGGGGGGGTGGACAAGCCACAGGGACGACGTCTCGGAGCAGGGAAGCACGGCCAAGCGAACTCTGCCCTGCTTTTTTTCTCCTGGCCAAGCACAATGCGCGCCAGGACAAAGGTGGTCCATCTTGGTAAGAAGCTTGGAGAGGTTTGGGTAGTCGGCAGTCCCATGTCCTACAGAGCTACGTCATGAATACGCCGCAGGCCAATCGTGCAAGGGCCGCTGTGGGGCGACGCCACGATGGTTTACGCGGATGCAGCTAGATACGGGCGCTACCGTGATGCAGCTGAGCCACATATGGCGCAGTAACGACGACAACAAAGCATCACTCCATGGAATCACGATCCCCTGTGGCGATCAAATCGCCATTCGTGATTTAATGCATTTGTTGTCGATGTGGCTTGGCGGCTTTCGCTTTCCTCTATGTGCACCGCCTCGTAGTTGGGCCAAATCTCGATGCCCAGACATTTAGACCTTCCAGAAGCCAATGCCCAAGTGAGACAGGCTGCGTCAATCGTGTGGCTGGTGTCCCGCGGTAAAGAAGCTTTCCCCAATCCAAGGGTGCCTGGTAAACAAGATTCCCTGACGCTCACTGTCGTAATTGGGGCAAGGCTAGAGCGGCTTGGGCGACCCTCTCGAGGTGCCGGTTGCCGGGAACAGCCCGGAACGGAATGATCATATGGACGGGCCTTTGCCAAGATGTAGAACCGCCATGCACAAGTTGAGACAATCAACAATCAAGATGCTGTCTGTGGCATGGCATGTTTTCTTCGCTTCCCGCGTGGCTGAGCAAACAATTTCACCGCCGCTCTTGGCTCTTTTTATCGCTTCATGTTTCGAAGTAGGCGGAACGCGTCAGTGCCAAGCTTCATGGCAGGCAGAAAACTACGGCCTCTCGGCACATGGAGTGGAGGGCCAAGATATTAATAATATGTCGGCCACCCCATCAGGTATGGTTGCAGACCATGATTTTCTCTCTGCCGACGGATGGAGCCATGTGTCTGGGGAAAAGATCGCTGTTTGCGAAAACGACGTAGACATAGGACAACATGAAATCAACTCCGTGTTCATCTCGGCCATGATATCAATAATTATTTGCACTTCTGAAACTAGGGTTCCAGGAACCAACCCAGGCCGGCCTCAGTGTTGGTTTACGGCTCGTCCAATGGAGATCCGGGAAGTGAAATGACCAAGCGAACCCGGGGCTCTGTATGCCGGGAATACAGATAACAAAGAGTAGCTTAAGCAAGATAGGAATAACCATATGACTGTTTTCGCTCGGATCGCTCGGCACCTCGTAAATTCTCGTTTGTTTTTTTCGGACCTGAGCGAGACGTCTGCATTAATTTGCCTCCCCTTGGCATGTCGTTAACAATCCTCGCAAGGTCTGGGCAGCTTTGATGGTCTACCTCGGTAGCCGCGGCGGTAGGTAGGATAATGCCCAGAGCTCGGCTGCCGATGATAAACGTTCATGTTGTCTTTCCTTAAGACTACAGCGTTGAGATTTGAACTGTTGGCTTCCATGAGATAAAGTGAAGCTATTATTCAACATTGGGGGATATTATACACAAGTCTGCACCATACAAACTGTCTATTAGATCGCTTCATGCGCCCCATGTCGCCTAATCCAGTCCTCAACCTTAAAAAGATCGACCTTTGTCCTGCTTTGGCGAACTGGTGGATCAAATAAACAATTAGGCTATGAGTGCAAATGCACAAGGTACGTCATTGTATGGCGATGCCACAGCACGGCTCACCCTACAGGACAAGATCAACTGCATTGCTTACATGCCACATAATTACAGGACGGGATGATGGATCGACAGGGCCATGGGTTTGTTACCTCTCATTCCGGGAACATCTCTAGGGTGCAATTGATGCTTGAATGACGTGGCTATGGCATCTTCTAGTCGAGCAATCCAGATTAAAAGCTTCATGATGATCTAGTGCAATACTGGTCCTGACGTATCACGCGGGTCGAGGAGACACCAGAACATCAAGAGCGTTAATTACCTAGCTCCCCTCAAGCATAATTGTCAGCTCAAGATATATCCTAGCAAAGGTCAAACTCTAGAGTTTATTTGCCTATTCCTCCGTCTATTATCTTTAGGGGACGATAAGCTCTAGGGTTTATCAAGGCGTCTCTCTTTTCCCTTAACCCAGGTATGAATCTGCCTCATAATACTTCCACTACAATCGACATGCCCTCCTCCGAGCCCATACCTCAAAGTATAGATGTTACGATGTTCCACAATTGGAGATCAACGGCGTCATCTCTATTAAAAAATGTGTTCCTTGCTTCTCTGCCAAACCCATGAGAAGGGAAGTATAACTAACACCAACAAGGTTTCAGAGCTAGTTCATGGACTAAGTCGACATAGACGCGCATGGATAAGTAGCATATCGAGTTCATTCGTCGTTTTCTTCCAGCGACCTTATTGCCCAGGTAGGTAGTAGTACACAGCCCAAAGGGTCGTATACAACTGGCCGTTATAGACGAATGGTACGAAGTGGATGCAACATACAAGAAATTTATTGCAACTGGGTGCTCAGATATTAACGAGACACCAATGCTACTGTACAGATTAAATATACAGCTTTTATGACAAAGATGGTTTACATCTTATTTTACACCTGAGCCTTAACTTATTCCTCCTTGATCTCAGAAACGGCCCATCGCTTGCCGTAAAAGGCACTTCCAAGAAGTTTGCAGCCCAAAAGGTATCCAATATAAGCACCAGCAACAATGGTGACGGGCCACTTCTGCCACTCGCGATCCCAGTCGAGGGGGATAGGCACGGCTCCGAGCCACGCGCCGACCACGGTGCCCACGAAGCCACCAAAGGTCTGGTCGAAGGGCGCTGAGACGCTGACGACGGCCTGGAGGGGCACAGGGTCGGAACCACGGACGTAGAAGATGGGGTAAATGGCGAGGACGGCGATGTGCGCGGCGCAGAGGAACGTGTGGGAGGCGTGGGTGAGGAATGGGGCGCCGAAGAGGACGAAGAGGACGTGAAGGACGGGCGTTAGGATGAGGGAGAGGACTAGAGAGATGACGGCGGTCTAGGTGACATGTATTAGCCTCGAGGTGCCCAGGTTTGGAATGATTCCAACACTTACAGCAAATGCCTTTGGTTCCCGCGTATCCGTCTTCTTCTTCTCGCCTGGGCGTAGCTTCTTGGAACCCTTTGCGCCCGAAGATCCCGCGGCGGGAAGACACAAGGTCACATAGAGTGTCTGGATAACAGCGACCACAGGCAGTCCGATCTGAAGTGTCGGCACAGGATCGGCCACGAGGGCTTCGAAGCGCCAGACAAACAGGCCAGCAAGCACCAGCTGGTGGACGACGGAGACAGGCAGGGCGAGGGGAGTATTGAGTAGCGGAATCGCAGGCACAGCAGCCTTGGGAGCAACCGGCTGGGCGGGGGCGCCCTTGATCAGAGTCGTCGACATTGTGACCGGGTCGATCAGGGGCATTGGACTTGTGGTGGTGTAAACGAGTGTCTGGAGCGGGCTCGGGCTCGTCGCGATCTCGAATTCCCTCGGGCAAATCACCAACAAGGTAGCTCTTGGCTCTGGAGTTGCCAGGTGTGGCTTGGCGGGCTGGCGCGACATCACGTTTCGAGTCACATGATTAAAACCGTGTAACCCGTTTCACCAGTGGCTCGTCCGAGTGGTCGGCTCCGAAGTCCGCACTCATCCGTGCAATCACTGACTTTATCACCACCATCATCATGAAATTCTCCGGTGAGGACCAGACTAGACCACTGGTACGGGACGGGACGGGCTAGTATGATAAGACAGTGGCAGCATCGTGGAACCGTACGCCATTGACATCGGCATCGGCGAGGGCCACGGCAGTATGATCGCATCGCCATCTAGGATCTCATGCAATCTGGGCTGTCAATCTAGAAAACCATCCAGTCATGCAACCTGGAACGACCAAGGACAAAACATGCCAGGAACCCGACCGGCCGGGCTAGAACATGGCTGAAAGAGGTAGGGCAGAGGGTGTTTGGGGTACCGAGGAGAGCATCATGACTGGCTGATCCGAGCTGAGCTGAGCATCTGATCATGGCATATTTTTTCTTCTTTGTGTGGAATGCCGAGCCTCACGCAGATAGCTCGCTCTTCCCCGGAGGCTCATGCTCAGCTGCCATGAGTCGATGAGGCCATGGCCAGATGTTCCCGGGAGAAACAGGACGGTAGCCAGGTCCGGACGTCTGGCCAATCATGAGACTCGCCGGTCCCCGCCGACCGGAGCGAGATGGCACCACAAAGACCGTCCTCGCCCTCGAAATCGTGCCATGCACCTCCGACCTGGGGTGCTGACTGATGGCTCTCTGGCGGTCGCCATTGGTCAGCTGGTCTTACACCCTCAAGCACCCCGGTGTCAGTACAATGGCTGGGTGGCATGATGGCCTCGAGACAAGATGAAATCTGACCACAATGGATGTATCCGGCTCAGCGGGTGCTGGGAGCTCGCCGTTTGAACGATTTGTCGGGAACAGAGGTTGTTATCCCTGCCAACAAGATCGGCATGCCACGTCTGTATAAGAATCGAAGACATCTTCCTTCTCCAAGTCCATCTTCTCTCACCACCATCAACAGCATCAACAGAGCAATCTCAACTCTCCAATCACCTCTCCACTCTCGCCTATAAACAACAATCACCACTCAATTCGTCTTTTGCGACTTCCGGGTTTAATACCGACATCAAATTCGATTCATCTCTAAATCTCTCAACTCAAACAACTTAATCAACATGTCTCCCATCGTTGTCCGATCTGCTGCCCGCGCTGTTCAGCGCCGCCAATTCTCTCTCCTCAGCGCCATGCGAACTGTTGGCCGATCTATGGAGTCTCATCCCTTTGAGCGCCTGCCCATCAGCCAGCAGCCCGCTAAGCCCGACTACGCCAAGATGTTTAAGCGAGTTGGTAGCCAGGCTCTCTTGTAAGTTGCCAATTGCATCTTTCCACAAACACAAGATACTAACTAGTGTTTCTTCAGCTTCTTCCCTGGCTTCGCCGTCATCCTTGGCTGGCCCCTCGCCGCCGAGGCTGCCTTTGATGGCCGACTCTAAGCAGCCAATTGGCACATGATCAATTCTTTGGATCAAATTTGAAAGCGAGCGAGACTCGACCGGGACCGTTCCTCGATAGACCATACACTTTTGGCTACATTGTTGGATACCGGGACCATTTGTGACAATGCACAGTCACGTTTGTACATAGCATTGAAAGGCGTTTGAGGTGCATTGGAAGCTGGAAGGTGCACAGAGCATCAGAGCTACGACTATGATAAATTTCTAGAAATATAATTCCATATGTCAACAACTATGAGTCCGTTTTCGATATGAAAATCCCAATCTTTAAACGTGCCTGCTACTTAATCAATATGCTATCATCAAGGGACCCCTTCTCATGCTCATGCAAGAACTTGCATCTGTCACGTTGCAATCAACATGAACCATCTTCGTGCATGAACTTCTTAAGGGGTATCAAACAATGAAATTTCTATCGAGTTTATCGTACATATTAAATTCGTCTCAACTATCGCCTCGTCGCCAATTAGTGACCACCCAGGTTTGGCTCATTATACCCAGAGTGATACGCGCCCACAGACTTGTATCCAGACCTCTTCTCCTCCCTCTTTCCACCAAACATCTTGCCAATCATGAAAGCGGCCGCCATCAGGATAGGCACGCCGACGCCGACTCCAATAGCGACTCCCTTTTCCCACTTGCGCCTCTCCTCTTCTCTGGCCTTTTCGCTCTGTGTCTCGAGGTACGGCAGCACGTCGTCGTCCATGACGATGAACTTTGATGACTTGTCCATCCATGGGTTGCCGTGGACGCGTCCCTCGCCCTCGTAGGGTCGGTCGGGCTGTGAGACGGCCCAGAGATTCTTGAGGTTGCTGGCGGCAGCCTTGACCTGCTCGGCATCGATGTCGTCATGATCCTTGGTGGGAAAGTCGGCAGCAAGGTCCTTGAACTTGAACGTATAGGATGTCTCCTTATTCTTGAGCTCTGTTTACAGGAGTCAGTTGACGCGTCTAAGGCGACTCTAGAAATACTAACCTTTCTTCCAAGTCAAGCTACTCGAGTTACTGGGCGTCTCAGGATCCCTCACGAAATGCCATTCAATGAGAGTAGAGTAGTCGTCGTCGGTTCCATGCCAGCTGATAGTGTACTCCTTGTCCCAGAGGACCATGGCAGGGTTATCGCCCTCGTCGCGGTTATAGTACGGCCAAGTGTTGTTGGGGTATGAGCAGCCCTTCGCCGAGTCCTCGTTGTTGGTAGAGCACCACACGAACGAAGTGACACAGATAGCGTCGTCTTGCTGGCAAAGCCATCGATCCTTGGCGGGGTCAAAAGCGCTCGCCGACGAGACGAGACCCGTCGCGGCGAGAGCGAGGAGCAGACCGTTGCGAGTGTTGGCCATGATGAATACGTAGGTAGACACGCGACTGAAATCTGGAGTTTGCGATGAATCGTCGCGTTCACTTTACGAATCTTGAAAAAGACTCGGCCCCAGAGCCGAAACCCCAGGGACAGGCGGGGGCATGAAGTCATGTTATAGACAATCTCAATGCCACAGAGACAGGCCATCAAAACAACCGGGGTCGGTATAGCGCCAGATATCCGGCACCATCGCTTCATACGAGGAAGCACTGACACTTTCATCCCATCCTATCCCATGGTGTTGACCCCCCTCCCCACCAGGGCTTGCAGAGTTTCTGCTTCCGGGCGCATCTCCGAGCTGAAACCAGAGATTTTTTCCCAATAAAAACCCTAGTCCCACAGAATAGACTCGGAGGCCGTATCTCTGCTCCGATTTGAGAGGTGGTTAATTTCCAGCTGGTGTTAGCGGAGGAGCTGTTAATTGCAGGGTTGTGTGGCATCTTTGAGCCTTCAGGGTTTTGGATCGCCAAGGGTCTGATACACAGGGGGTGGCAAACTTAATTTTAGAACCCGAGGCCTATTTGGAGAGACGAGTGACAGATGCTGTCAATGCTGTCCCTGTCCTTAGTGTCGATGCAGCGGGTTAAAATTGCAGTGAACGTAGATAGCTACCTTCCCGTGACCAAGACGAACTGCGGGAATATCACAACCGTAACACAACTAAACCTTACACCTAAGCTGCAATGACGCAAGAAAATATCAGTAAGGCTTACAATTATAGTAGACGACGCTGTGATAGCCATAAAAAAGGGGAGGCAAGGTTGTGACAGTCGCAATAAAGCTTCCTCAGACTGAAGTACCTTTCCCATCCTATGGGACAAGAGACATAATATTCACTCCAGGGCTAACTTGTTGCCAGGAAACAACAATAGCTAAAATAAAACAAATCCATGACGTAGAAGTAAGACCTTGTTGGAACGATATCACACCATAAGCGACGGTTGCGATAACACAACATACCTCATAGCACATTGGTGATTACAATACAGACTTGAGCATCACATACGGTAGACTTAGAAAAGTACCTGGATTCAGATACCCAACGTGCCTTTTCCCGTGTTCAAACGTCTCACGGAGTTTGCAGCTTGGGTAGTTCTATAGTATGCAATCACCAAGTCCATCGGCAGAATGATTGATGTCCTTACATGTACTAGAGTATCGGTTCGGGTTGAAATGGGAGGTGGAAGGGGGGCGGATCTGGATATCAGATCGCAACGTTGCTGAATTTAGCGTGAGCAGTCAAGCGCTGCGAACTCCTAATCCCGTCTGCCATGTCCAACTTTTCAGAACACATTTGGCACGTAAACAGACGCTTGTGGCGCTTCAGAGGCTTCCACTTCCTTTACAAATCCCTAACCTTTTCCCGGTGAGCGTCACAAGGAGACGGGATGGATTGGAGTCTCTAGATTGGCAGTCGTCGTCAAAGATGATCACTGGGCGGTAAAGACGGCAGCCCTCTCCCTGCTAACTACGGGGTTCTTCACGAGAGTGTAGGGAACTTTAGATCATGATCAGTCCAAGGAGGGTCTACTCCGCGAAGGCATTACTCCCACTCTGTCTTCGTTCCTGCCACTGTAGTAGCCGCAAAATGAACAAACCGTATCAAGACATCAGCACCATTCCTAGGAACCCATTCGAATCTCGCCAAGAGCTGGTTGCCACAATATTCCATGACACCGCTATATAACATGACATGACAAACAATTCCAATAACTCCAATCTAACTCCCATAGGCCCTTCCAGGCGATCCAAGTCTAAGACAACCCATACATGCAACTGACAGATGCCCCTTTAAACGGCTAAAGCAATTCTCCCTCTCCTTCTTCTTCTACAAGGTCATCATCTTCCTCCCAGTCAACTTGAGCCGCCATTTCCTCCGCTCTCCGCTGAACCTCAGCCAGGCCTGAAAGCTCTGCAACATAGTCCTTCTCCTGGAGCGCCTTCTTGACAAATCCCCAGCCATCCTTGCGGAAAGCATCAAGGATCTTGGGACTACATGCGCTGCAGCAGTCATATGACTGACCCCGGATGACGATATTATGGAACGTCGACACGTATCCTCGAACCTGATGCGGCACCAAGCCCAAGGCATGATCAGGGGGGTCTCTCTCAGGGACCACTCCTGGTGTTGGCTGTGGAGCTGGTGCATCTTTACCCAGAGGATGCTGCAACAAGCTCGTCAACAGCTCCACGAGAAGAGCAGAGGCGATAGCTGCAACTCCTGGCCTAGTGACGGTACACTGCTGATCAAGGGTCTGATCCTTCTGTGACTAGAGAAGAGTTAGATGTGGACCTGTTAGTGAATCGGAAGACTTACATCTGCTGGAGCAACAACATCATTGCAGAAATAGCAACCAAGTGGCGTCTGGCCTTCAACCTTGGTCTCGCTTCCATGTCGCATCACGACATATGAGTCAAAGCCCAGAGCTGCGTTCATGACAATCTTGCCCGCAGCCTTTCCCATGACGGTTGGCAACCATCGAGACTCTCTTGAATCCATGAGGAGGAAGATAGCGTCATGCTCATCGATGAGCTTTGCCAGTTTCTCATAATCTCCCCGCGTCTTGGCCTCGTCTGTAAAGGGATGACCAAGCATAGGAACTGACAAAGCATGTCCCTCGCTGTCGACACCGGGGTAGATCTGTTTGAGCACCTCGGCTGCCCGGGGTGCCTTTGGTTTTCCACCCTCGAGACAATCAGTAAACTCGAAGAGTGGCTGTCGTACAGGATTCGAAAACGAGACTCTTCCATAATCCACAAAGGTGATCTTCCGGACGCCCCAGCCCATGAGATTTCTCGAAACGTAGCTCCCTAGAGTGCCAGCGCCCAAAAGGAGGCACTTTGAATTCTTGATCTTTTCCAGGTCCAAATTTGGCGCAATCCTCCATTTCATGAGCTTCAAGTTCAGGTCAACGGAGCTATCGGCCAATCGGGCGGGATCCATGTATTCGCTCAAGCTGACCTGTTGAGCCTGGAGCTTGCCGTTTCGTGACCTCTCCCAGCCAGTAACTTTGGGCATTTCGGTGATCTCCAGGTTCTCAACAGGGTCCATCTCAATCGGGAGGATCACACTTCGCGCCTCATGTCTCCTAGCCCATGTGTCTCTGTAGCAGAGAATCTTGACCTTTGTCAAACGAAACCTCTGTCGAATGAGAATCAGGTAATTCCGCAGAGGCCATCCAGGTCCCTCGGGGTATGTTGAAGGGTCGACGAAGGCGACATATTGGTCCTCCTCGGGAACCTGGTTAAAGAAACCGTCCTCAAAATCTCGAAGGGAGCCAACTTCCCACTTGTAAGGAAGGTTGTGAGAGGCATCAGTCTCCTCAGTCTGGTGGTACGCTCCGTGTACCTTCTTAGCCAAGAAGAAGCCATGCTCGCGAGCATCCACGCTGTACCTCCATGTCCCAACTCTATCCACGAGAGCTGTGCTCTCCTCTGCGTTGAGGCGCTCGGCCGGACCGGATCGTTTCCAGGAAGGGTCGGAGTGAAGGGCCGGGAAGGCGAACCAATATGTGAACTTGTACTTTTTAAGGTCGGCGTAGGAAAGGATGACAAATGACGAGAGGAGTGACGGAACAGAGTAGATACTACCATCTTTGATCGCGTCCCAGACCTAGGATTGTTAGCAAGACCCCCAGGCGCACGCTCGATTGTATCAAAGTACCTGTCGACCAGCAGTCTTAATCATGGCAGACTTGTCCATATTCTTAAAATCCTCAAGCGTGTTGACGTTCCTAATAATACCCTCGGCCCTCATCGTCCCCAGAGGCGGACTGGGTGCATTAGTTCTGCGATGGTCAGAGAGGAATGCGCAAAATCAAATAAGGAGCCTACCTGCCGCTCGTGAGAGCATTTCCCAGGATCTGCATGCGACAGCTGGACTCGGGGTCTTCCAGCCGAGGCTCGTAGAGTCCCAGTACGCTACGCGCCGAGTCGTCGAGCTTGTCATGGTCGAGCTTTGAACCGAAGAGCGCTGAGTAGAACGGCAGCTCTATCTCGGACGTAAAAGTCGCAAACTGCAAGGGCTTCGCAGCCATGTTGACGGTTTTTGACGGGCTTGTCGCCTGCTGCTGAGTGATGGTGGACGTATGGAGGTTCAAGGGTTGAAAGGATGTTGCGCAGGCAGCGGTTGACAGTGAAAGGAAGAGGATGAATATATAATGTGGGAGCTAATTTAGGCACGCAAGTATGGACGGCTGACACGGCGAGGCTGTCACTTGATGCGGATGTGAACCCAGTTGGTCATTCAAACTCAGGTCCTGTCGTCACAAGACAATGACGAGTAGCTTGAAGGTTCCATCAAGCATAAGCAGCCCAAGCCCAGGGCCAGGCGGCCCCGCGGCGGGGTACAGCTTATCGGCCGCTCAACCCGGTCTTATCGCCCACCCATCAGGCAGCCAAGCCAAAAAAGTCAGCCCTGTTTAACGCCCAGGTGTAGGGTAGCAGCCGTCACAGGAACGTCTAACATGCAGCAAAGGACTGGCTCTCAACCCGCATAACCGGCGTCGTATTCAACATCCCAAACATAGAAACCCGTAAACAAATATTCGCAATCTATGGTCGCTCAGGGAAACAAGAGTGATGACTTTCCCTTCAATAAAAAAATCAATCAACCCCTTGACCTCCCGTTATACCCATTTCCACAGACCCAGTAGAAGAATGTGACCCTTTCTCCCTCGACGCCATCTTCAAGGGAGATGCCGCTGCACCTAGAGCAACGAGACGAACCCACATCTGGCGGAATGTGCGCTATGAACCCCGTCGATAGAGTAATATCTAGATCTCACTATGGGTTTCTCAAAATAGAGATCGTCGTGGTCGCGGCCAGTGCATGGAGAGACATTCAATCAAACCCTTTGGCCGCTTCCTGGCAGACCCTTTGTTCTGCCGGCCTTCTAGAAGTGACCGCAAACGGCGCACCCCACACGTGCCGTGACAGCTACGCGCTTAGAGACGCCAGTCGCGTCGGGCAGACCAACTTGGTAAAATTCAATCTTGTCGAGATATCTCGACCAAGGCTCATCCCAAGTTTCTTTCATCTCAATCTCATACGCTGAGAACCTTGCAAGATGCTCATTGGAGTCTGCGGTAGTACGTAAACCTCAAACTGTAGCATGACTGCTTCAAACTCACCTCATCTCAGGTATCTGTTCCGGCAAAAAGACGGTGGCTCAGTATCTGGTCGAGCATCATGGCTTCAAACATCTCTATCTGCAGCCATCACCGTCGACGGAATCTTCCAATTCATCCCCTGACGGCACCTCGGCCCCCTCCGAGGACCACAGGCCGGAGTCGCCGTCCCAGTCATCAGTCCCTGAGGCATTCAAAGGCGCTCTGACCTCGACCGCGCTCACCACCAAGAATGGCACCAGCTCTTCCTCTGAGACCACGCTGACCCTCAGGGCTGGTCCTCAGCACACCTTCTCCACGCCCGAGGAGCTTCTGGACTTTGTCACTAGGCGCTGGCGGAGCCGTTTTGTCATCACCGACATCCCTACTGAGACGGTTCTCGACGTCTTTGTGCGCCGGCCCTTCTTCCTGCTCCTCTCCGTCGATGCCCCGTTGACGGTCCGCTGGCGCCGCTTCCAACAGCGGGCCAGGCAGAGGAACGCGGAGGGACCAGACATGAGTCTGGAAGACTTCGTGGCGGAGAGCGATGCCCACTTGTACGATCCCAAGACAGGACTATCGCCGCTCATCTCCCGGGCCGTCGTGAGGTTGCTCAACACATCGTCATCCCTCGCGCACCTGTATGCCACCCTAGGCAAGCTGGATATCCCAAACCCTGATCGCCTGCGACCATGCTGGGATACCTACTTTATGGAGTTGGCATCCCTGGCAGCTCAGCGCTCCAACTGCATGAAGCGCAGGGTCGGGTGCGTGCTTGTGGGCAAGGAGCGCAGGGTCATCAGCACGGGCTATAATGGGACTCCAAGGGGACTGCTCAACTGCGCTGAGGGAGGCTGTCCCCGGTGCAATGATGCCAGCAGCTCGGGCGTGGGACTATCGACCTGCTTGTGCATCCACGCAGAAGAGAACGCCCTCCTCGAAGCGGGACGGGAGAGGATTCGGGAGGGGTCTGTCTTGTACTGCGACACGTGTCCCTGCCTTACGTGCAGCATCAAGATATGCCAGGTGGGCATCAGCGAGGTCGTCTACGCCCATGGGTATAGCATGGACAACGAGACTGCCCGTGTGTTTAGGGAGGCCGGCGTGAAGCTGAGACAGTTCATACCAGTGAGTATCTGAACCCCGACTAAGCCAGATCTCTAGACGAGATTAGTACCGTCCCACTGGCGATTTTCCGAGGCTGATTCAGATCTAGCCACCAAACGGTCTCATCCACCTCGAGAAGATGGAGCTCTACTAGATCGCCGGTATCTCGACCTCATCACATCACATCACCTCTCCCCTGCTGCGTCTCTGTGCGGGGAACCTTGGAGGATGTAATCCGGTTTGCCGAGCATGTGGCTTTTGCGTAGCGAGAGACAGGTTGGATGATGGCATTTTATAAGATCAACAGACGAATATTTCAATGCCACTGCTATGAGCGAAGCGAAGAAGTTTCATCGCCGATCTCCTGTTGGAATTGACCCCTCGAACATTGCTCATTTTGATTCTCCCTGACGAGGAAGCGTAGATGAGACTCGCCTATGAAGGAGACGAGGGACTTTGGAGTTGATGTCCAGGTTTTTACCCCTCCTCCGTCTCCCTTGCGAATATGAGGTCAACCCTGGCATCCATTGTCCAATCAAGCATCATCAATGGCCGTGACAGCAAGCCCCTTTCAAGCGCTTATGCTCCCTTTCCCATGGTCGGCCGCGTGCATAGGCACGATCCGTCCAAGTGCGTTTGCATTGCCAGCGTGGCCAGGTATTGAGGCCAGCAGGTTTTCTTGCTGCCCATGACAGCCCAGCTCAGCTTGTCTCTGGATAGTCTAGGGTAATCAAACCCTCAAAGAGTCCACTTGGTCGCATCTGGGGTCGGACGAGCATCAAACCATCTTGCGTCATGGTCTTTTTCTTTTGCTCTTTCGGAGGACGGCGCACCTGATGGCACACCAGATTCGGATAATCTTATGCAGGCCAATATTGGTGGCCGCATGTCGGCGCTTAATTAAACCGGACGGCACAGCACAGGATAGCCAATTTGAATTTGTGCACTGTGGAGGCATCCCTCGATAGTAGTTGTGGTTCCGCACCCAACACGAGCTGCATCTATATCGGCATCCGAGCACCGTCCGCAGCTTGCATCGTGTAACTCCAGGACAACGCTCGTTGTTCCAGAAACTCGACGTGAATAGGGGCTCAGGAGAAGTAAAAACTGGTCTCGGTGATGCAGACCGCTTCTGCTCGAGGCCGCCTAGACGGCCCCTTGCAATATGAATGCAGTAGGGGTTCATTTCACAGAGCCGCAAGAGTTGTGCGGTGTGCTTCAACGGCCTACTAGCTGCAGCGGACGTCCCATAAAATATGCAACCAGTCAGGCGGTCAACAAGTTCGCGAGCCCCCTTTGTGCACAGCCAATCCAGCCCCTGTTCATAGCTTGTCTAGTGCAAGTTATGCGAGCGCGGGGCGAGGCGAGGCTAGGTTAGGTTGTGTGCTGTGCGTTCGTCCGGAGAAAAAGGTTGCAAGCGGATTCAAAGGCGACCATGGTGGTCATGTCGTGCGTCTGGCTCGGTCCGTGTAAGTCGGCACAGCATGGCATCGCATGGTACGTGTGGCCATCGACGTCGTTGAAGAAGCACGGAGCAGTTCCAAGAAAAGCAGCAGAAGCAGACATATGCCGAGAGGGAGCCCTCATTGGTGGCCTGGCGGGATCGGAGAGCTTCCAAATCTCGAAGCCTGGGCTGCGATAACTTTGATATGAGCCATCGGGTGGTCCCTCTCTTGAGGGCTTGCAGGCAGGGGACAAAGGATGGCTTGTCCGACGACTCACAACGTCTCCTTCTCGGATCCGGCGGGGCCAACCCCGGAGTCTCCCACAAGAAGCGAAATGACATGGGCTGGCCGGCATAAAGAGCATAATTAAAGATCAAATTACCACCGTCAGCTAGTGGGGAGTGTGCTGTGTAATAGGGGATGATGGGGGATGAGATGGGGAACGGGGCATGAGGGATGGGTTTGTTTGTTTTGATCGAGGAGATTTGCTGCGCGTCATGGAGGCCCGGTGCATCGGGATGGAAGGGCATGGCATGGCTGATGCCATGGGGGTCGATGCACATGGGATGGATGGATGTGCTGAGCTGGTGTGTGCTGGTGCGTGCCCGATGAGCTGGCTAGGTGGTGGCGGCCACTGGACCGGCCGGCCAGAAGACGAGGGCCACGGGGCGGCTGCTCAACCACAAGATAGGTTGTGATGCTGCCAGAGCATGCAAGACGAGACAAGCTCCAGCAACTGGCACGAAGACGTAGCTGGCCAAGGCTTATTACATGCTACCTTCCCAGTAGCTCGTTGACATCGATTCTGGTGTACCTACCTGTATGTGTAAGCTCGACGTATTCGGGCTCCAAGTACGAGGCAAGGCTTGATGGGTCCCGGGATGAGGCATGCTCACCAAAGACTGACGGCGGCGATCATGACGCTGAATGGTCTGAAGGACGGGAGCCAGCGAACCGGTGGGCAATGGGGCATCAAGATGCCGCAACACGGCCCCATCGTATCTTGCTTGCGACCTTCTGCGGCCTTACAGCGCCTAAGCAGTACGATCTTTGTCCATCCGTTGAGCGTTGAAAGTCTGCGACCACGCGAGAGACCAGCAGAAGCGCTGAGCCCACAGCTTCAGTCTATAGATGGGATACTCGAGATCACCTCGTGCCATCTTACCACGATCCCATCCCATCTCGTCCCAATTCCATGCCATGCCATGGATGATCTACAACGGGCGCGAGGCGACGTGGAAACCCCCGTCCACTGCCAGACTTCTGGGAACCCCCTGGCAGGAGCCCCTAGACCTGAGAGAGGTCGGAGGGCTGGCTTGGCTGGCTTGGGGCTGGTCTTTGAATTTGGGACCTGTGAGAGACGATAATCAGGGCCACCTCAGGACGGGAGGCGGGGGTGGGCACTGGCGCTGAGATGCGCCCAGTGGAGCATCGACGACAGGGGCTTTCGAGCACTGGCGCGCTGGCGCTGGGACATGTCAGTCTGTCTCATCAGAGAGTTGTTGCTGTTGTCAGTTGTATCGACGGGGCCGAGTGGGTTATGGAGAATAGGAGCCCCGAATCTGCCCTGAGAAAGGGCAACACGAAGCGAGCGATACATAGCCTCGACAATAGCCCGCAGAGTGGAGAGTCGTCTCCCTGAGATATGGATGCCCCGTCACTGTCTCCTATGTTGCAGACTGGTAAGTTTCGGCTTCAGGAACTATCAAAACTCATCTGCGGGAGCTTGGCGTAGTTGCGGCACCCTCCCGTCATAGAAAACGTGCTCTCCCTGAAGATCTAGGACTGTCGTCCCCTTTGAGCCGGTCCGTCGTTGTCAGAACTACTACCTACGCAGACTACAACAAAGACACAGCGCGGGAAGCCAAAAACCTCGTCTTAGACGGAGGGGAATGTGATTGTCCCGATGATGGCTCGGATGGATCAGAGCTAAAGCCTTGGAGGTGGACGGACCACGGCGGGCTACGGCCTACGGGGGACCAGCCCCGGCGCCATGGCCTGACAAGGGGAGCCCTGGGAAGGTGCGTTGGGCCCCACCTCCTGCCACCCCCCCTTGTCTGAAGAGACGCGTCTTTCGTGTCGCGCTTTTCCCTTTGAGGAAACATTGTAAACAAATGCGTCACTTCTCGTGGACGCGCTCCTGCTCCAACCTGCTGCTTCCTGCCTTGTTCACCTCTCAAGCGCGCACCAATTTTGCTCCATGGTCCCCCGTCAGTGGCTTCCTTGTCCCGTGTCCCGGCCTCTCCCCACCGCGCCTCCCCTGCCTGGCCGTCCCACCCGCGCTTGCCCTTTTACTCCCTCCCGCTTGCTGGCCCTCGTGCCTTGGGCAGGAGTCAAGGTAGGTTTTGGCGACTCCCCACTGCATTTTACGGGGGTGCCCTTCTAAAACTAAACGGGCCAACCGTCCATCCTGTCCAGTCCATCAACTGCCAGCGTGCGCCCGCCCGCCTAACTTAACACGCGCAATCCATCCTAATCCTAGGCCCCTCGAGTCCCGGATCTCTCTTCTAGGTTGTCTTGTCCATCCATCCCATCATCTTCTCTTCTCGCCCTTCCAATTCAATTCCTCCCACACCCTCTGGGTCTTTTCCCAACTTTTCCAAACCAGACGAGCCAAGTGCATACCAGCCCGATTCGCCACTACCACTCGTTGTCCTTTCGACCTGACGTCCTGAGTCACCAGACCCCGTTGGAGGATCCGCGCTATGCCCTGAGAAAGGGTTCTTGGTTTCAACGCAGCCACACGAGGGGTTCTTTCTCTTGCACCCGACAAACCAGGACGCACACGCAAAGACAAGAGACGACTCACTTTCACGGGTGTTTGGTTTGTGTCAGGACGCCGATGCCGACGAGCGCCATGGTGTAACTGCCCACACTATCTTCTCCCCGTTTCTTGAATCCGTCCACCCCCGGAGCGAGGACGATTACGCGCGACAAGACTATCTAATAGTTCGGACAACAAGCACTCCTACTACTACCGAGTAGTTCCAACATCCGTCCCCTTCTTCCCCTCTTGTCAACACTCACCTTTGCTCTATCACAACTTGTTCATATTATCCTGGTCCGCCTTTTTTGGCTGCCTGCTTGACGACATCACTTCTTCGCGATCTGACTGCTGCCTGCACTCGTTACAAAACTGTCTGCCTGCCCTAGTGTTCGATCTGCTTCTGGTTTCCGAGTCATGATATGACCTCTAGCATCCCAGTGAGACTGGCACGGCTTTTCGCGATTTTGTAGGGTATCGCCTCGAGCTACTTCTCTCACCTCTTCGATTCGACGTTCACGCAGCTCTGTTTGGCCATTCACCAATCTTCGGCCGACCATCGAGCTACGACTTTCGATTCGCCCCTACTGAATTCTTACCTGCCTTTTATCTCGAATTATAGAGAACAAGAAGGACTATTGCGCATACAACCTTAGTACTGCTTACGTGGGCATTCCTCTTCTGCTGGCTGCCCGCGATACCCCCGAACGCTTAGCATTCCACGCACACAATGTCCTTCTCCAACAGCAGCGGTGGCACACTGGCCCTCCCGTCGCCAACACACGCTCACCAGATCGACGTCACATCAGCTGTGCGCACTCTGAGACGATCTATCTCACGATCTCCCTCATCTAAATTCCTGTCGCGCTCTAACACGCAGAGCCCCGACAGCCCGCACCACACTTCCCCTCAATCGCCCTGCCGCCGACTCGGCTCAACACCGCAGCATCAACATCCTCTGTCACCGCACGCTCGCTCAGCACCGCCTCACGCTAACGGCGCCGGCGCGCACCAGGCCATATTTACACCTTTCCGCCCAAGTGTCAGACTATCACTGCGATCAGCCAAGGCAGCAAAGACGTCTCCTTCAAGGCCCTTGACACGAGCGCGTGCATCACCAAAGAGTCCCTTGAAAAGAGCGCTTAACACGGCACCTGACAGCGGTAACTCACTCCCAATGGTGCCCACACCCGCTGTCATTGAATCATCGGGGCAGGAGAACAACGCGCTTGGAGCCACAAGCCCCAAGAGCTCCGAGAAGCGCCACAGCGTGCACCTCGACATCTCGGACTCTTCGCAATCTCCATTCAAATCCTTTGATACCAACAACGACAACTTTATGGTTTCGAACAACTGCCCGCTCAAGCGCAGCGATGCGACCATGAATCTGGACCAGCCCAGCCAAGGAAGCCCGGTGGCTAAGCGACGGAGCTTGCATGGAATCACAGGACTGGGCCAGAACGAGGATCAGAACATTTTCGGTTCAAACACGACGTCTTCACAGAGCTTTTATATCCATGAAGACGCGGCTGCTGAATATGAACTCTCCGCTAATGGCGGCGCCCCATCCCGCGAGCCCCTACCTTCTCCTACGCCAACAACGACGGTTCCTAAGAGGTCGTCTTCGCTACGGAAATCAACTCTTCAGCAAAGATATGGCGAGCGTGGATCCTGGGGTAGGCGATCGGGCGAGAGACAGCTTGCTCAGATCAGCTCTGAGTTCTCACCAAGCCGGAGCCGACCACGACTTTCTCTGGACCAGTTCGTCCCTCCCCCCGTGCCTCAAGAAAGCCCCTTCATTTCAACCACACCTACCTCTAAGCCGCCCACCTTCACCGGTGACAGGACCTTCCAGCCTCACCCCCTCTCCAAGACTCTCACAACATCCTCTTCTGGCAACTCTCTCACGGAGGAGACGCCTATCTATGCTCCGGTTGCACGAATGCCGGATCGCCCCAGACCTCACCTGTTTTCTCGCTCTCTGCCTCTTAATGCGACTCGACCGACAAGACCAAATGACCCTTCGAGGGCGATGGCGACTCCCAACAAGTCGCAACTGTGGGTTGGCGCTTTCAGCTCCACAGGCCTGATTTCCAAGGTGAACCGAAACCCTGAAGAGGAGGCGGACAAGAAGATGGCACCGCCAGATACTCCATGCAAGAAGCACTCGAACCCCTTCGCCACCTTTCCTCCACCAGCAGGAAGTGCCCTTAAGAAGAGGGGTAACAACCGTAATTCTTTTGGAGGCATTCCTTCTACACCTTTTAACCCTATCGGCGCCCCAGCTCCCAACAGCTTTGGTAACCCTGGAAAGGGCTTGGCCATCTTCCAGCGTGGTAATGCCTCCCGAAGCTCACGCCGCAGCAGCATCCTTAGCCTAGATGGCGAGGAGCACAAGCTCTTTGGTGAAACCATCGACTTTTCAAACCCTATGGAGGGTGATGCTCCTCCCACCCCCACAAAGAACAGTCTTACTCCCAGCCTGAGCAAGGTGAGCGAGAAGTCGTTTGAGTGCCACAGTGCCAATCAAAGCCCAAGTGCAAACCGGACTCTTCACGCCCCCACCCCCATCGTCGGTTCGACAATACCTCGAGAAGCAACTTGTAAGTCGGTCCTTACGAAGCCGAACGCGGCGGATGGCATGGCCGAAATTTCAGATCGGCTCGTCACTCTCAAGCGTCGGCATTCGCCTTCACATCCTTATTCTTCACTCAGCCGCTCAAGAGCCCAGCGTGGGCTTCACTTCCCTTCCTCTCTAAGCACATCTCTCATGTCTCAACCATTGATTTATCGTGAAGCATTTACTAAAACAAATCTCTTTGATCCAGCGAGCCCTCTTGATGGACGTCGTACACCACAGACTCCTCAGGAGAGTCTTCTCCCCCTCGATACCAGCCGACTTTCGATCTCTCAGACCAGCGAGAGCTACTCCGACATGCCGCCTCCCGTCACACCTACAGCAGGCCGAGACCTTCGATCCTCCACTAGCCTTCTCGTAACACCAGTCAATGCCCGCACGAGCAATCTTGATGTTGATGCAAGCTTGAATTCCCGATTCGACAAGGTTGAGCAGATTGGCAAGGGCGAGTTTTCCACAGTCTACCGAGTGACCAAGGCGGATCCCCGACAGACGAACTTTGAGGGTCTGTCTACGACACCATGCTCCCGAAACCGTAGTCCCGCAAAGGGTCAGGTCTATGCTGTGAAGAAGAGCAAGCACCCTTACCATGGACCTCGAGAGCGGGAGATTAAGGTTCGGGAGGCACGTATTCTGCAGGCTCTGTCTCATGCCGAGCATGTGGTCAAGTACTATGATGACTGGGAGCACAACTTTCACCTTTACATCCAGACAGAATTCTGCGAGGAGGGTACACTTGACAAATTCCTGGGCAACGTTGGGCAAGGTGGCCGATTGGATGATTTCCGCATCTACAAGATCCTGCAGGACCTTTGCTTGGTAAGTTTTGCTGATACACGCCGTGCGACTATGCAGCTAACCTAGGGACAGGGTCTGAAGGAGATTCACGATGCGGGGTTCATGCACCACGACTTGAAGCCAGCCAATATTCTCATCACATTTGAGGGTGTTCTCAAGATTGGCGACTTTGGACTTGCCCAGGCTTGCACATCCACTGAGGGTGTCGACGTAGAGGGTGATCGCGAGTACATGGCTCCAGAGATGCTCAAGGGCAAGGCCCGTCAAGCTGCCGATGTATTCTCGCTTGGACTCATCATCCTCGAAACGGCAGCTAATGTCGTGCTCCCGGACAACGGTCCCACGTGGATTGCCCTGCGTTCGGGTGACCTCTCCGAGGTGCCGAGTCTCACCTGGACACCATCCATTGAGGTCCAACGAGATGCCACAGGAAACCCTACTGAGTCGGCTCACAGCGATGATTTCACCAGCGGAAAGACGCACGACCCTAGCAACCTGTTTGGCTCGTTTAAGCGATCGGAACTGCAGCAACCCCCTGAATTCATGGTTAATGCCATGCACACTAGCTCCCTCGATTCGATTGTCCGGATGATGACGGCACAGGAACCTGATGAGCGACCTACGGTGCACCAGGTGCTTGAGCTTGAGGGACTGCGGTGGGTTAGCGAACACCGGGCCGCTCCGGCGACGGTATACGAGGGAAATTGGGGACCAGCCGAATTGTTCCCCGTGTCCATCGCGGGTGATAGCGATACTGAGATGACGGATGTTTGAGGAACATTGGGATTTTATTTGAACCTGGATAGGAGAGGAACTCTACCAGCCCTATGTTGGACTGGGACCGTTCACTGCGGGTTCATACGCTCCGACTGGGTATAAGGAGAATGAGGCGACTGGGAGGATTTTGTGCCTCGATATACCCACCAACTTTCTACCACACACACCATACCATACCCTACCACACCACGACACGATACGACGGTACGACGAGAAATGGAAGACGTCAGCGGGAGGCTGCTGTTTGCTAGGCGTTTTGTTGAGTCGGTTGTTTACAGTTCGAACCGCAAACCATTGCTTTCAGGCATAGCTACGACACGACACGATGTCTGGCCGAGCCGAGCCGACTACCTATTATACCTGCCGACTCTTTTTTTCTCTTCTTTTTACACAGCCTCCGGGCGATGACACATATTGACAATGTGCTCAGTCACGGAAGGATAGCTGGAGCATTTGCGTCTCTGAGAAGGAGACTGCGTGTACGAAATACCCTGGATGGAATTAGACATGTTGCGAGTACATGGATACGGGGAGTAATAATTGCAAAAGTTCGGCATAGCTCTGCAAGGGATTAGCAGAGGAAGGGAAAGGAAAGGACACAGGATGCGGAACGGTTAAAAAGGTTTCTCACAGGATTGCATCAAGCCAGCCAGCCATTGAAGGAGCGGAAGACGGATACTTATTGTTGACTCGAGAGAGGCGGAATCATGTAAATTATAGAAATGGCTCGTCGAGTATACTTTTGAAGCCCAGGACACCCAGAGGAAAGGCCTCGTTGGGAATGGGCAGCAGCTGGATTCATAGCTGACGGAGGAGGTTGATCTGATAGTTGGTGATGATTCTGACGACGAAATGGCATGAATATGATATGACCAGTTCAAGTAATGAGTGCATTTTTGAAGTGATTGACTATTGAACCTGCAGCTTGTTGCTTTGTTTATCTTGCATGCCTATCATGTCTGATAAAGCCCAACTCGCGCCATGCACGTTATGTAAGTCGGGTACGGTATAAGGCGGGGTCTGAACATGACGATACACTTGTACTCATTCAACTACAACGAGACGAGATATCTCACTAAAAGACCACGACAGCCGAGGTTACAAAAGAGAACGAGTACACATACAACAGACCAACCACACTCAACTATCACCTGCTCAACAATGACAGTCCCCACGCCGCTTCAAGGACAGGCAGAGCTGCCCAGTGTCGAGAGCACAAAGTCATACTGGCATCTGCAGCCATCGGACAAGTTGCTGGGCCATCGAACTACCGAAGACCTCCCCGCGACGACTGACGTGGTTGTCGTCGGCAGCGGCATCACGGGTGCGTTTGCGGCGAGGGAGCTGGTCAAGGGTGGGAAGAAGGTGGTGCTTCTTGAGGCGAGGGAGGCTTGTTGGGGAGCTACAGGACGAGTGAGTTGATGTTTGAAGCATGATAATCTTTTATCATTTGTTAAGTATCTCAGTCGGGTTGAATATGCTGACGACTTAATAGAACGGTGGTCACTGTCAACCATTCATCTACGCCGCCAAACCACCAATCTCCCGCTTCGAGCTGGGCACATACAACTTCCTCCGCGACCTCGTCGCCTCGAACAAGATCCCCTGCGACTGGGAAACCACGGGAGGCGTCCACGTTCTCCCCTCAAAGTCGGTGCTAGACCTCGTGTCCAAGCACCTCGACCGTCTGAGGCGGGAATTTCCTGATCTGGCAGACCAGGCCAGGATTGTCACTGATAAAGAGGAGCTGCAGAGGCTGCGTGTTCCTCAGGCTTATGCTGCTGTTTATCAGCCTAATGCTGCCAAGTTGTGGCCGTATAAGCTCGTTGCTTGGGTTTTGAGAAGCTTCTTAGTGAGAATGACTCGAGTGTATTCAACCTTCAGACAAAGACGCCAGTTCAGCACTTGCAGCGCGTGGGAGATTCATGGACTCTGCACACCACCTCGCGGACAGATCACTGCCAAGTCTGTCGTCCTGGCTACAAATGCTTACACCTCTCACCTCCTCCCCAAGCTCACAGGTATCCTCGTCCTGTCCGTGGACAGGTCTGCGCCCTGACTCCCCTGGGGACAGCTCGCCTCTGCCGCACACTCACGTGTGGGAAACGCCCACTGGCGGGGATGACTATCTCATTCAAAGGCCTTCGGGTGAGCTCATACTCGGTGTGAGAGGCTGGGTGTGCCGGAGAGGGAGGTTGGTGTGTCGCGAGACGATTCCGTCGATCCTGTTATCGGCAAGCGGCTACGAGCTGCTCTACACGAAGCAGTTAAGCTCAAGGCACCTGGAAAGACCGAGGAGGCCACTCTGGACGCCACGTATGAGTGGACGGGCATCATGGGTTACTCACGGGACGGGTACCCCTGGGTCGGTCAGGTGCCCGCAGCCCTCGGCGGCGAAGATAGCGGACTATGGATAAGCGCTGGATACACGGGCCATGGGATGCCAGTAGCAGCAAGGTGTGCTGTCGCTGTGGCCCACGAGATATTGGGGGTCAAGGGAGGGGTTGAACTCCCGACTGAGTATCGTATCCATGGAGGCAGGGCCGATAAGGCCAGGGTCATGGTGATCCCGACGACGCTCGAGGAGGAGATTAAAGCCGTCATTGGTGATCTTTGATATGTAGACTTGAGGCCAAGAATAGTGATAAATAGATTATAGATATAAAGTCCCCAAGTGAAAAGCAACATGAACCATTTATATGCCCGCCCAAAAAACTGCTTCAGTACCCGAAACCCACGGAGCCTCTATATCAGTACGTTAAAATCTCCCCTGATGGTTTCGGCTCTGCCTCAAGTTAACATCACTGTCTTGCTGTAATACTATAGAGGACCCGCAGACGTGCCGAGGGTCACGCTCTGCGAGAAAACACAACGGATTAGCATGCACGCATATCGCCGTCGCCGACCTACAGCTTGGCGCGCACCTCTCGGCCGTCGTTGACCTCACGCTGAGCCCGTTCGCGGAGCGCCTTGCGGAGAATCTTGCCAGACTAGGGTTGACATGTGTTAGTTGGGACTGGTTGTGTATCAAGAAAGGGGGCTTACAGGAATCTTGGGTATGGCATCGACAAACACCACACCGCCCCTGAGTCGTTTGTGTCTGGCTACACGCGTGGCCAGCCAGTCGGCGACGGCCTGTTCCGTCGTATCCTTGCCATTGGGCGTCTTGACGATGTAAGCGCGCGGTAGTTCCTCGCCGTCAATGACGGCTCCGATGACAGCAGCGTCAGCGACATCCTCCCGCTCCAGAAGAATAGACTCGAGTTCGGCTGGAGCGACCTGGAACCCCTTGACCTTGATCAACTCCTTCACCCGATCGACAATGTGGAAGAGGGTTCCTTGTGTATACTCCTCCACGTAAGCAACGTCTCCTGTGCGAAGCCATCGAGTTCCATCCGAGTCCAAGACGAAGGCATCCTGTGTTGCAGTAGGATTGCGCCAGTACCCGCGCATCACCGTGGGACCCGTGATCCAGAGCTCACCCGAAGTGTTCGCAGTCGTGATCTCGGACCCCGTCTCGATGTCGGTCAACCTCGCCTGGCAGTCAGGCATGAGTTCACCAACCGCAGAGCTGGAGGGCTTGTTGGGGTCCCACGACAATGCTGTGCAGGTTGCTTCCGTCATGCCCCAGCCTTGACGCACCACTGAGACGCCTTGGGGCATCATGCTGTTGATTTCACGTTGTGTATCCTTTGCTAGCGGCGCCGCTCCGGAGGCAATCATGTCGATACTGCTAAGGTCAGCGCGCCGGGCCAGCGGATGTTTGGACATGAGAATGAGAATGGGCGGGACGGCGAGGAGCTTAGTGATGCGCAAGGTCTGAATATGAGCAAGCATCTTGGGAAAGTCGAACGAGGGCATAACATAGACGGGTATCCGCTCGTAGGGGAAGCAAGTGATGAAGTAGCCTTGACTGAAGGCGTGATACATCGGTAGAAAGCAGAGAGCGGCAGCACGGCGGGTGCGAACCTCGTACTCTTGATTGAGCTTCTGAAAGCTAACGACTCCGAGGCCATTAGCAACATGATTGTAGTGCGATATTTCGACGCCTTTGGGCATTCCAGTCTGCGAGTTGTCAGTACGCGCCAGGAGGCCATCGAATCAAGTCTTACCGTCCCTGAGCTATAGTTGAGAGTGCAAGTGACATTCTTGGAATCGTTTGGCTCAACCCAGACAAACTCTTCACCCTTTGCCTTGGAAGATATGAGTTCAGTCCAGTGACGACTGCCCTTACGAGGCTCAGCTTCGAGGACTGGCGAGTCTGGCCATGTTGAGTCAAACATGAAGACTTGGTCACTCTTCATGCCTGCTTGAGTCGCAGCATCCAATGAAACATCCAGGACTTCTTCGGCAGCAATCATGAAGGAGGCTTGGCTATCCCTAAGCTGAAAGGCCAACTCTCGGGTGACCGAACTCGGACCTGCTCCTGTAAAGACGCCACCGGCCATCCATATTCCAAACACAATGGTTGGGAAGAAGATGCTGTTGCCCGCAATGAGAAGCACGCGGTCACCTGGCTTGAGGCCATTGTCTATAAGGCCGACGGCAATGCGCTTGGCGAGGAGACGGGCATCGGAGTAGGTGAGATAGTGCGTCTCAGGGCGATCGGGGTCGATCCAAGCCTTGTTGCTGGAGATAGGACCGGAAGGAGAGCCGAAGACCCATTGCTGTATAGAACAGTTGGGAACCGTGACAGAAAAGCGCGACTTAATTGGCATGGTGCAAGGATCTCTCGAGGATGAGAGGATGCGGCTTGAAGGAGGAGAGATAGGAGGAAGAGAAGAGAGAGAGAGAGAGAGAGAGAGATAGGAGAGGCTGAGGCAGATGAGGAGGAGAGGGTTGAGATACTCGGTTAGGAAAGAGCGCACTTCATTGATGCATTGAGGGAAGGAACAGGATGGCAGTTGTTGATGAGCTTTAGGTTGGTCTTCTTTGAGGCTAAAGTCTCCTTTGTCGACCCTCGTCTTTTTTACTTGTTGGCAATGGAAGCGAGCAGCGCCGCCAGATCAATCAGTCCAATAATTGTAGCCGTGGCTGGGGGATATTGTACCTATAATTCTATACAATAAATAGCTTAAGCCTGTCCGGGCTTGTCTCTTCTCGACCTGGGCTGGCTCGAAACGGGCTAAAATTAGTCTCAGCCATCACAGCGCCGGCTCCCTACGCCCAAACCTGGAACCCCCTCCCCGCATCACGGAAACTGAGAGATGAGAGGTCGCTCATGAGCGACGAACCAGCATGAACTGCTCTCGAGAGGGCGCTTTCAGGATATTCGCCCACCGGGTGGCCAGCGGGCTCCGTGTTATGAAGCCTCGAGGGGCCACGACATGAGCCGCTGTGCCACATCACCGCCCAATACAATGTCCTGTCTCAGAGCGACGAGACAAACCTGTAGCCGAAGGACTCTGTCTGTGTGTGTGCTGGTGCTGCCCAGACACTGAGAGTTCAGGCCGTCCAAGTTACTACTTGACTTTGATGTTGGGCGACGGACGACGCGACGACCCTTAAGCTTATATGGACCCTGTACGCCGTCGTCTAAGTCACGGCACGTGAGGCGAGTTGCGAGTGAGCGAGTGAGATCGCCATCAAGAGATAATCAAAAATTTCGCCCTGACGTCTCACCGAGACCAGGCACGCACGGCAAGGTGACAGCCGAACCCGTGGTGGTTCAGGGCTGATCATGACAAGGCTCCTTAACCGGAGGCGACCCAATGTCTGTGCTGACCGCCGCACAATGCCCTCATCTCGCATCGAGTCTGGACAAGAGCTGAGCCTGGATGGTCAAGCACGACATGACTAGACCTGCCCAGTAACGTGTAGCTGTGGTAATCAGCACCTGCGAGAAGAGATTGGCAGATTGCGCGCGGGCAGCTGGACCGAGATGCGGTGCCACTCGTGCAATCCTTTGATGGTGTGAAAGGACGGGATTGAAAATGTGTTGGCAGAAGGAGATATCTTCGGCTAGCAAGGAGACGAGAGAACCACCCGTTACCCAAGCTCATATGACCTCCTTCGCCCTATGTCACGATATACACACTCTCTGTAAAGTTCCGGTAAGCGAGGGTTTGAGCGACAAGGAAGCGATATCAAGGTCGATCGATACACTCGCCAACACTAACACGGTCACTGGACGGAGCTGCTTCTAGAACCGGGCGGTGTTGCGAGTTATTTGGGCGGTGAACTGGCAGAAATGCAGCTGAACTACGGATTGAAGGGAACGTAGTTTGAGAATATTCGGTCTACTACATGGTGAGAATTCTTAGTAGTTGGTAGAACATGAAAGATAGTGGATTACTAGTACTTGTCAACGAGAATCTCAACTCAAGATGGATGGGTGCAATAGTAGAAGCGGTACGTACCGTCGGGCCAATGCTCAACACCGGCTAAACCCGACATTCAGCCGAATGCACCAATCACAGATGTCCATTTTACAAGCAGCTCCAATTCGATTGCTTCGTTCTACGACGGCGACATTTTGACAAGACCCAGACGACCTCACGATCGCCTCGAAGCCGACCTCCTCCCCCGCGACGACGCCGCTCCGTTCTTCAATCTCCCCCGTCACAATGGCGAGCAAGATTTCACCTCTTCTCCGATCTGCCCTCCGGCCGGCGTGCCGGGCAGCCCGCCCTCAGACCCGAGCCGCCTTCTCCCTCTCAGCCCGCCGACCGAGCGACTCCCTCATGGTGGTAAGCAACCACTCCCCGTCGTCAATTGGCGCTCCCAATTGCGGCCATGCACGCATCTACCGAAGTGCAGAGTCTTTATTCACGAATAGAGCCCGTGTCTGACATCTTTTTCCGTGTGCCACAGCATCGCAACACCAAGGACAACAACCCCGAGCTCCCCTTCAAGTTCAACGAGAAGAACCAGGCCGTGATTGCCGAGATCCTCAAGAAATACCCCCCGCAGTACAAGAAGGCCGCCGTCATGCCCCTGCTCGACCTCGGCCAGCGCCAGCACGGCTTCACCAGCATCAGCGTCATGAACGAGGTCGCCCGCCTCCTCGAGATGCCCCCCATGCGAGTCTACGAGGTTGCGTCCTTTTACACCATGTACAACCGAACCCCCGTGGGCAAGTTCTTTGTCCAGATCTGCACTACTGTACGTTTGTTCTCTTACTGCTCAACTTGGGGATTCAATGGCACGTATCTGGGAATGGCAATTGCTGCTCTGTTCGGATATGGCCGTATCGGACGGTTTCTCGGATCGAGGCGGATAGACGTCATTGAAGACCCAGACAATGGATGAGCACGGAATCAACTGACAACTTCTATACTAGACCCCTTGCCAGCTCGGAGGCTGCGGTTCCGACGTCATTGTCAAGGCCATCAAGAACCACCTCGGCATCAAGCAGGGCGAGACCACAGCTGATGGCCTCTTCACTATCCTCGAGGTCGAGTGCCTCGGCGCCTGCGTCAACGCCCCCATGAT
The DNA here is from genome assembly GCA_017654865.1 of Fusarium sp. FW16.1. Lineage (NCBI taxonomy): Eukaryota > Fungi > Ascomycota > Sordariomycetes > Hypocreales > Nectriaceae > Fusarium > Fusarium sp. FW16.1. The sequence continues at coordinate 4,045,150 of JADNRB010000001.1, forward strand.
CCAGATCAACGACGACTACTACGAGGACCTCACCCCCGAGTCCGTCGTCGACCTCCTCAAGGCCCTCAAGGCCAGCGCCACTGCTACCGATCCCTCCACCGTCAGCGTCCCCAAGCCCGGCCCCCTTAGCGGCCGAAGCACATGCGAGAACAGCGCCGGCCAGACGAACCTGCTCACGGAGCCCTGGGGAACCGAGACCACGCGGTCCGACTTGTAGAACTACAATGCAATATCAATTCATCTTTTTTTTTTAAGTTCAAGGGCATGGAATATCAGAGGCAGGTGATGGAAAAAGAGCCGCGCGGGAGGAGGCAACGACTGTACATAACACACTGCTTTGAATGTAATCCATGCATGGTATAGAACGTCTGGATTTCATCAAGAGACTACGTGAGATAATCAACTGTGTGGTTTTCCTGCTTCATTGATTCTTGCCTTCTTCACTCATACCGATGTGAAAACGTTTGATTTGCCCATTTCGAAATATTCAAGTCGCGCCAAAAGGAAACCTCCAAACCCAAAGATATGTATATCCAAGTTTTCTGTCCATATACTACTCGCCCACCCGCAGGATCCAGCCGTCTCCGAGTCGCTGTCCGTCCTCGCTCACGCCACCCCAGATGAGGATACCATTCTCCTCGAGCTCACCCATGGGCGCACTCGCGATCCATCCTCTCGACTCGGGCAGCTCGTCGCTGTTGTCGTCGTCATAGGGCTCCAGGTCGACCGGACTCCACTTGCCCTCACCCGTCTTGCGGCCAACAGCCTGCCACATGGCAGCTGTAACACTGGCGGCTGTCATGCCCAGAGGGGGGACCTGGAACATCCAGACGTCGTCGAGGAACTTGCCTGCGCCAGCATGACCCTCAGAGCTGGGCTCGCGCTCACCCATGGTCAGGACAAGGTACTCACGACCACCACCCACGGTGATGGCCTCAAAGGATCCGACGCTGCGAGGCTCAGGCCATACCTGAGAAGGTTCGGCGTGGATCTCTGTGGTTTCAGAGTTGGGGTCACTCTGCAGGATGGTCTGCCAGCCACCCCGAGCGCGGACGGAGACCTCGCCCTTGGAGCCCTGGTCATCAAAGGTCTCGACTTCGAGATGCAGGAAGTCCAGCTGTCCTCCAAGCTCCGTCTCGCCATCAAAGCCACCGAAGCGGAAGAGACGGCTCTTGCTGATGCAGATGGCAGTGCCACCTCTGGCAGGGCCAGGGGCGGCGGGGAGCTCGCTCCAAGTACGATCGTGAACATTGAAGGCCCAGATGTCGTTGGTGCGCTCGCCACTGGCGAGGCAGCCAGCGTGAATGAAGAATGTGCCGTAACCGTTAGACTCCTCGTCAACGGCATCTTCAGCGACATTGCCAACAATGGGATCCTGAGGGATACCAGTCTTGGAGGTGTCGCCCAGAGCCCACTCCGACCATGTCTCGGGCTGCTTAGGTCGTGGGGAAGCGAAGTCTCGGGGGCGGTCGATAGCAGCGGCCGTGTGATAGCTTCGAGGAGCGGGATGGGGAACGATGTTACCACCCTTGACAGCGGGAGCTGGGTCAAGATATGACCAGTTGTTGGCGCGGGTGTCGAAGACCCAGACACGGCCAGCCTCGTCGAGAGGCGTCATGTCAGGGCCACCGCGACCGCCAAAGAGGAAGATGCGGGATCCGATGACGGCGGAAGCATGGCCGACTCGCGGGGCCGGCACATTACCAAGAACCAGAGGCTCGGGAATGGCGGGCTGCTTGCCCTTGGCCTTGCTCTCAATGGGTGAGGCAAGAGGAACATCATCAAGGGCCTTTTCAGCTCCTGCCTCAGATTCGTCATCCGAATCCTCCTCAGAGTCCTCTTCAGAGTCTTCTTCAGAATCTTCCTCAGAATCGTCGTCAGAATCGTCGTCAGATTCCTTTGTCTCCTTCTCTGGCTTCTTTGCCTCGGCAGTTGGCTTAGTAGCAGCCTCAGCAGGCGCCTCGGTGGTTGCGGGAGCTGTGGTGGCGGGAGCTTCGGGCTCTAGTTTTGGGGCCTGCTCATCGGGCTTCGCGGCGACAGGCTTGATCTTGTAGTAATCGGCACCGGCGCTGCTCCAGGGCAGGGTGACGACGTGCATGCAGTTGTCGACGGGCTCACGTGGCTCGATCTCGCCGCCAAAGATGTAGGCGGAGCCGTGGACGATATCGAGAGTGTGGGAAGAGCGGGGGACGGGAGGAACCTCAATGCGCTCCCAAGTACCCTTGATGGCGTCCCTGCGAGGAGCACCACCTACAGCGGGCACAGAGGGCATGGGCATGGAAGGGAGGTTCTGCGACACATTGTGCAGAAGGTCGGTGGTGCGACGCTTGAGCAGAGAGAAGGACTCCATGGCGAGCGTCGGTTTAGCGGGGGATGCGCAATGAGGCCGGAGCGCCTAGCTTGAATGTAAGCGAAAACAGTCCTTGTGGAAGTTGTAAACGACGTGAATTGTTCGATGGTGATGGTGATGATGTAGGAGGAGAGAAGGAAAAGGCGGATGGCCTGTCAGCCGCGGGGAACAAAGCTTACAGGGCACGAGGTGAGATTGGATGTTGGATCTGAAGACGTCCAGGAAGAGCCCGAGTCCGAGAGAGTGCGAGAGAGTGACAACAATACTGAAGGGGATGACGTAGGTCTCTGGCGATTGGGGCACCGGGGACTGTTGGATATTTACGGGGACCTTTCCCAATCAATTGCAAACGACGCGATGCGTCAGGAGAGGCGTAGACGATGGCAGGATGATGTTTTCCTCCTCAGCTGCTTACATCTGACAGTTCTAGACCTTGTTCAGTTACCGGTTGCGTGTAGGTCCCCGGGCAGCAAGTCAAGTCGCAAACCGACCACCGAAAGAGGGGACCTCTAGTGGGGTTTCTCCGTACAGTAAGCTCTTAGTAGCGGCGGCACTGAAAGTTCTGGGCTATCGATTTTCAGGGTCTATTTTGGGTTCGTGGCTGGGGAAATGTGTGTCTTGGCTGGGGGGCCAGCAAGAGGAATTGATCTGCTGTCGAGTTTGAGTTGCTTCTTTGCTGCTTGCAATCAGTGTCTCAGAGTCTCATTGGCAAGATCTTAAGCAGTGACCACTATGAGCTGCAGTCGTTCCAACGGCTGCTTCGCCTCAAAGGATATGGCCTGGGGCTTGAGCTGATCGAGATGATTTGCCCAACTCCAAGCCACATTGACATTCGCTGTCTTTACGCGGCAGTCTCAATCCGGGCATGAAATGCCACAGCCTCAACTAGAACAGCAAAAGCTAGGGTGTGTTATTGGTGTTTTATGGCTTCTTCTTTCTTTTACACGTTCCTGGTTAAAGGTGGGCTTAGGTGTTAGAGACGAGGGCGTATTGATGAAGTCAACCACTTGACCCGGCACTGAGCACTATACCTGTGGAGGTGGCAGCGAAAGGGTTGAAAGTTCAGTCCTTGCTCTGGCCGCCTTGCACTTGTTGGCGTTTCGCCCTCTGTGGCAGTGCAGGCAGAGCCTGAGACAGCTTCAGCTACATACAACCAACACTCAAATTTCATCTGGTGGCCAAGGCGGCCGTTAGTGCTCGGCTCGGGACGGGCCTAAACCGATGAGATTGGATCAAAGGCCGATAACAACAAGTACTCGGTCGATCAATCTATCTCGAACCTCGATACCGCGGCAAAGATTGAACGATTATTCGTCCATGTTGGTCGACAAGCAAGGGTCTTGACACTCTGCATGGGCTGAAGCTCCCCCATGTCTCACTCGCACTCGTCAGGCAATTGGTTGCCCCCTGCCGCGCGAGCGCGCGGTTACAGCCTCAGCAGCTGAACAGGCTCTCTTATGACCACCGTCGTCTCCCAATTCTTGCACAGCAGCAGACTCTATCACTTTTGCTTAACCTAAGCTCCCGAATCTTTCGTCAAAACTTTCACGCCGCTTGACTAGACGCTTATAACTCTACGCCTATGGAGGAAATATACCAAAAGATCGCCGAGTTCAACCCGCAGCGTCCAAAGCAGTCTTCCGAGGTTGTCACCCAATTTGAGGTGACCGAGCTCTGGCGCAATGACGACACGGGCATCGTCAATGCTTACGATGTCAACGTTCCTGTTCAAAATGTGCCTACGTGGCTAGCCTTGGAAACACGGTCCTCAACAGCAGGGAAAGAGACCTTGGTCCTGCGCCTCGTTTGGCCAGAGTTCAACATGGATGAGCATCGCGTTGACCTGCCAGGCGCTGTTAAACAGTTGCTGTTGTCAAATTTCGGCCTTGAGCTGGCTTACGACTACTTCCCCAGTTGCCTCGCCGGCGCCGGCGCCTTTCCCCGGGTTGCAAAGCCAGACAGAGACGAGCAAGCATTCGTTTTTTGCTATCTGCCCAAGATTGCAGCCATATGGTCACATAGTCGCTTCAGGCCGCCGTTGGCCCGCCAGAGTGCTACGAATGGCATTTTATTGGCCCAACGAAAGGAGAGAGAGACTATCAAACAATTCCTCAAGAGCAACAGCAGATGGCAACTGTCCACTGCCAGTCATGACATGTTCCCTGCCCTCCTCTGCAGTCTCATGCTCCATGGCCAGATCGAGATTACACAAGGGGAAATAAAGAACAACATCCAGGCCGTTGAGGGGAGAACGGGATACACCGACTTCAAGACCAAACGAAAACACCTGGCGACTGGTGAGCTGGCAGATGTGGCTGCCAAGATCACTGACTATTCCTCTCGATTGGCTAGCACGGATAGGAAGAGCAAGACACTGGAGAACCTAATGGAGTTTACCCAACGAACGATCAGCTCGGACCAAAGGGTCGCTTCTGAGGGAGACAAGATCATGAAGAACCACATTCAAGTTCTACAAGAACGGCTGAAGATGCAGGTTGTGGATCGAGAGTACACCCTAAAGCGGGCACAGATCCAGAACGAAGTGGTACGTTGATTCGCATGGGAATAAGGAAGAGGCAAGCTAACAAGACCTCGTTAGCTGTTGAGCCTGATGTCTATGAACTACAGCCTTTCTAATACCCTCATTTCAATCTCCACCCTTCGCGATGCCGCCTCTATGAAGACGCTGGCCTTTGTTACCATGTTTTTCCTACCTGGTAGCTTCATATCAGCGCTGTTCTCGACCGACGTCTTTGACTGGGACGGAGCCAAGAAGGGGGCCATCGGAGTCCCATCCACACCGCAGTTTGGACTGTACTGGGCCATCACGATCCCTCTAACGGTCGTCACCTTTCTGCTGTACTTTCTCTGGGCAGAGTGCTCTAGCTATGAGCGCAGTCAGAAGCGAGAGTGGAAGAAGTGGGAGAATTGGGGGTTGTCCAGCAGTGAGAGTCTCGAGTCTGACCAGTCTCAGTCTCTTCGCGAGACCTTTAAAGAAAACCGGGACAAGGTGATGAGGGAGTATCATTCCTTTGTCAGAAGAGGGAGGGGGTCTAGAACCAAGGATGATTTGCCATGATGGTACAGATCTTGCAGATGAGGAGAGGAGACACGCTTTGTACGAATATGCGTACCTATGATGGGGTACTTGATGGATGGTGTTGGATTTGGCCATGTGCTTGGATTGGATACCTGTTGAGATTCTGTTTATACCCACCATATCTCTAACTACCTAGTTGATAAAAGAGCAAACGATTCATGACATACTGATAAGCAGCGCCAAAAAGCCCGTGCGTGAGGGTTTCTAGAAGAACTGGGTAGGAGTGGCTGCTGATCAATACGTAGATAGCGCTTCTTAGTACCTGGAGGGTGGGATATACCAGGAAGCTAGCTGGGCTTTGGCCGATAACATGGACAGTTTGCGATCCATCCTCTCGGGCCATTCTCATCTCGATCGCATCTTGTAAGCACGATCCCTCGTCCAAAAACTACACAAACTGCTCTGTCGCTACGGCGTCTGTCCCACATGACGCAATAACTCCAATTGGACGAGTAGCGAGCTCGTCCATCGAGTCGGTCGTTGGATCGGAGTCAGACCCCCTTCCTCCGTCCTAACAACCAACTCGACTCGAGCGAGTGCGGTCGAGACCTCCCGCTGCAGCCGCACTTTGCGCCTGCCCGCCGCCTGCTCTGGCCAAGGTAGCAGAGACATTCTCTTCCCCTCATTCTTGACCTTTTCAAACTCTTCTCTTCTCTCTGATCTCAACCCTTTTTATGCATTTCATACCCGCGCGCGTTTGGGCGTTGTCGCGGGTTCTTGGGAGAGCTTCTTTTGGACGCGGCCCGCCGTGATCGCCGATCAACTGAGCCATCGAAGCTACCTAGTTCCGTCATCCAACGCCAACTGATGCGGAGCCCAACGTTGGACGCCTGAGTAAAAAAACGAAGACATCGCGAAGAGAGACAAGACATCGTCACAATGGCCGCGCGTTCAGGGGCTGCGGCTGCGGCTCTAGGGTCTATTGTGCCCGCTCAGTTGGGCTTTCTGGCTATCTTCAACCCCTCGCTTGGCAACACGGACGAGACCATCGACGACCAGATCGTCTACTACGCCTCTGTCACCACCCAGACCTCCTCTCACAAGCGCCGGCGCACACGCGGTCAGCCTACCAAGGACATTTCTCCCGAGGAGCGCAATGAGCGTCTCCGGCAGATCGGCCTCGCCCAGGGCATGGCTAGCTTTAGTCGCGGCTTTGCCAATGGTGCGCCTGTAGATGCTATCGACACCGAGAAATCGAGAGTGATACTCCACGAGCTGGAGCCCGGGTGGTGGATTCTGGCCGTAAGATTTTATTACTTTATCTTTTGTTTAGGGGCCTTTATTGACCAATATCTATAGAGCATCGACCTAACCAAGCTACCTCTCCCCCCACGACTCGCCACCAAGAATAGCGAACCTCCCGAAGAACGATATGAATACTCCAGCCGCGAGATGAAACCCGCAAATTTGCTTCTAAGGGATCTACTGCGAGCTCATAGCACTTTCCTCTTGCATCATGACTCCTCCCTGAGCGCCCTGTTCGTGCGGACCAAGCGAACTAAGTTTGTGACTGTGCTCAGCCGTTATTGGGACCTGTTTCTCTCGACATGGAATGTGGCTATGCATGGAAACCCAGCCCGTGATATCTTTGGCGGCATCAATGTCGCCGCCTCGGGCGAATTGGGGGTTGGCGTTGGCGAGGAAGACCGTGGAAGCGGCGAACGAGAAGTCCTGGAAGGCCTGGTCGGGAGAATCGAAGGCCTCGTCGATCTAGTTGTTTCCAAGTTTGGCAACTACAATCCTGACTCGCCTCCCCCAGATGCGCCCAATGGCGACCCTGAACAATGGCTCGGAACTGGCCAAGAGCCTAGTTCTGAGGACGGTGCAATCTTCCTGGGTACTGGTGCCTTGTCCAGAAAGTCTCTGAGAGATGTGACACAGTGGATGGAGGATCTGTACACCTGGGGAGACCACGCCTATGGAGTCATTGAGAGCCCAACATCGGTTAGGCGGGCAAAGAGGAGAAGGGCCAGCCGTGCTATTGCACAGCAAGCTGCTTCTGCGCAGCCAGCATCAACCGAGGCCGGTGAATCCTCAAAGGTGACGGCAGAGACAGAGCCCGCGGTCGCTGAGGATGCAAGCAAGGACCAACCACCAGCACGGGAGACCGAAGATGGCAAACTAGATAAAATGGTTAGTTATCTGAAGTTGGGCTACGGCACATACTGGTCTCTGCCCGGCGGCGGCGGTGGTGGTACTGGTACCAGTACTCCTGGGGAATCATCTACCAAGGAGCCCCCGGATGCTGGCGCATCACAACAGGAATCAAAGCCTGCCCAGGAGGATGCTTCTAAACCCTCTCGACCAAATCTCGCTGGCCGTACTCCCTCGTACGAAGCGGCTGGCCATTATCTCATCGGTCTCAAAGGGGAGATTGATGATGAATACAGCGACCCCGATAGTCACAGCTCAGATGACGCGGGCACCGCTGAGCACAACTCACGCACCGTTCTCCGGACTGTGAACGTCGAGCTTGAGAGTGAGGCTCTGGGTCGACCAGAGGCCACTATCGTACGCGACTTTGAGCACCCAGCCAGCGTTCTTACGCAGTCCCAGGTTGTGGGCAACATGGTGCCTGGCTACGACTCGCACGATCTCAACAAGGCCAAGAAGCTGCGGGTCGTGGTCTACGTCAACCGTCCCTTCATGTTCGCCTTTCTGTTCAACCTTCGAACAGACTCCTTGGCCATGGACGCCCTCTACCGCTCCCTGCACTACCAACTTGCGCCCCTCCGCAAGCCCCTCCTCGCCTCGACGAGATACCGCCCGGAGCGGCCTGGAGCCGACGTCGGGTCTGGCAGCGGCAGTGGTGGGAACGCAGGGAACAGCATATACGACCTCATATGGGATCCTCACTCCCTGACGGTGCACTCCTCCATACCCAACATCCCAGATACGTACATCGATCCCAAGCCCTGGTCCCGCCCAGACGCCCTCAACACGCACCTCCACCTCCTCAACCTGTACGCTGCGACCCGGGCCCGCGCCACCGCCCTCGAGCGGACTGAGAAGTCGAGCCGCGGGTGGTGGATCGTCTGGACACGCCTGCTGGACCGCCAGGAAGATCCCTCGGCGAGCACCAACCTCTCGACAATCCACGAAACCGGCGCCGAAGTGGTTGAAACGGACCCTGACCAGGCTGCCGATCAAGACAACAATAGCAGCGATGGCTCGGATTCGCAAGAGCCGCACTCTCCGGAGGTAGCCAAGGAGATTTTTCTAATCCGCCGGGCAAGCGACCATGTCGGGTTCCGCACTGACGCCTCTACCGGCGGCGGCGATGGCGCTGGCAGGCTGGCTCAGGGCATCGGGGTTGACACACGGCGATACGTGGAGGAGCTGCTGAGCCTGCTGTAAGCCTGCTGTGAGACCTACCTACGCTACGGCACCTGAGGATACAGGACAGACAACACGGGCCCGGGGCACGCGTATCCGTCCCGTATTGCTAATTTTAAGGCTGAGAGAGAGGCTGTGCTATGCCTGGGCCCTTTGTTCTCCTCCCCCCTTGGTGGTTTGTGGGTACGGGGTACGGTGCAATGCGCTGTATGTCTTACGGTCTGCTGGTCTACCTCTGCCTACCTCTTGGGACGGGATGGGCGAGCATCAAATTCGTCTTGCTGTCCATCTAAATTTGCGTGCAACCCCATCCCATGCTTCACCCCCGTATTAATAGAACGTCACTCTGGAACAAGGGTAAGCCCGCACCCAATAAACCAGCCCAACCTCTTTCAAGTTTCTGTTTGTTTAGTCAATTCAATTACACTTTCCATGGTTAGTCTTTGTAGATTTATTATTGGAGGGAGGGAGGGAGGGAGAGCGGAAGGGCCGGGTTGAATTGAATGAATTGACATGAAGGGGTCAAACTATTACGACGAGACACACCCCTGCTAATAAAGTACGAGTGCCTCGTGGACGATCTTTCAGGGATCCCCGAAATGTTTTACGCAATGCTTGTAAAATGGAACCTCTCCATCTGCTATTCTGTAATTTATCCCTCGACCGAGAGATCTTCATTTGGGGCCCGTACATTTCAACTCGGGTTATTTTACCAATGTTTCATACAGGGCGGGAGATCCCTTTAAGCTGCTGACGGGAAGCGCATCCCTCATGCAGCTGACGGCAGAAGGATTCTGGGGGATCAATACGACAACAGACGTCGTCTAGAAGACTAGGTCTCCAATTTCAACCCTCTTGGCGTCGTCTAATCAAAAGATCAGCCAAGCATGGACTCATCTGCCACGACATTAACGCAATCAAAAGGCGGAAATCACAATGCAATACACACTTCCAAATGGTTGAAATCTAGTCCCATTCATTCTCGGGACTTTTCTTTGTCTATCCAACTTGCACATGCCAAAATAAAACGTGTTATGTACATAGAAGAAGTCAACGAAAGCGAACCATAGTGAACCCGCCCTCCAAGAAACCGAAACACCCCAATCCAGAATCTGTCAAAGGGTCTCGAGATAGAATAGAGGCTGAATATACACATGCATCATCGTCTCCCGAGGTCCCTTTGCTTTTACGCCCCGGCGCCTTCAAGGGGTGTCAAGATTCCCATGTCATGAAAAAAGAGGTCATAATTGAAACAAGTTGCGCACTGCATGCTTTCCCAGACCTGGGAGAGCATTCATCGGGGTTATGGTGCTTAGTTGAACCACCACTCGACCTCGATACGGCCAGCATCGAGATCGCCAGAGATCTCCTTGAAGCACTTCTTGCTGACATCGATGTCGTTGACGGCGCAGCCCATGCACTTGTCCTTGACGACGGCGGTGGTGGTCTTGCCGTTGGCCTTGATGGTGATAGTCTTGCCGCACATGGGGTTGCCGTTGGAGACGGTGCCCATCAGAAGGTGAGAGAGGGCAACAATGTTCTCAGACTCGTCCTTGCCGGAGTCGTCCTCACCACAAGCACCCATGCCGATGTCGTAGTAGGTGAACTCACCAGTCTTGGCGGCGCTGCTGCCACCGCCGCTGCCACCAGAGCTACCGCCGTTGTTGGACTCCTCCTCCTCGTCGTCGGAGTCACTGCCGGTCGAAGGAGCGGCAGGGGCAGCGGCGGCAGTGGTGGGCTCGGGCTCAGGGACATACTGCTGGGTGGTGACAGGCTCAGGAGCCTCATAGGTGGTAACCTTGGGCTTGGGGGCCTCCTTGACCTCGGTGGTGGTGGTGGTAGGCTCGGGGGGAGGAGGGGGGGGAGTGTAGACGCTGGTGACCAGAGTGGTGGTGGGAGCAGGCTTCTTCTCAGCAGGCTTCTTGATCTTGGGAGCAGGCTGCGAGGGGGCCTGGGTGGTCTCGACGAACTTGGCGGCTTCAGAGGTTGTGGGCTGGGCCTGCTCCTGGCCGGGGGTGATCCAGACGGTGGTGGTCGCGTCGACCATCTTGGTAACATACTCGTACTCAGTCACCCACTCGACCTCGGTGACGACAACGTCACGCTCGGCGTTCTGGTGGTGGCGGCGGTGGTGGATGCCGTGAATCTTGCCATGGGGCTGGGCAACGGCCACAGCGGCGAAGAGGGCAGAGGCGATAGTGAAGGACTTCATTGTGAGTTTTTGATAGTTCCTTTTGTGTTGTTGTTTTCGAGTTCTTGATTCCAACCAAAGGCGTGGTTGTAGCTGTGATATGTCTCTTGATGTGAGAGACAAAAGGGTATCTCAACGCGGTGTAGTGTGAAGGTTAAAGGAAGGTTAGGCGAGGTTCTGTTCAACAGGAATGAACTCGCACAGATTGAAGAATGGAAGGAGTGGACGTTGACGTCGTGAGTTTGAGAGAATGTGTGCGTGAGAGAAGAGTCCGGCTCAGGTGGGAAGGAATGGTGTTTGAACTCGAATAGTTCGTAGGTAAGGAAACAAACCAGGGGCAGAATTGAGGGAGGAAGCGTGGGTTCTTAATACGCCTCGCCGTAACCGACGCTGCTGGGCCCTCATGCTAGCTCTTAACGTCTTGGCTCTAGCCCACCAGCCCAGCCATGCTCCCGTCGTAAACAAGCTGAGGTCAAGGGTACCGCAATTGCAAGCAACGCGCCGGCCAACAATGTCGTACCGGATTCGTCCCCGAGGTAGCAGCTGAGAAGCTTCGGCCAGGGGCCCCTAGGCCCCTAGCCGAGCGTGGTTTTTTCCAGCCCACATAGGGAGGTACCTAGCGCTGCCCTGTTTGCTTCTTTGCGCGTGTGTGCCTGGGGCTTCCGAAAAGGTGGGTGGGGAGCAGAACGGACGGCATGGTATGGTATGGCACGGGCGTGGCAAAGCTGCCATCTCTGCACTCGAGATCCTCACTGGTCCACTCCGCTCCATAGGTTCTATGGGCCACTGCCATCTGCCGGGGCCAGCCAGAGGTCAACGTCTTTGACCATGCAAGCGGAACAGCCCAACAGAGGGGAAGAGGCCCGGGACCACAAGAGACCGAACCATGCTGGAAAACCAGGGGGGCGTGGCACCATCCAGGGGCATTGTTCAGTGCTGGAAGCCCTTCTTCTCTGACTGTTCTGTCAGAGCCCGCTGACGGCCATGTCGGCCACTGCGATCAGAACGAAGTTTGAATGCTGCAGGCTGGGAGCGGCGACTCAGAATCTCCTCATCCGGTGCCCGGATCAAGTGACGCGTAGCCGCACAGGTATGGACGTCAACATTCTCACTAGAGTCATGTCGTCCAACACACCTTGAGTGGACTGTTCGAATCAGTCGTTGACAAACGGCACGGAGGCCTGCACGAGTCTCTTTGAAAGGACTGGACTGCGCTGTGGCCCGACGCAAACCAAGTTTCCTCAGCTAGCCCTACCATGATTGGCCATGCTGCAAGGGGCTGCCCTGTCGCCAGCTTCCGGCTTTGGGCCTCTTGTCAGGTACCAGGGGCGCCCTCATTGTCGGGGGAGGGCCAATGGCAGTCTCCGGGTGCCTGGCCACGGCGGGATTATTGCAGCCAGAATCGACGAGAACAAGTTGGAGGGTCAAAAATGGTGGGAGGGAGGCCTGCATCGATCTCCCTCCCCTCCCTCCGCTGGCGCCCTGTGCCTGGCCCGAAACTGAGAGGCTTACCTGGCGGATGGAGCACTGGCCGCCGAACCGACGAGTAAACTTGCATCCTGGAGGTGTGGAGGGAGCCCAGCAGGAGTTGAAACACGGCCCAGTCCAGTGAACAACCGTCACTGGGGTGCCACCTCGCAGCGAGGTGCGCTAGCGGCTCATGGCTTGCACTGGCCTGAACAAAACTCAAAGAACCATGGTGTGAGAGAGAGAAAAAAGTCTTTCTCGTCTTGTTCTCTCGTTGGGTCGTTCGGTTCAAGTCTGGCGCGAATGCATGTGTGACGTTGAAACTTCGTGACTCGGGCGTCTGTTGCTCGCCTTCCATATGCCATCTGTCTTTCTGTCATGTTCCGTTCCATGTGATTCAAAACGATGCGGTGTGATTGACTTTTTCAATACTTTCAAACTCTGGCCCTCCTCCTTTCCAAGTACCTACGCAAGCGCTGGATGTGCCGTGAACCAGCCCTTGCGCAAGTTGCCGACAACTCCCTCAGTCTGACAAAGCCAACGCGAGCCAAGAGAGGCATGAATAAAGCCCGCAGAGAACAAGCAAAACTTGCAGCGGTGGACACGCGGCTCTCTCTTCTTTGGCAGCCCAGCCCCCTTCAATCCAGTAGAAAACCTCAACCTGTGGGGAGCCGGTGTAGGTCACCCACACCTCGCCCGCCACCACCAATGTGCAATACAGTCAGTCTGACTGAAGGAAGCAATTCCTGCATGCCAACTTCTCGGCCCTCTCGGATGACCCGATACAGAGGCTAGCACGTGCGCCAGAATGGATCTATTGCAAGCGTATGGAGGGTACTGGACGACGTTGCATACTCTCGTTGGTCAGAGCTCCCTTCGTCGGTGTACAGTTGAGGATGTGTTGCTCTTGCTGTTGCTTTTGTGTTGAGCGAAATGTGCAAGTCCAGAGCTCAATATGCATGCCGACAACAGATCATGGTGTTAAGACGAAACATCCTTGGCTTGACTGTCGCCATTCATCGCCAATCGGGTTTCGCCCTGGCTCTTGCTGGCTGCCTTTTGCTGACCTTGCTGCTGACCTGTGCGGCGAGTAAACGAGAAGAGGAACAGGCCCTGACGCTGGAACACAGGCCGCTCCTCGTCAAATATCTCGTCAACTTTGAAAGCCTTCTTAGCCATCTTGACAAAGTTCATGTCAGCCCTTCTCCGCTTCTTGAAGCAAAAGTACACAACAGCTGATGGGTTCAACTCCAAGAGCGTCTTGAGTGTTGACATCAAGAGAGGGAATGCTGGCTCAAAATAAACACATTCACCTGCCAAGATCACGTCTGGTTTTTGCTCCAGCACAGTTGCGGGTAAAGGCTCGCCCCTACATGGACAGGCCACTGTTAGCCAACTGGCTCTCGGCGATGCAGTATGTAACCCTTATGGGCATCCAACATGGTGGCATCCAACAGTGATTGTGCCCGAAGGGAGATTAGAAACACGCACCAGTTGAGCACCATGGCTTTCGCCTTGCTTTGCAGACCATTAAGCTTGATGTTGTGTTGCATAAGCTCAAACATCTCGGTTTGATCCGTTAATAGCAAAGGATTTTGAAGATCGCACTCGAGGGCGACGGCGAGGCCGACGAGGCCACCTCCGGCTCCGAGTTCCAATCTAATGCGACCCACGAGGTTAGCAAGTCTAGTCCGTGGCTGCTCCCTTCTCACACTGTCCGCACAAGGAAGCACTGCGCCAGGTCACATGCTCAGAGGCTGGGGGGATACTAACATCCGCGCGTTGTTGAGACGGTCTCTATGATACCGCAACATGTGCTTGCCTAGAAGCATACCCGCAGGCCACGTTTGCCCACCGCACCCTGACCGAACATCTTCACGCAGCTTGAGGGATTGAGAAAGGACGCCATCGAAGTCAACTTGTGCGACGCCGATCTCTTTGAGGGTCGGCAGCGGTGTGAGATCCTCACTGATGGCGACGGGATCCATCAAGGGAGAAGACGGTGGACTGCTCATTGTGAAAGTGGTGAGGTCTTTGGGGCCTCGCTTAGGTGGATAGCGTCACCAGTGTCGATGCTAGAAGAGAGAAAAACCTTGTCGTCGGTAAGGGCCGAGTGTGAGGATGACGAGGGAGAGGCCAAGGGATGTTGATCGATGGGAGCGGTCGAGGGGTTTGAGAATATGAAGGCGAAGATGATTGAAGGGTTGAATAATGAGAATGGCAGTTCAACAAGTCAGAGAATGTGAGGTGAGGGCACTATCTATGGCTTCGCTCTTGCCATCGTCGAGTGTGGCTAACCCAGAAAGAGATAAGGAGCTTGGTGCTGTATGGAAGGCACGACTAGCTTCAAGTGTCACCTGTCTGCCACTGGCCGCCCTCGCTTCTCCTCTTCGCATCTTCTCCTCAACTTTGTTGGGCCCTTTTCTCCTTGCTTTGCATTGGATCCAATGCTGATGCAATCCAGACTCAAATGGGCCCTGCTTGTCCTTTTACCCGCCCTCAGCCTCTCCATCGCATCTTCCGCCTCATCCTACTCGCCCGGGACTTGTTGAGAACTTGGATCGATTGGCTCGTTAAGCTTCGTGGGACTCGCGACAAACGATAACGACTAATCGAGATAAGGGCTGTTCCCGCTCTCGGCCCGTTGAACTACCGGCCTGCCTGTTGTTGGCTCTCGCTGATCAGAGCCAACGTCTTTCTCGCAGTAGCCTTTAGCTCAAGTGAGCATAGGTAGTGACTTGCCTATCCATATGGAAGGCTGGCACGAGCCAGTCGCCTATGATTCGTGGTTCAGAAACCAGACTCCTTCAAGAAAACCATACTCAATTTATCGATATTGTGCCCTTCTCGGTCAATCAAGCAAAAAGTGGCCCCTTTGTCTCTTTAGCAATGCAATCGCTTCCAATGACGCCGTTATTGCTAATAGTTGCTCTCCCTCTCCCGTCTAAATTGGGTCTTCACCTTCACCCTCGCGACATGATGATTACCTGATTGGGCGAGTCGACTCATCCCAGGTGGCCTGTGAATGTCTCACTCGCCTCTTTGGCCGATGAACCTCGCTCAGGAATGTTTGCATAGCAATACCAGCCTTGGAAACTACCACTTTACTCTCCCCCGCCACAATTCTACGCCATTTTCTTTCACAGAGTGCCTCAAGTTGAGACAGATTGCCTCCTCCCGCAATGAACGGCCAGGCCGGGCACTGGTCCCCTGGCTCAACTACCCTCAGTTGACCTTCTCCCGTCTCCCGCACTGGCCTAGTGGAGCTGTTATACAGGAATGAAGGGTGTAGTATTACTCGGGAAGCCCTCATCTCACCAGCCATCAGGATGTCAGTGACGATATGCCTTTGGGCGGTCTCGCCCATCCTCCTGTCTTTCTGATCCTCTTCTGGTTTCTTTCTTCTTTGGTCTTGACATCCTCCGCAGCCTTACTCACTTTTGAATGGCGCCTTGTGTTCCATCAGCTTCACGATCTGGTACCGAACAACACAATACCATGCCATGATGCTCTCTTTCGTGATACTAGCCTCCCTCCTCGCTGCCCAGTTTACCAGTGGTCAACCCACTGTGAACTTTCCAATCAACTCTCAACTGCCGCCAGTGGCTCGAGTAGACGAACCCTTCTCGTACTCTTTTTCTCGATACACATTTCGGTCAGACTTCAACCTCTCATACTCGCTCGGGGATGCACCCGAATGGCTCTCCATCGATGACGAAGGCCAGCTTTACGGGACACC
The DNA here is from genome assembly GCA_017654865.1 of Fusarium sp. FW16.1. Lineage (NCBI taxonomy): Eukaryota > Fungi > Ascomycota > Sordariomycetes > Hypocreales > Nectriaceae > Fusarium > Fusarium sp. FW16.1. The sequence continues at coordinate 4,061,333 of JADNRB010000001.1, forward strand.
AACCGACGATACCGTTCCAAAAGGAGATGTGGTGGGACAGCAAGTTGAAATCATTGCTGATGATGGGGCCGGCTCAGCATCTCTCAATGCAACTCTTGTTGTGTCGAGAAGCAAAGGTCCCTCAATCAAGATCCCTCTTTCGGACCAGATCGAGGACTTTGGCGACTATTCTGCTCCTTCGTCGTTGATATCATATCCATCAACCGAGTTCAGCTTCAGTTTCGATCCCGACACTTTTGATCACCAACCCGACATGATCAATTACTACGCTACCTCTGGCGATAGCAGCCCCTTGCCTGCGTGGATGAGGTTCGACGCCGGCTCCCTAACATTTAGCGGGGAGACGCCTCCTTTCGAGTCACTTATACAGCCACCGCAAACATTTGACTTTGATCTCGTCGCCTCCGACATAGTCGGCTTCTCAGCTGTGTCCATGTCGTTCTCCATCATCGTGGGGAGTCATAAACTCAGCACAGACAGCCCAACCATCACGCTGAATGCCACACGTGGAAAGAAGCTCCAGTATGACGGTCTGGAGGATAGTGTCAAACTCGACAACAAGCCGATTGATAAAAGCGACGTCGAGGTCTCTGTGGATAACATGCCCGAGTGGTTGTCTCTCGATGAGGAAACCTGGAGGATCGAGGGTACACCCAAGAAAGGCGACCATTCAACCAACTTCACCATTAACCTTCGCGATTCGCATCAAGACACATTGGCCATTGACGCCGTCGTCAATGTGGCAACAGCACTCTTTCGATCAACCTTTGATGACATCGAGATAAGGGCGGGGAAAGAAGCCAACATTGACTTGGAGCCGTACTTTTGGGACCCAGACGACGTAACCGTTGAGATATCAGTCAAGCCGGACAGAGATTGGCTAAAACTCGAAAGTTTCAACATTACTGGAAAGGCGCCAAAGTCCGCATCAGGGAACTTGAAGATCGCGGTTACGGCTTCATCCAAAAGCTCAGATGCCACAGAGACTGAGACTCTCAACGTGAGCCTCCTAGCGTTTACACCTACACCTTCGTCCACAACCCGGACCTCTACTTCCTCCACATCCACCAAAACATCCTCATCCACTGGATCAAGTGCACCTACCGAGACTACTTCAGAGCCTGAGCCCCCCACTGGCGGTTCCAGTAAAGGCTTGTCGACCAGCAGCCTCCTCCTCGCCATCCTCTTGCCCCTTCTTGCCTTCATATTGCTCCTGATGCTGCTGATATTTTGCCTCATTCGGCGGCGTCGGTCTCGACAGACATACTTGTCCGCCAGGTTTCGCAATAAAATCTCTGGTCCAGTGCTAGAAAGCTTACGTGTCAACGGGGCCACATCTACAATGCAAGAACCCGGGAAAGCCACGAACATTGCTCCCATGGAACAACGACTGTACCGTCCAACCAGGCAACGATATTCGGAAATCGACTCAGAGACGTTGTCATTATCATCCCCCACACTGGGGACCATGGGGACCATGACAACTCCCGAAGTTCCATCGCGGTTTATAGCTGAGGGCTCGAGTTTTATAATGTCACGGTCCACCAGCAGAACAAGTGGCGATGACGGGAGACGATCGTGGGTAACAGTAGAAGGAACAGCGACAGCGACAGCACGACAGAGCCAGGCGTCGTTAAGGAGTCAGCACTCAGATACGACATTCCCTGAGTCTACACATCAACTGATACCACCACCTGCATTCCTCTCAGAATCCGGGGGCAGCTCCTTCAGGAGTGGACTCGACCTAACAATCCCATCTATTGATGACCTTCCAAACATCGGCGTCCCGCGAACATTTGGGCATGGGTCTGGGCATGGGCTTGGACAGTCTGGCACGTTCTCAAGCGGCAACGAAAGCTCGCTGGCATTTGCGTCTTCTCATCAATCCAGCCCCAGGCTCCTGACGGGAGGGTTTCCTATCAGTGCAGCAGGTACGCAGCCCGACGACCGACACCGCACAGGACAAGATCAGGCCGCTCTAGGGGGAGCTGGCCAAAGTATACGAGAGATTAGGCGACCTGAACCAGTGCGCTTATCCAGTGAACAACTTCTCGGCGAAGGCAGCCGCCCTGGCAGCCGGGCTTGGTACGATAGGGATATTTCGAGGGGGTTCTTCATTGATCCGTCATTTGGGTCGACAGAGAATTGGCGGGTGCTCGGGGCACGACGAGACACGACGAGCTTGTCATACCGGCAGCTCGTCGACGAGGCGCCCTTCCACCCAGCACGATCGAGCACACCGATGAGCCCTAGTCAAGATCGGCTGCGGCCAGGAGAGCGAGCCAGTTCGGATCTGATATCTCCTAGTCAGTGGGGAGATGCAGAAACAAGCATCCGAGGGTCACTGCCATCGTTGCGGGAGGGTCACAGTCACAGGCACAACTTGGCGGACAGTAGGAATCTGAGAAATGAGGAGGATCAAGCTACGAACTGGAGACGAGAAGACTCGGCAAAGAAGTCAGAAGGGGGCAGCTATGCGTTTCTTTAAGGGATGAGGGAGTTGAAGGATTAGATGACATATACCCGAGCGCTGTGTTTCTGCCAGTTTTACTGATATGATGATGATGGGCACTAGATTTCTGGATATACTTGAGTACTTCAAAACGATACCATTTGGTTGGCGATGTATGTTACAACTGGGAGGAGTTATTAGATGGGGGGAGTCCTAATGAGTTTATATAATGCTATCTTCTCTACGCAAGATGTATGCAAGGATGCATGCAGTCGTGAATGGCACAGCGTCCAAGATCCATGATGGATGCAATAGATTCCTGAATAGGTAGGCCGGCATATATTTGGTACATAACTGCGTTACTGTACAGCGGATGACGCAGCCACACCCGAGCACGTTGATGGGATCTGGCTGGTGATGTGACAGGCAGTTCATGCTCCAGCCGGACCGGTCCGTCAGCAGGCACGCGACCAGAGAGCCTTTACGTCTGCCGGTACATGTATGGACAGTACAGTCTAGAATCTGTCTGGATGAAACCGGGCAAATCAATTTGCTCAAAGAATGCGGTCACACAAACCGGGCTCACGAGGCACAACCGAGCCAAGTAGAGAAAGAGGCAGCATTGGCCGACGCACACGCGCACGCGCGCTGGGAGGTGGCGAGAGCAGAAGGGCGGATTGGGGATGGAAATTTTCAGGTTCCCCTCCCCAGTCGTCCCAATGCAGCGAGGATATGCGCGCGAACGGCCAACGATGGGGGAACTATCTCGGGTCTAGGTAGGCAGGTATTTAGGCGCCAGCAGCTGACGGTGCAGGATTTTCTTTCTTCTTGCTTCTGCGGCTGAAGAAAAGGTCTGGAACGCCTGCTTCTTTTTTTTTTTTAGCCTTGACAGGTGGTTCGCATTATCACGGGTCGCCAAGGTGATTCGGGCGCATCGTACAGCTTTCTTTGACGGTGCATGTGTGTGTACCTAGGTAGTTTAGGTATGCAGGTATGGGTTTGATGATATCGGCGGAGAGTCATGGCACCTGCCCCAACCCAAGGTGGTTCTCTGGTTTGGTTTGGAGCCCGTCATGGTGTCAGAGTCCATGTCTCGGTGGCGGTTCCATTTCCCAGGCGACAGGGGAATGCACCGGGGCCTTGACGGACATCCCATCCCATCCCATTTCATGGGGTCGTAAGGTCGGCGCTTGGTAAGGGGACCTGACGATGCTTCACCAGGAATCTTGATTAGCACTTGATTCTTAACCGCAGCAGATATTCTGGTGAAGGGAAGGGAGAGTGACTGACGTCGTAAAGAGACGCGAGTTTGTTGGCACATGGAAACTTGGAAGCAAGATCATCACCAGCCACAATAGCCAACCTGGAAGGCGATACTACCCCGCTTCCTCCCACCTAAAAGCACCTAAGCAATTTTTCTCGCCCGCTAGCTGATGCCCTGCTCATCTGCCTTGCAGGTGCCTCCCTCACTAAGCCACCGATAAACACCCACTGAGAAGCTAGCGACCAGCACCATAATATCCGCTACGCCTCCCTCTGGGTTGCCTGGGCTCCAAGCTCCTAAAACCAAACCATCAAGTCCGTACCTCATCCCACACGCACATCCCTCCCATCATTCGCACCTCGCACATCTCCCGCTTCCGCAGAAGACCGTGAATCCACCTCCACCACGCTTCCGGCGCCGGCATCGTGTGCGTTGTGTTAGTTTTTTTTTTCCTCCCTAACCCCTTCAACTCCTTCTCCTTCCTCCCCCCCCGTATCACACTTTGATATCTCGTTTCCCCCTTGAAGACCTCATCCAAACAAACCCCCCCACCCCGCGCCTAGGTCGAACGCTCAGGTTCCCCTCTATCGAAGCCCCTCCCCGCCAACCCCTCCGTCGGCCGATCTCCTCCTCTCGCATTTCCCGCTTCCGCTCGCTCGCTCGCTCACTCACTTCCATCCTACTCTCCCTCCCTCTCTCTCCTTCGTCGTGGGATCTTGAGCTCTCGACCGATCGAACCGAATCGAAATCCTCCAGTCATGGGCCAAACACTCTCGGAGCCCGTTGTCGAAAAGGTACGTTACTATGCCTTTTTTGCTACCTTGCCTTTTGCCTTGTCGTCGCCAAATTGTGTGTTCTTGGTCCATCAATCTCCGCGTCTCCGTCCATCCTGCATCTGGTCTTGGTTTGGAGCATTGGGATTGGCACTGCGGACTCGCGCAAAGAGGGCATTGCCTGGTCATGAGCCCCTCTCTCCACGCCGGGTCACCACCAAAACCTACAGCCGCGCATGAATCGCCAGCCTTTTTCAAGTATAACAGACAAGACATGCGTCATGGACCATTTCTGCCTCGACTGCTGCTGCCCTCGACGTCTGTCTTGTGCTGTCTACTTTCCCGCCTCTCCGATGCTTCCGCCCTGCTTGCTTGCTATGCCTTGCCATGTCGTCAGACCTCGTCCCGCTGACTCTTGATCCAAACCCTCACAGACTTCGGAGAAAGGTGAAGATGAGCGCCTCATCTACGGCGTCTCTGCCATGCAGGGATGGCGCATCAGCATGGAGGACGCCCACACGGCAGTCCTCGACCTGGACCCGAACAAGACTCACCCCAGCAAGCTGTCCTTCTTCGGTGTCTTCGACGGCCACGGCGGTGACAAGGTGGCATTGTTCGCCGGCGCAAACATCCACAACATCATCTTTAAGCAGGATAAATTCAAGTCGGGTGACTACGCTCAGGGTCTGAAGGACGGCTTCCTCGCGACCGACCGTGCCATTCTCAACGGTATGCTATACTATGCGCCAGCTAGTTCCCCACATGATCATCGTCTCTCCCTTATGCGCCTTTTCTCGCTCACGACAGGACTCGAAACCCGCTAACATTATATGCTTCCTCTACGTCAGACCCCAAGTACGAAGAAGAAGTCTCGGGTTGCACAGCCTGTGTCAGCCTGATCGCCGGAAACAAGCTCTATCTCGTCAGTCCAGCCCAGTCCAGCCCAGTCCAGTCCACCTGCTGCCTCGCTTCCCCACGTTGGCCCCGCCCCACCAACCAACCTGGCCTGGCCGAGGGGTATCCCTTCACGCAACACAAGGCTAACAGATAAACTCACAGGCCAACGCTGGTGATTCAAGAGGAGTCCTTGGCATCAAGGGACGTGCCAAGCCTTTGTCTCAGGACCACAAGCCCCAACTCGAGAGTCAGTCGCATCTGCCCGCTCCGATTCACGCTGGGGCACCTCTGTTGCGACAGCCGCCGTGCTGACACCCCCACTAGACGAGAAGAACCGAATCACAGCTGCCGGTGGTTTTGTCGATTTTGGCCGAGTGAATGGAAACCTCGCCCTCTCTCGTGCCATTGGTGACTTTGAGTTCAAGAAGAGTGCCGAGCTGTCTCCCGAGAACCAGATTGTTACCGCTTACCCCGATGTCGAGCAACACGACCTCACCGACGAGGATGAGTTCCTGGTCATCGCCTGCGACGGTGAGTAGAATCAGGCTGGGCCCTTTGGTAATGACAATACTCACTAGCTTAGGTATCTGGGACTGCCAATCCTCCCAGGCCGTGGTCGAGTTTGTCCGCCGAGGCATCGCCGCCAAGCAGGATCTCGACAAGATCTGCGAGAACATGATGGACAACTGTCTGGCCTCCAACTCCGAGACGGGCGGTGTCGGCTGTGACAACATGACCATGTCCATCATTGGTTTCCTCAACGGAAAGACCAAGGAAGAGTGGTACGAAGAGATTGCTCGCCGAGTCGCCAACGGTGATGGCCCTTGCGCTCCCCCCGAGTACGGTACGAATAGTCCTCCTACAGTCCACGAACAGCAGGACACGTCTGCCATGCCGCTGGCGTCAAGCTCCGGGCCGAGAAGCACAGGCTGACATATCTCTCTTCAGCCGAATTCCGAGGGCCTGGAGTCCACCACAACTTTGAAGATAGCGATAGCGGCTATGAGCTTGATCCTGAGAACAAGGGAGGACGAAGCTTCGGCGTTGGTGGGTACCGAGGCCGGATCATTTTCCTCGGCGATGGCACTGAGGTTCTTACGGATTCAGATGACACCGAGATGTTCGACAACGCCGACGAAGACAAGGACCTCGAGAGCCAGGTCGCCAAGAACACGACGTCCACCGACAGCAAGGAAACCGTTCCTGTAGCCGCCCCCGGCGCCCCGGCCGCCGCGACCACGACCGCACCCGCCTCCAGCAACACCGCCGAGTCGAAACCCGCCCCTGCGGCCCAGTCGAAGCCCACGGAGAAGTCCGCCGATGTGGAGGTGAAGAAGGAGGAGGCTCCCCAAGAGATCAAGAAGGAATAGGTGGCTCCTTTATTGAACGGGTATCCGGTTCTGAATTAAAGCGTCCCTCTAGTACTTGCGTTGCTGGCCATGTTTCTCGGATCCCGGGGTAACGGGAGGTTTCTAAAGGTCGAAGGAAGAAGGGAAGATGGAGAGTGCGAGGGCGAGGGCGATGATGAGGACGAAGACGAGGACGATTGGGGAGGCTGGATGTCACATATTCTCATGTTAGGTCTTGCATCCCAACTTTGTCGGTGTACTGGCGTCGAATCTGGATCGTTGCGTGAGCCCTCGTCGGCTGCTCGCCCAGGCGCGTCGCGGGAAGAGCGACAAGGAGAGGATTGCCGTTTTGGAGTGCACGAGGGGAGGAAATACAAGAGAGAAGAAAGAAGAGCGAGACAACATCTTTTCTTGACGTTTTACGCATTGGGATTCCACATACACTCTTGGTCACCGCCCATCATCACCATCATCTTCACGTTTCTCGAGACCAACGTTTTTTTTTCCTTGGTTGAAACCCCTTCTCCCTCTTCAAGGGGGTTTAACCTTGTCCCAAACTCATTTATAGCCGGGATACACACACACACACACACACACACACACACACACACACGTTCCAAGTATAGCTGGGTCAGTTTAGAAACAGCATGGAGGAAGTGAAGGAGGCATAGCATATACAGGGCAAGGTTTACAAGATCTTATTGGGTTACGGCTGTGAGTCAAGAAGCTGACATTTTACTGCTTACCCCAGTGCACATGCGTGATTACGTATGATCTGACTCGTGAGAGACTTGACAAGGCGATAGACATTTACCACGTGCACTACACTTTCACTCAAGTATGCATTTCTAGGTTGCTCAGTTGTGGTATTTGTCGCTTCTCATGGTTCATGACATCTTTATTTTCCCCGAGTATGCTTCTTTTACTAGTTATACATGACATTTATGTGTCGTGACAATATGCTTCTTCCAGGATGAGGAGGTATCCTAAAATGTGTGATGTACAAGATGGTGGTATATGGTGATACATGACGATTCAGGCGGGATAGGGGGTAGTCTTTAGCTGGCAGGTGTACCAGCAGATGGAGGTGTATCAGAAGACGGCTCATCAGCCTCTTTCTCGGGTGGTGGTAAACTCTGAGCCTCATGACTCGTTGGCTCAGACTCCTTCTTGGGCTTTTTATCCATCTCTGATCCATCTGGATCAACCCAGCCAGACTCCTGATCCTGCCGGGGCCCTGGTTCTGTCCAGTTCTCGATCATGCGGAAGGGATCGAAGCGGCCCAAAAGCCTCACGTTGATATTACCCTCCTGGCCGTCGACCCGCCGAAGCTTGACGACGAGTTCTTGCACCTTGATACGCTTGCCGGCACGTATCTGATGGTGCATGGGCTGATCGTTTGAGCGGTAGGCGAGCTCGAGGGATCGCTCCAGGGGTTTAATAGGGACGTAGCCTGCCCAGCGATCAAGGATGACACGCTCTACACGCGACATTACGGCGAAGAAGCGGGGAATCTTGTTTTGCTCGAGATCTTGGATGGCATCCTTGGGAAAGATTCCCGGTTGGTGCTCCCAGGTCCTCCAGAAGGTGTCATGGTGCGTGCCGAGAAGCACCTTGCTCAGCATCTGGCGCGATTGCTTCTTGAGCTTGCGGTGCAGCACGCCATAGAAGTAGACGGTGCCCAGGGCATGCGGCGAGCGTGTCCGCACAGAGAGAGACATGAGCGCCGTGTACGTCTCCTGATCTGGTTCGCAGCCGGCCTCCTTGAAGAGAGACATGGCCCAGAGCGCCGTGTCCCAGTCCCGGGTGAGCGCCGAGTGTCTGAGGAAGATGTTGATAGTCTTGAGGTCGATGCGGCGGCCTGCATCTGTGTGGATCTTGACAAGCTTCTTGCAGTCTCCTACTCGAGGGTCCTCTGTCCGGTGGAAGCGAAGAAGCTCCGTGATGATGCCGTTAAGGCCGTCGGTGGCCAGCCAGTCTGCACCATACCGCTCCTTCTGGTCGGCAAGGAAGCCCTTGAGAGTCCTGCCAGCTTTGAAGGCGGCGTACGAGTCGAGAGAGGCCATGACATCGGCAATGCCTCGACGTGTGGCAGCGTGGTTAAACATGCCCAGCTCATACATGGCCACAATAACCTGTCTCCTCTCATCCTCTCCCCTGATGAGTTGAAGGAAGAGAAGCCAGGTACGGATATTGGGGTGGAAATACCGCGCCTGCATCTTGCGAAGAAACCCATAGAAGAAGCCAATATCACGCTTGTGAGCGTATCCCTCAAGCATGATGTTGTAGATGTCAGTGTCCATCGGGATACCCCATTCCTCCGCCAACTGCACCAGACGGTTTGCCGAGGCACGATGTCCACCCCTGAAAGTCATCATAGAGACGGTCATCCTGAGGACTGGAACTGTGATAAACGGCCGGGCTGCAGGGTCTTCAAAAGCGTCGACGATGAGCTTAATGCGGATGCCGTCCGTGTCAATGTTTCTCCCGTTGATGCGGCGCTGGCCGTAAAAGGGAATCGCCAGGTGCGAAGGTAACCTGCCGTATACCAGACTTGCAATGTAATGCTCAAAGTTGTCCCTCGTCCACACCTCAGGTCGTGGGATCTTCTCATAAGGCACCGTTATCAGATGCGGCTGGTATTCCTTGTGCACCCAGATGTTGTCGTTGTGGTCATCCGGCAGCGAGGCACCGCCGTTAGGTGCATTCTCGATAGTTGGCCATAGTTGTCTCGTCCTGTAGTCAGAGGTTGCCACCTCTCCCAGTTCATAAATCTCGGCCTCCTTGCAGTATCGCACAATCTCGTCAGCCACCTTGACCAATATCTTGCTCTGTCCACGAAGCACGATGGCCGACGGGTTCTTGTCCACCGCAGCTCGCAGCTTCTGCAGAACACCCGTCGCAGAGTCGACGTACTCGAGGTTCTGGTTGTTGACCAATGTGTCCCACGACTTGGGCAGGACGATCCTCACAGCCGACATGTTGGCTCTCTCGCTCCACTGCGGCGTCATGCGCTTCATCAATCTGAAGCACTCGGTCCATTCCGGTACCTTCTTGTTGAAGTGATCCCAGACAACCCCAAGTCCCAGCTGTCGTCGCGCATCTCGCATGTGCTCCTCGATGCTCGCCTTTGTCGCCGCCGAATTTGGGTACTGGAGCGGCTTTCCAATTACAGGTTTGTGAGCTTTCAATGCTTCCTTATCTTCCGCCGCCTGCACTGCATCGATCCTGAAAGCATCCTTGAAGAATTTGTTCCGAGACTCTGGAGAGTCGTCCATCACCAAACTCGCAGCCATATACTCTGGTGTCGCTTCGTCATGAGATTCGGTCGCTTCAAGGCTCACATTCGGATTGTCCCGCAATGTCGCAAGAGCCGTCTCCGAGGAGGCATCTGGGCCTTTCGACCCTGGCTGTGTCGTCGTCGTCGACTCGAGCCGGAGGGTTTGGTGGGGTTGTAGAACCCTGGAGGGCAATTGGGCCCTGGAAATCAGGAAAGGTCCTGCGATGGCAGAGCATCGAGGCCGCGCCCTCCATATTGACTTGATCCCCAGGGACATTGGTCATGTGTCGCGCATCGTCGTAGTCGTTGGATATAGTACGGCCCGCCGATCGTCGTCAAGTCAATGCTGGACTGGCTGTGAGGGTCTTGGGATGGATCCTCAATTGAGAGCGGAAAAAACGACGGGCGGGTGGGCTATCGATAACAGCGGCCGCGATGTCGGCCGGAGGGTCACGTGGGCCCTTAACTACACACCATACACAGCAGCCAGAAGCTTTCAGACTTTCAGTTTGCTCATAAACATGGATGACTTAATATATATTCTCTTACAGCCAAGAAAATTCTGAAAGGGGTTCAGTAATACCCCGTGATGGCAACTGACGATAAAACGTCCAGTCAAAACCCATATCAAACGCCCCTAATCCGATTCCCGCCCAAAATGACATCCGGAACTATCTCCCAAGCATCCATCCATTCCTGCTCCTTCCCATGATGAAATACCCTCATCAATCGGCATGGCTATAAGTAATAAAGAAAACGCCTTTGCGACACAACTCCAGGTCTGTTCATTTCCCGTTGGGTTTGGCACTGTCTGGTACCGGATGGGATGCTCCGCTCTGGTCTACACCCTCCCAGCTCTCATCCCATCCCTTGTCGCCCTTGACGGCGTCCTTGACCTCGCCGCTTTCAGCCATCTGCTTAACGTCGCTCCAATAAGCCAGCTTTCGCACCTCTTCGTCCGCGTGGTGCACCGCATCCTTGAGCGCCTGGTTTCGCTCCCGCAGCTCTGTCGTGTTTGTCTTCTTGACTTGTGCTGTCGTTTCGTCGTGAACCTGCATTAGGCGGCTGAGCAGAATGCGCCGTGATGCCTGGAAAACAAACAATGACATGATCTCGTGCATTTCGTCCTGCAATTTGGCGAGGTCTGTCCCGTGCTCCAGGTAACTGTCAACAGCGTCGAGCTTTTCCCTGTCTATCCTGGCCAGTCGGAGTGTCTCCATAAGGTCCTCGATGCGCTCGATATCGGGTGGCTTCTCGTCCGTTGCCGAAATCTGGCTCATGCTCGAGCGACTAAGACGGCTGCTAGCCACGCTCCCTCGCGACTGGTGAGATTTGTGTGAAGCAGGGCGTATCGCAAAGTAGTCGGCACTGAGCATGTGTGGATCCGTCGAGACATCCTCGGGCCTCTTTCTCACCCGCTTGCGTGTCCAGGCACGCCGTCGGACGAACGAGTTCCACCATTTGCCGCGGTGCCACGAGAACTTTTTGGAGAAGTGGAACGAGTATTCCCAGCCTTCTTCGTCGACGCCCTCCTGGTGGTTGACGCGCCACTCAGGCCATGCCCATTCCCAGGTAGGGTCTGGGACTTGAGCAGTATGGATGTTAGTCGGCGATGCCTTATGGTAGGCATTGGCTTAATAGGAAGTTGGTCAGCATTTCTTGTTGTCATGTTGCGGGGATGCAATGTGAGCTTACTCCAAGCAGGCGGATCAAGACCACCAAGGGCCTGTCCAGAGAAGAGGGCGATGCCACAGAGAAAACCTCCCCTCTCATTCTCATACAAGATGTCTATCGCAGTCTCGCGCTCGACGTGTGGTTTCTTTGTCATGACTTGAGGATGATCTCCATGGAAGGCTTGGGGTGTGGGCTCTATTAACGTGTTAGGGGAGCTGCGACGCCTGGTATCACGAAGGACACTGACCTTGGACCTCAATCGATGGCCTCATCATAGGGTGCGGCAGGTCTTCTCCATTAGGAAATCGAGATGAAGATGATCCAGGACCATTGCCATCTTCAGTCTGTGAGTCGTCCTGCCTGTGCTGTTCACCATCGTCATTCTTGTTTTGTCCGTTCTGCCCGTTCTGCCCGTTCTGCTGGTGTCCATTCTCCCCATTCTGTCTATGTTCCGTTTCCTCATCATCATCTAAGGATAGCAGGCGTGAGGTCGTCGAGCACCTCACCATACCGTCTGGGGTGATGGACTCGGCGGGCGTCCGAACGGCATCGTGGTCGACGAGATCGATTTCGTGATCGTAGTCACCAGGTTTCAGTCCCTGGGGACGACGAGATCTTTTGACCCTCAGCATGGCAGATGTGCCGTGTAGCACCTGGGCCTTGGATGGCCGCGGGCGAGGCGCCCGTTCACAAGTAAGAGATTGTTCGGTCGGGGTTCGTCGCAGGGGGCATGATCAGGAGGCGCAAGGCGTCAAAATGACGGAAGCAGCTCTAGGCGAGCGAGGGGCGGGTCGAAGGCCCCAGAGCCTGAATTTCGCAAGCAGGAGCGTGATGAAAGATCAAGACTGTCGACGACACAAAAAAGATCGCTTCACAAAAATGTTGAAGTTGAAGCAGAGGGAAGGACGAAAAAAGATGTCGTCGTGAGCTTGGGGGGAGGCGCCACTAGGGCGCGGTCCAACCTGATTTTAGCAGGACGATCTTGCGGCGGGGCGCCCAGCTAAGATGGAAGGGGAACCACCAGGAGGCATCCTCCGTTGAAGCTAAGGCTACGGTAACCTTCTAGCATTGAGGAATGAAGAAAGCGGAAGGCTTCTTTAGACAAAGATGAAGCCTTTGATCAAGATACACAATTGCTCCTCCAATTGAAATAATCGCGTTGTATCGCTTCGTGATCTTCACTAGGACTCATCGATAGGGTAGGAAGCTCATGTGGGCAAAGACCAGGGAGCGACAAGTTCAATGATGTAATGCCGCTGTCGGCGGGTCCATCGAGGGCGATGAACTGTGGGGCGAGCTGATGATCGACATCGAGTCTTGATGGACTCGGCCATGATAATTCAACGACAATATGTGACAAGTGATGGAGCTCGGCGTTATTGATTCAGCTGCTGTGGATATGGATGTCTCAGGAGCTACACCCTGTTGGAGAATAGAGATTAAACGCATCCGGGAGTTGAACTGCTCATGTCGGCTGAAAACTACAACGAGGAAATGGTTCCGAGATTGTCATGGAACAAATCAACACTGAGTCAATTCCAACCTACTGAAACTCGACTGCCGCAGGGGGTAAACATGTTAGTTGAGCACTAAAGACATAACGTACGTAGTGTAGCTCCCAATTGATGTTCAACAGCCCGTCTTTACAGCTACAAGGCAGATCTACAATGATTCGAAGCCGTTTACAGATGTGTAGCTTTCAATTCAACAATAACTGCCATCAACGTCTTTAGCCCACAAACCATAAAAAAAACCAGTCGCTCAATCGAATATTCCTTTATATTCTCCATCAAGCCATCACCATCGCGATCCAGATCGAATTGGTTCCAACCCCGCCGTCAACGCAGCACCTACGTCATGTATTTGCAACCACCCGCAACCGTCATGAGCACATGGGGGAATTTCGGCCCAAGGAAAGCAAGGAAGGTAGAGAGATGAGAAGGTACACGAGGAAACTCTCGGACCTTTCGTAGCTTAATAAATACCGTCCCGCGTCTCCCCTTCCGTCATTCATTCACGATTCTCGCCATCTCACAACTGTCCGACATTAATTCAACAAATACACACGCTGTTGCTCAATAACACTCCTCTCGACCTTACACACCTCAGAAACAGCCATCATGTCCAAGTCTCGTTTTCCCCTCATTCTCGGTGGTGGTGCCGCCGCAGGTGTCGGCTACTACCTCTACAGCGCTGGCGGAAGCCCCAGGGTTGCTAAGGAGGAGGCAAAGAGTACGCGCATCCTCTAATTCGCCCCAATTACACATTGCGACCGTGATATTGACACAATCTTCGCAGGCGATGCCCACCGTGCCGCTGCCGAGGTCAAGAGCCACCTTCCCGGTCGCTCTCCCGTTGACGCCGAGAAGAGCCTCAAGGGCTACGGCCAAGAAGCTGGCGCCCAAGTTGACAAGGCTGTATGTCTCACCAACCATCCACGAAAGATCCAAACACTAACAGAAAAATGTTTAGCTCGCCGAGGCCGACCGCCAGGCATCAGTAGCCAAGAGCAATGTTGAATCGTACGCCAAAGACGCCAAGGCACAGGCCCTCAAGGCCGTCGACAAGTTCGACAACAAGGTCGAGGAGGAAGCCGCCAAGGCCAAGAGCGGCATCTCGGGCTGGTTCGGCGGCGGCAGCAAATAAACGAGCCCTGCAAACTAGGGAAGCAAGTATACTATTTTCATCAACATCGGAGCTCGTAATAAGGCATGGGTTTGAGCGGATGAGGAAATTCTGACCCAGGGGCAGAGACTGACCATGTGTCTTTTGTAATAATCAGTTAAACAATGAATGATGATTAAACATCATATCACCTTCCCATTCAGAACAAACTCTGCAGGAGAGAATATTATTCGTGCGTGCATCATGACATGTCCATCATGGATGATGTCTACCTCTCTAACCTCCCTAGTATCGATAAAGCAACCCAGTTTCCCAACTCCAAAACCCTCAAGCTATTTTGATACTTAAGCTCTAAAAATGCTGCAAGCTTACCCTCCTCGGACTCTTGTAAACCACTACTCCAGCTCTGCAGCAACCATCTTGAGAATCTCCTCACAGCTCTTTCTAGCGTTCTCAGGCTTCTTAGCCACAGCCTGCCACGCCTCACCATGCCGTGGCTCGTTGAGCACGCACTTGGTCACCACATCCGCCCGCTTCTCTTCGGTGCCGTGTTGGCACAGGAACCTGTAGTACCAAGCCCACGAGTCGCCGCAATCGCTGTCCAGCACCAGAGCCTTTTCGAACCAGTTCTGAGCCTTGTCTAGCTTGCGGTCGCCCCAGAAGATGCGGGCCACAGCCACAAACAGGATCGGGTCGCTGTCCACCTTCTTGATGGCCTCGAGACTGCGAGGCTTGCGCTGTGTCCGCGGTTCGAGGTGCCAGATTTGCTCCTCCCAGAGCAGTCCGCTCTTGGGCACCTCTTGTTGCGCCTTGGCCATCATTGATTTGGCCTGGGCCAGGTTGCCTGCTCGTCGTTCCAGTCGTACAGACTCGCACCACAGCTGGGCATTCTTTGGTACTGCTAATCGAGCACGATCGAGCACTGACCGAGCCTTGACCGTAAGACCGGCATTCTCCTCGAGGCGGGCGTATAGAAGCCACAGAGGCACAGACTTGGGCACCGCCTTGACTCCGGTCGCGTAAGCTTCTCTCGCCTGACCCAGCTTGCCCAGGTCGCCGTAGATCTGGCCCTTAAGCATCCATAGCTTCGCTGCCGCCGGGAAGAGCTGAAGAGCCTGTAACACAAGGTCAAGGGCTGCTTCGACATTGCCCAACACCCGTTCAAACACCACGCTCTTCATCCATACACGATCTGTCGGGGCCTGCTCACGGGCAACCTCCAACAGCTTCCTTGCCTGCTCCGCGTTACCATTCTCTGATTCGAGTTTAACGGCAGCCAGCCAGATATCCTCGTTGTTGGGGTTCTGGTTGAAGGCTCGCTTGAGCACAAGTCGTGCGTTGTCCACCTCTCCCGCTTGCCACTTCTCCTTGGCCAGCATCATCCACAGGTCTTCGCTCTTGGGGCATGCCTCAACAGCCTTCTCCAGCACCTGCCAGAGCGATTCTCGAGAGCCGTGGTTCCTCTCCAGGTCGGCTGCGGCCATCCACATCGTCTTACTGTTGACAAACACTCGCAACGCGTAGGCATAGATTGCCCTAGCAGTCTCATATTTGCCTCGGTTGATGCTTGCCCTTGCGTCCTCCATCCATGTATCCTTGCGATCATCGTCTTCATCTAGACTCCAACCAAGGGTCTCTCGGATAATATTCTCGCAGGTAATAATGGCACCCTCCTCCTCGCACCGCTCAGCCTCAGCGATCCACTCCTCACGCTTGGGCATGGCAGACTCCTTTGCGAGAACCTGGACAGCACGCTTGATAACATTGACCTTGTTTCCTTGGCCGAGCTGCTCCTGCAATCGCGCGGCTGCAATCCAGATTTCGTGTGATGTTGGGCAAGCCTTTCGAGCTCTGTTCAGGACCTTTTGGGCGTTCTCAGGTGTTTCCAGACGGGCCAAAGCCAGCCACAGGTCAACCGATAGAGGAATGAGCTCTGTTGCCTTGGCCAGGAGCAACTTGGCATCGTCTGGGTTCTCCTCCAAGTTGACAGCCTCCTTCCACAGAGCCTCTGACTCGGGGATGTGATCTAGAGCTTGCCGAATAACTCGCTTCTTGTTGCTAGGGAGCGTCTCCAACCTCATGGCCTCCACCCATAGCCTCACTGAAGTGTTGTTCGCCTCGATAGCCCTGCGAGCGATAATCTTTGCGTTGGGGGAGTCGTTGTTGAGTCGAATGTTTTCCAGCCATGCATCCTCACTCTTGGGACATTGTGTGCAGCCCTTGTCGATCGTCTTTCGCGCTGTAACAATCTTGCCTGCTAGCTCTTCCAGTCGTGCCGCAGCGATCCAGCCAAGCGCATTTGTAGGGTTTGTCTTGACAACCGACTGCAGCAGTTCACGCACACGGTTGATGTCTCCAACCTGGGCCTGCGCCTCACTCATCTGCATCTTGTTGAGACTCGTGAGGTAGCCCTGAGGATCGATGCTCGTCGAGGTGCCTCCCGCAACCGAGTCTGTGCCAGCCTGCTCCAGCCTGGACTTGAGCACCTTGTCTCGAGCTGCTCCGATCTTGGCAAAGTTTGTCATGGTCCCGTCCGAAGCGTCGCCAGAGCTAGATCCCATGCCCTCGTCCATGACAGTTGTGCCCATCTCGGTCGAGTCGCGTGCCGCCGCAAGAACGCTGTCGGGTACAGCATAGAATCTCTGTCGCAGCGCCTGCTTGCTGCGTCGGTTCTTTCCAGTCAGATCGCCAACCTCGGGTAGGTTCGCCCACTCGTCGTCCGTTACGCTCGCTAGGGCGCGCTTCAGGTCGGAAAACTGTTGCTGAATCTTGGGGTTGTTGCGTTCGTACTCGTCCTTCTCAGCCTGCTCTCGCGCCTCTCGCTGCTTTTTTCTTCGGTCCATCCTCTCATCTACCCATTCCCATATCCGATCGGCCTCCTCGTCATCTTTGTCGTACACGCCGCCGGCGAAGAGTCCAACCTCGTTGTCGGGGTCTTGGTATCGATCATCGTCGTCGCCGCCCTCGTCCTCCTTTTCCTTCTCTTTTCCCTTCTTGTCCGGCGCAAGGCCAAGCTGAGCGGCGCGCTTCGCAAGGGCCTCCTTGATCTGATCTTCGCTGGGACCGTCCCTAGCCGGACCAAGATCGGATCGTGTCGTGAAACCTGTTGCGCCTCGTCCAAGACCAGCAACATAGTTCTCAGGAGCTGGCTGGTTGAGAAAGTCGCGTCGTCCCGACATTTTCGCGACGGGGCCTGTTGGCGCTTCCGATATCAGAGGTTGAGATGAGCGATTGCGTTGGGTGAAGGTGATGAGCTGGGTTCGAAGAAAAAAAGGATGTTGCGACAGAGCTCCAATTTAGCCACAAGCCCAGGTCTAGGCAGTAAACTGAGGCTGATGGAGAGGTCCAAAAGAGAAATGAAACGGGTGAAAACTTGGACCGAGTCCGGCAACGGTCCGGCTGTTTTGTGGGGTATTTTGACACCCTGCCTGAAACACACTGGCACACCCTGTCTCTTAATTGATAAGATAACGCCGAAAAAAAGTTCACCAACGCCCCTCCACAAGGAACCCCACGATTTGATTTCTAGTGATTTTGAATCGCAAAGCCAGCGACGACGAGGCCAAATTGACTACACCATGGCCAAGATAAAGCACGCCAAGCGCGGCAGCGCATCGAGCTCGCCGTACGAACGACCAAACGGTGGAGGAGGAGGAAGCGGTTCCAACTCCAACAAGAACAACGTCTTCAAGTTCAACACCAACTTTGGCCAGCATATTCTCAAGAACCCCGGTGTCTCAGATGCCATTGTTGAGAAGGCCTTTCTCAAGCCTACGGATACAGTCCTTGAAGTCGGTCCCGGTACCGGTAACTTGACGGTTCGCATCCTGGAGCGCGCAAAGAAGTGTATTTGTGTTGAGGTCGATCCTCGAATGGCGGCCGAAGTCACCAAGCGTGTGCAGGGAACGCCTGAGCAGAGGAAACTCGAGGTCTTACTGGGCGATGTTATCAAGACTGAGCTCCCGCAGTTTGATGTTTGCATATCAAACACTCCCTATCAAGTATGCCACACCAATCCTGTCAAGGTACCATGAACAAGTACTAACAACTCTTGTGTAGATTTCCAGTCCCCTCGTCTTCAAGCTCCTCTCCCTCCCAAACCCTCCTCGTACCTCAGTTCTCATGTTCCAGCGCGAATTCGCCCTGCGCCTGACAGCCCGTCCCGGTGACGCCCTCTACTGCCGCCTCTCGGTCAAGCCCCAATTCTGGGCCAAGATCACCCACATCATGAAGGTCGGTAAGAACAACTTCCGACCCCCGCCGCAAGTCGAGTCCTCTGTTGTTCGTATCGAGCCCAAGACGGGCAAGGACCGCCCCAACGTCAGCTGGGACGAGTGGGATGGACTGCTGCGAGTGTGCTTCGTCCGCAAGAACAAGACTCTTCGCGCGAGTTGGCTTGGCACCAAGGAGGTGCTGGCTATGGTTGAGCGAAACTACCGTACTTGGTGCGCCATGAATGGCGTTCCCGTTGATGACACCCTAGTGGAAGACGGCCAGGACGACGATATGGACATGGAGGATAATGATGAGCCTGAGGAGGGCGGCATGGACGTCGATGAGGATGAAGATGCCCCCGATTTCTTCAAGGAGATGCAAAACTCAGCAACCGCCAAGACAAAGAGCAAGCGAAAGAAGACAAAGGTGGCTGAGCTCGTCCGAGAGAAGATCCGCAAGGTTCTCGAGGACGTGACCGAGCTGGCTGACAAGCGATCTGGAAAGTGTGACGAAAACGACTTCCTCCGCCTCCTGTTTGCCTTCAACGAGGAGGGCATCCACTTCTCTTGATACGCTCCACGATCTGAAAAGTCTGAATGAGTACTGGGTGGACGGATATGAATGGGCCAAGGTCGGCGTATAAAAGAGATGGCGTTGGGGCGTCTTCACATTGAACAGCGTGCTCTCAGAGTAGATCTTACAAGATGCAATACAATACAATACCTTTTGTCTTTACGAATAGCATGCTCAATTATCAAGACATCAAGTTCAGCAAGATATGCCTTTCTCATTTCCACCTATGTATCTCATATGTGCTCCAAGCCTCCATCTCCCCCGAGTCTCGACGACTCATAATTTTCTTGTTTGTCGGTGTTGTCATAAGCCGTTACAATTACAACATATTGTTGCCGCTTTTCCATCTATAAGGTTTTGTAGAACGAAAAACAAAAGCAATAACTCCATCCATAATCCTTCTCCGCGTCCAAGCCTCCGTGGCAAGGCATACTTGCACCACGGCACACAATGTGTTTGTTAGGCTGGCCGTTCGGAGTAATGAAACCAGCGCGCGTAAAAACCACCCAAGAAACACCTGACAGGAAGCATGGGCGTTATCCCTGTCTATAAACCAATGAGTCAAAATCTTGCATCTCCATGTTCCTTTAATGATCAGCCATCATGTGGTTGGAAATTGACATCCAACGCCCGCCGATCCCCAAGATGTCATGCCATGCGCGCTCAAAATACACAAGACAAACGTTTGTTGTTTTGACAAAGGAAAGGCCAGAAGGGGTTCCGCCTTTCTTCAGGCAGAACCCCGTCTAGTTAGAAAGATCCAGTGTGGTGCTGTTCGGGTGGGATGGATCGTTAGCTGAGTTCGGCTTCACTGTCTTTCTTCCGGATACTGTTGCGCTACGGACGCGGGCACTCATCGGAAGGGTGTACTTAACGACACCCTTGACGATGAGGTCAAACTCGTTCTGATAGATTCGTTCCCATCGTCGCGAGCCGCCTGCTGTTCCGTTCAGTGGATATCCGAGCTGCATCTCGCCGGTTGATGACGAGGTGCCTTGGTGAAAGAGAGAGCCCTCGAATGTCAGAGGGCTGTCGAACTCCGTGATCCGTCCCAGCAGAACATTAGGTTTGAGGTCGTCGTCGGGGTCAGGGTCGTCCAGTGGTGGATCGTTCACAGGATCATCCCGAGGGAGGATATCTCCTGGGTTATGCGGACGTGTCCACCAATCTGAATCTGTCCCCGTGTACTCTGACTTCGCAAATATTTCCAGGTTTGCGTGGTCGATTGTGACGACAACGATATTAGGGTTGTGCGCCTTGACGGTCAGATCGAACATCAAGACTTGTTCACTGGTCACCACGTTGTGAATGGCAGTGATTTCGATTCCGGTCATTGGCTGTGAAGTGGCAAACATGAAACCGATGGCACCGGTAATCACCAGCATAAACATCATGGTGAGGACCAGGCATGCCGCGAACCGGTTCAGGTATGACGACCGTCTCGTAAATGTCTGCGACTCGGCCTGTCGCAGATTGTGTGGCCCGCGCCGATTCCGTTGTGAGCGTCCGGATCGCATTGAGCCGATGAGCGGCGTACGCTCGTCGTCCGCCCCAGTCGTATCGTCCATATCGTAGCTCGCTGACATTTGCATCGCGGAACGCTTATGACCAAAGTTTCGGTTCGACTGGGCATTTCGCGGGCTTGGAGGTCCAGATGAGTTGCGAGAATTGGCCCCCGCAAGTTTGGTCCTCGCCGCGTTCGGGAACGGAGACTCATTGTCAAAGAGTGAAGGATGGCCATTGCCGGGTTGACGACCCCAGCGGCCAATGTGATGATGGTGCCTTGTGGTGCCTCGTGTCGATCCGCTACCGCCTCCACGGTTGGAGGTTTTGTCTTCATCTCCAACCGTCAAGTTGTCGTTTCCGTTGCTAGTGAAAGTATTGACGAACTTCATCGTCTTTTTGGGTCCATGAGCAGGCCCAGGACCCTCCATGATACCGTAGATGGAACGCAGATTTTGACGGTCAGCTTGGCTGGCCATGGAGGTCGCACTGGGAGTCCGAGAATGAAATCGCCGTCCAGCTCGGTCATTTCCATCTGGAGGGTTAGAATCATAGACAAAGGTTTCCTCCGAGTCCGAGGTATTAGCCTCATCGACAGCGCTCGCAATGGATGCCTCAAAGATATCTGCTTTCGATGAAGCTAAGATTTGTTAGCAGTCACATTCTATCGCATGGCGAGGCGATAGCTCACCATTCCCCGTATTGACGGCAGGTTGCTTGCGCGACGTTTTCCTCTTCTCCTTCTTGGGCTTAATAGTCTCGGTACTTTGCTTCGTCTTCAGAGTACCGTTGGGACCCTCGCTTTTCGGGCCGGTTGCGAGAGCGACTTGAGGAACACTCGGGACGGTTTCAGTCTCAACCGTCATGCTTTGTGTAGAACCGTCCTGCTTCGCTTTCATCTGCTTCGTCGACATGGCACTAGACTGTCGCGTGATCATAGGCGGAGGGACTGATGTCGTTCTTCTCGGCTCAGTCTTGTTATTACTGGTGTCGCTCCCGCTCTCTTGGCCGGTCAAGTTGGCTCGAGCTCGCAAGGTCCGGGCATCGGCAAGCGCAGTATCGGAATGGCTCTCAGCACCGGAGAGCTTCTCCTTTAGCTTTTCTACGAGAGCTGGGTTGCTGGGAGGGTTTGGAGAGTTTGGTAGGCTGACTTCCTGAACCGTTTCCAGAGCCCCTCGGGCTGGGGTCCTGATTCCAGAAGGGAATTGTGATTCCTCCATCTCACTCTCTGACGTGGTCTGGTCCACCGGCTGTGGTGAAGGGCTAGGTCGTTGGACGTTAATAGAAGGTAGGTCGTGTTCACTGCGGCGAGCAGGCATCCCAGGCCTGCTAAACTGGGGAGGAGGCGATCGCAGGCGGGGCGAGACTGGCCATCGCGGGCTATGGCTATCCCTCAGATCCGTATTGAAACCTGGTTTTTGTGGAGTCGGCGCTTGAATTTGCTGCTGGTCTTGCGAGGGGAGGAGTGTGGGGGTTGTTGTTGACGACAAGGAGCGCGCCGAAGGGGCGGAAGTATAGCTTGGTCGTGTTGGACGCGAGGGACTCTGGTCGGTCTGGCTGTTCTTGCGGGATCGAGTACCGGGGAGTCGATTTGCTGAGGGTGTCCTTCGTGGACGTCGTGTAGGCGATGAATCCCTGGAGGCGAGAGGTGAAGGGCCAACAGAGTTGTTTGTGGAAGAATGTCTCGAGTTCTGACTGCCTGTTGTGGTTGTAGTTGTTGATGAGGTAGCAGATGGATCGGGAGTATTGGAGCGAAGTCTATCGGACAAGCTAGATGCAGTACGGCCGAGGCCGGAAGGGCCGTCAGAGACGGCAGATGACTTGTCCATGATTACGGTAGCCTGCAAGATTGGTGGAGTGAAAGTCGAGGGAGCATAGCATGCCACCGGGGCGGGCCTTAGCAGGGACGATGAATGGTGATGCAGGCTTCAAGATGGATCATCGTGGTTGGCTCTTCGTCATTGGGGGGCGTGGGCGAGATCGAGGGCCTCGAGAGCGCGGGTATGTGGTGAGAAGTGCGCAAGGTAGAGATCCAGACACCTAAACCCAACCTATTCCGGGCGGCAGCTTGCGCAAGTCTGTCGATGAGGGTGGCAGACGACACGAGCGGACGGGCGGGATGGTTGGGTCGACAGAAGGCGAAGACAAGGGGGGTGAGAGAAGTTGGCAGTAAAACGGAAGTAGAGCAAGGTTCAACAGTATGCAGGAAGAAGCAGCCCAGTGGTAATGGCGCACCGAAGGCGAGGAAAAACGTTGATGATGCAGCGAAGTGCTTTATTGTCGTAGAAAGTGGTGTTTAGATCAAGTAGAGGTGGTGGTGGTCGGCGGGAGTGACGGTGGGTGTAAACGACGGGTGCCAGTGGAGGTGGGCGTAGTGCTGGAAGAAGTGGGAGAGGTGACGATCTTGATGTACCCGGCCGTACCTATATCCGCCCTACTCGAGGCGTCGGCACCAGCAGAGGAGGAAGGAAAAAAACTCGACTCGACGACAAGCAGTGACTGACGCAGCCGGTACGTACTGTCTCGCAGGCTGTAAGAAACAAGCGGACGTGCAGCGAAGCGCAATGCAGAGGGCGTCGGCCGGATGAGAGGCGCCCCCAAATAAGAGAAACCTGGCACTCCCTGGACCGGGCCTGGAAAAAGGAACCTGAAAAGGAACCAGGAAGGGGCAGATTTGGGCTGGGGTAGAGCAAGGGGATTGGTCAGCCCAACTTAGCGCGAGAGCATGACACAATCTGTCGGGTCGCCTTGGTACGGAGCTGGCATGCCACACGCACACACACAAAAGCAGCCCTTGGCCTCTAGCTGTGATAATTGCTTGTTGGGTGACTTGACCGCGCGGGTGCGTCCAGAGTGTGAGTGTGTGAGTGGGTGCGTGTGGATTTGCTGCTGGGGCTGTCAGATTTTTTCTCTCTCTTGATGCAAGGACACGGCTGGCTGGAAGTCAAGCCCTCGATGACAGAAGAAGAAAAGAAAAAGAAAGAAAGAGGGAAAATAAAGTCGGAAAGCCACAGGCTACACGGTGAGGGCCAGTGAGGGGACGATACTACAATAATGTCGTAATCATGTTGACGCTGATGCACTGTCTAAACTTCTTTTCATCCTTGGCTTGTGGGTGTGGGCTAGACTCTCAACAGCCCAGCCCCATGTTAGTGAAAGGGCTTTTCTCACACGTTCTATTTCACTTTCACTCTGGTCTGGTCTCATTCTCTACCCTCTATTGTTTGCTTCAGAGCGAGGAATTGGTTGAGATGGGCTGATAAAAGCCTCGTCTGTGCTTTTGTGCCTGAACAAGAAGCTGGGCTCGACGTTGCTCAGGTGCTAAAGAAGCCCGTTGAGCCAACCATTGCGCGTGGTCGCTAGAGCAGCCATACCGCCAAACAGCCCGTGCTTTTTCTTGGAGAGGGAAACCTACGGGCAACCGACAGCCGAGAGACATTCCAGGCTAGCTACAGTACAGTACATAGACGAGGACCGAGACAATATGGAGGAGAACGAGGCGGGCGAGATTGGCAACTCTCGCTCGCTCGGTTGAGGCACCTAGGCTTGTAAGCCGAACCGGGTCACCGAGATGGCAGGGCTTGAATGCTTCTTTGCTCTTTATTAGCACTATGAGAAGGACATAGGAGACTAAAATTAAGGATACAATTCCTTCTAGACTCTGATGCTCAAACTGTTTTAACCGTCTATGTCGGGGACTTCCCCGTTCTTGGCCCAACAACAGAACAAAACATCCGCCATCAACTTGGCTTGGTTTTGAGCTCAGAATCCGTACTTCCACTGGCCCCTGGAGCTGGTACCTGGCACCGGGTGACGGAGGAAGGACCACCATCCATCTTCAGAGCCCAGGCCCTTGTTTGGCGGAAAGACCCCCCTGTAACCGGTACCTGATTGCTCCCACACCAACAGAAAAAAAAAAGCTACAAGATCAAATCATCTCTCGCTTCTTTGTCCAGAAACTCATCACTCAGGACGCGCGGGTCATGAGACTCCTCGTTTGTCCGATAATCTCAATATCCCCTCGCTCATTCTCGCCCGTCCCGTCAGTTCCCGGTCCGCACCAATTTGTTTGGTACGCCAAGTCCCGGGTTCATGGCCAGGCGAGAGAAGTCTTCACTGACTTGGCCGGCAGTCAGGCGGTGGAGGAGATTGCTTTTTCCTCTCGTCTGGCCGTCGCTGCTGGATCCATCAGGCCTCTTCTGGAACGGAATGGCACGCTGTCATGCTTCTTGTCGGCTTTAGTAATCGGCACCCGAAGACGCGCACCGGGTCCAAGAGGGATGTCCCCGGTGAAGACTTGACTTGCTTGGTAAAGGTATCCAGCGCCACGTTGGCAACGACCTTGAGTGGCCCGGCATGGCTCTCAATGGCTCAAGGCTGGATCATGTGGGCATTGAAATCTGCATCATCTCTTTCGTCTATGCTCCCCGAGTCTTGCTTGCCTGATCATGTCCATCCCCCGGAAAAAAGAAAGAAAACTGCCAGCCGGATCGACAGGTGCTGGCTGCCCAGCAACTTGCGCGTCATGGACTCGTGGGAGCCATGGAATCACTACGTAGGTGGATGATGCACCCACGAAGATCCCATGGCAATGTCCCCGAGAGCCCGCCCTCCCGCGGGAACGCCCCCCTGGCGCCGTCCCAACAGTCCGTTCCCCTCTAGCACCAAGGCCGTCATTGACAGGCTGCCCGGAAACAAGAACGAATGGTCCGGAAAACGCTCCTACATGGCACTTGTCCGCCCCAGGTCAGGGACAGGACTTGGGTCAAGAATACATGCGGGCTACAGCCTCATGGGCTCCGTGGCAACGGCACCGCAGGTACACCATGGGTATTCTCTCCATGGCCCCGTGACCTCCCTTCTGACCGCACATTGTGATTCTTCTGGCTCTCCTCTTCTCTAGGGCCCGGGGAACTGAGCGCCCTGCCCGGGTCCACAGGCACAGGCACGGGCACCTGAATGAGCGAGACGCTGATGACCCTTGCTGATACAGTCCGGCGGACTTTTCCCACCCAGAGAGCCTGGGGCCGAAACGTCCGACCATGTTTCCCCGGGGAGATGTTCTATGCAAGATATAGTGCTGCCGCTCCCGATGCCACGAGGCTGGGCGGTGGCCTCGACGAGACGATAGCGCTCTTGTGCCGGCCTAACTGAGCGTTCTTGTCATAACCTGCCTTGATACTAAGCCCTGTTGACTCGGGGACAAGGCACAACAGTAGACTCGCTCCTAGAGAGAAACGAAAACGAAAACCTCGAGCACTTGCCGGGGACCGGGCGGAGCCTTGTCTCCTGTGCCGTCAGTCATCCCCCTTCATCCAACTCTCATCTCTCAGATCCCAAGCACGGTTCACCTGGAACTACCCTGGATGCTGGGCTCTGCTCATGAGTGAACCTCGGTCTCATCTGCTTCTCATCCCACCCCCTGGCGACCACAGATTGTGATGCAGTATCATGCCATGCCTTATTCCATGCTCCGATCCATGTCGCTGTTCCCTTCTATCCGTCTTGTTCTCGAAGAGGGAGGGGTTCCCGCCCCTCCACGAACTCCCGCTCTCCCGTCCGAGACTTGGGCGTGACCTGATTCGGATGCCAGATTCGGCCTCCGTCAACCCTGGACTCACCAGGCTGTCACGTACCTCGACGTATCAGTGGACGTGACGATGTCCATGGGCCTGCACACAGCAGAGAGCAAAGTGCAACTGCCATGGTGAAAAGGCCTCAGCCCTCTCGAGGTCACAGCCCTTCACGCCGTGCTCGGCCTCTCACAGCCCGACACGAATGTGTCCTCCCCACCATCGGCCGCGCGTGTGGCACCCGTTCAACAGCATATGAGGTAGCACCCCCCAAGCCACTGCTGGCGGACGTGATCAGAGGCAGAGCAGAGATAAGATTACGGGGTAGGTGATCAATTTACGTGAGGGAGAGGCAGATTTGGAAGACCTCGACATGAAGCCCCCCTCGTCTCGGCGGCTTCCACATCGCAGTAGGCTGTGTAACACAAGACATGGCAGGGTTCATGTGAGACGGTTGGAGGATGTGATTCGAGGAGTGACATAATCTCGATTACAGCCGTTTGAGTCCACATCCGCAGCGCATGCCTCACAGCCACAACCGTATCAACCTGGCTTTTAAGTGACGGCGTCAGCTTGAACCAATATCATCTGTAGAGAACAAGCTATTCCAGTACTACTGCAGTCTCTCGCTACTTTGTTTCCAAGTCGGAGCATACATTCATTCACTTGGCTTCTCTAACCTGTACACGTAGGTGTTGTAGTACTTTATCTTTAGCTCCAGCCAGCTCTGACAGCGAATAGCAACTTTATACATACACCAAAACCAAACCAAACAAGCCAACGAGATGGACCAGGCAGAGGATCGGGTCAAGGACGAATCGCATGACACGTGCATGCTGATTCTGCGAGTACTTAGCCTGGGGTGCCTAGGAAACCCTTCATGACGCAACGCAACGCAACCTCAAGCATGCGTCCCTAGTAATCACCAACACCTCTGCACATGAGAAACACATATTGTCTTGGATCTTGTTGTATGACGATAGTGACTCTCCTTCTCTCATATCAAACCATCCCACTCTTTCACCCCCAAAGAAATAACGCCCAAACCCCACGCGCCCATCATCCATCCCATCCCCTCCTAAAAAGAGGCTTCTGACACGCCGGACCTATCGCCTCCTCGGGTTCCTGCGCGGATCATCAGGCCGGGCTGAGCTGTCAGACGAAAAAATAACCCGTCACGCCCAAGTCTTCTGCCCGGCCACTTGTCCGTCGCTGCTTGGGGGTGTGTCTACCTATGCGGGCAGCGCATGTAGTGGTTTGCGAATAGGCGCCTTACACATCACAGTTTATGGAGTGATTTTTTCTTCTACTCCGACCTATCCTGCTGGGTATTGACGTGGACTCTGCCTAGCATCGCATCGTAGCACCCAATTTTTCGTAGGCTATTGATTTTGTACAGCATGCACAAAGGGTCTGCTTTCCAGTGCGTGACTCTTGTTGGTCCCTTGGCTTGGGGGTCATGGCAGGAGGACGATATCGGCTGCTAGGGTTAGTGTAGCACAAAGTCCCATGTGCAGAAAATCGTCATCGGCCACGGGATTTCCATCACGTCTTCAGTGATATCATATGAACGAGTATTTTCAGGACTGTGAGCTGCTGGACTTGATACAAGCCTGATCAACTCGTGATAGCTTCATTAACGCTGTAACTTGTTGTCACTGTAGTCTTGACGTTGACAACTCGGTTGATTAACTGCCTCGAGTTGCGCAGCCGTAACAACTCGGCTCCATCCTATCAAACCCTGGAAGTGATTTACACACTGCAGACTCGAGCAGAAAAATTATAGAGAGGCATCATTCAATATTCAACCATAACTACGGAGCATGAGTGTCATTCCCCAACCGTCATGCCTCATCACAACCAGCCAGCCAGCAACCATATAATCTCTACAGGGCATCATCAATGCTATCTCTATCCCAAGGACAACCAAACAAAGACGTTACCCAAAAAAAAACACCGCCCATCTCAAAAAAGTGCATAACGAGACAGTGTCGATAGAGCCTGCGATAATCCATGAACCCAACGCCGCTATATCTAATGACGTAAATCGTACATGTCCAGTCATCAGTCCCTATGGATGCCCCGTGAATGTATATATCCAACCCGTCGTCAAGCCCATCCAAGCTAGCAACTCGCTCCTCATCATCATTACCTCCGGGTCCGACTCATCTCCTATTCAGGAATTGGGTTGCTGGATGGAACCTGAGGCTCATCCTTCTTGGCGCCCCAGGAGAACGGAGAGTACCAGCTCGACCTCTTATTCTCCTTGACGGCCTCCTGGTTCTCCTGGACGAGTCGCAGTGGTCGTGGCTTGCCTCCCGCAAACGATGTCGTGTGCCTATCAGAGTGGGATCGGGGAGGTGACTGCGAAGAAGCCGTAGACATGTCTCCAGATTCTCCGCTCAAGCTCGACGTCTCACTCCTCATGCCAGGGAAGTTTCCAGAAGTGGCTACAGAGGTTCCGCTAGGTATACGAGCGGCCGCATTAGGGTTGCCTGACATGTTGGGCGGCGAGAAGAAGGTCTGCGAGTGTCTCGGTGTGCCCAGGGGCGGAGAGACGGGGCCGTCTGGTCCTCTATACATCTGGCTGACGAGACTGGCCGCCCCGGTGAACTGGTCGCTCTGAGGTCGTGATCTCCTCGTGCTTGTTGAGCGCGTCAGTCCGATAGGGATGCTAGGAGCCTTGTCAGGGTCGGTGTGATTCGAGGTGGTTGAAGGTGACATGACTGAGATAGGTCTCGGTCTCGTCTTCGTAGGGCCAACAGCCATGGACTTGGCCCGCTGTAGCAGATTGGGCGGAAACTGCTGTTTGTCTGATGATGGGGTGGGCGGTAGAGGGAGGTCCTTGTTGGTATCTGGGAGGATTTTCAGATCGCTCGACTGGTCCAGAATAGACTCAAAGTCCTGATGCTGAAGAAGGCGCTCAATAATCTTGTTAATATATAGTGTAAGGGCCTTGTTCTGCTCCTTCATGGACTTGAGCTCGTTCTCTAGGCGTCGATCGTTCTCGTGTCGTTCATGGGCTTCGGCCTCGCTGGCTGATGAGAGCTCATCGGCAAGGCTGGACCCTCCAGTCTTGCCCTCGAGAGCATTCAGTGCGTCCTGGTTGGAATTAGAGCCCATATAACTAAAGTCGTTCTGACCAAAGTCGCCCTTGAGAGTCCGCTCCTGAAGAAGAAGCTGGTAACTCTCGTTGTCTTCCATGAGTCGAGCATTGGCCATGCGAGCTTCCATGAGCAGACGCTCAACCTCGTGCAACCTGCCGCCGCCTTGGTTCTCCGACTCGACGAGTTTAATCTGAGCCTCTGCAAGTTCCAGACGTAGAGACTCGATCAGCTTGTCCTTCTGGAGGATGAGCTTGGAACTGCTCCGTGAGTCACTTCGTTGTATGGAGGATGGTGGGGCAAAGCTGCCACTGTCGAGAGAGGGGGATGAACTGGCTGTATCTGAAATACGTTAGCATCGTGATATCAAACGAGGCAAGTCTCGTATGCGTACGTTGTCTCGACGGGCGGTTCTCTTCGGGCGTACTGTTCCGTTGGGCTAGGCTGTCCTTGAGCCTCTGTATCATGGCTTGCATTTCCTCCTCTCGATTCGACATGTCTTCCTTCTCCTTAAGGATGGAACTGCGTTCTGCCTCGTAGATAGACTCCATCTCTCGCATCTGGCGAGTCATTTCTCGCTTCTCGTTCTTCAACGTCTCGATCTGCTCTTCAAACTCGTGGGCCTTTTCCTCCAGCTTGGCTGATTCCTTGACCGACTCATCGAGCTTTGACTGTAGAACCTCGGCCTGACGGTGATATTGAAGTGACTGCTTCTCCTCTTTCTCTAGACGCTTCTGCAGATCCTCTAAAGCAGCAGCAGCTTCGGCTCGGGCATCAGCTTCGGCATTGCTGAGCCCTGTGTCCCTCCGAGCGGCAGCAGCACGGGCAGAGACAGGCGTTCCGGTTCGTAGCGATCGAGTCCGCGCATGTCCACTGGTAGGGGTCGATGCCCTGGAGTTGGAGCGAGATAGAGATGGGGAAGGGCTCGAGTCGGCGTGGGACACCCGACCGACACCGCCAGCCGGGGGCTTCTTGGTAGCGGCAGACATGTCGCGATAATGAGCGTCACTGTGACAAACGCTCTAGACGTAGAATAAAGAGAAGAGCAGGTGCTATGCTCAGAAACTAATGGTGCGCGGGCAACCAAGTGAAGAAATAAGTAAATATGCTGATTATGATTGTCGAGTATGTGCTGTGCGGCTTGCTGCACGTCGCCCAAGTGACCTGGAACACAAATACTCAACAGAGCGGAGGGCGAAATAGGAGTGCCCGAAGGTGGGAGCCTCTAGCTGCGCCTCAAATTGGGTAGCCCGGGGTAGGGGTAGGGGTAGCGGCGTGTGGCGCTGGAGCGTCCAGAAGCCGAGTTATAATTATTCTGGAGCAGTCAAGCCTCAGTTATTATTGAAACAAGCTCCACTAACCAGAGCCAAAAGGAAATGGGATGCGTCCAGTCGAGTCGAGGTGATGCCGAAGATGGAGGTGCGGGTTTAGTACGTGTCCTCGGAATGCGGCTTCGTAGTTGCCACGGCAGTAAGTGATTGCTGAAGAACAAGGCGCTGTCGAGTGTCAGAGAGGAGGCTACACAAGGCATGGCGGTGTTTATGAGTTGCATTCAACATGGATGGCATCCTCTGTGATGGACGCTGCAGGGTCCTTCCGTCACGGTATTTCCGCTGCAACTCATACTGTAGCAGCTAATCACTCTTGCGCGGCCTGCAACACGTCCAATACTCCTTGGTGAAACGTGCCATTTGCTCTTTGTCTTTAGTGACTGCGGAGGTTCCCGCCCAGACGTAGCACCGTTCCTAGCTTCCCCCTTTGATCGCCCACCCTTGGACTCATTGGCCAGGGCAACAGGAAGCTCTGTCTGTGTTTCTCCCGCAAATTGAACATGGTCAAGGCCTGATCCATGCGTCGCGTGCATGACCTCTGTTTGGTGCCTCTAATCAAGAGATTGGAAATTACCATGAAAGGATCTTGATGCTGGGCGGGGATGTTGATGCCTGTGTTTGGAAGCTGCTTGATCGACTTCATTTCGCAAGGAGCTTCTACCCGTTAAAAGCAGCCCCTCCGAGATTTATGACGAATCGAATATGTACTGTACTGAGGGGAGTCTGACTTTCACGGCTGACTACACAAAGGGTTTCTTGTTGATGATACAGTGCTGTAACTTGAATATGGCCAGATTATCAACCATTCGTAACTCTACTCGAAACCCTGCTTGTCGCGCTTCAACTACAAGTTCAATGCGCAAGAGCTTGGAGCAACTTGACAATGCCATGGTGAGCGTTGTGAGAAGACGACCGTCGCTGGCGGGCGTCGGCAATGTCTAATTTGCCAGAATCCCTTGCGCCAACTGGTCGTCAAGGATATCCATGCCATCGTTGTATCACAGAAACCAACCAACTTGTATCATATTGTCCAGGCAGACATATAATACCAAAGCTTTCGTGACGAGCAATGACATGCAGTTAAGAGAGATGAACGAACAGATCGGAAACATGATACTAACCCTGTCTACCATCAAGCGCCCGTGCTGGGTCCCTGGGGCTCATAGGTACAAGCAACAGACCACACAACCTTTCACTTGGCACTCAGCATATTCAAGTCAAGACACAGACAGGCACAGAGACAACTAATGGCGGGGAACAACGGTCATGAGCTTTATTTTTTCAGTTGACTTGGACTGGCAATCGATGCCAAGCCCAGCTGAAGCCCAAGACACATAGGTCGAGGGGAGAACTTCCACGCCTTTGCGGCGGGCATGCTCTCGCTGAAAGTCGTCGCTTTTTCATCACATTGATTGGTATATCCTCAAATGCCCTGGACCCTTTTTACCCGAAACGCCATGAAATGCACATTCCTTTAGCTGGCTGCTTAAGCCTGCTGGTCGCTGAGGATATCGGAGTCACCAGCGTCGAGGATGGCCATGGTGGAGCAACGGAAGAGCTTACCGCAAGCGGTGCCGAGCTCAATCTGTAGGGAGACGAGTAAGCCTATGAACCCTCCAAAGTCGTTGACGACTTCTTCTCTGGGCAGGCCTCAAGAATTTCTTCTTGAAGCCAGAGAAATGCTTGACGAGCAAGCATTCCTGAGAAGTAAAGAAAAAAGAACCATCTTGCATGAAGCTGCAAGATGATAGACATGAAGGAAACGTAGCGAGTTCAACTTACGTTGTTGCCGGAGAAGTGGTGGATGGGGGCCTTGGACAGCATGCTGTAGTACTCGAGCTCACTCTTGCGGAGAGGAGGAGTGTTGCCAGCAATGATGATGAGCTTGGCCTTGCCGGATCGGAGGCTCTTGAGGGTAGACTTGTATCCAAGAGTGACTGAAATTTTTCGTTAGCCATTGATTTTATCAACGCGGCGCATGAATTCGTTTTCGTACCCTTTCCGGACTTCATAACAAGCGCCAACTTGGAGTTGATGCTGTTGGCATCCTTCTTGCTCTTCTTCTGGGGGGCCATTTTGACGGATTGGCGACTCGGTGATGGCGACTGGACGTTGGGTGATGGAGTGCTGAGGTTGAATATCAAAAAGTTCGAAGAATTTGGAGTTTTGGCAGCCTGTAGGTGGGTGCTGTGCGGGGCGGGGCGACCGTCCAATGAGCGTTAGGGTGCACTCGCCTGAGCCCTAAGCCGAAGTTTACACGGGTGGAGCCACGGATCGCACCTCTGCTTTGAAATCAACCCGGTGGATTAATCAGGAAGAGGCAGTCGGTATCTCTTTTGTCGGGCTCGTCTTCCCTCAAACACATCACCCAACTACGGACAGATCACCAACAATCCGACAAAATGGCTCGCCGTCCCGCTCGTTGCTACCGATACTGCAAGAACAAGGTGCGTTTTTGATGCGCTCGACGTCGATAGGAATTTCGGGAGCTTTTGGGGGAGAAATCTCATGACGAAATGTTCATGACTGATCGATCTCCCCCGGGATGTCCTCGACCCCCATCGATGAAGCTTGCGATAATGTTGGAACTGTACTGACTCTTCTTCCTCACAGCCGTATCCCAAGTCTCGGTTCAACCGTGGTGTCCCCGACCCCAAGATCCGAATCTTCGATCTTGGCCGAAAGCGCGCCAACGTCGATGACTTCCCTCTCTGCATCCACCTCGTCTCCAACGAGTATGAGCAGCTGAGCTCCGAGGCCCTCGAGGCCGCCCGTATTTGCGCCAACAAGTACCTCGTCAAGAACACCGGTAAGGAGGGTTTCCACCTCCGAGTCCGTGCTCACCCCTTCCACGTCGTCCGTATCAACAAGATGTTGTCTTGCGCCGGTGCCGATAGACTGCAGACCGGTATGCGTGGTGCCTGGGGCAAGCCCAACGGCACTGTCGCCCGTGTCAACATTGGCCAGATTCTCATGAGCGTCCGCACTCGTGATGCCAGTAAGTTTACCTGACAAATCCTTTGCCACTCTTGGTCATGTTACTAATCAATAATCAGACCGCGCCATTGCCCTTGAGGCTCTCCGACGATCCCAGTACAAGTTCCCTGGCCGACAAAAGATCATTGTCTCCAAGAACTGGGGCTTCACCCCTCTCCGACGTGAGGAGTACCTCGAGAAGAAGGCTGCCGGCCGCGTCAAGGTCGACGGTGCTTACGTCCAGTTCCTCTCCAACCACGGCAACCTCGCCAACAACATGCGCCGCTTCCCCGACGCTTTCAAGTCTGAGGCTTAAAGAAATGATGGTTGGGCTGGCATCTGGGTTTACTGGCGTCAAAATGGCATGTCAAATAAGGACCTCTAGAGAAGTCTTGAGTTGAGGGTGTCGATTCGGCAAATTGAAATCTTGCAAACAGACTCGCCCCGTTCCTTGTCTCGTGTAACATCTGGGTACTTGAGAATTGATATCGTGGAATACCATTGTTTTCGGCCTTTAAAGATACAGAAGTGATAACTGCTGTTTGTGTAACGTTGAGTGCTATGTTTGTCCGAGGATCCGAGCTGGTGTGCCCAGGCATGCCGTATCGTATGCGGTGACCATCTCGTACCTGTTGCTGGCTGTATGTATTGCAGCGTTGTTTGCCTGATATGTACGGGGATGGTCGATCACTTATGCATGCTTCCCCGTTCTTGAGTGGATAACAGCCACACAGTCAATATCGTTGACCACTCGCAATGGCAATGTCCCTCAAATGCGCTAATCCACGTGACGAAGCCGCAGCAAGAATAGCGCAGGGAGAAGGAATGTCATCACATTTCAACCCTTTGCGTCAGATCTGTTGTTGAAAGGCAAAAGGCCGATTAGTCAGTGTGGCAGCATCACTACCATGACTCGACCTCAGCCCAGTTGGACAACCCACATGACCATCAGAGTTGAAATGCCCTTTGTTGTCTGTCTTGTTGTCTCCAAGACTTAGCATGATGTTTAAGTTTATAGCATAGTGAATGCCAGCAAATATCAACAGAACAGAGAGAGAGTGAGTGTGTCTCGGCAGACGATTCGCGGAGACAGAATGTCTTGTTGGGGCACTCCAGGGTCAAGTCGGCGCCTCATCTGGGCCACATGACTTCACTTGGACGGTTTGTGACGCCATTTGAGCGAGGTCACAAGTAGCGCGCGTCGTCCTTTGACGTGCGAGACACACATCAGGGGTGCATTATTGTTGTACGAGCATGGGTAGAGATGATGCCATGAGTTTTTCTTATGCAATCCCGCTGAGTGAGATTTGGAATATACTATGTTGGGCAGACATCGGATCCGCTGGAAGGAGAGAGAAGAAAAAAATTCTCGTTTTGTCATGCGGCGATGTACCTGAACGGGCTCCCGTAGTCTGCCCTCAGTGTAGCATGCAACCCATCCATTGATGCGGATAGAGTGGCTAGCGGTGGAGCGCTCTAGCTGGGAGCACCCGTCTCGGTCTCGTCTGGCTGCGGTTGTGTCACTTTGCTGCAGAGTGGCGGGCTAGATCTCTTATCGTCTCGCAGTCTCAGGGCCCACTGATCTGATAAGACACCTATCTGAGGGACAGGACATGACCCATGGATGGAGGCTGTTCGCGAACATGGTCCCCCTTTTTTTTTTCTCGAAGGCTGCGGCGATTCGGACCGTATGACATGGATGTTGAATCAACTCATGGGTGCAGACGAAATGCCGGTGAGCACGGTCAAGGGACTTGAGGCGGCGACAGGGCTGGGAATTCCCATTCCATCAGGTTATGGTTATGCCTTGGATGGCATTGCGTCCACGTCAGAGCATAGCGTTCGCACGTTGCAGTTTCGCCCTGAGCGTGTTGGCGCTGCTCATGCAAGCCCCGGGCGATTCCAAGACAGCCCGCCCAGCTTAAGCACCTTAACAGATGAGCATTGTTTACAGCGCTGCTTTGTTGTTGGGGGTCTGGCCTACCAGCTGAGCTGAGCTGCTGGGCTGGCTGGCTATGGCGGATGGATGGATCGAATGTCCACCAGACGGGACACGCGAGCGCAGCGCCCCCCCACACTCGCCGATCAAGCCCCGACTACTGTACCTAAACTGCCAGCGTCTAGATGTGGATGACGCCCATGAGCGTAGTGCCCTCTTCTGGCCACTGGTCCCCTCCGGATGTTCCCTCAGTCATTCACCCTCTTCCCTCTGGTTATCTACAGAGTGTCTGTCTTTCTTCTCTTCACCTTGCGGTTCTTTGAACCTACATTCTTTGATCCCCATTCTCTTCTCGTCGAGCTTGGCCTGTTCAAGGTTCTTGCTGCGAGCCCCAACCACCGCGGTTCCACCCTGTTTGCAGACAGCCGCTGCAAGCCCCCGACATAGGCCGACATAGGGGGGTCCACTTCCCTCACCTACACCGATCCATCTTATCCTGAGCGGGCTGTCTACTTGGTCCTTATCAGAACCTAAACATCACGACAAGACACAAACCACGACGAATTCCACTGGGAGCTGTAATTACTCATGGCTTTCCACCAACCGACACGACAATCCATTCAGCGCGTCGTCCGGCCCTCGGTCGACGAGCAGGAGCTCCCAAGAAGAGAGGTTCCGATAACCCAGGAGCGCCAGCAGGACGAGTCGCAGACATGGGTTCTCTTCGCGCCCACCGACGTGACCACCACGTCGTACCTTACCGAGACTGATCAGTCTCTGGTGACGCCCGGCCGGTCGAGAGTGGGTGATCTGGGAAGCTTGAACTCGGTCGCGAGATCGGAGGTCGAGGCCGAGTTGCGACCATCTGCCTCTGCATCCGCTGCTGTTGAAGAAGAGGATGATGCAGAGCTTGATAGCCTCGACAGCCACTTGCCAGAGTTCCGATCGCTTCCTGGGCCCAACGCCCAGCAGGATGAAAATCAAGGATCTATGCCTGTTTTCCCCGCTCACGATGGACTTGGTTCTTTCCATCTGGACCAGCCGACCTTGGGTGCTGACGCCCAAGACCAAATATACCAATTTGAACGCTTCAACCCCAAGCGGCAACATCGGAGGAAGGAGAGTTTTGACTTGAGGCAGCTCGACGTGGAGAATGACCATGTTGAAGAGTCGGAGAAGCGCCAGAGAATCGAGGCATGGCGATTGGAGCACAGCCGTGTGCTCTTGGGTGAGATTCAGCGCGAGACAAGACGAAGACGACTCTCACAGGCATCTCACAAACGCTCATCATCTAACCCTATCCCGCTACCTTCACAACCTACTCACGATGCTGAATCTGATAACATGACATGGCACGACGAAGATGCTGTTGGATCTCCGACCCACTCGGAGGGCATCCTCACGAAGATGACGAGGAAGTTCATGCGAGATGTGATTAGAATGGATGAACGAATGATTTCCATCCTGCTCGGAGAGGCCGTACCCGAGGACGACGAGGATCTATCATCAACACCCCGCGCCTCGCAACAGCTCGGGGTACAACCCCCACCACCCACAAACAGAGAGGCTTGGCAACTGGACGCTTTGGAGAAGATATCGAAGGAGTTGGGAATGCTTGTGAGCCAGATATCTCACCACCCTGGCGCCTTTTCCACATACTCGCGGATCCAGCAAATGCCTCTGCCCTATGCCGGCCTCCCCATCATCCCGGAATCCAACACGTCACATTCAGCGGCGGATAATATTCACCCCACCCAACCCGAGCAGGCATCGTTCCCTCAGTTCCAGCCTACGATGCAGACAGCAGCTCAGCCCATCGACATTCGCGGCAGGACCGCGGAGGCACCAGCCGAGCCGGTGCAGGCACCACGGCAAGATACCCATATGAGCAACGCGTTTACGCAAGAGGAATGGGAGAGAGACCTGGACATGAAGCTTGTGTTCCGGTACCTGCGGTCCCGATTCATGCCGCGTAGCAACAACCCACCTCCCTCAACAGCGACTCACCTGGCGACGTCAAGCACACAGGACATTGCGGCCAAACTGGCCCGCGTCCGGCAACACCACCCCCTTGTGTCGCGAATGCGGCCCCCGACAGAGCGGCGGACGTTCAAGGCGACAACGCCCGCTAGTCCCGTGGCGCTACGGCACCCGAGTAGCTGCGCGAGTCAGAGCACAAGACGATCGGCTCGACGGAGTAGCGTGTCGTCACGTCACTACTGGGACATTGGGGGCTCGCTGGGTACGGGTTCTGTGATTGCGTCCAACGGGCCGATGGGGAGCTGGGGTGAAGTTTGATGCGACGTGCGATGTGTGTAAAGTGCCACGAGAGATGGGAACGGATGCTTTGCTCAGAGGCTGTGCCATGACGGTTGCATCTTGACGGCGCCACGAGGAGCACTGGGTGCTGCATGCCTAATGGATAATGGGTCCATGATTTCTTTCCTTCTTTTCATGTAAACACTGGACATCACCACTTTGAAATTTTTGCAAATACAGGATTTTTGGGTTGTTTTGGAGCAAGTTATAGAGGTGTGCTTTTTTTCCGGTCAAGATATCCACATCTTGTCCTTGGCTAGGGCAAGCATCAATTGAACAGTTGAACACTGGAAGCGTCCCGAACGAAAAGGAAATCTGTCTTGAACCTAGGCGGATAGACAGTGAAAGCTCCTGTTAATCTTATACTGCATATGGCTCACGCGAGTTGTCAGGTTCACAGAGCCAGCCATTGCCTCGAGGCGATAGACCCAGCTGTCGCCTCACTCAACGAGTCGAGTCTGGAACGCAACAGCGGGGGGACAATCACGTCAATCCCCGGACGAGGACAAGAGCCGATGACCAATGAGTCAACCCGCCTTGCATATAGAGCTATCTATCACAAGTTCTTTTCCTCTTTACGCACGATTCCTCTGTGAATGATGCCCAGCGCCGACGAAGAAGCTAACTAGACGGCGAGATAGGCGGGAACGCTCAGAACCTCTCAACGGGGAGGCGCCGTGTCCTGCCGTCCAGTTTCAGCGGCCGCCCCACGGCGGAAGCATCCCATTGGTCACAGCCCCCGGCATGAGGGGGCCACTGCGCTGTGCTGTGGCCTTGTACCTTTTAGTGGGCGTGCACCGCGTTAGGCACTGAATTTGGCGGGGTCAGGAGGAGAGGCAGCTCTAAAAGGGACTTTGGATGGAGCGCGTCTTGAGACACGAGGAGCGCTGCTTTAACGGTTAGTTCCCCCTACTCCTTGCATGGTGTGTGTGTGTGCTGCGAGTGAATTGTGTGTTGGACAAGATTCGAGGCTTCATTGTTCAACGGTTTTGTTTCTTCTTCTTTGCAGATTTCGAGTTGGGGGTTAGTATACCGTTAACAATGCAGGGCAATTATCTATAACGAAAATCACGCTTGCACTTTTTTTTCACATTGATGATCGTCAAACGTCAAACGTCAAACCTCACGACTCACATTCCCACTTATCCCAACCTGTCTAAAGGCAGCCATGTTGTCCTACCGTATCAGGCAATAGTGCCTCGACAGGGTGGGCGCGTCAACTCCTCCAAGGCGTGTTGTGGGGAGAAGAGGGCCGTCCCCCATCTCTCGCGAGCCATCCATACCATCCCACCTTGAGAAAGTCGTCGCCTTGTCCGCCCTGTTCCAACGTCTACAGGCAATGGGCATCTCGCTCCCTCGCGACTTTTCTTGTCGTCCACTCCATTTCGTCCGCCTGCGATTCCGTTGCCGTCTATAGCGACGAACCATCCGATCCAAGTATATATAACGCCATCCCTCCTTCTGTCGCCTTCGCCCCCTTCTCGTTCGCGCCGTGGTTAGTACTTCCATCCCGTCTGCCTCAGGATCCCACGGCAGCTCTTCCATTTCCTTGTTTCCTAGCCTGGCTTTCCCATGGACTCTGCGCCCGTCTGGAATTTCCCTCAACGACTCCCACTGACGATCCTGTAGTGCGATGAACTGAAATTAGGCGGCCGCTCTGCCTGCGACCCGTCTGGGCCTGGTTGAGGGCCCGTGACACCTCATCACGGCACCCATCTCTCGAACCAAGCTGCGATATCTACGCAACCCCTCCAAGATCTTCCATCCCCAGCTCGGACTCTTCATCTACATCGACGGCACTCGAGCCTGCCCGCCCGTCTGCTCCCGATAAAGGCCCCGCGACATGAGCGCGCGCGCGCAACGACTTCCCAATGGCAGCGACTCCGTTCGACCCGTCCCACTTCGCCAATGCGTTTGATATCTACACTGATGCTGCCACGGTTAAGGCGCCGGTTCCCAACCTGCCCGGGGGATCATGCAATTTTGCGGACCTGAGCCCTGGCGCCAATGGAGCTCGATGCGGATGCAGGAGGTTTTGGAGTCGAAGTCCCGCCGGCAACAGCCTTGTCCTGGACCAGTCCCAATGGTGCATGTGCAATCACCACGCCTGCTTCCACGAGGAGGGAGACCATAATGTTCAGCAGCCTGAAGCTACCCAGCCGGGTCAGGAGAATGAGAGGCCCAGATCTGGTCGAGACCCCTTGAGCCCCGTCATGGACCTAACCGTCAAGACCCCGTCTGCCCTTACTGGAATGGAATTCCCAAGCTTCAATGGAGGAAACGCCTTATCTCTTATTCCAAGGGCGCCAGAGGATGCCGGATCTTACCCAAGGCCTCCCGTCTGTTCAAACCCGGGTGCCTCTGCTTCACTCCCGGATACCCTCAGCTGGACTGGTCTTCTGCATTCACAACCACACCCCTCTGCCATACCTCCCATACCGGCCCAATGCTTGATTGCGTCTCAAACGGCTTCCACAACCTCATCTATCCAGGCCAAGTATTTGCGGCCCTTCGCAGGAAAAGGCCTCCAGACGCTCAGTGGTGTGGCGAACAGCAGCAAACCCCTATCTCCCCTACTGGACAGGACTCCCGGCTCCAAGCCAGCTGCGGCGCCCCAGGGACAGGCGCCGCATGCTGACTCGTTCACATACGTTTCTCAGGATTACAGAGTGCCCGACACTCCTCGCGCGGGCACACCAACACAGTCGGAGCCACGGGCGGCCGTGTTTAATGCGGCCGTCTCGCGTCGCGCTT
The DNA here is from genome assembly GCA_017654865.1 of Fusarium sp. FW16.1. Taxonomy (NCBI): domain Eukaryota; kingdom Fungi; phylum Ascomycota; class Sordariomycetes; order Hypocreales; family Nectriaceae; genus Fusarium; species Fusarium sp. FW16.1. Next base: position 4,101,934 of record JADNRB010000001.1, read on the forward strand.
TCAAGAACCTCTCAGATACCGTCAGCAGCCATGACCAGCGATTGGATCGGTTGGAGACAGTTTCGTTCACTGCTCCTGGGCACGAGGATTGTCATGAGAAGCATGACCATGCTGATATCCGCATGACAGATCTGGAAAGCAGAGTCGATGAGGTTGAGAGGCTCGTCAATGACAACAACAGTGTTGCCTCTCGCCGCACCGACGATGCTAGCGTTGTGTCGGTTTCAACAAATGCCACGAGCCGGCCAACTCATTCACAAGAGCTCATGAGCCAAGTCCAAGAGCTGCAGGCGCAGGTCACCCATCTTCAGTCATTAATGCCCTCGCCCAGCCATCCGTTCGAGGTCGAGGTGGTGTTTTTGCCATTTCCTCTTAAGAAGGTATGGCAGGAGGCACAGCAGTTTAAGAATGAGCCGCAGATTTCTAATGAGGATTGGACTCAACTCCCCATGACACACAGTACAGCCACTATGCGGTCTGAGACGTCTCTGTATCCCGACTGGACAGCCTCAGACCAGGACTTGAGGTGGCTGCTGCCCAAGGCCTTCCGGGACAAGAGTGTCATTGATCAACGGTTGCGAAGCCGGGGTCTTATCAAGACCATCACCGTCATGGGCTCGGATGCGCGCAGCGTGACAATGGCTATGAACACAGCATTCGGGCATGTCTTTCGCGAGATGAACATCTTTGCCCGTCCGCAGACTACAGATCCCAGGTCATCAACGTTCCTTGGACTCCAGTCGACCTGGGTTCCCCTTCGCAAGATCCACAAGGACTCGCGTCTGCGCTTCTTGAGCCCTGCAGAGATGATGACTCCCGCTGTCTGGGACGTGTCGTTCCTGAGTTCAGTCATGATGAGGGCGTCTGAACCTAGATTGTTCATCACTCATCCTGATGCCTACCTCCAGGACTTCCAGGCCTACGACATGGGCTGGACGTGGCAGAACCTCAAGGAAATGAGCCCAGTCGTCATCGATGCGTCGGCATCACAGGCGGATGCCAATGTCGGCGAGGAGTGCTGGTCTTGGGTTGAACAACTTGACGAGCCACCGAGCGCACACACATCTATGAGTGTGCGCAATGAGAGGCAGCCAACGTCATCATCTCCCTCGCAGCAGTTCTTCCCTGCTCTGCAGACGATGCGATCTTCCAGTCCTTCGGTTACACGAGGCCAGTCTCCCCTACTCTCCAGCCGGAGAGGGTCTCGTCCTCCTCATATTCGAACCTCCTCCATGCCAATGTCTGCTCCCATCCAAGTCTCACCTGCACTCAGCAAGCGTCGTGTCGCCTCGTATGGACAAAGCCGTCGTTCGTCCCCTGCCATCCAAGCCGCCAACCCTCAGTCAGCCATCATGAAGCGTCGTCGCAGCACGAGATCGCCAAGTCATTTTCGATTCACGCCGAGACGGACGCACTCGCCGAGTCCCATGCCCCTCGGCCTCTCGGACCGTCAGCCAGCGCGTGGCACTACGCCATTTGCATATGCCACACCGTTCAGCAACGCTCCTCTCCAGGAACGCCCCGTCCGCGCAGGCAGCTCTGCACCAGCTGCAGTCCAAGATGGGCTGGATGACGACTCAGACTTTGACTTTCAAATCTGTGAGAGTGGTTCGGATGACATGTATGACGATGACGACGAGAGCTCTGGTGTGGTCGAGATGGTTGTCCAAGATCACACAAACACCAATCAAGGCTCTCAGGGCTGGCAGCTACCAGAGGATGAGCCATGGCCTGGCATTGAAGACCCAAACAATGTCTCGGATGGTGAGAACATCGATCCTCTCCAGGCGGACCATCACAGCAACGCCAGCAGCCAACCATCGGAATACCCCAGCACACAGAATGCATGGCCCAGTGGCGACACGTCTGGCTTTCATATTCACGAAGATGAAGAAAACGCGTCATGAAATATCTACCTATCTATCTACTCATGTCCGAGACGCTTTATGTTGCACGATATGGTTCCTTTTTACTCTTATACATCTACCTAACCTATCCTCCCACATACCACCACCACCTATCATCATCTTCCTCCTCCATCTCATTGATCCTTATACAGCCCGGCGTTACAACGGGACATGTTATTTGTTTTTCTGCAAGGCGTTGCTGCTGTGATTTTTCCAGGGCGAGCTGACGGGAGAGGAAATCCAAGGTTTTAGAGGTGTACGATGCGTTGGATTACACCAGGACGAAAAGACTTGGGGAAAACACGGCCGGTACTCGTCTCGCCTGTTGGATTATATATGTTGTCGATGGCGCAGAGGCACTCTCTAAAGACCTGGAGTCTCGCTTTTTCTTGTATCACAATATTGCTTCCTCCCTCCCCTTTGTTTTTCTCAGCTGCTGAGATTGTATCCTCAACGCAAAAGGGTCAAGCCCGGCTACTCTCTGCCTTGGACTCTTCTCTCTTGTCCAACCTTTTTATAGATGTTCAAACAAAGATACATACATAGCTTTTTTTAAAAAAAAAAAATAAAAAAGGCAAGCCCACTCTTCCCTTGGCAGCTGCTGTCCCAGCCTCCAAACCCCGAATACGAAGACACGACGACAGCGGTGAGTTGCTCCATCATGGCTTCAAGGGTCCACAGGCGCAGGAGTAACAGGTGACGGCGGTGGAAACAAGGTCTTGTTCAGCTCAAGTCTCACAATGCTTCGTCTCATTCCGGAAACATGAATTCATACAAGTCAAGTCTTGATCTATTCGTGGGCTAACAAAACAGTTGGTATCCGGGTATCAGAAGCCCCATCATGAACGCAATCCATCATCCAAACAGCAAATCAAAGCAAAGCCATCCATGGCCTCTATCCCACGCAGCGCGCCCTGTTGTATCTCTCCGTTAACCCCAGGCATCGTAAACAACAAGCCAAGACACCCCAACCAAGGAAAAACAAGAAACGGAAAAAGAAACACCGCAAGGCCATGCCCTTTCTAGATGCCAACCAGCCGATTTTCCGGCCCATACCTATAATTCCCACACTCATCCAAAATGCGATCGTTCGTCTCTCTACCCCGGTTGCGCCGTTACTCCGGCCATCCCGGGGTGGATCGCTTTTGTCTTTCCAAGTTCGATCCGCGTGAGTGTGAGATTCGTGAAACAGCACTCTGTGTAAACGCCAGTAGAAAGCAAATTGGTGTCATGCACCTGTGTCTAATACCAAGTCCCCTTGGGATCCAGTTTGTAGAGAATCTTGCACTTGCGCGTCTGGCACATCTTTGCGCGATCCAATCCCTTGAATCTAGGACCGTCTGGTCCTGTGACGTAGTGATATTGGCCAAAGAAGCGCCACTGACGGGGGTCGGCCAGCGAGTAAACCTCATCACCCCAGCGGCCGCCGAAATGGAACCAAGAGGTGGGTGCGTGCGGGTTCGACGCGGCGGGAATGAGGCTCTGAGGCTCTCGCGGGTCGTCGTCATCATCGTCAACCTCTCTCGTATAGTCGTAATGGTATGCGTAGTTGTTGAGAGCGGGATCCCAAAGAGGTCCCTTGTCCGTCACGTCCTTCAGAAGCTTGAAAGGCAAGATGTAGGCGTGAACTCCGGGGAGTGCGTACATGGCATGCGAGCCAACTGCCGAGTAGATGACAGGTCGGTCGCCGCGCTTCTCGACAGCTTCGAAGGCGTACGCCTGTCCGCCCTCGTGTTCCGAGAAGAAGACTCCCCGGGGTTTGCCGTGCTCGAACCGGACCATGCAGTGCTCCCAGTCGCCCACATGGTTGCCAAAGCGAATGTTTAGAACCGTTTGTCCCAGGTTGTAAGAGTAGAAGAAAAACCAGAAGGCATCGACAATGCCAGAACCCTTGTCCACAACGATAAGCACTGCTGGCGCATTCGAGAAGCCATTCTTGTCAGGCTTGTGTCCATTGGTTCGGATAGGCTCTTGCTCAGAACGGCGGTCCTTCTGAAATTTGCGATTCCGGGGGTCATTAATCCGGTGAAGAGGGTGGGACTTGTCGATATCGTACCAAGTTGTAGGTTCTCGGAGCTCAGGGTTTTGCTCGGGGTTGCCCGGAGGCGTTGGGTTGTTATCGTGGTTGCCCTCTTCCTCATCAGGGAATGGCTTGGGGATGTTGTGATGGCTGTGCAGCCAGTTCGGGCGGTCTTCAACGTCGTCGTTGCTCTGAAGAATAACGTTGCCAGTGACCTTGTTCAGCTTGTGCAGGTTATGGAGAGTCCACTTCTCGGTCGAGTTAAGAGGTGTGTCGTCGACTTGAACAGTCATGTGCTCGACATGCTCGCGGATGTCCGAGGGCCAGAACTCTTCGCCAGAGTAAAGGTGAACCAAAGGTGCATGCTTCATAACATAGTCGGGAATATCGCGAAGGATCCTTCGGCGGTGATGGAGGTTCCTCTTGGGGTCTTGGCGAGGAACGTTCTCGGGCTCCCAAGACAAAGACCGACGCTTCAGCTCACCCCATTCGGGCTCGTCCTCGTCGTGGTTTTTGCGCGCGGCAGGATCGCTTCGGAGGTGGTGCAGGCCACAGACACCAATCCAGCGGCAGGCCTGTCGATCCCAAAAGTAGGGACTGCTGTCGACCCAGCGACGGTCTCTTAAACGCTTCTCGGGGCCCTTGTCGGTTGGATCAAGTACACGAGGGGCCAGCCATGCACCGAACGATATGAGGAGCATGAACGCCAGCAAGATGGTGAAGCGGCGTAACCAGTACATGGTTTCGGGGAGCGTCGAGCCGATTTCGGCCCGGATTTTGTATGTAGGGGTCGGAAAGAATATTGTCTCCTGGATAGGTATATCACCAGGACGGTCTCGGCGTCGAGCGAGGCCAAAGAAGAGGAGGGGAGGAGGGGAGAAGATAGGCCAGCTATATGAGCATCACGAAGGAACGAGGGTATTCACGACGCCGCTGGCGGCAAGTCGTCCGGGGGGGAAGGGCTAGACCGAGGGTTATGTTGGAGGGGATGAGGAGGAAAGAAGCTGCTGCAGGAGAAAATGGGAAGGGTCCAGAGAATGACGAAGGATGCATCCCCTTCAAGAAGGAAAAGACAGCGCTCAACGCCGTGGCCGTGGGATGGGGGATGGATGCTAAAGGCATGGATTGGCGGGTGAAGGTGAGACGGAAGAGGTGGAGGCGCTAAAACTGCAGCCCACTTGAGTAGTGCTCCACTTAGAAGAGAGGTACGGGTACCTTTCCGGGACTCTTCTGTCGTGCAGGGGGAAGGCACGCACGAATCGAGGAGCCTGCCTTGCCGTTGTTTCTGGCCAAGGTGCGCAGGTACGAATACGCATACGTTATTACAGAGGCAGGTGAGATTCTACACCGTACTTAACGACCAAAGTACCTGATGGATTACGATTCCCGAGTTGTAGATAGAAGAGTGCATGGCTTATCCGTCAATGGCGTGTGTGCCTATTGTTACTCTCTTCAGGGACGACTCGATTCATGGCGAAACCATCTTCTAGTTAGATAGTGCCTGACTATCATGGGCAAGAAGCCAGGTTTGGTCAGGTACCAAGCGGCACTTCTGACAGTACCGTATCTCGCAACTCTGTATTGGAGTTTATTGTCGCCTCGTCAGCCATTGAACGCCCTGTCCCCGTATCTACTCGCCCTGTCTCATACCTCGGGTACCTGGCATCCACTGCTGATCTTGTTGTATTCCACCGAGGCGAAGAACAAGAAAGAAAGAAAAAAACAAAAGGCTGGCTACGCTCTGTCAAACCGGATCCTCCGCCGAAGGGACAGCGCAAGGCAGGGCCTCTTGTCCAGTGTTTTAGCGCCTCACCAGGGATTCAAAAAGGCCGCTGGACCCCTCTCCGCAACAGGCTTCCCCTCCTGAACCCAGCGAGGCTTTGTCAATCACGCACAATGGCCCCGGCGAGCTAGACCGCTAACAGTCGTCAAGAGTACCAGCCTCTTCCAAGGCCGAGACCGCTACCGTGCATGTATTGGGTACTCGCCCATCACTAAGCAAAACCACAGCCACCTCCTACAGGTTGTTTTGCCGCTGCCTACACATCTGCCCTCCGAGGCTTCACCGAAAAAAGCGGGAGCCTGGCGATCTCTCCAGGGAACGTATCCTTGCTTACGACAACGGATACAATCAAGACAATGCTCCCTTTGAAGCATCACGAAGACGGTACAGCAGACTGGCGGCTTCACAGCGACATGCCTTGGAGGGAGAGAGGCCCGGTCATCAGACGCCATCCTCCCCAACAAACAAAGCCCAAACCGCCTGCAAGGACAACAACTGCACGGTGGAGGGGGCTGGCCCGATTCGTCTATGGTAGCGACGCCATCTACCTCCCCGATCGAGCCAGCCTGGGGTCAGGGTCCTGGTCTGTACGGAATACCGTACCAAGGGCAGCCAGTTGTGGGTGGGCTGGGTTGGGTGACCAGGTCACTCTCTACCCGCGAGTCACGAAGCATCAGAAGACGGATGAGCAAGTCATTCAGTGGCAGAAAGCCACTTAGCCCACGAGATTAGCTCACGGGCAGAGGCAATGGCTGTTCCAGACGGTGAACATGCAGATTTGTGCGATAGATCCGAGAGACATCTTGGTTCAAGCGATCCCTGACAATCGTCCGAACACGCCCGCTCAGGATAACCAGGTCGGGTCAGGTACCCTGAAGTATGTGTACACGGCCTAGATCTTCGAGTAATGCGCAGCCTTTGTCTGACAACACTTCAGCCTGGCGTCGACCTACTGTTCTCCCACGTTCTGGAGTCGACCCCATCTATCGGAATAGCGTCGCGCTGGCCGGTTCGGGTCCTAGCTCGCCGCTCTCTAACTGTATACAGGACTCGACACATTTGCCGTGTAAAGTCAAAAAGAGTCGGCCAGTTGTAACCAGCAATCCCCTGAGCAAAAACGGGCGAGTCGTTCTCTCTCAACGATTAACCAACAGAGGACAGGACATTGACAACCATGGTCTAGCACCGCACCAACCACAGGCTCCCGAATGATTTCCCCCGGACTGTCATGAGTTGAGCGTCGGTCGCCCTCCACCATGGCTGCCAGAATCAACCCCGGTCTCGGCCCAGTGACTCTCTATTCCGACGAACCTGTCACTCCCACACCAACATGACCCGAGTCTTTAGCCAACCGTTTAAACCCCTCCTTCATATCGACCATGGCCAATAGTGGCATCGTCGCGCGACGCGTGGGTTTCAAGAGAGGCCTTACCGCTTCACCGCAAGTGCCACGCGGCTTTCTCGTGATCCATTGCCATTCGCGCCGCCGTATTGCATCGCCCTGTTGTGCGCCGGAATAGTCCAGTCCACGGGAGTCCAGTACACATCCAATACGAAATTCAACAGTCAAATCACATCCAAGTCAGCACACACAAGTCACAATGACGATTTCATCCATATCCATTGTAGGCGCATATTGCGCCACGGGTATCATTATCATGCGCCGGTAGAGAAAATCATGTCCGTGTCTCTGCTTCCGCTGATCGACCAAGGCCTTTCAAGAAGCCCTCAACTCAATCACGAGTTGTTCTAAATCGAGGATCGGGTATCGCTGACGAGATCTCGGCATTGGTTGCACCTTGCCCGCCTAATCTGCCATTGACATGTCACCGTCATCGTCGTCGTCCGTCTCGCTTTGGTTGTCCTCGTCATCGTCCATACCGTCATCCTCCCTCTCAAAAAGATCGTTCCATCGGCTGGGCGTTGGCGTCGATAGAGCCCCTTCTTGTGCGGAGCTGCCGAGATCTCCCCTCGTTGATGTTGGGGCTGTGGTAGATGTTGCTCTGCGTCCACGACCACGACCCCTTGGTCGCCCAATTTTTCGTCCGGTTCCACGTCGACGCTCGCGCTTTGGGATAACTTCCTCTCCGTCTTCGTTGAACATCCTCCTCCTTCGCCGAGGCTTGTAGTCAGGGTCTCGGTTGTCCTTGAAATCTTTGCCCTCACCATCCTTTGCCCATACTGTGACCTGGTCTGTCTCGCCCTTTTGCTTCTTGAGCGCAATCAAATTTTCCAAGAATCGCGTCTGCTGAGCTCGTTCCCCTGATCTATCCTTGCCGACTGGGATTCGAATGTTCCACTCCTCTCGAATAGCCGCTAAAGGGTCTTCCCTAGAAATCTTTGGCTTCACCAAGTTTTCAGTCGTAGTAATTCTAGACGCGCAGGCGCCAAGAAAGTCGATATTTCCATCCAGGTGGCGTAGAGCAGGCAATGGGTTCTCGTTGTCGCGTACCGCAAAGACGGCTTCTGTGCCGATGATTTCGGCCCATTGTCCCTCGAAAACGCGGCCTTTGTATGCTATGACGGGGTTTTGGGAGTGAAGCTCCAGTATTTGGATATCTTCTGTATCGTCCTGGTTCTTGTCGCCGTCCTCCTCCCTCGTTTCTCGCGCATCCACGCCCTTCCCCTTGTCGTTGTTATCGTTGTTGTCATTGTTAAGCTCGGGGTCGATCTCGGGTTCATCGTCATCGGCCTCGGGCTCCGGTAGCGGTTCGTTGTCGTTATCATCGTCATTGTCTGCTTGATTATCCCGGCCACCGATACCCTTCATCTGGCTAGGATTGTGGTCTAGCCAGTTCTTGTAGTACCCTCCTCGGCTGTGGTGAGGTGCCCTGGATTGTCTGTCTTTGAATTCGGGATACGAAAGCTCGAGCGTCAAGTAGTAGGTCTAGAGAACGTCAGTGCCAGGCAGGTGTTGGTGGGTTGGAGTGGATGCGCACCTCGGTCTCGGTGGTGGAATATTCATACTCCCATTCTTCTTGCTCGTCTCGTTCTAGCTCATCTTGAATAGCGAGGACAGCCGGCGTGTCGGCCAATGTAGTCTCGTCCAGCGATGAAGCCATACTGCCAACAGAAGAAAGAGGATGAAGCTAAAGCTTGGAGGAGCTCGAGATGATTTCAGGGCATCAAAGACTGACACCAAGGAGGAAGCTCCCCCGTTGGGTAGCCTCGACAAACGAAGCCTTGGGTTCTAATAGTGGAGGAATGTATAGAGTTGAAAGAAGGTGGGAGGTTGTCGAATCGCGGAACTTTCGGATAGCTAGGTACTTGCCAATTGGAGAACAGACAATTCAAGGTCGCGCAAGCTGGAAGTCGGTCACGGGTGGCACTTGCAACTGGGAAGAAAAGTCAATGGCTGCGACTGCGGCTGCGGCTGCAGGGATTAGGCGGGGCAACTCAGTCCAGGTCGCGCCTGCCCCGCTATCGCTCTTTGAATTTCGAGTCCTGTCGCATCTCGACAAGCCTCATTGGACTCAGACTTAGTCACATCTTGACATTTTCAAGATACCTCCTTTTTGACTCAGAGTGGGCGTCTAGAGCCTCAAAACTTAATTGCTCTTCTCTCCGCTCTTTCCTGTTTGACTTTCCTCTCTTCTGCTACGGCTTGATCTCTCATCCCTACCCCTCCTCACGCATCTCTCCCCTTCTGCTCATAATATCTCGGGCAAGATGCCCACTGTTCACCTGTTGGACTATGTCGCCGGCAACGTCAGGAGCCTGGTGAACGCCATTGAAAAGTCTGGCTACGAAGTCGAATGGATCAGATCACCAGAGGAGGTCCCCAAGGCAGAGGTTCGGCGAGTTTCCTTCCACTCTTTGTTCATCATGACTGACGCATCGTCGTCTTCTAGAAACTCATCCTCCCCGGTGTCGGCCACTTCGGCCACTGTCTCTCACAGCTCTCTCAGGCCGGATACCTCGAGCCCATCCGGAAACACATTGCGGAAGGCAAGCCCTTCTTCGGTGTCTGTGTTGGTCTTCAGGCTCTCTTCAAGGGCTCAATCGAGGACCCGGATGTGACCGGCCTGGGAGTCATCCCCGCGGCCCTGGACCGTTTCGATGACTCGACCAAGTCAGTCCCGCATATTGGGTGGAACAATGCCTTTACTGGAGGAAAGGCCATGTACGACCTCCAGCCCGACTCCAAGTACTACTATGTCCACTCGTACAAGTGTGCCTACAAGCCGGGCGAGCTTGAGTCCCAAGGTTGGACTGTAGCAACTGGTACCTATGGCACCGAGACTTTCGTAGGTGCCATTGCCAAAGGCAACGTCTACGCAACACAATTTCACCCGGAGAAGTCTGGAGTTGCCGGTTTGAAGACTCTTCGCGCCTTTCTCACTGGCGAAGGTCTGAAGAACCTTGGCACCGTTGTTGACGAAGCTGTTGCTAGTGCACCGGTCGAGTTCAAGGATAGCCTCACACGACGAGTCATTGCCTGTCTTGATGTTCGCACAAATGACCAGGGCGATCTTGTTGTCACCAAGGGCGACCAGTACGACGTTCGCGAGAAGAGCGACGACCGCAGCGTACGTAACCTTGGCAAGCCCGTTGAGATGGCCAAGCGCTACTATGAAGCTGGTGCCGACGAGGTGACCTTCCTCAACATCACTTCATTCCGGGACTGCCCCATTGCCGATCTTCCTATGCTCGAGATCCTCCGCCAGACGTCTCGCACCGTCTTTGTGCCACTGACCATTGGCGGTGGTATTCGCGACACCGTGGATACGGATGGGACAAAGGTCTCGGCCCTTGAGATCGCCACCATGTACTTCAAGTCCGGTGCCGACAAGGTCTCGATCGGCTCTGATGCCGTCCTAGCTGCCGAGGAGTACTACTCCCTCGGACGCAAACTCTTTGGCAACACGGCCATTGAGCAGATCTCCCGTGCCTACGGCATCCAGGCTGTCGTTGTCTCCATCGATCCTAAGCGAGTCTATGTCCCCAAGCCCGATGCCACACGTCACAACATCATCAAGACGAATTTCCCTGGCCCCAAGGGCGAGGAGTACTGTTGGTACGCCTGCACCATCAAGGGTGGCCGTGAGACCCGCGACATGGACGTTGTCGAGCTTGTCCAGGCCGTTGAGGCCATGGGTGCCGGCGAGATCCTCCTCAACTGCATCGACAAGGACGGCACCAACAGCGGCTTCGACCTCGAACTCATCAACCAGGTCAAGGCCTCCATCAAGATTCCCGTCATCGCCTCGAGTGGTGCCGGAAACCCAAGCCACTTCAAGGAGGTGTTTGAGAAGACCACGACCGACGCCGCCCTCGGCGCTGGCATGTTTCACCGTGGCGAGTACACAGTTAAGCAGGTCAAGGATTATCTACAAGAGCAGGGACTCAAGGTGAGACAGTTTGAGGAGGAATTTTAGATGACAATTGGATAGATCAAATGCAATAAAAGTTATAGACCATGCCACAGAGTGCGATAGATTGATTTCGTATTGTTCCTAGTCACAGGAATGTGCTACATAGAATTTTCATACTAAAAGCCAATAAAGCAAGAGACAAAGGCTGGGTACAGGTACATCCATACGCTCCAACATCTTGGAATCCATAGCATCAACAAAGAGAGATGCGCCAAAAGCCCTGGGGAATTGTGGTTTTCTGCAACTCAACGCCCGAATGCTACCAGACGTCTCCGAGAATAGCAGAGCAAACCGCCGAGAGAGCCTCCAGATCAAATTTTGGTAAACACCAACGAACTAGAACGACATAAGAGAGACGTAGGAAAAGGCATCCTTCCACTCCACCAACTCCGCTGAAGTAAAAATGACACCTACAGCTCCATACCCATCAACATCCACCTCTTGCTCGTGACATCGAGGTCATGAGCCCAGTGATCAAGGGTAATCATGTCGAAGCCAACCCACTGGAGACTCTTGGACAGAGACCGCGCCTCATCCACAGGGATGCGCCTATCAATGCAAGTGACAATGTGGGAGCAGTCCAGAGGACCGTCAGCCAGTTCGATAAGGGCCATGAGACTAGATATTATGTCAGTATAGATCAAGAATGCAGGGGAAACAGTAAGACATACGCCTTTTTCAGGTCTCGGCCAAGAACGCCTTGGATGTCGAAGAAGACAAAGAGGGTTTTCTCCTCTCCATCGTCAGCGACAAAGGCACGGAAGCTCGCACCGCCGGCATAGTCCCACATCTCCAGCCAGGCAGTAATGTCGTAGCCGGACAGCTTCTCGTCGGAGAGCTGCTTGAAGTGTTCGGGAAGCCGGTCATCGGGCGGCGGCGTTTGCAAATAAGCACCAGACAGGCCGGAGCCATTCATCGACGAATTCCTCTCACCGTGGAAAGTCGTCTTCATGGACTCACAGAAGAATCTCTCACATTCTTCCCTGATCGAGAGTGCTGCCCCCCCTCGTCGGGCCAGGCGCCGGCCTGGGATCTCGCGCTTCTTGCTCTTGGGCAGAAGGGCGAGCTCGTTAGACGAGGTTAGTGCGGCGAGGGGGGGACTTGTCGGAGGGGAGGGTAGGCCTGAGGAAGGGACCTCAGGAATACCACTCGGCCCCTGTGAAAGAGTCAGCGATGTGTTGTAGCTTTGACCAAGGGAGAAAACGTACCTGCAACCCCGGTAGTGCAGTAGTGGAGGCCCTTGAGGTTGGCGACAGAGTCGACGATGTAGCAAGAGGCAAGGACATTGACCTTCTGGGCAACGGCCTCGCCGTAATTACTACTGTAATTCAAATTTTGGGTTTTCATTGGCGCCATTGCTGATGATGTTGTACGGGTGTCGGACTGAGTGGTGATGGCTGACGTGGATTGAGGGTATGAATCGGCAGAGGAAAGCTTGGTGGTGTTGTGTGACTCGTGCAGATTTGTTGTCAAAAACTCAGAAGTGGTTGGGGACAGAGTAGGTGTTGAAATATTTGTTTGAATTCGTCGGTTGGTTCTCGTAGAGACGTCTGCGATGAACGGCAACTGAACGGGAATGTCTCGGTTGTTGCTGGACGGTGCAGGAGTTGGGTTTTGGGCAGCGGTGAGTTCGGGGACGGAGGATGGATGTGACGGTGGAACAAAGGAAGGGACGGGGGGGAATTTGAACCTCGGGGTGCTCGGGGCAGGAGAGAGAGGACCCGGATGTGTGCTGCGGGCAACTGGCTCTTGGTGGGTCCTCGCCTGAGGCTCTGGGCTGGATTTTTGAACTTTGTGGCGGGGCCTTTGCCACTGTAGCGGCAAGGCTAAGGAAGCTTCTGACAGAAATATGTGGAACACTTGTCTGGCTTATCAACCCTGATTAATCATGTTATTTCTGTCCAACCCTTACGCAACACTAACGCGAACGCCTCCACACAGCACATGTCCAACTCGACTGGTCTCCGGCTGTCGATCACCGCTTTCTGCAGACGGCTCAATGCACCAATCCAATCCTTCCGGATGTCCATGGCCTGACCAACGGTTGTGAAAATCCGACACAGCAACGATCACAGATACTCGAAGGGAAGACACGCCATGGTTGATTCCTGTCGTGTACCGGATGTAGCCGCAGCATTTGCCAATCGCTAAGAAACAAACACCAGAGGATGGGAAGCAACGCTTGTCTCAGCCGCACAGTTATGTGCCACCGTTGTCTCGCGAAGGGTCTAGAATTGGAATCTGCATTGCGCGCATCCTGCAAGTGGGCGCTTACTGTACCCAAGACCATGTCGCAATCAAGTGCCACACAAATCATCACGACCCTCCACAACCTCCACCATTATGGCATCATCGCCTAGGAAAGGGTCACCAATTTGCATGATCACAAGGAGAATGAAAAATCTGACATGACTCAATCTTATCCGCATTCTCCTCTTTTTCAAATTGACCCTCCACTTCCGTGGCAATCGACAACAACTTCATGATGACTATGATTCATCCCAATCTCCTTCTTTCTCGGTGCTAAAAATGACAGTCTCGGCCCTCTTGCCCGCCCGCCAAGACTAGCCCCGGTCGTGTAAGTTGATTGTGGGGCTGCCACACTCTTCACCTTCCGACCCCGCGTTTTGATGCGTCCTCTTCCTCCCGGGGGAAGCTAGGGAAGGTTTCCGGTGCAGACTATCACCAAAGCATCCATATCCATGTTTTTTGGCAGCGGTTATCCTGCTCGGAAGATGCAGCCAGAGTTGCAGATCAGCAACCCCAATATCCAAACCTGGCTTATCCCGACCTCACGTGAGAACACCATGCATGGAGCTTCCCAACTACACTCGTTGACCAAGCCAAGACAAAAGCGTCATCTTTATCCCTCTCTTGAATGAGAACCCCTCAATATTTGCATGATGACATGCCCATCATATCATGGCCCATCAGTCAGCTTCTCTATCCCGTCTTCACGTCTATAACCATATTGCTCAGCCGTAGACCGACATTAGTATTACTATCATACAATGTATCCCACATCTTCCACGTCACGTATGTACTATCCTAGACATCTTATATTCCAACGCTTCCATCCATCCATATTTTCTTATCGTGCATTCATCCATGTCGTGCACTGAGGCTAGCAAAGGCGTCAGGGCTGTGTCGTCCGTTCGTCCATGCAAGATCCAGCCCAAGGTTCATGCTCTCACGGCTCCTTGCAGCAAAAGGATCTGACGCAGTCGTCGTGTTGGTGTGAACTGCGGCTGCGGGAGCGGCGCTCATAAAGGGGTTCGTGCTCGCTGATAGCGGCTGAGAAACGCTGCGGTTCTGTTGCACAGGTGCCACAGGCGTTTGCATTGGCTGATGCTCAGGAATAGTTGGTGGTTGAGATGGCTGCACCGGCTGTGTCATAGGGTTCAGCGGCTGTGCAGGTTCAGGAGCTGGCTGCTGCGGGGTCATCTGAGGATAGTTGCCGAAGAGCGCCATGATCGAGGCTTTGTCGGGTCTTTGAGGTTGATAAAACTGTTGCTGTTGTTGCTGTGGCACCTGCGGTTGCTGGCTATAGAGTTGTTGACCAAGCTGTGGTTGGCCAAACGGATTATTGCCTGCTTGCATCTGGGGCTGTGGCTGGGTCTGCTGAACCACATTCTGCTGGACATACGCCTGTTGGCCCATCTGCGCAGCCGGCTGCGTAGCAGTCGCAAAGAAAGGGTTTGTCGCCGTTTCGGGAGGGTTCATGGGTGCTGGACTCTGATATACAGCAGAGCCCTGGAAGACAGATGGGCTCTGGAACGAAGTCTGCATCTGTTCAGGAATCTGCCCAAGGCTTGGTGATGCGATGCGAGTCGGGGAGCGCGCAAAGGGATTATATCCTGCTTGGCCCTGGTTTGTGTTGACCGAAATGATCGAATTAGAAACCTGTTGCGGTTGCTGGTGGATGGGGTTTGTGGCATTCGCAAAGAATGGATTATACCCAGTAGGTTGGGCTTGTATTGTCTGAGGATATGCCATGTTGTTATTAAATCCAGCCGATACGAAGCCATTCGGTGTCGTGGGGGCTGAAGGAGCTATTGCCTGCTGGTAAACCGCGGGTTGCTGAGTTGGCTGCGGTGCAGGCCCTCCTGTGTGGTGGGGGAATAGAGGTTGCTGAGGAGAAAGCGACATATTCTGGAAGGCCTGGCTGAATGGGTCGGTCTGTTGCTGAGCGGCCGGCGCACCGAAGGGGTTCGTCTGGCCAAACACATTCCTGCTCTGGAGGCTGCCTGTGGACTGCGCTGTCTGAGGTTGAGCCGATCCCAGGTTGTCGAACGGGTTCGTCGAAGCACTCGAAGGCGTGGTTGGTCGGTCTGTGGCTGAACGAGTCGGAACACTCAATCCAGCACCGAGTCCCAGTCCTCCAGAGGTTGGGGTCAGAGGCGTCAAAGACCTCGACGTACGCAGAGTCTGTTCTCGCGGCGAGGGTGTAGGAAGAGGAGAGGGTCGGCCACCACCCTCGCCCAGGCGCACAAGGGTCTCGATCGCTCGCTCGATGTTACCATTGACGCCCTTCAGTACCAGCGCGTTCCTTTTGGTGTCGTGAAAGCCCATGTCGCGAAGCCTTGTCAGCTTCTGTTCCATGTCGTCAGGCTGGTCGAGGTCCAGCGTCGCACCGAAGACCTTGGATGGCTTGTTGGTAGGCCTTGGGGACGAGCTTCGCACATCCTGGAAGGCCGCGATCGACCTAGCCTCCTTCTTCGACTTGGAGGATAAAGGGAAAATGGACGAGGCTGATCGAAAGCCAAACTTGGAGGTGGTGGTCGAATTCTTGGGAGGTAGAGGAGGAGGCACACCCTCGCCTAGGCTGGGCGATTTGGGCTTTCCAGCCCCAGTTACGGTGTTATTCATATACTTTTGGCGGATGAATCGCTCCATGGCCGAGTCGGCTTCGTCGACGTCAACGGGGACGGGTGGCTTGCGGTGTTCTGGGTTGTAAATATTGTTTGAGGTAGTATTTCCAACCTTTCGCATATTCTGTAGATGTGTGAGTAAATCGATGGCTTTTGATTAGACGCTTAGGTAGTCTGGCTGCTCACGTCGACTTGTTCGTTGCTCCAGCTATCCATACTTAGAGACTTGACCTTGGAGATGTGCGTGCCCAACTTTCGATGGATCGCGGCACATCTCATACAGAGGAAAACGCCCAACTGGTGTCCGCATTAGCTCGGTGTTCGTCGCGGAGGATACAGCATGCAGCGCCATGCCGTTCGAGAATCTTACACTCCATGATGCCCAAGCTGAATGCAACAGAACATGTTAGCGAGACCATTCATATTTCGAGCACGGTGTCCCGGGCAGACATCGAGGCGTATTTAAGGCATACCTGGATTGCGCGCATGGCAGTCGGCGCACATGTTGTTGCCCGGAACATTGTGGACGAGCTCCTGGAGGGCCTTCTCGTTCCGCGCCTGCTGGCGCTTGCTCAGTATGCCTGACATGATGGCGGGGTCTAGGCAGATGTGGTCTCTGGCAGTCTCTCAGGAAAGCACGATGCCAGGAAGATTATAGTCGGGGTGTAACCGTGTCGAGTCGATCGCGGGGACGAGTTCCCCGATGCTCGCGAAGGACAAGATTCGGCGGGCGGAAGATGGAGACGGAGACCGGAGGCCGGAACGGGGTCGTCGTCGTGAACGGAAATACACAGGGGACCAAGGATCAAAGCGATGAAGCAACGAATAAAGCAATGATTAACGGAAAGCCAGGCGAAGGAGAGACGGAAAGAAGATGCGGATTCAGCCGCTCACGAGACGACCTTGACGAGACCCAGAAGGCGAATCACGAGAAGGAAAAGAAGGAGGAGGGATGGAAAACTCAAGGAGACGACGGGGAGGCTATTGCATGAGGATAGCGTCCCGTCGCGCTGCCTGTGTGCGATTCAGGTCCAAGCGGTACAGCGGGTGCCAGTGCGGGTGCGGGTGCACTTGCCTCGCCAGGGCGTCCGGTGCACGTACTTGTCAGGGTTTGGCCTCGCCTTCCTTTCGCGCAGGCCAGAAAAGGGGAATGAGTGCTCCAGCAGAATTGGCTGGGCAGGCTGGTACCTCAGGGAAATCAGGAATGGAACATCACCAAAACCCCCTGCGACCCCCTATCGCCATGAGAGGCCCCTGGCTTTCAGAAGGGATTTCTCTAAGCCACAGTGGAGTTCTTCACTCAAAATGTGCTCCACTGGTCCCTAAGGTTCCCTTCTAGGTCATCCGAACTGGGCCTAGCCACGGATTAGTCCATCCACCAGTTGAAGCGTCTCGAAGGCCTTGGCTGCTTGGCTCGGCGACGGCGTCAGGGGCAGGTCGCGTGGATGAGACAGGGTTGAGACGAGGAACCATTGTTAAAGACTCGGTACGTGTTGATGGCTGGGAGAGACCTTTCACGGCCGGGTCGCTGAGCGTGATGATCCATTGTGTAAGTGGTGGTTTGGCCAATGAGCCTCCAAAAACGCCAGGGCAATCTCACGAATGGATGGATATGGCCGGTTAGATCTTTCGTGAGATTTGCAATTCCACTCTACGTGTCAATAATTCCCACTTGCAGTCAATGTCAGCACGAGCGTGCATCTCAAATTGGGGCATCCGCACTCTAAGAGGTAGGTACCTGACGAACAACCCATCCACATGGATGGCTGGGTTGTTCCTGGCTAAGAGTTGGATCGATGATGATGGATCCATGGATGTCGGTTTATAGCGGACCTCGGTTGGGCAAACAAGCTCGCAACCCAAAAACGAGTGAACCTGGAAATTATTAATGGAAACACATTAACGAGTCTGACTAAATAGACCCCAAGCCATGCACGGCTAGGCGTTGGTCCGTTCCTCAAAAATCTCCAGGTCTTGTCGATGATCAGCTTCAGGGTAGCAATGATGATCCATGAGGCTGGCCTTGAAAGGGTGAAGTTAAGATGAGCCTGGAATTCATGGTTTGTTGGTTGTGGCAACGCCCATTCATAGTACGTGATGGATGATTTGACGTTTAAAGGGATGCCTGGTGTTGCCTGTTTATCTCCCGTATTCACCCTCGACTTTCTTAACAAACCGAACAATGGAGGTTCTTGCACTTGCCCCGAACGGCACAGACACCTACACCACTGAAGCAGTTGTGAAACTTCCATACTGACTAGAGAGAGGACTGAAGCTACTCCCATAAATACCAGTCAATATATACGTGATCTCGAGGCGGGAATTCATTGCAATATATCGATGCAGTCAAACAATAAGATATTGCCACTTGGCCTTGATTGAGCTCCCATCTCCAAGTGGACTAGACAAATTGCTCGGTATGCCTAGGCTGAACAAACGTTCCATTAAGGTGTCATCAACGCAGGCACGGCGAACTCAAATCGCCTTCCTCTAACAGAAAAGGTTGCAGAAAGGTTCGGGATCCATCAAGCGACGCTGCCATGAGGTTGGCACAACGTCATAGTGCGGAAGCGAGCATACCTCAAAAGAAGGCGACGTGAGTGAGTGGACTTGCTCGTAAAGAGCGACCTCCTTCCTTTTTTTTCGTATTCAACCACACAACTTCCTCATCCACAGTTCCACCAAGTTCGACGACGTTTTCCACTCTGACCCTTGCAACTCAACGTTTGGCCGTCGGCGTTTATTACACATTGCGCAGTATCCATTGCGTTCCGACCTCCAGCCACCATCGTCGCGTCCCTTGCTAGGGTTACCTTCACTCCAACCTCCAGCATTATATCGCCTCGTCCCAGCCACACAGCCCAGCCGTCGGGATCGCGGCAAACAGCTGGAGCCCCCCCGCTTGCAACGGTTTCGCCGTGCCTTGCAAGTCCCGTTTCGCCCGGCCAGAAAGGACGGCATCTGTGGCTCTAGTGGCTCGTTGAGGTGGCTGTACTCGGACGGGACCCAATACGCGGGCACCTTTCCAACGTCAGCAAGCCTCCATTTACCCCTCCAGGGCGGCCATCCCCTGTTCAGCCCAATTCCAAGCACCACGACTACGAATATTAGTCGGTTGGGTTGGTAGCTGCCTCGTGCTTCCCGGTTTACTACTGTACACGTATAGCCCACGTATAGCTCCTCTAGGCTTCCAGGCAAGACTCTTGGCTTCTGCGCCCTTAAGTACGGTCAGGCGCAGGACCGACTCGAGTTGTCAGCCACCCCTCCACATAATTCCACCTGGCCCGCGGAACCCATCACTGCCATCACATTGAGCCCTCCCAAACGCCGCCCCAAAAACTCCAAATTCTTTGCGATACCGAGCGAGCCGGCATGGACGCTTGCTAAAGACCGCAACACCACTCCCGAGCCCACCGAATTCCAAGACCGGGCTTTCCGACAGATCTTTAAAGCCCTCGTTTCTTTCCGAACGCCGAACCCCTCGATTCCCGCGCGAGGGATACGACCAACACCCACACAACTCCCAATATGGCAGGCATTGAACAGCTCGAGGTTCACAGCAAGGCATGTCACCTGCCCTCTTGCGCAATGGGCGATGCACCAGACGCTTGGCTTGAATCATCAGCTAACACCTACTAGTCGTATATCGTCCGCTGGGTCAAGGTCGATGAAGGGAACACTCTGTCATGGAGCGTCCAACCTCATAAAAAGTCCATGTAGGAACCCGCACCTTGCGACACCCCGCGCAATCCTGGCCCTCGCATCTAAACACGGCCAAAATGCTGACGCGAAAGCAGCAACTTCGGCCTGGTCAAACACCCTGGTAGCGGTGCCACGACTCTAGTGTCCTCGACGACCAGCGATTTTGATGCTGGAGCTGAAGAAACGCGTGGTACCTCAGACGGCAAGGCCAGCCGATTTTCTAAAAAGGACATCAACGCGCAGGACCTGCTCAAGAACAAGGGATTCATCCCCATCAAATGGATAGGCAAATGTGAGGCAGACAGGGTGTCTATTGGCACCTTCGAGGTCAATGCTGGCCAGAGCGGCATGTATGGTCTGGTCTTCGACAACACATTCTCGAAGCAGACATCAAAGACAGCGACATTCGTTGTCATGACCTACCCAACAGGAGCACCCCCTCAAACTTCATCACACCTACCAAACCTCCAGGCAGCAAAGGCTGGAGCTAGTCAGGTGAGTCTTGGGCGTCACAGCAGCCCCAAGCTTGACGGAGTTGCATCCGCATCGTTCGACAGTCTTCACAGTCACAAAGCTGGCGGGAAGGCGACTTCTGTCTCTGGTCGTAGCGATGGTGGCTCTTCGAGCAACTACCATGTTGGAACCCTCCACAAAAGGCGTCGCAAGAAGGGACAAGGCTACGCGCGGCGCTTCTTCTCGCTCGATTACTCGACATGTACGCTGTCGTATTACTACAACCCCAAATCGTCCGCTCTTCGTGGCGCCATCCCACTGAGTCTGGCAGCAATTGCTGCAGACGAACGACGGAGGGAAATCAGCATCGATTCGGGCGCCGAGGTCTGGCATCTCAAGGCACCCAACGATAGAGAGTTCCAGGAATGGGCCCATGCGTTGGAAAAGGCCAGTCGTGTAGCCAGAGGACTGGAAACACTGGATCTTCCCACGGTGGATGAGACAAAGATAAACACTCGACATGTGTCCGTCCACCACCACCAGCCCTCTCCGCACGAGGATAGGGAATGGCAACAGGTCGAGGCTCTGGTCAGCCGTGTTGTCGGGACTCGTGATGCGCTTCGCCGTCTGACGAAGGAGGTTGCAGCACAGTCAAAGCCTGTCACCAGTCCTCAATATCTCTCCCCCGGAGCCGCCAGCTCTAGCGCCATCGACGATAGCGACACATACTTTACCCCTACACAAGAAGCCAGACGGTCATTCTGGAGACGGAAATCAAACACCCCTGCGGTATCTCCAGCCACTCTCGGCGCAACGACAGCTTCTGCTCTGGCAGTGCCTGTACCCGGAGGCGTGACCACGACCATCTCGGCGAGTGGTGCGAACCACGCCAGACGACAGTCAAAGGGACTGATCCGAGAAGAGAATTCGCTCCAGGACCACTGCCAATCACTCCTGACTGATCTCGATTCAGTCGTATCCGAGTTTACGACTCTGATCAACAACAGCAAACGCCGCCGCATGTCGGTACCTCCCTCTGCAGGCGCAGCCTCAAGAAAGAGTATAGACACCGTCTCGACAGCAGACGAGTTCTTTGACGCCGAGGACGCCAACTCTGGTGTCCTCAAGATCGACGGTAGTGAGGATGAAACCCCAGACTCAGAAGAGGGGGATGATAATGGAGATGAAGGTTCCTTCCGGGATAACTCGTCGATATCCTCAATAGGGGAGAACGACACGGTCAACGTCGACGATGCTGCTCACCTGTTCCCGGCGAAGCCCAAGAGCCTTGTCCCGCTACCCCTTGACCAGGTCGTTGCAAGACGATCGACAATACCACCTACGACGGCCCCTGCCCCCAGTCTGATAGCATTCTTCCGAAAGAATGTCGGCAAGGACTTTAGCACCATCAGCATGCCCGTCACGTCAAACGAGCCCACTTCTATGTGCCAAAAGGTTGCTGAGCAACTCGAGTACGCACAGTTGTTGAACCAGGCGGCTCGGCAATCGTCTCCTACTGACAGACTGTTGTTTGTCGCAGCTTTTGCAGTTTCACAGTTTAGTAGCGGTCGAGCTAAGGAGCGTGCAATCAGGAAGCCTTTCACCCCTTTGCTTGGTGAAACATTTGAGCTTGTCCGCACCGACAAAGAGGTTCCTGGAGGCTTCAGGCTTCTGGTCGAGAAGGTCCAGCACCGACCCCTTCTTCTAGCAATGCAGGCAGACTCATCCAACTGGTCCTTCTCGCAATCACCCGCGCCTGGTCAAAAGTTCTGGGGTAAGAGCGCAGAGATCACGACTGATGGTCGCGTGCGAATTGTCCTGCGCCTCTCGAATGGCTCTGAAGAACGGTATTCGTGGAACATCGCCACCATGTTCCTGCGCAACGTGGTGATGGGTGAAAAGTATGTTGAACCCGTGGGCACAATGCACGTTGTCAACGACACGACGGGGCACAAGGCTGCCGTAGAGTTCAAGAGCAAGGGTATGTGGGGTGGGCGAACTGAAGACGTCAGCGTCGAGATCTTTAGTCCAGACGGTGTCAACACCGGCAGCGGCTTGACAGGCGCATGGACAACTGGTCTGAAGACGTCTGGAAAGGGAGGTGGTCAGGAGATCTGGCGGGTGGGATCGTTGGTCGAGAACGCAAACCAGACGTATGGCCTGACAACCTTTGCCGCCAGCCTCAACGAGATCACGGAAATCGAGAAGGGCAAACTTCCGCCCACAGACTGTCGTCTGCGTCCTGACCAGCGCGCGTACGAGCAAGGCAAGGTGGACGATGCAGAGGAAATGAAGCAAACGCTGGAGGAGGCACAGCGCCGCCGGCGACGAGATCTGGAAGAGCGTGGCGAGACATACAAGCCCCGGTGGTTTGTCAAGGTGGAAAACGCACCAGAGGGCGAGGAAGTCTGGAAGCTCAGGACGGGCAAGGACAGCTACTGGGAGGAGCGGGCCAAGGGAACATGGCAAGGGGTTGAAGAGAATCTCTTCACACTTTCTTGAAAAGAATAGCGGACACTTTGTAATTGGAATCCATCATCTTCGTTGTCGATACCCATAGACATGTAGTAACACGGTACTTTGAACACATCTGGGCATCTGAAGGGCTGGTTTGTGTAAGGGAGACATTCTACGGGACATTTCATGAGGTTTTCCGGACCCAGTGTCGTCATTGCGATGAGAGTCGAAGTTGAAGTTGAAGGGTTCTTTTCGGAATCAAGAAATGAACCATGACGAAACCGACGTGACGATCACCTCGTAGTGTCTCGTGTAGATACCCTGATCAGGGAGCTCGGGATCCTCAAAACGGGACTGGCGCACAAAGGGACTGTCACTTCGAGTCTCCCATTGCCCTCGGGATGCCTTGCAGGGCCCAAACCAGGCTTGGCTTCAAGATAGAGTGCAACCCGGCTCATGGGGATGCTTTCAGGGGAGGTGGAACCCCCCACATTTTTCGAGATGAAAAGAGGGCCTTGAAGTTGCAGAGCAGGGACTGAGGGTGATTTATACAAGACTGTGAGGAGTGTATCGACATTGCTGTTCGTGAGTGGCCTGGCTGGAGCGTTGGCTACCGTACGGGATGCAACCACGAGGCGAGTGGACTCTGCGGATGGTCTTGTTTCACCCGGGACTAGTTCTTGGCTTTGCTTGGCTGGCAGATCTTGCTTTGGCTTGGCCACCCCGATGTGAGCTGGCGCGGTATGCGTAGCGTGCGGCGGCATGGTACTGGAAGCGAAGGGGAACTTAGGATTTGCAAGGGTTGCGAGGGCGGGTGCTTCTTGACGATCGCCCCGACGATTGAAATTTCGTAGGTCAGAGCCAACTCCACCGTCTCAGACGGAACGGGGGATGATGGGGAACAGTGCTGGATTGGGGGGTTATTTTGCGACCCATGGATCCAGTGAGAATCCATGCCAAGCGTTGTCAATCATCATCCCACTCAAGTTGAAGGAAGAACTTTCACGGACAAAGGGTGCTGAGAGAGACGGGAGTGGCAGAGACGGCCCCTGAAGATCGAAGCTGATGGAGACGACGAGTGCTTGGATTGTTTGTTAGACTCGGTCGTGTTGTGGGTGCCTCGTTTAAATGATCCATATGGAGGATCTTGATTGATGCCACTGAACAACCTAATGGAACGTTTGGTCGCTCATCATGGATGGATGTGCTGTCAGGAGGTTGGACTGTGTTACCTGCCAGCCCCAGCCGTCCGTTGTGCAACGACTCTCCCACGATCAGGGAGTTAGCCTCAGGGGAAGCCAGTTTTTGACGAAACACTCAATAGCGAGCGACCTCCACTTCCAGCCTGCTTCAGAACCTTGAGGGGCGTGAATCGATCGCAGGGGAGGGGGCGTATGTATGGGGAAGAGGAGCCCATTACGACGCTTGGTGGGGCCCAGATCCAGGATTTGGGAAGAATTCGAGCTTCCACCAAGACCGAGAAACCGGAAAGTCGACAAGCGCTTTCTTGGAAGTGAAGCATTATTGGTCTCGAGATGTGCTTGAGGTAGAAAAACATTGTGGCTGCGCAGTCTTGGGGATAAATGTCGATGAATCCAAAAGAGGGAAGTGGTTGGGTTGTTTTTCTCGGCGCCTTCATCGATTACGCACTCATGCTTGGAAAAAGATACGAGCGGATGGGATGGAGGGCAGATGCTACATGGTCGTCTAGACGGTTGCTACAACTGTATCCGTGCTTGGTGGGATTTGGCCAACTCAAAGTTTATCAGGTTTGCCCTTTGGATGAAGCACCGTAAACCCGCCTCTCGCGCGCAGGATGAAGCTGTTGTTTGTTTGGTTCGTTCGTGGCTGGAAGCACAGACAAGCACAAGCCTGTGTCTGTCAGGTACAGGAGCGTAGAGGATGTCGATCCTTGATAGGCTGGTTGGTCAGGTCATTGTGCTTGTGCGTATGTGTGTGTGTGTCTGAGAGTGTGTGTGGTGCCCCAACCATCTCCTGGACATGACATGTCAGTCAGCTTTGTTAACAACAAAACACAACAATTGCAAGCAAGAGAGTATGGCCATTCTATTCGAAACACGGTCTCGACAAAGGATATCGAGGAATGTTGGATCTCATACGTCCAAGTCATCATCATGCCTTGAACTCTTTTCGAGATTGAGAGAAGCCGTGTGCCAACATGCAACCAAGAGGTGGGCCCGAAATGAATGGACCAGACGCGCCCCACGTTTAATCACGGCCTCCCAATGCCCATCCATGTGTGCCAATTGATGGCGGCTGCTGGATCGTCCTGTGCGGAATCGAGCTTGGTCGTAAGATGGAGGCCCAGGAATAGAGACGAGGGACCAGGAATAGAAGCCCAGATACTCCGACACCCGCCGTGATACCATAGAACAAAAGATACCGGGATCCAATGGTCACCATCCCTTGATTTGACACGGCTCCACGGCCAGAGTTTTGGGCTTGACTGTCTGCCGTCGTATTGTTCTAGCTGCATGCACTGCACAGTCAGAGCACTCTCTCCCTTCTTCAGCTCCCGTCTGGCCCGTTTTTAAATCCCATTCCAGCCTCTTCCGCATCACTCTCGTTTTCCTCTCCTTCCCTCCTTCTTTCTCCCTCCATTCGACTTCATCCCTCCATCCATTCCACCGGTTCCTTGTTGGCACGTTTGTGTGTTCTTCGTCCGGTCTTCCTTCTTCGTTACCATTCCAACTCCCTCGTTGTTGGATTTTCTTTTAACTTTTGACTGTAATTCTCCTTCCTCACCCGAGTCCCTTCGTTTACACCCTCGGATCGGATCACGTCTTTCTTGGACAACAACACCACTTGAATCGTTGAATTGATACCGTCCAATTCATCTACAATGAAGACCGCTGTTCTTCTTTCCGCCTTGGCGGGCATTGGCGCCGTCTCGGCCACCCCTACCCTCAAGGAGCCTCCTAGCAAGCGTGCAAACCTCCCCACCGTCACGGTCTCGGGCAACGGTAAGCCCTACGATCCCATCAAATGCGACAGTGACCCCTGAAGCCAAAGGCCGCTAACACGCAAACCCCAGCTTTCTGGGCCGGCGATGAACGATTCTACCTTCGAGGCATTGACTATCAGCCTGGCGGTGCTTCCGCTAACAAGGACCCCTTGGCCGATACCAAGGTCTGCGAGCGCGATATTAAGAACTTCAAGGACCTTGGCGTCAATGTCATTCGTGTCTACGCCGTCGACAACACGGCCGATCACGATGAGTGCATGAAGGCGCTCAACGACGCTGGCATCTACCTCGTTCTGGATGTCAACAACCCCAAGTACTCCATCAACCGCGGCAACCCCGGTCCTTCTTACAACACCGCCTACCTCCAGAGTGTCTTTGCCACTGTCGAGATGTTTGCTCAGTACGACAACACCCTCGCTTTCTTCTCGGGTAACGAGGTCATCAACGATGAGGAGGATACCGACAAGTCCGCTCCTTATGTCAAGGCTGTCACTCGTGATATGCGAGCTTTCATGAAGGCCCGCAAGCTCCGTCAGGTCCCTGTCGGTTACTCGGCTGCCGATGTGGCACAGAACCGAATGCAGACTGCTCATTACTTCAACTGTGGCACTGACGATTTGCGATCCGACTTCTTCGCCTTCAACGACTACTCTTGGTGCAACAGTGACTTTGAGACCGCTGGCTGGGATGTCAAGGTCAAGAACTTTACTGACTACGGTCTTCCCATCTTGTACGTTTCAAATTGCATGTTTCCTTGTTCTCTGCTAACATCTCCTCAGCCTGTCTGAGTATGGTTGCATCAAGAACCGTCCTCGTAAGTTTGAGGAGCTCGAGGCCCTTATGAGCGACGAGATGACCGGTGTCTACTCTGGTGGCCTCATGTACGAGTACTCGTACGAGGACAACGACTTTGGTATTGTCAAGATCAGCGGCAACACCGTCAAGACCACCGATGAGTACAAGCTCTTGAAGGAGGCTCTTAAGAACTACCCCCAGCCCACCGGCTCTGGCGGCGCTGCCAAGTCTACGCACGGTGTCGACTGCCCCGCCAAGGAGGATGTCTGGCAGGTTGACCCCGACCTTGTTCCCGAGATGCCCTCGCAAGCCGAGAAGTACTTTACCAACGGTGCTGGCAAGGGTCCCGGCTTCGACGGAAACAATAACAAGGGATCCCACTTTGAGGTCGACAGCGGTACCGCGACCGCCAGTGTCAGCGCTGGCAAGTCCACTTCCACTAGCAGTGGTTCCGAGTCTACGGACGAGGACGATGACAGCGCCGCTTCCACCATGGACATGGCTCCTCTCTACATCACTGGCGCCGCCACCCTCTTCACTCTGTTCGGAACCCTTCTCCTGTAAACGAGAGAGAACTACTTCTTGATTTTGTCTTTCTTGCTTTAGTCTTTGGGATTTGCCGTAAACGCCATAGGCCAGGCCCCCATTGTGATTCATGACAGGTACAGCAACATGGATGCTGTGGAGGGACGCGCTGGACTAGATGCGCTGGACACGTCGGGTTCGTCTTTTCCACGGGAGCATTGGCGTCTAACCCAGGAAGGGTAGACAGCCGGGAAATGATTATAATGCTGTCTGGGCCATAGTTGCCTTTTGTTTTTATAGTTGAAAATGATATCGAATAGACTTTCCTTGCTATCTGACTGAGTGATTGATTGATTGTAATGAATACATGATGGACAGCGTGTATGGTCATGATGGAAGTGGATAGGACGGGACCGATGTTGATCAACAGAGCATGTGAGCCAGCTTGAGCCCGCCCCAGAGCCATCAGGGGGTTAGTTTCGGTCCGGGGAAACGAGCCTCGGCATCTCCAAGTTGGTCCCATCCGCCACTTAGTTTACTTACATGCCCGCCTGAGAGTCAAGTCTGTCTGACATGTAGTAAAACCCCGAATTGTCCTTTCTCAATTACATCTATACTCAATCATCTCATCATCATACCTATTAAAATTGCTGCAGAGAGACGCCTCCAGTTCATCATGTCGTCTAGCAGCCCCCTCCCCGCGTACGCCTCATATGAGCACATGCTCGTCAGCTCGCCAGCTCCCTTTGTCGCCCACGTCGAGATTAACCGCCCGCGCAAGCTCAACGCCTTTTCGCAGGCTGTGTGGCTCGAGTTTGGGCGTGTCTTTGAGCAGCTTAGCCATGATGCTGAAG
The DNA here is from genome assembly GCA_017654865.1 of Fusarium sp. FW16.1. NCBI lineage: Eukaryota > Fungi > Ascomycota > Sordariomycetes > Hypocreales > Nectriaceae > Fusarium > Fusarium sp. FW16.1. Next base: position 4,129,662 of record JADNRB010000001.1, read on the forward strand.
TCCGCGCCGTCGTACTCAGCGGCGCAGGTGATCGCGCTTTCACCGCGGGCTTGGATGTGCAGGCGGCTACTTCAGATGGTGTCCTCAACGGGGGAGAGCAGGATGTTGCGAGAAAGGCAAAGGCTCTGAGAAGTCACATTGAGGAGTTTCAGGCATCTATCAGTGCTATGGAAAAGTGCGAGAAGCGTAAGTATCACGTATGTTGGAATCGAGACGAATACTGATGATGTGGTTTTGTTCTTCTACAGCTGTAATCTGTGTCGTTCATGGTATATCTATTGGCCTCGCCATCGACATTGCCTGCTGCGCCGACATCCGCATCAGCGCTTCCAACACACGGTTCGCCGTCAAGGAGGTTGACATTGGTCTGGCCGCAGACATCGGCACCCTGGCGAGACTGCCCAAGCTCGTGGGCTCGACGTCGTGGGTCAAGGACGTGTGCCTCACGGCGCGGGACTTTTCGGCGCAGGAGGCTCTGTCGGTGGGCTTCGTGAGCCAGGTTCACGAGGGCAAGGAGGCGGCTGTGCAGGCCGGGTTGGCTCTGGCGGCGACGCTGGCGAGCAAGAGCCCAGTTGCGGTGCAGGGGACAAAAGAGTTGCTGAACTACGGGCGCGATCACAGCGTCGATGAGAGTCTGCGGTACACAAAGGTGTGGAATGCGGCGGCTGTGCAGAGCAAGGACTTTTCGCAGGCGCTGATGAGTGGTCTGAAGAAGACGAAACCGAGATTTGAGAAGCTGTAGAAGGTTGGGGTCTTGTAGATGTATCGTGTGGCTCCTGTTTGGCTAGATCGTTGTCGTCCGTGTTCGACGACTACTCGGAGCCGGATTCTTCCTCGGGAGGGAGGTTCTCCTTGAGGCGCTGTGTGTATGTTAGATAAAGATGATCACCAACAAGGCGCAGCGTGCTCTAAGCCAGAGTCGTTGGCGCTGGGCAGAGACTTTGTAGGTATACGCACATCTTCTAGTTTTGCCTTGAGCATGGAAACCATGTTCTCTTTGACCACGACGCGTTCATCGTCTAGATCCTCAATGATGTAATCGTGGTTCGTGCTGTCGATGCTAACAATGATGGACTTGATCGAAGGGTCGCATTCGATAAGAACGCCTAGGATCGCAAGGGGTGTTGGTTAGCTTGAGGGGCAGTGGAAGAGCCAATTACGTGAATGGGGTGTACCTCTGATCGCGCGAGGCATGATGGGCTGTACTCGGCGGTGCAAAAAAAGCGTAGGTCGGCGTCTGGGTTGGTTTGGGGTCGTATGAAGGAGGCGTATTCGCAGCGTCGAGAAGAGTTGAAATACGCTGAACACTCCCGTTCACGTCGAGAGTTTGGTGGAGCCTTGAATACGCACGGGCCAGGTTCAGCTCAGCGCTAGCAGCAGTGGAGAAGCCTTCCAGATTCCCCCAGAATGAGGAATCAAGTCACATCTCTCGTGATAACATCTTCTCGTCAGCGTCTGCGCCTCGACAATGCCACTCTCGAGAGAAGACGGTCGAACACGACAACCTGGAAGATGCCCGATGGCTCTAAAGGTCGAGGTATTCATGATAGCGTCTTGTGACTGATCTCGCGTGTTGGATTAACAGAATCATGTATGACAAATACGTGCAGAACAAAACCTGAACTGCTCTAAACCTTGTGCCTTGCGCCGTTACGCTTTCCAGGTTCAATGACAGGTGACAATCGTCTCCCCCGCGCTACAGTTGCATGCCGCAGAAGCCGATTCGCGTCCACCAACACATCCCAAGATCCAAGCCACGACTATGAAGTCACACAACGGGTCGGCCGGCTTTCTTAACTAAGGGGGAGGCGAAAAAGGAGCACAAGAACTACAAATGGACCGCTGCCCACCACCATGTCGTGAACAGCTGATGACGTGAAGCTACGCAAGTCTCTGACGTTGTTGATTCATCCTGCTTTTATTGCTCCTCTTTCTCGATCTTTGATATCTATCTTGCAGACGACAAGGAAGTTTGTGAGAGGGCACCTTATCTACACATCACTGAGACATCACACGATCACGAGGCCTCAAAAGCTTCTACACTTTATAAGCTTATCACTGGCTGTTGGACTACTAAAACCACCTACCTGTGTTGGATAACCTGGCCGAGTGAACACCGCACGAATCATCACCTACATACAAAATGTCATCAAACGACAGCAACGACGACGACTTCTCCATCACCGATAGACCCTTTGCCTGGGTAATCATCCCCCTAGCCGTCATCATCATAATCGGCTGCATCGCAACCTTTATCCATATGCGCCGACGCCGCCGCCGCCGTGTACAACAATGGACCGGACAAGGGCCCCGCGTGCTAGGCCCTCCTCCGGGACGTCTTTTCGGCGGAACCGGAACCCGGGGGAACGGGCGTCGTGGGCCGTGGGCCGGAACAAGATCTGATGAGGGTCTCAACGAGCTGGGAGAGGCGCCGCCGCCGTACGACGGCAAGAAGGAGAGGCAGGATCCCGTCGAGCTGCGGGATCTGGAAGCTGGAGGCAGTCCGCCCGAGTATCCTGCCGTGCCGGGACCGGCTGTGACGAGGGATAGTCGAAGGGGAGAGTGATGCTTTCATGATACCAATATGGGTCTTTTTTTTTTTTTTTTTTTTTTTTTTTTGTTGTTGCGGGTCTGCTTTTGGATACCTTTTGTTTGGTGTTTGGGTCTGGGCAGCGTTTCGATGATATCATTGATGCTTTATGGGTTAACGGATCTTGATAGAGCACCTATAAAGTGCACAGTATATGAATAGTCTGATTAATGTGAACATGGCCTTGTGGACCAAGTTTTGGATGTACACCGAAAACGGGGTTCTGATACGGACATGATGTAGTGTATCCATGATGCAAGGGCTTTCGGAACTCTTGCGGCACGACTCGAACAAGCAAGAGTGTACGGAAATGGACATTCTGCCCGGGTTTCGACTTGAATCAAGGCATCGGGTAAAGTGAGTTGTACGAGATCGCCGGTGCGACTTGAGATACAATGAAGCATCGGCTAGATACATGTTGACGGAGCATGTTGAGTGTTTGAAGGGACAACACGGCAAAAAGAAGAGTGTAAGCTATCCAGGGTCGCAGTAAAGGCCGCGGTAGTTGAAAGCCAGGGTGTGTGTGTGTGTGTGAGCTCATAGTGAACCTGATCTGTACTTTCAACCCATGACGAAAGTCTCACCACTCGACTCTCGAATCGACATCTTTTACAGGGCTACCGACTTTGTAGCGGTGTGTTTGAAACAGAGGCCTCCCTCACTTCTGCTGTTGCCGGGCATACGCGGAGGGGCAACGCTGCTCCTGCAGATAGAGAACGCCTCAGCGTCAGAGAGCTGAAAAGAAAATACACCTATGGGTTGCTCGCTCACTGCTTGCTTCGAGGTGAGACAGGCAGAACGGCTGTTGTCTCAGAGGCGGGACTTCAGGGATGTCCCATGTCTTGGGGTGTGTCTCGCATGGTGCCGTGGTATGCTTCCCCCCTCTGTTTGACTGGGGAAAAGGACCCATTTCTGAATTTTTGGCCGAGTTGCGAAAAATCGCATCTGGCAACTTGAACGTGTAGTAAGCCTCACTTTGTTGAGTGTTGAACGGAGATTAAACCACCAGACGAGTAATAGTCGGTACCGGGGAAAGAAATAATGTGGGAGGCTGGCCGGCTTTTCTTTTTTTGACCGTGTCAAAGGGCTGATCTGTGATTGATTGACGTGTTGCCAAGACCCTTGTACCTACGACGATACGAAAAGGAGGAGGTTGAACCCGAATGTGGGCTCAGTCCGACTAATTGAGTTTTTTTACTCTCTAACTATGCGAACATGAGAGAATCGGGGTTGACAACTTGTTGAATAGAGCAAAGTGGACGAACTCCAGACAGGACTAGGTTCTTTGCTAGCTTGACGGCATAGTCGGCGTCACGCTAGGTTGGATGTTGTCGATGTTGCTGAATCCAGAAGTTTCCTGGATAATCGTGATAATACAGAGTAGTGTAGGTGCTCTTACTTGGTACATTATAGTACGAATTCATACTCCTGGTGCCGACTACGGAGTATAGAGTAATAGGAGCATCGAAAGTTGCTAAAGTAGAGGTTAAGACCTTCAGCCCTACAATCCACTTGCAAGGACTCGGAGGAAATTGAACCTTTTCGGACCCTTGGTGGAGGCAACTCAAAGAACCATTTTTGATCAAGTGATTGCGAAGCCCAATTGAACATGAGTGAGTGACAAGCAAAAAAGACAGGGTGTGTCTTCCCATGCCAAAGCGCATGCAGCAACTGTCACAGATGTCATGGATCCCATTTGATCTGAGCGCAAGGATTTGAGGCTCCTCACTCAGGTGATTTCTTGCCTCTCGCTCCGCTCCGCTTCGTCTCCCCGGGGTCACCACCAAGCGAGGCTTTTCCTCTTTCGGGTCCGGACTCTGGGGCCGTGGCGCTGGGCCGAGGACGGGGGCAAAAAGATTTGACTGACCGGGGTGTTGAAGAAAGGACGGACATTCTTTTGACAAAGAGGCGCTTCTTGTTGATGAAGCGCTTCTGACAAGGAAAAAAAAACAATGCTGTCGGTTTCCTGGAGGCTGGGCCCATCAGTTCTGACCTGTCTGGGGTCAACCCTGCAACGAGGCAGACTGATGGGACGAATCCACGAGTTATTGTGCATGGCAGCCCAACGGTCATCGACCTTGACTTGTTCCTGTCGAACAGAGACGGCTGGCTTGGCCGTCACCACCATGGCAACGGCAGACACTTTGACTTGCGGCTTGAAATTTTCTGGCGGCAGCTCATACTCACCCACAGGCTGCTCTCATCCAAAGACTCTACTCGTCCCATTCATCACTCACATCGTCCCAACGAACGAACACCGTCAGGCCTCGTCTGCATGTGCGATGCACGTTCTGCTTGCTTCGCCTGCACCTCTGGGGTTCCTTCTCGTGTCGGCGACCGGCCATCCATTGGCAGAGAAACCACCATGGTCGGCCGGGCGGTAGCGCTCCTTGGCCCTCGTGGCTCGTGGTGCTAGCACATCCGGAGGACGGGACCCCCCGGCCGCCGGGCGCTATTGGACCAGCGCTCCGGCAGCGCCAGCTCATCACCCCCCCTCTAGAACGCACTAGGGCCAGAGAATCCCCCATCCCGATTGCTTCCTCCCCCGCCGGTAGATCCATTTTTCCATGGATGCTGCTGTGCTGTGCTGTGATGTGCTGTGTGCGCTGTGATGTGCTGTGCGTGCTGTAGTTTGATGGAGCAAGGGAATCAAGAAAGCTGAAGCTGGAGGGATAGCCGCTCATCACTCGAGTCGGTTTGTTCAAGAGAATAAACAAAGCCCTGCCGAGATTTGGGCGTCCCGTCTTTCGACAAACTGCTTCCCGTCTCTTCCTCGATAAAGACGGAGTCGACGACGGGCAAACCTAGAAGTGGCCATCGACACGACGACATCATCATCATCATCATCATAACTACCGAAAGAACAACGGACAGCTTCCTTTGATTCTTCTCTCCTATTCCTCCGCTGCTAAAACCACGCACGACGTCGCAATCTGCAGTTCCCGTTTTTCCCAGCCTCCAAACTTCCACCTTGGGACCGAGTACCAACCTCCTCATCAACGTCAGGCCAGGGCGGTTAAACTTGCCTGCTGCACCCTAAATTGATTGCTTCCCTCTTTTTTCCAAACTTTCCCAAACAAGGCTTGCTCTGTTTTTTATTACTATTTTATTTTAATCCTTTCTTCACACGGGGCTGGGATTTGCATTGGATTTGCGGCTCGCTTCCGTCCGTCTGACTGGGCTGTACCTAAATTGCGCTGGTTGCTGCGGTTGCAAGAGTTGGCCCGCCCCCCCAAGTCCCCAAGGACGGTTCAAGGCGACACCCACCCACCCACACCCTCCACCCGCGCCCACGCCGCATCCGAAACCCTTCCCCAAATCTTTCCCTTTCGCTCTCGATTAATCGCCCCAGGCATCCGCCTCCGAGAGTGAGAGCGAATATTGTAAGTTATCGACTGCTACGTGCGAAGGTCGAGTTTTGATTAATTTTTCCTACGGTTATCTGTCCTTGTGTAAGTCTATTCCAACCTGACTGTCCCCTCTTCATGAGTCGATTCACGTCTTGGTGGCGATTCATCGCTCTCCGCCATTGGCCTACACCGTTGCCTTTGCTGGTGCCCGTCGCTCGCCCTAGCTTGAGAAATGCTGACCTCTCTTTCGTCTTTAGACACTTTTGCCTTGCGATTTCTTGACCGTCAAACATTCCGCATGTATTGAGAATCGAAAATCCATTAATCAACAACCCCCTGCGCCCCCTTCCACCCTGAGAAGGCCCTTGGGTGATATTCTGCATCCGCTCCGGATCGCAGGCCTGGGAAGAAAAGGGCTCCAACACTTCACCACCTCAATCACCTCACCAGATCAACGATGGGCGTCACCTCGAGAAAACCTCTCCCACTCCCTGCCCCTACCGAAACCGAGACTACCAACACCACACCCACCGAGTTGACGACGGGGGATACGGGGGATGAGGTGAAGCCCGACGACGGCAAGTCTTCATACTCCATCCCTGAGGACGGAACTCCCGTCACCATCGCAACCCGACACAAGGCCAGCAAATCACAGACCTCGTTACTCATCGAATACTTTGAGGGAGGCAAGCCTGCCTCTGGCTCCACCAGCGAGCGTCGTCCCAGCGTTCGTGTCCGCCTGACGCCATCCAAGAGGGGCCGACAAGACCACCATCTTCAAGTCACAGAGACCAAGGGATCTCGCAACGCTTCCGTGACTCGACGGATACCTCTGGACCTGCATCACCTCGACTACGACGAGGACGGACACAGTATGAGCTCCTATGCTTCTGCCACCGAGGAGTCCAATGTCTCCAGGAACCCAATCGATATTGAGATTGATCGGAGCCATCGACGTCGGCGACCTGCCAGTCCATTGATTCCCTCGGAGAGCTACACCGTCAACCCCTCAGAAATCTCAGCCATCCCATCAGACAGCTTCCTTGACGGCGAAGGCAAGGGCAGCTTGAACAGTCCCACTGGAACCCGCGACATGTCATCATCTGCCGTTGCCGTTGGCACTGGTGCACTTGCAGCCGCTGCTGTAGACGAGGTCAAGAGCCGCAAGAGTCGAAACAGAGACCGGTCAAAGGTGTCGTCGTCTGAAAAGTCGAGGGAAAAGTCGACGACGGCTGAGCGAAAGCGACGACCAAAGAGCAGAACCAGCAGCGTCACTGAGCGGACGGCCGAGGAACTTAAATCCCCCCGTCGTCGCTCTAGCAAGAGCCATCAGGAATCCGTTGTGTCAGGTGCGGATACGAGTGTCTTATCCTCTAATCTCTCTCCGAGCCACCGCACGTATGAGACACATTCCACACGCTCGGGAGCCTCCAAGGCCTCATCAATCAACAATCCTAAGCTCCTGGAGACGGTGGAGGATGCCATCCGTCGCCTGATTCTACCCGAGCTTAGTGCGCTCAAGCGCGAGCAGAGCAAGAGAGAGGGTCGCCGCGATTCCTTTACGTCGTCTGGAACGTCTGTATCAAGGGATGAGTTTACCCCAGACCGCCGGCGGTCCTCGGGTCAGCGCAGCGACATCAAGGTCGGGCGCAATAGGGAGGCCCGTCATGAGCTCGACGACAGCTCTCTCATCAGCTGTGAATCGGTTGATCAATATGACGACCATGTTACGCCGAAGCGCAGCGGCGACCTGCTCAAGTCTGCCGCCATTGGTGCCGCTGCTGCCTCCGCCATTACTGCCACCTCCTCACTGTTGGATGACAAGTCCCAAACTTCAGACCTGAAGCCGAGGGAGCGGAGGCGTCGCAAGGCTGAGGCTGCCCGTAGCCGAAGCATGGGACGTGACCGATACTCTGGCGATTATGACGATGCTCCTGTGCCCCCGATGCCTCTCATGAGCGAAATCAACGGCACGGAACTGACCCGGACCTCTATTCGCTCCGCCGACACAGATAGGCCTCACTCTGCCACCGAGGAGATTGTCCCTCTTCAAAACATTTCTCACGTGGACGCTTCTGATTCTGACATGCCAACACCAACACGGTCTCCCAATCTCGAGAGCACCCTGTCTACTCAGCACGCCAATGTTTCTCACGGCGATCTGACTGCTCTGCCGCGCGGAAAGAAGGAGTACATCGACGAGTATGAGACTGATGAGTATGGAAACAAGGTTCCCATTGAACATGGTGACCACTACGGCGAGGATGATGGCGACGACATTTCTGATGTGGGCGAGTTTGAGGGTTACGACAACTCCTACTTTGCTACTCAGGATGTTCCTCCACCTCTGAAGTATGTGCCGTATCAAGCGGGTGCCCGTGGTCTGAGCCCTATTCCCAGCGTCTCTGGCTACACTGAGGCTGGCAGCGAACACCAGCCTCGCAACTCTAGGAGCATGCACTCGACTAGTGACGCCTACTATGAACGATCTGAGAACCCCCGCAATAGTCGTTCTACTGCCTCTCTGAGCTCCATTCGCGCTAGGGAGCTTGAGCAGATGTCCCCACGAAGCTCTGGCATGGACTACCGGAATACGACCTATACCGACGACTCGGGTTACAACCGCAACACCACTTACACCGACGACAGCGAGCTGGAGAAGGTGACATCTGGACAGGCCGTGCAGGGCGTTGGTGCCATCAACCCCAACATTGTCCACCCCCCCCTGGGAGTCGAGTCTGCCGTTGCCTCCCTGGTTGACGGCTCGATGCTTGATCAGTCTGTCCTTACCGGCGCCTCATACAACGACTATAACGGTGGCCGTGATTCCACATTGTCTTATGATGAACAGTCGAGGACTTACAGCAGCCGTGGACTGAGCCCTGGTGAGCGATACGACAACCAGAGCGAGTCTTCCAGACATGCTACACCCAGCGCAGTCTCTCGCAACAGATCTCCCCGAGAGTTCACTGAGTATGAGCTCGATGAGCATGGCCGCAAGGTTGTCCGACCCAAGTCCCCCACCGCTGCCGAGGTGGCCATCACATCTGGAGCTGTTCTGGCTCTGAAGGCCGCACAAGGCAAGAAGCAGGCGGCTGCCGAAGGATCTGCTCAAGGAGAGTTCCAACCCGCTGGTGTGGCCCGAAACAAGTCCTTTAAGGAGCGCACGCTTGAGGGTCACGAGCCCCGCAACACACCCGCCCACAGCATCGACCGTCTGTCCTACGAGGAGCTTCCCAAGATGAGCGCAACTGGTGTTCCTGACTTCCACGACCCCATGCCTGAGGTTGGGTACGTTGACGATGATGCTCTCACCAACCCCTCGATCGTTCAAGAGCGCCTGGATGGCGAGGACCGAGGCCATCTCTCATCTGGCCGAGCAACTCCAACCCCACTGAATGTTGGCGAGCAGCAAGAGGTCCGCAGCAAGAGTGCGGCAAGCAGCCACGGCCCAGGAGCTGGAGAGCTTGCTGGTGCGGCTGCTCTTGGCGCTGCCGCCGGAATGGCTGCCGGCCACGGCCACAGCCGCGAGCCCAGCCATGACCATGATGAATGGCGATCTTCCGATGACCGCAAGCGGGATACTCTCGTGACGAACCCCTACGAGGACGCCAGCCCGATTGCCAACCCTGCTCTGAACGAGAACCTTCTCGGCTCCCGTGGTCTCAATGCCTCGTATGGAGCCCCTTACCATACTGGAAGCCCTGGATTTGGCCCCAAGTATGACGAGGGATACATGTCCAACGGCAATAACAGGACTCCCGATCTCCCTCCCAAGATCAAGCCTCTGTCTATTCCCGGATCTCCCCACCTCGGTGACGACGTCTTCTATGCCCCTATGGCCAAGGACGCTCGCCATCTCAGCGGCATGTCCCAAGGCATGGCATCTCCCTTCTACGATGCTGCTACTGGCCAGGGCATTGACCGCATTGAGAACAAGGACATTGTCGCTCTTATGCAACATCTCATGGTCCGTGATGCTCAGCGCAGTGCTCGCGATACCGAGATCGTGGCTCTGCTCATGAACTCTGCTCTGGAGATGCGAACTTCTCTTAACGAGCTGAAGAACCTCGTCCAGGACACCAGCGACGATGTCATCTTTGCTGGTGTTGAGAACACGGAGAAGCTTCAGAGGGCTATCAATGGCCCACGCCCCTACCCTGGCCCTCGCTCAATCCAGAGCAGTTCTCAGCTTGACACTCTCAACGAGGCTGCTGCCAAGAAGAACCTCTTCAAGCGTGCCCTCCAGGGCCTCAGCAACAAGGGAACTAGTGATTTCAAGCGCATTGAGGAGATTCTTATCCAGATTCTCGGTGAAGTGGACGTTCTCAAGACCCAGACAGCCCCGCCTGTTTCTACTGCTGGTGGACGCGGCTCTTCGTTCGATAACCTGCATCCTGAGGGTCACTATGAGCAGGACCGAGGCTATGAGCCCGAAGGCAACTCGACCATCACCCCCAGCCAGTCAGGCCACCTCTCTTTGTCTCAGTCGCGATCCCGACTTGGAGGTGATCGCAAGGTCTCCGACAACCGCATCAGCACCGTCGCTGAGCACGAGGGCGAGTACGAGTTTGATCACCCCAGCCCAGCTGCTGAGCGGACCAACAGCAACGTCTTGACACCAAGCCGCTCGGGCTTCCGCGGTAGCTCCGTTCCCCTCGAGACGCCTCCTCAGCCCCCAGTAGGTGCTCAGCCCATGAGCAACGACAACACCCCTCGCACCGACAAGTCGAAGAAGCACAAGTCTGGTGGCTCGACAAGCTGGCTGCCCAAGTTTTCTCGATGGTCAGGAACCACAGCCTCCAGCATGGGCAAGGCTTTCCGCGGCAAGAAAGACAAGTATGACGACTTTGCCAATTCGCGATCTGCCTCGAGCCTTGGCTCATATGACGAGGATGGATACCGCACCAACGCCTACGGCGAGGACAGGCTTCACACTGGACTCTCGGATCAGGAGCTCGCAGCAGCACCCACTGCCAGCGGAGCTAACCCCGCGGTTACTCTGCGTGAGAGAACCATGTCCCCTGGGGATGCTCCCAAGTACAAGGTTCACCGAAACTCGTTGAACCTCCAGCACCCCCAGCCCAGACAGGGCCAGACTGAGCGTTTCCGAAACGCCCTGGAGTTCTCGGCTCAAGAGTACAACGTCCCCATGACCCCTAGGTCTGCGGACTGGGGCGGCTCAGTATCCAGCTTGAACCAGGTGGGACAGAACCCCAATAGATACAGCATGGCGTCTTCTGGAGGCGGAGCACGGGACCCAGAGTACTGGACCACCTCCCCAACTGGCCCCCCTAGGCCTCCCAAGGAGCCCATTGAGCCTACAGGCAGCCCCTCAGGCCAAAACGTGCCGCGAGGCGCCCGCCTTTCACAGCTGGCTAAGAGCAGCCCTGTGCCACACCCCAGCGACGAGAGCGGGTATGGGACGATGAGCGGGACTCATGTCAGTCACTACACCAGCAGCCCCAAACCCGAGAACCGCAACTTGAACGCGGCTCTGGGAGCTCCTGCTCGACGACCTAGCGGGCCGCGAGCCATGACCCCCAAGAGCCCTGAGCAAGAGGCGCAGCGACGCAAGAGAGGTATGCTCAAGAACCATCTGATTTGACGAGCCCCAACTAACTGTTTGACTAGACACCTTTGGTAGTGTTACCTCGCGCAACACTGATGATACCGAAACCTTCTAAAGGTTTTCTCTGAAGCGAATTTCCCAGATGTTTTCGAATCAAGAATGAAGCAACCACCAACTTCTCGACACAGCTTTTGAACTACATATTGGGGTTTGACAGGGCATGCCTGTCAGACGAATGGTTTTACAAAGAAAAGACTCGCCTATAGACTGAAGGAGGATGACCAGCCGAAGGAGAGGCGGGCAACTCTGATCACATAATGACTGATAAGCATATTGGGTGTTGGAAAATACGAAAAAAAAAGAAGGGTAAAAGCGATGGGTGGAGGAGGATCATCGATCGGATTTTGCATCAAGGGGCTTCTGCTTCAATTCTTGACGACGACATGACTTGGCTGTCTGGTTTCAGCAAAGCGATTGCTTTACGCGGGGGCATTTGGACTGGATATTTTTTTTTTACGAGCAAGGAAAGGAATAGGCAAGGCAATGTATGGAAGGGGGGATAGGAGGAAGATGAGGGTATCTCGCGAGCGTGTGTTGGGATTGATGTGTGCTTTGGGCACTCTTCAAGTTAGATAGGTTTTAGCTGTAGTTTTGTGATAGATACCACATGGGTTGTAATTGGGGACGAATGAGGAGAGGATTGAATTGACAAAGGGGATTCTGATGATGAACTGAGTGTGTTTCGTTGAATGTGATGTACAAGATGGAAGCAACCTCTAGGTGTCGGTCGAGTGAGTGTTGGCGGTGTTGTGAGTGTGGATTAGTTAGTCTGGGGCTAAAAGTGGATCTCCGGGGAGACTTGCATAACTCCGGGGCTCCGAGGTCGGTGCAAGGCTACTAGTGCGGAACTACTCCAGACGTGGGCGTCAGCGAATGGCGGGGAGCCAATATCAAAAAAATCCCATGAAAAAGGGCTCGACGTGCAGTTCATCATCAAACAGCGGTATCCGTGTCTATTTATCCTCATAATACTCTAGACTTGTCTATACACAGCCAGTTAGTATTTGTGTTTTGTCTTATCTTTATTATCTTCTCTTCTGGACGTTTGTTTCCTTAACGTCATAGACGCCCCGCCATCGGCTGTTATCGGCATCGCTCAAATTATCGACGCTGACAGAGAGAGAGAGATATCTCAATTTTTTAAGGACTTGCTCGAGAGTCGTACAGATCCAATGGCCGCGGACGTGAGAGGGAAGGTCGCTGTGGAAGAGATGGAAGCTTCTGTACCGAAGCAGGAGAACAAGGCGCAACACTACAAGGGCTTTGTGGCGGGCGTCTTTAGTGGTATAGCCAAGCTCACAGGTAAGAAGAGAAGCTTTTCGAGTGCTTTCCATGAGAGGTATATACTGATTGAAGTTAGTTGGTCATCCATTTGATACAGTCAAGGTCCGTCTACAGACAACGGACCCGACTCGTTTCAAGGGACCTCTACAATGTGTTCTTCAGACAGTTCGCAATGAGGGCTTCCGGGGGCTGTACAAGGGCGCGTCACCGCCGTTGGTAGGATGGATGTTTATGGACTCGGTCATGCTGGGTTCATTGACAGTGTACCGTCGACTTCTGTCCGATCACGTCTTTCACGTACAGCCGGGCTCTACCACAGGGAGGACGTCCCTTCCATCATACGGACACGGTATCGCAGGTATCGCCGCAGGTTCGACAGTGAGCTTCATCGCGGCGCCTGTCGAACATATCAAGGCGAGGCTGCAGATTCAGTACGCTGCTCAAAAGGCCGACAGACTGTACGCGGGGCCCATCGACTGTCTCCGCAAGATCTATCGGTATCATGGAGTTCAGGGCGTGTACCACGGACTATCAGCAACACTACTCTTCCGATCATTCTTCTTCTTCTGGTGGGCGAGCTACGACGTTCTCTCACGGATATTAAGGGATCGAACAAACCTCAGCGCGCCAGCCGTCAACTTTTGGGCGGGTGGATTAAGCGCGCAGGCTTTCTGGCTGACGAGTTATCCGAGCGACGTGGTCAAGCAACGCATCATGACAGATCCCCTAGGCGGTGGTTTGAATGATGGAGTTAGGAGGTTTCCGCGGTGGAAGGATGCCGCAAAGGCTGTGTATATGGAGTCAGGGTGGAAGGGATACTGGAGGGGGTTTGTGCCGTGCTTTTTGAGGGCGTTTCCGGCGAATGCCATGGCGTTGGTTGCATTTGAGGGTGTCATGAGGGCGTTGCCATGAGTTTACACATGCATATACAAAAGTACATACCCCTGACGAGAAGCTTTCAGGTCACAAGCGATCATTTATAGCAGCATCACTCATTCACATACGACAGACGAGCAAAAGAATTTGAAACACCACAAAGAGTGCCACACAGATTGGCTGGGGTTCTATTGGCCAAGTCCTCAAACTTTTTATATCCCTGTCCCAATTTCACCAACCCATTCCTGCGCCGTTGTAATGCTTGACCGGAGGTTTTCTTTGAGTTTTGGTTAGACACCGATTTACTCGTCGTCCTCGTCAGCCTCGTCGTTGACGACGTTGAAGAACTTGAGCTCGTAGACACCCCGCGAGGTGGAGACGACGCGGAGCCAGTCACGGAGCTGCTGCTTCTTGAGGAACTTCTTGGTCCTGGGAGGTGTCAGTAACGTTGTATTTGCATGTGGATGGTTGTTGGACGCACAGGTACTTGAGGTAGCGGCCAGAGAGGTCGTTGTGGGCAATGATCTCAATCTTGCCCTCACCCTGCTGCTGGACAACGACGTTGTCGCCAAGGTTGTTGGTGCGGCCCTCAACCTTGATGCGGTCCTGGAGGAACTTCTCGAAGGCGGCGACGTCGAAGATCTTGTCGCTGGCGGGCTGAGAAGCATCAATGATGTACTGCGGCGATACATGTTAGTCTCCTAGTTCGATAGAGTATGTTCGATCTTTGAATTCGTCGTCGGGTCGTCGCCATCGTTTATCGCCCGGCGTATTCCATCAAGAGGATCGGGATCGTTTTTCAGCGTACCTTCTTGGTCTGCTTCTGGGCCTTGCCCGACTTCTTCTGTTAAGATGACCTTAGCCTACTGCAATTTCGAGGCGCCTCTCATGCTGGAAGAGCAACATCAAGAGGTTTCATCCCAAGAGTCCTTCTACCCGCAGAGGGCCTTACAGCAAAGCGGTGTCATGTACTGCCTGAGGATTGTGAATGGGTTGGTTGTTTTTGGGTTGGTGGTTGTTTCGTGTGTCGCAAAGAAGTCGAATCCTGCGCCTGAGAGGAAGGGGAAAAATACGTTTGGGCTGGTGAGGGTTGGTCGTCACTCTAGAGCCGCGGGATTGGGGATGCGATTTTTCCTGGTGGGGTGGGCAAAAATTGGTGGAGAGGGCTTTGGCCCTGATTACATAAGAGTAAAAAACGGAACGGGAGTGGCTCGCAAAACTGTGCACAGACCACCAGGGGCCAGGTTGCTTGAGGTAAGAAGGTATAGCAGCCAATCAAATGTCTTGAAAAGTGGTCAAGGTGGGTGAGTTGACAGGTGCCCACTGCCAAGACTGGTCAGGAGCTCCATTCAACGAGCGAACCCAGGACATGCTCCATGTCTTTCGATACATTCATTGGCCGTTCTCAGTGGAGCATAGGGCAGCTCTTGTTCCGTTTTATTGTGTAACTGCATCAACAAGTCTGGAATTCACCCCAATTGAAAGTCTGAGGACACCGGGTCAGCCATCTCTTGAACAGCCTTTGTCAATGATCAACTGGCGTCCGATCTCAAATCTAGCTGATGATAATTAATGATCAGCCCAGCCTTCGCTACGTAAGTATCGATTGATAGAAGCAGTTTTGGTCTATAGTGCTTCAATCTAGAGACAACTCGGGACGTGGTTTCGAGCGAACCTGACCCATGGTGGTCTGTGCTCACATCTCTAAGAGCTATGATTGGCTAGAAAACGCACTATCCGGTTGTGGCCTGTGCAGACTTGACCCGTGCCGCTTTAATTCGTACACTTGATTGGCCACACAACCTTCGAAAGCATCACATCAAGACATCATCAAAAGCACACTCCTTTCAAGAGCAAAATGTATTATCCTAGCCATACTAAGGCTAAGAAGCAACTCAACACTTTTCCAGGTCCCGATACCTTTCCAGCTCTTTCCCATCACACCAGCTTCACACAGCAGTGCAACCACCCGTTGTCAACGCATTCCACCTCTATCGTATAATAGAGAAGCTTAAGCTAGACAGCTCAAGATCGCTTTGGCTTGTCCTATAATCTTCTCAGTCACATTTACTCAGGCTGATAAAAAAAAAAGGTTGTCTTACCGTGACCTTGAAGACCTTGTCCAGGTCTTCGACAATGTCGGCAGCGAGGATCTCGCGGTACTTGAGGTACAGCTCCCGGAGGCGCTCGCGCTGCTCCTTGGAGATCTTTGCCTGATCCTTCAAGCCGCTCTTGGTCTCGCTCCGCTTGTTGTACCTATAGGCGATTCTGCCTTGCGTGCCGGGAACGAGGCCGATCTTCTTGAAGGGGTTTCCCTTGTGCTTGTGCTTGTACTGCTTGGACCTATTCCTGGAGAGGCCGAGGCCGTTGGCGACCTCGTTGCTGACGTTATCGTACAGCTTGTCCTCGTACTCCTCGTAGTCTTCCTCTGAGGCCTCCCGGCGGGGGACGGGCACTGTCGTGACGCCGAAGATTCTGCCGTCATCCGAAGAACCGCCATGAACAATGCCGTGTATGGGTTCATCCCAGTCGAACTCCTTATAAGCCTGCTCCTTCTTATAGGCCTTCTCCTTCTTATAGTCTGGGAAGGTGATCTTGCGGACCTTGGAGCCTCCATCTGTGGTGCTGCTGCCTTGGGGGATGGATTCGATGCGGTCGATACGGCCGTCCTTGCCAGTGACGGTGGTGCCAGTCTTGCTGCCGACGGTGCCAGTCTTGCCAGTGCTGCCGCTGCCGCTGCCGCTGTTGGACTTGGTGTTGGATTTGTTGTCGGCCACACGGAACTGGCGGTCGACAGTCTGGCGAAGAACAAAGACCTTGCCGCCGTCGTTGGTGTTGGTGTTGCTGCGCTGGATCAACCTTCGGCCTCCGCTACCACCAGCGGCACCAGTTCCAGCGGCCTGG
Source organism: Fusarium sp. FW16.1 (assembly GCA_017654865.1). Classification (NCBI taxonomy): domain Eukaryota; kingdom Fungi; phylum Ascomycota; class Sordariomycetes; order Hypocreales; family Nectriaceae; genus Fusarium; species Fusarium sp. FW16.1. Next base: position 4,146,298 of record JADNRB010000001.1, read on the forward strand.
CCGGTAGTGGTAGTGGTAGTAGTGGTAGTGGTGGTGGTGGTGGTGCTAGTCGAAGGAGGAGACAGGGTAGTGACAATGGTGCTTCCAGCAGCATTGGTGTAGGTGACTACAACAGGGGTGCTAGAGGTAGAAGACGTGGTGGTGGAGGAAGAAGTGGTTGGGGCCGCGGTAGGAGTGAGGAAGGCAGTGGTTTCAGTGGCACCATCAGCAACCTTCTTCTTACAGGGGGTAGCCAGGACACCCTGGGCGAGGGCGAGCAGAGCAAGCTCGAAACGCATCTTGGGCCAGATGGGGAAGAGAGGAGAGGAGACGAGAGGGGGTAACAGGAGACGACTTGGGAGAGGAGGAATCTATCGAGTCTGTGTAAAAAGATCTGAGAGGAAAGGACACGCTCTTTATGCTTGTCTTGGAAAGCCAAATGGCAAGCAACGGGCTCATTAATCATAGTCTCTCCTCCTCCGAGTGAGGCCGGCTAACCTTGATGTCATGATGCTCAACAAGACCACTTATCCTTCGAATTGAGGCCACGGTGTATTTGAAAGGATGGCGATACATCAAATTGAGAACCAAGAGGCCGCCATGTTATGGTATTGCCGTCAGAGGAGAATGATAGAGTTTACAGTGTTCGGCTATACATGTCCTCAACACCACATCTGGTCAATGACAAGTATCTCGAGGTATTCACTTTAGCCACGCCGTTGTCCACATTTAAATACAACGCAATGGACACATTTCAAAGGAAACAAGACAGATAAATTAGGTTACGCGGACTCGATCAATATGCAGCAAAATAACTCTCAATCTGCCCGCCTTCGCAAATGCAAACATCACCCAACCTGCAACAGTTCTGTCGTGATCCCAGGTAACAAATACAAAAACACCATCTCAACAAACTCGTTCCTATCGTCACACATGATACAATGGTTGCTCATCATGAAAAAAAAATACAACGCAGCCAGCCGCGCCCCGCGCTCATTAGCCAAACAGCTTCTTGAATGCACCCTTGATGCCTCCTGGCTTCTTCTTCTCCTCCTCCTTGGCTTGCGCCTTGCGCCGCTCCTCATGTCGAGCTTTGCGTCGCGAGTCCTCCGTGTCCATCCTGACGTGCCTGGATGGACGGGCATCTCGGTCTCGGGAGATTCAGGTGCTGGCTCATCGCGTGTACGACGCGACCGAGGGCGTGCTTCATCCATCGACTCCCGAGACGTCTGTACTTGGACCTCGTCCGCTTGGGCTCTTCAACGGGAGGAGACTCCTTTGCTCGTTCTCTGATTGGTTCCGCCACAGGAGGCTCCTCGCGTGCAGGCGGCGGGTTATCTGAAGTCTTGATGCCGAAGAACCTCCTCCTAGGCGCAGGTGCAGGCGCCAACCGACTCCTCTCGCTCAGCTGTTGAGGGGCGGTCCCTAATGTCGTCAGGCCGAGGTCGCCCAGAGTGGCTGTGTCTCCGCGAGCGACGATGTCTCCGCTCCGGCTCGGCCTCTGGTTCCTTGCCCTTGGCTTCCTTGACCTCCTGGGTCTCGCGGGGGGATTCTCGGAGGCGTGAAGGCTCACGCGTCCGCTCGGGTTCCTTCTCCTTTGCGCGCCGCTCTGCCCGCTCCGCTTTTCGTTTGTCGTGGGCCGCCTGTTCATCAGGCGTGCGGCGTCTGCGGCCAGAGCTACCAGAACTGCCTTCGGCAGAGAATCCACTGTCTCGTCTGGGAGTTCTGGGAGGCGTGCCCGTGCCCGGGGTGCCTGACCCGGCACTATCGGGTCTGTAGCGGCGGTGGGAATGGGCACCGTGCGATGATCGTCTCGTACGCTCTCGCGGCTCCTCTTCACGGGGCGGAGCACGAGAGGAAGCCTCCTCGACGGGAGCACGGGAACCACGCGATCGTGGCTCCTCCCGGCGATAGCTACGGGGTTTGGGCTCTTCAGCATCTCGTGAGCTCCGGACCCTGGCCTCGCCTTCACCCCGTGATCCACGAGATCGTGGTTCTTCGTCATCACCGTGTCTGCGAGAAGATCGACCCTCTTCATCCCGATGATGAGACCTGCGACGGCGCCGACCCTCATCTTCATCTCGAGACCGGTGGGCTCTCTTTTCGTCCTCACCACGGCTCGATCTGCGTTCTTTGCCCTCCTCGTCACGGCTCCTGCTGGAGTGGTGCGAGCGGTGCGAGCGTCGGCGCCTGTGATGTCTGTCTCTGTCTCTATCGCTGCGAGACGAGTCAGATTCTCTGCTCCTGTCGTCTGCAAACCAGTCAGCATCGGACGTGTAGAGTTCCTCGAGCGCATCCTCGAAGCTCCTCCGTGGTGATGAAGAAACTGGGAAGTAGGAGTTCTCGGGATCCGCTGTCATCTGATGTTCCAGATTAGGTAGGTATGCATCATCATCAACATATTCTTCTTCTTCTTGATGCTGTCTGAGCAGCGGCGGGGGGCTGCTGGGAGGGCTCAGCGCCTCGGCGGCCGCATAGATGACTACCGCGGCAGCTACAGTGTCCTCTGCTCGTTGGATAGACATCTTGCGCTTCCGCCGGAGGGTATGGGCGCGCTGTAAGTCGATCATATCTGTGTCAGGTATCACGATGCCAGGGGTTGGAGGCCTTATGCCTTCATGCTCGGTGGGTGAGGGACCTGAGTGAGCAACATCTCTCCTCCTCAGTCCCTCGTCAATGGTAGTGGCAGGATGCCTGAGCTCTGGCCGCACAGGAACAGGGGCCATTATTGACTCGCCTTCGGCCTGGAAAGAACGAAGTCTGGTTGCTCCGGGTGCGGCCGCTCTTGAGGATGCGCCTTGGATCTCGAGGGAGCGAGGCCTAGGGGCCACTTGTACAGCAGCTCTTGGCGATTCGCCCTTGGCGTCGAGAGAGCGAGGCCTTTGGGCTCTATGTGCTGCTGCTCTTGATGACTCGCCCTGGGTCTCGAAGGTACGGTGCCTAAGCATAGGACGCACCGGGGTTCTCGACGATTCGCCTTCGACCTGCAGTGGAAAAGGCCGTAGCACGGGTCTGGCTTCAGATGCCCGGCTGGTAACGGGCATAAAGATGGGGTCCTTTGTGTAGATTTCGGTACCAGGGCGTATCCTCAGCGACCTTCGAGGCCGTTGCTGCTGCGTCAAGAATGTTCGGGGGGGCTCGGTGCGAGAAGGTCTTATAACCGGCCGTTCACCCTTTGCCTCTCGGGCGACAGCAAGCCCAGAAGCTACGGCTGCACCCGCCGCGAGGCCTGATCGGACGGGGCTCGGCCTCTTGGGGCTGTCTCGTGCCATCTCGACTGCTTTGCCCTTGTCTCGCGGGGGATCTGTACCACTCTCGGTGGCGTGGATGCTTCGGATTGAAGTAGCTCCATTGGCTTTGCTTCATGTTCCGTAGCAATCTCGGAGCTTGGGATGTTGGCTGCAGCTCCGCCGCCTCTCTCTTGGCTTGGCCTCAGGGGTTGGCTCCTGGTCCGAGTCTTCATCGTCATCCATATCACGAGTATCGACACCAGGCAGTGTGTTGTGCTCACCAACATCTTGTTGAGGCTGCATCGAATGCAGAGAACGGCTTTCTGGGTAAGGATCTTCAACCGCAGTGTTGTATTCCTCGTCCTCTGAGCAGCTGCTGCTGTCCCACTCAGGTTCATGAGCTTGAGAAGGTTGGGCCACAAGCTCGGGTGCCAGAGCAGCTGGTGCTGGTACCGGTGCTACGCCATCCACCACGGTGAAGGGGGCAGCTGATGGGAGATCTCGAGTCTGAGACGGTCTTTCGGCATGAGGCTCGTGTTCAGAGCCGCTTTCGTCATCAGATGGTATCGCTTGCACGGGTTTAACCTCAGCCTCAGCTCCTACAGGCTCGGATAGAGACCTGTCGCTCGTCTCTGTGGGGTCCTGGTGGCCCTGATGCCCAGGTGCCGGGGCATCAGATGGGCCAAGGACGACGAAGTCTGATTCATCATCCGAGTCTTCAGACTCGCTGAGAGCGCCTCTTGGAGCAACACCATCAGCCGTGTCAAGACCAGCAACATCCGAATCCATGTCGCCTTTGGCCTTTGTGGGGCTTAACGGTTCGACGGTTGGTGGCTCCTCTGAGAGATCCAGCTTATCATGCGCCGCCTCGATGATGGTGTCGGGCGATGAGGACCTCGACAGGCCTCCTGCCTCGTCAAGGCCCAGCAGAGATCTTCTCTCGAAGCCGCCTGTGGGCTCGAAATGAGCTGGGCTGAGCATCGCAACTGGCGAATCGCGATAGAACAGAGGTGAAGGTGACTCGTCGCCAGCTAGTGCTCTCTCTCGGAGATCACGAGCTGGTGTTTTTGGGGAAACTGGCCCAGACGCATGTTCATCGTGGTCAGAATCCTCCTCGTCAACAGGTCCATCCGCAACCGATTCCAAGAGCTCAAGCAGAAGGGATTGGATCTCGTCGCTCGAATCGGAACCACCGTCAATCTCCTCATCCTCAAGAGTACGAGAAGAGGGCTCGAGCTCTGGAGAACTCGCCTGGCGAGGTCGGGGGGTCTCTCGTGCGTCTTGTGGAATAATGACGTGGAGGGTCCTGGAGGTTGGTGACGGAGGCTCAGAGTCAGAAGCGTGCGATTCACATCAGATCCCTCATCTGAGGCAACTGCCGCTGTTACATCAATGGCTTTCTGAACAGAAGCCTCTTCTCCAACAGTGTCAAGCTCATCCTTCTCCTGACTCAAGTCACCCTGTGTGATGCAGCTGGCACAGGAGCTCCAGTTTCGTCATCTTCAAAGTCCTCATGAGGAGGTAGCTCTGGAATGCCAGTGGCAGGGGAAATCTTCGGTGACGGGCTCAATTCAGTGTCATGAAGCTCATCAGTTTGCTGGAAGAGATTCATGGGGCTCTACAGTCCGAGCAACGGTATCAGGAGTTGGAGATCTGGGCGTTTCGTGATCTTTCAGCTCTGGTACGTCAAGGTCCTCAGCTGTTTGAGTATCTCCCAGATATTCACTCTCAGAAATCGGCAGGGCAATAGCTTCTCGGTCGCTAGTAGGGGAGGCGGGGCGGCTTATGGGCTCGGTTTCAGCAGCAGGTGCATCAACGGCCCGAGAAGCGATCTCTGCTACTTCAGCCTCGCCTGGAGAAGAGTCCGGTAGATGGACAGAAGTTGGGCGCGGCTCAGAGCCGGGGGCTTGTCCATCACCAGCGACACCACCTCCGATGCCAGCATCCGGGGTAGAAGCTCTAGAGTGGATTGACTCAGAATGCACATAGGGTGAAGGAGCAACGGGCTCAGTCGCCGGCTCCCTGGGGCTTGAGGGGCTCAGCACTCCCGCATCCCGAGTCTCGGTTTCGTGTGGCTCGTCATTCTCCGACTCAGAATCCGATTCCCCAGGTTCGGAAGAAGCTATAACATCGTTTTGTTGGCTAGCCTTCTCTTCACCCTCAGCTTCTTCCGACACGAGCTCGGTATGGGTTACTAGCGACGACCTATCTTCATGAGAAGATTTGTCATCGTCATGTGCGCCCAGATCCAAGATCCCACGGTCTCCAGGGGTGCTTTCGGGTGATGCAGGCCTGGGGGCAATGGTCTGCTGCTCGATGTCGAACGCTTCGGTGTCTCTGGTGCCAAGGACGTCCTCGTCGGCTCCAGAGACTGTTGAGGCTGTCGGGGAGTGTGGTAGGTTCTTGGGGTGGGAGACTCCATCAGTGTCGTCAAATGTCATATCTGGGAACTGGCCCGGGAAACGGGCTCCAATTGTTCTGGTTTCTGACCGGAAGCTTCTCCGTTGGTTCAAGGTGTCTCGGTTCCTCCGCGTCGGTGCCACTGAGAGAAGGAGAGCGCGAGACATCGTCAATGGGTGACAGTACGTCATCATCCTTCTCCTCAGGCTTCGACAAAGAGGTCAGCGGTTCCTGGACCTCCTGATCTGGGCCCTTGGCATCGCGAGATGGATCCTCAGTTGTTTGCTGTCCTTCGTCTCGCTTGTCGTCGAACGCAACGGGCTCTTCGGGCTGAGATCCTACGGCGGCCGGCGACAACTCAGGCTCCAAATGCAAAAGTGCGTGGTCTTGCGGTATCTCTCCCGGCGTCTGCAGTACGTTCTCGAAATCAGTGTCGAGAATTTTGGGCTCGTGCACTGTGGTATCAGCGGTGGGGAGAGCTTCCAACAGTCCCAACACGGACACTTCCTGTGTTGGTTCTAGAGGTGCTGTTCTCTCGACTTGAGGTCCAATTTCGGTAGATTTTGTTTCATCTTCGAGTTGAACTCCAAGAGACACGGGATCCTGAGCCTCCTCCTTACCAGTCATCTGCTGTTCCTCTTCCGAATCAGAGTCGGGAACATTGGCGCTTGCAGAGGCCTCAGCTGGAGTGTCCGAGTCTTGTGCAGCCTCCGGTGAAATCGCTTGTCGGTTGATAATTTCGGCATCGGAAGTGTCGGTTGTCCCGGATTTCGCAGCAACCACATCAACGGGGCTTGAAGGTCGACCGGCAGTTTCAGAGAGTGGTACCGGTCCCTCCGCCTCTGAGTCTGCTTTCTCAGCCTCTTCAGTTTGCATGCTGACAGCTGTAGATGGGCGAGAGACGCCAGGGAGGTTTGCCGCGTCTCCCTCTACTTCGAGGTCAGAAACACCAATATTGGGTATCTGAGTCTCTGCATCGGTGCCAGAGGTCAGCACAGCTTGGGGTTCGGGCTGCTCAAGTGGCAGCTCTCTGTCGCCCAGTCGTGATACAGACGAGTCATCAGCAACGGGAATTGGTGAGTTGGCGTCCATTCCGTCAGTCTGCGCGTTGTCATCGTGAGCATCATCAGCTGGCTCTTTGGCGTGTGCTTCAGGCGCGGTTGGTGATTCCATGTAAATGTTTACACGCTCAGCCCCAGCCTCAGCGACATCTCTGTCCACGGCATCCGTTGATTGGTCTGTGGCACCATGATTCTGAGGTGTGGGGACTTCAGCACCATCATTGGCTTCTGAGACGGCGTGGCTGGCAGCCAGATCAGCGCCATCTGCTTCTTTGGTGACAACTGGAACGACATGCTCAGGAGCCTCGACAGCCGCTTCTTGGCTTTCTGGTGCTGTCTCTGAGGGCTCATTCGGCAACTGCTGCTTGGCGTCATCGCCACTTTCCGGGGTAAGCTTCGCTGCCGGACAAGTTTCCATGGCAACTTGCTCCTCAGTCTGTCCAGTCGTCTCCTCACCATCTTGACGAGAACCATCTTGGCCAAGAGTGTCTCTCGTCACCAGCGGCTCCTCAACGTCGCCCAGAACCTCGGCCTTTGGCTCTGCGCGCGTGGGATCCTCCGCTACTCCAATGTTCGTATTAAGGCCCGAACTCGGCTCGTGTAACCCTGGCATCGTGATTTCTGTGATAGTTTGATCATCTTCTGTGTAAGACGGAGCAAGCGATTTCGCCTCGCTGGCTCCATCGCGCTCGTCGACCGCTTCAATCCGCGGCTGGCTCGACTCATGAGCGATAGGTGTGAGTGCTGTATCATCCTCGTTGGGTGGTAATTCTCGCTGTCCCTGGGTATCGTCTGAAAGTAACTCCAAAACTCCGTGATCCATATCTTCTTGTAACTCCGTAGCGGGGAGTCCCAAACGTTGCGGAAAATCAAAAGGGGTATCGTTTAATGAATGTCGTTCCTCACCTTTTTTCGCCTGCTTCTTTTCGCCAGGAATCGGACCAAGAGTATCTTTGCTCTCTTCTTCTTCCTTGGCCTTGGCTTCTGCCTCTGCCTCTGCTCTAGCTTTTTCGTCATCTTTCTTCTCGGCTTCGGCGGCCTTTCTTTCCTCAGGCTCGGGAGGCGACTTGGTAGCGGTGTCTTCAGGCTCTGGAGCAGGTGCTTCTTCAGCAGATGTTTCCTCAGCAGGTTTGGCATCTGCCTCTGGTGCGGGAGGTTCCTGTTCTTCCGGCTTGTCGTCTGTCTCTGTTGCGCGTGCAACAGTCTCTCCGGCAGTTTCTCCTCCTCATCAAGGGCCTTCACATCATCAGCTGGTTTTTCATCAGTAGAAGGTGCTTCTTTCAGCCGGTTTGGCGTCTTCGGCTGGAGCAGTTGTCGCATCTTCAGCTGGTGGTTCTTCGGGAGCAGCTCTGGCTGCCTCCTCCGCTGCAGGAGCCTCCTCGGCGGGCTGTTCAGTTGCAGCCTCTTCCTTGGCATCGTCAGCTGGGACCGCAGGCGCTTCTTCGCTGGGCTTTTCTTCGGCTGCGGATGCTTCCTCGGCTGGTTTCGCGTCGTCGTCAGGCTTCTCCTCGGGTGCTGCGGTATCTTCCTCTGGTTTGTCGTCAGCAGGTTTGGAATCCTCCTCTGGCTTGGCTTCAGCAGCCGGTTCTTCGTCAGCCGGTTCCTCTGCAGCTGCCTTGGCCTCTTCTTCTGGCTTAGATTCAGCTGCGGGCGCTTCTTCAGTTGTCTCGACAGCGGCGGGCGTGGCCTGTTCCTCGGGTTTGTCGTCAGTTGAAGGCGCTCTTTCTGGTTCCGCCTTCTCAGCAGCCGGGGCCTCCTCAGCTGACTTCGCCTCGGCAGCAGGCTCTTCGACGGGCTTCTCCTCTACTGGCTTCTCCTCGGTAGCAGCCTCGGTAGCAGCCTCAGCAGCGGGAGCCTCTTCAGCTAACTTCTCTGCCGGTTCAGGCTCCTTGTCAGCGACAGCAGCGGGTGCCTCCTCGCAGATTTCTCTTCGGCAGCCGGAGAATCTTCAGTAGCCTTTTCCTCAACAGCGGCGGCAACAACAACAGGGGCCTCTTCGACGGGCTTCTCCTCCGCTGGCTCGGGCTCCTTTTCGGTAGCAGAAGCCTCTGCAGCGGGTTCTTCAGCTGGCTTCTCCTCAGTGGTGGGGGCCTCCTCGGCAGGTTTCTCTTCAGCAGCAATCTCAGCGGCAGGAGCCTCTTCTGCTGGCTTCTCCTCAGCAGCGGTCTCGGCAGAAGATTCTTCTGCGGGCTTTTCTGCCGGTTCAGCAGCGGGAGCTTCTTCAGCTGGCTTCTCTCTCAGCAGCAGGCTCTTCAGCTGGTTTCTCTCGGCGGGTTTCTCCTCACTGGCAGCCTCAGTAGCTGGTTCAGGGGCCTCTTCCACCGGTTTGTCCTCTGCAGGTTCAGGCTCCTTCTCGGTAGCAGCAACCTCAGCAGCGGTTCTTCAGTTGCTTTCTCCTCAACCGGCTTCTCCTCAGCAGCGTCGGATTCCTCGGCTGTGGGAGTTTCTGCGGCAGGAGCCTCTTCGGACGGTTTCTCTTCTGCGGGTTTCTCCTCTGCAGCAGCCGAAACGACGGGTTCCCTGCAGGCTTCTCCTCTGCCGGTTCTTCCTTATCGGCAGCAGCAGCCTCAGTGGCAGGTTCTTCGGCTAGCTTCTCGTCGACAGAGGGGGCCTCTTCAGCCGGCTTCTCTCCGCAGACTTCTCCTCGGCAGCAGCAGCGCCAGCAGCGGGTTCTTCAGCTAGCTTCTCTTCCACTACCGGAGCCTCTGCAGCAGGCGCTTCCTCAACAGGCTGCTCGGCCGGTTCAGGCTCCTTTTTCAGCGACGGGAACCTTGTCGGCAGTAGGTGCCTCCTCGACCGACTTCTCCTCAGCCGCAGGTGCCTCTTCTGATGGCTTTTCCTCTGCAGCAGCGGGCTCTTCGGTTGGCTTCTCCTCGACGGCAGGCCCTTCGACTGGCTTTTCCTCTGGTGACTCGGGCTCCTTGTCAGCAGCGACAGTCTCAGCAGCTGGTGCCGGCTCTTCCTCGACTATGGTTGCAGTGTCCTCGGGCTTCTCATCGCTGGCCTGAGGTGCAACCTCTGGAGAACTGTCTGGTTGCTCTGCAGACTCTGGTTCGGCGGCCGAGGCCACTTCCTTAGCTTCGTCGGCAGGCTCCTTTGCCTCGTCCTCGTCCTTGGCGATTTCTTTTGGTGCCTCTGGTTCAGCAGCTTTCTCGGCATCGCCACCAGCATCAGCCTCAACAGGAGTCACCTCCGCTGGCTTCTCTGTGGGCGCTTCCGATCCGGCATCGTCTGCGTCAGACTTGTCTGCAACACTCTCGGCCTCCTTCTCGGCTGCAGGCTCGGGCTTTTCTTCTGGTGCTTCTGTAGCCTCAGGAGCAGGTGCTGTCTTCTCATCTTCGGCTTTAGAGGGGACCTCGCCGCCAGATTCGTCGTCACTGTCGGAGTCAGAGGCTGCCTCGGCATCTGGGTTGACGGTCTCAGAAGTTGGCGTCTTCTTTTCGGCATCGGGAGTTGCTTTCTTGTTGTCAGCCTCAGAATCTTCGACCTTCTCAGTATCTGGCTTTTCGACATCAGGGGCAGGTATCGCTTTCTCGGCCTCGGAAACGGCCTTGTCGTCTCCGGCTTTAGAAGCATCCCCGTCATCAGAATCGTCGTCACTATCAGAGTCGTCGTCGTTCTGGGCATCTGGCTTCGCAGCCTCGGCAGCGGGCGCCTCTGTCTCAGCCACAGGAGTCGCTTTGTCGTCTGCCGCCTTAGGAGGATCCTCGTCATCAGATTCGTTATCGCTATCAGAATCTTGGTCCTTTTCGACATCCGGCTTTTCGACCTCAGCAGGTGTTTCTTTCTCAGCTTCGGAGGCAGGCGTCGCTTTCTCGTCTCCAGCCTGAGGAGGTCCCTCTTCATCGGATTCATCGTCGCTATCGGAGTCCTTGGCTTGGTCGGCATCAGGCTTTTCGGCCTCGGCAGGTGTCTCTTTCTCTGCCTCGGCAGCGGGCGTCGCTTTCTCCTCCACAGCTTTGGGGGCTTCCTCGTCATCGGAGTCATCCTCGCTCTCGGAATCCTGAGCCTTCTCGGCGCCAGGCTCTTTAGATGAGGTTTCAGTAGCAGCCGGTTCTCCCTCTACTTCCTCCTTTGGCTTGGTCTCGGAAGGCTTGGCAGTCTCTTCTGCTATGGGCTCTGACTTGGCTTCCTCAGTTGGGGCTGCGGATTCCTCCTTTGCGGCTGCAGCGGCTGGCTCCTTGTCAGCATTAGGACCGTCCTCTGAAGCGTCACTCTCTGAGTCACTCTCCGAGCCAGGGGATGGTGCAGGTGCAGTCGTCTCTGCTGGAGTTTCAGGAGTAGCCTCTTCAGGCTCAACCTTCGATGATGCTTCTGGGGGCTGGCTCTTCTCGACGTCATCATCCGCAGATTCTGAGTCTTCTGAGGGAGTCTCCTTTGGTGCTTCAGGCTTGGACTCTGGTGTCGCCTCAGCAACTGGCTTTTCATCTTCGTTGTCGCTGTCAGAATCGGAATCACCGCTTTTCTCGGCTTCGGTAGAGGCAGCATTGGCGTCGAGCTCTTCTTTCGGCTTCGCATCATCAGCTGCTGGCTTCGGCTCCGGCGCTGATTCGGCAGGAGTCTCCGGGGCCTCTTTGTCCTTATCCTCCGGTTGAGTGGGTGTTTCGGCGGCGGCGTTGGTCTCGGCCTCTACAGAAGCGGCTGCCTCCGCACCCTTCTTCTCATCATCGTCGAGTGCGGAGACCTCATCTTCGGGTTCCTTGGCCTCTGCTGTTGCCACCTTTCCCTCAGACTCAGCCTCAGACTCAGAATCCGATGTCTCATCAGGCTTTCCGGTGGTCTTTGGCTCCTCTGCTTCAGCGGTTCCAGCTTTCTCGGTCTCGCCAGCAGCTTCGCCGTCAGTGGATTCGTTGTCTTCTGAGGGTTTCGCCGCTGATTCAACCTTTTCGTCCTCGGCAGCCTTTGCTTCCTGGACTGCCTTGCCGTCATCCGCTTCAGCTGCTTCAGGAGGACGGAGTTCCGTAGCAGGTGGCTCCTTGTCAGCGGTGTCATCATCCGATGGAGTGGATGCTTCTTCCTCGGTAGCTTTCCCGCCAGCAGTCGAGGCTACCTCGTCTTTTGCTTCGGGAGACGCAGTTTCTTTGGCCTGTTCTTCCAAATCATCGCCAGCAGTCTCGCCATCTGTGGTAGCGTTGTCCCCAGCCTTGGGTTCTTCGCTCTCGGCCTTGTCGCCGGATTCTGTTTGCTCTGGTTCCACAGGCTCTTCAGTCTTGGCAGACTCTACCTCGGCCTTCTCAGTCTCAGCTGCGGCAGGCGGTTCAGTTGCCTCAGGTTGCTGTTCTGTCTCCTTTTCGGGCTTCATCTCTTCAGTAGACTTGGCCTCGGTCTCAGGAGTGTCGTTGGCGGGTTTGTTGTCTTCAGCTGGTTCGACTTCCGCAGAAGGCGTCTCCTCTGGTTCAGCTGGTTTAACTCCCTCGGCAGGCTTGTCATCTGATTCAGAGGCATCTGCTTCGGTCGCCTTGGCATCTTCGACAGGTTTCTCCTCTGATTCAGCAGACTTAGCTTCGGGGGGGGTAGATTCCTCGACGGGCTTCTCTGATTCAACTGGTTCGGCTTCTTCGGTGGGCTTGCCATCAGTTTCAGCGGGGGCGGCTTCTTCAGCCGGCTTATGCTCTGCTTCGACCGGCTTGACTGCTTCGGCCGGCTTGTCATCTGATCCAGAGGTCTTGTCATCTGCTTCAGTCGCGTTGACTTCTTCGGCAGATTTCTCCTCTGATGCAGCAGGGGTTGGTTCCTCGACGGGCTTCTCTGCTTCGACCGGGTTGGCTTCTTCAGAAGGCTTGTCATCTGATTCAGCTGGCTTTTCTGCTTCGGCTGGCTTTTCCTCAACAGCAGGGGCCTCTTCAACCGGCTGATCATCTGTTTCAGCCGGCTTCTCCTCAGTTGGGGGTGCCTCTTCAGTTGGCTTGTCGTCTGCGGCTGGCTTGTCGTCTGCTTCGGCTGACTTTTCCTCAGCAGCTGGTGTCTCCTCTGCTTCGGTGCGCTTCTCCTCAGCCGAGGGTGCCTCTCCAGCTGGCTTGTCGTCTGGCTCGGCCGGTTTTTCCGCTTCTGCAGGTTGAGCTTCGTCGGCAGGCTTCTCCTCGACCGCAGGCGCCTCTTCAACGGCCTTGTCCTCTGCTTCGGCAGACTTCTCCTCGGCCGCAGGTGCTCCCTCAGCGGGCTTCTCCTCGACTTCAGGTGCCTCTGCGACTGACTTGTCGTCTGCTTCAACAGGTTTCTCCTCAGCAGGTGTCTCTCCCGCAGCGGCCTCGACAACAGGGGCTTCTTCAGCTGCTGACTTGTCGTCTGTTTCGGCCGGCTTCTCCTCAGCTGGGGATGCCTCTTCGGCTGGCTTGTCATCTGCGGCTGGCTTGTCGTCTGTAGCTGGCTTGTCGTCAGCTTCGGTGGGCTTTTCCTCAGCTGCGGGCGTCTCTTCCGTGGCAGTCTCGACAGCTGGCTCTTCAGCTGACTTCTCCTCTGCTGGTTCAGGCTCCTTATCGGTGGTAGCAGCCGCAGCAACGGGTTCAGGCTTCTCTTCAGCAGCAGTAGCCTCAGCAGCAGCAGGTTCTTCAGATGGCTTCTCTGCCGGTTCAGGCTCTTTGTCGGCAGCAGCGGCGGGAGCTTCTTCAGCTGGCTTCTCTTCGGCGGCGGCCTCAGCAGCAGGGGCTTCTTCAGCTGGCTTGTCGTCTGTTTCGGCTGGCTTATCATTTGCTTCGGCTGGCTTGTCATCTGCTTCAGCAGACTTCTCCTCAGCCGGGGGTGCTTCTTCGGTAGACTTCGCTTCTTCAGCGACGGCCTCCTCTTGAGGAACCTTATCCGCCTCTGCAGGGCACTCTTCTGACTCAGGAGACTTCTCTTCCGATGCAGCAGCCTTTTCCCCCTCCGCGGACTTCTCTTCCTCGGGCTTGGCATCACTCGCTGGTTGAGACTCCGCAGCAGACTCTTCTAGCTTGGCATCATCAGCAGGCTTCTCTGCCTCAGCAGTAGCCTCCTCTGCGGGGGGTACAGGCTCTTCAGCCGGCTTCTCCTCTTCTGACGCCTTGGCCTCATCTGGTGTTGCATCATCCGCTGGAGCTGCTTCGTCCGCTGGTGATGACTCTTCGGCCGCAGGTTTGGTCTCCGCATCAGATTCGGCCGCCTTGTCCTCCTCCTTTGCGTCAGCAGCCGGGGCGCTCCTCTCCGCCGTCTCGCTGCCTTCTGCGACGGATGCCTTGTCTTCGGAAGATTTGGCGTCCTTGGACGAGTGTGCGTGTTTCGACTTGTGGTGGTGAGACTTTTCAGATTTTGCAGCAGCCTTCTTCTCCTTTTCCTTCTTTTCTTTCTCCTTCTTCTCCTTTTCCTTCTCTTTCTCCTTCTTCTCTTTTTCCTTCTTTTCCTTCTCTTTCTTTTCTTTCTCTTTCCTCTCTTTCTCCTCCTTCTCCTTCTTTTCCTTCTCTTTCTTCTCCTTTTCCTTCTTCTTCTTCTTTTCCTTTTTCGTCAAGGGCTTCTTCTCCACAGAAGCTGCAGTCTCGTCCTCACCACCACCGTCGTCATTCTCGGCTGCTTCTTCTTTGGGGGCTTCTGAACCCTCGGGTTCGGCAGGCGTCTCTTCCGCAGCTGGGGCCTTTTCCTCGTTTGCAGGAGTCTCGGCCTTGGCGGTGCTGTCGTCCTCGGCGGTCGCTTCTTCAGGAGCAGGTACTTCGTCTTTGGCCGCTGTCTCTTCTGTTGACGCTTCCCCCTCCTTGGACTCCTCTTCCTTTGGAGCCTCTTCAGTGGGCGCGGCTTCTGTAGATGCCTCCTCCTTAGATGCGTCTTCTGCGGGAGTCTCTTCTGTGGGTACCTCTTTTGAGGCGGTCTCCTCTTTAGACGCCTCGTCTGTTGATGTCTCCTCCTTGTCGGGCGTCTCTTCGGGTTCGGCAGCTGGTGTTTCTTCGGCTGGTGCGTCTTCTTCCTTCGCGGTGTCCTTGTCCTCCTCCTTAGGAGCTTCTTCTGCCGCTGGTGTTTCTTCTTCGGCGGCTGGTGTCTCCTCGGCCCTCTCTTCTGACTCTGCAGGTTCTGGGACCTCTGACTTTGTCTCCGCCTCCTCAACCTTCTCCTCCTCCTTGTCCTTCTCGACAGTTGGAGGCAGGGGAACTGGTGGAGGTGGCAACGGAGCCTTTTGGTCTTTCTTCTTACTCTTCTTGCCCTTCTTCTTGCTGGATGATGATACAGGTACAGGCCATGTTTCCTCCGCTGGGGGATCTGGTGCTGGGGGTGGCACGAAAGCTGCCGCTTCTGCTTCGGCTGCCGCTGCCGCTGCCGCCTTCTCTTGTTGCCTCTTCAGCTTCTTTCTCTCCTTCTTGGTGAGAGTTGCTTGTGGTGGAGGTGAGGGTGCCTCCATCGGCACTCTCATGTATGATGGAAATCCATTGTCGTCTAGAAAAAACTCAGTCAAAGGAAGCCTCTCATGGCAAAGTATGCTCACCTTGGAACTCGTCCCTCTCTTGGTCCTCCGTGTCTGAGATATCCGGTCTTGAGTACTGAACATTTGAGAAATTGGAAAACTGTACATGGTTCCAATCAATATGCGTCCTGTTACCAGGATAGTAGGAGCCGTAGTAGCCAGAATCCATACTTTCTCTCCCTTGTCTTCACCCGACATCACGGGAAGGTCTAGGTTCAAAAAACCTGGGGAGCGACTCTATTATCTTGCTGCTTGCAGATGGGCCGGTCAGGCGATCGGGTAGATGCAGTAGGGCCGCCAAGCGGGACGTTAGATCTCTCTCAGACCCTGAAGGATGTCAAGCCTACCTAGTATGTACCCGTAACTGTAGCCTGTACAAGACGGATAGGTCGTCACCGTACCTACGCAGTAGTCTGTTGACGGAAAATGGGGGGCGGATGGGGGTGGGCGCGTCTGTGTCGGGGGTATCACGCGGCGTACAGCAGGACACGACAACGCAGGGAAAATATGGACAAGAAATGCTATTGGACGATGCAAAGCGAGGCAGAAGGGATGGGTTCTCAATAACGATGATTTGCGAGATGCAGGCCTCGGATCATAACGGGCGAACGGGTGGGAAGTCCGGAGAGGTCATTAACGAGATTTCTTGAGGCGGGATGGGTCCATTTCCTCGAGACAAGAGGTTGCCAAAGACAAAAAAGCATGCAAGCCCGACAGGCTAAGCTCAATGCCCAGTCCCCTGCTCGCAATGGGCCTTGGGCGCCTGTGGCCCATGGCCCATGGATGCTTACAGCGCTCGCTGCGTCGTGCCCATGCGCAATTGGCCCACGCATGGCCTGCACTGGCTGGCGCCACGTCGCCGGGGCAATTGGGTTGTGAGGCGAGCCCGACGGGGCGAGCGACAAGACGAGGTTGTTGTACAGAGGCGCATTGATACATCAGAGCAAAGCTGATGAGGCATATCGCGGCCCAATAGCACCCAGAGTCAACGGCAGAATCGGTGCGGACCTGCATGACGGGCGCCTGCCAGCATGGCAACTAAGGAAGCCTGAGTCAAGCGCGGGTGATTAACGGCCCTCATGTCGTATCGGGTGGCCGAGATTGCGTTTGGCGGCGAGGCATTGATGCACCGCCAGTGTGCGTAGCGGTGCACTCAGATAGGTAGGACCGCCAGACACAGATAGGCCACACACGTCAACCGCCAGCTGCAGCCTCGGGGTTGGATTCAGTCGTTACGGGGCCTCATAGTGTGGACGAAGGGGGCCTTGAAGGGGGGACATCCCGCCATCTCCACGTCGACCGTCGACCATCGACCATCGACACCGTCTAACCCTGCTCTCCCTGCAGGCGCGTCCCGGTACGAGCATCCCAGGTCGTCCTGGGTGGAGGAATACATCTCGAAAACCTGGCTGGCCTGTCGTGAGTCCGCGGCTGCAGCTGAGTGGTTTAGTTTCCCCAGACGTGCAACGTGGCTCGCCTCTAAGGCGTCCTCTGGTTGACCCATCATGCATCTCGATATCGGATGGCCTCGGGGATTGGGCCGACTCGTCTTGCCATTTCTCTCGGTGGGGTGATTTGGGCCCATCACTGTCAATGTTCTCTCTCAGACATGTCCTAGCTACAATCCATCCGGTTGGAGGATGGTGGTCATCCCGCGCTGAGGCTGGTGTAATATGTATGGCTGGGAGCAAGAAACCCCGGAGGTTGGTTGGGTACGATAGCATCATTTCGTCCGCTTCGCCGGTCTTCGCTGTCAAGGAAGCAAGGAAGGCTGGCGCCGAGGTTGGGAGCGCTGTACGCAATATGTACTGTGCTGAACTTAGTAGCAATGCAGACATACTGCTGTCGTCACTTTGACAAAGTACAAAGTCCATGGTCGTTCTGGATACTCGGACAGCCGACCCACTGTCGCGGGCGCCGGCCCTTTTTGCTTCCAGTAACTCTGGCTTGATCGAGGCATCGCGGATCCATTTCTGGGGGGCCGCTGATCCCAAAAGCCGTGCCTAGCCTCCACAGCATCCACCGCAAGTCGCAATCCGTGCCTTGTAACACGGGAGAAGCTCTGTTGCTGGTAACGATTTCTTGGGCGCCATCATGGCGGCTACATCATGGCGGTGAGTTGGGCCCCCCGAAAGTGGAGGTTGTGAATCGTTGAGGTTCTCCTTTCCAGAACGGATTGTGAAATGATGGACAAAGAGCCTCCCTCGACAAGCGCCAGCACGTGAGAGTGGAAAGCCACTCTCTCCATTGTTCAATTGATTCAACAAATGCACCAACCTAGGATGCACCTACCTGCCTAGCCTAACAGGTACCTAAATTCTTAGGCAGGGAGTCTGCCCAGTGCAGGTACTAGCGCCAGCATCGCCATTCACCAACTTCAGTCGTGATGCATGATGAGAAACACAGCTTTAAAGCCCCATTCACTCCTCACTCCCCGCCCACTCACTTAGGTACATATACAAGCTTCTGATGCTCTCCTCCGCTTTAGGTATATCATCCAAGACATGGCTGCCAATCAGTCAGCGTCTAAGAACTGTGAGATATTACCAATTGCGCATGAACAACGCGGGCCTCAAGTCCCACAACATCCCACCTGCGCGACACCTGCTTCCAGACTGGTGGGAGTGATATCTGATGCACTCCACGTCATCGGGCGAGGGTCTTCCCAGCTAGAGCGCTCCTGGGCATTGATTGTATCATCTTTGTGGTTGCTTCATCGAGCCAGCACAGAATCGTCCGTCGCTTCATGCCCAAGTCAGCTTGGAATGAGGACCTCACAGCTCAATTCAAGAATACGTAGCCAAACCATCACGGCCTGGATCAATCAGTAATGTATTAATGATGCGTCATATTGGGTTCGATACGTTGGGCAAATGTCAGCTTTTCTCTTTGGTATCTCATCATGTGCCTGTAATGTTACAGACACAGGGTAACTAAGTCCATCCTCATCCACCTGTCCTCCATCGTCATCAGGGACATTTTCACCCCCCATAGTTCGCTGCTAGCAACCCAAAAAAGGTACATGGTTGCTTGTTACATCCCATTGCGAATAGTTTCGCCTCGCCTCGTCTTGTTTCGATCCCTTCCATTGTGGTTCAGCCGATGTCAACCTTGACGTCGGGATTCATTCCATTGTATCCCATTTTGTAGCGAACCCCCAACGCGGGCCACTCCCAGGCAGGCGCAGGCTCCTAGCTGGCCGCGGGAGCAGCAGGAGCAGCGGGAGCAGCGGGAGCTGCCTTGGGCTCAGTCGCACTGGGTGCATAGGAAGCCTGAGCTCTATTCTTCTTGATGACTTCCTTGACTCGATCCTCGGCCTCATCCCAGTCGTCAGTGTCGAGCTTGACCAGGTCGATGCCATAGTTGGCAGCGATCTGGCTCAACGCATCGAAACTCTTCTTGTCGTAGACGAAGCTGATACTGACACCGACACGTCCAAATCGACCAGTTCGGCCGATACGGTGCAGGTAGGTCTCGGCATCAGGCTCGCTATCGCCTCGTCCCTTCATGGGGATATCGTAGTTGATGACCATGGAGACACTGGAAACGTCGATACCACGGGCCAAGACATTGGTGGTGATGAGAACCTTGTTCTCTCCCTGGCGGAACTTGGCCAGAAGCTCGTCTCGCTCAGAGCCATCGAAAGCGGCGTGAAGGGCAGAGACCTTGTGACCATCCGCGGTCATACGTCGCTGAATCTCGTTGGCGCTCTCTCGAGTCTATGACTGTGTTAATGACTGTAGAAAGTGGCTGTACGATTGCTACTTACCTTGACGAAAATGACGGACTGGCCAATGGTCATCAGGCCGTAAAGCTTGCAGAGAATATCGTATTTGATGTCATTATCGGGGCAGTCAATGAACATCTGGGAGATGCCCTTGACAGTGAGCTCGCTACGCTGAAGCTTAAGGCTGTGAGCGTTAGGCGCAAACTTGCCGGCATATTTCATGACATTCTCGGGGAATGTGGCGGAAAAGAGGAGGACCTGAATGTCCTTGGGCAGCATGCTACACATCTCGTCAGTATTCGTATAACCGGCCGCGTATCAAAACAAAGCTTACTTCTTGACTCTCAGGCACTGATCGCCAAGTCCCTGCTGATCCAGCATGTTGTCGGCCTCGTCTAGCACAAGAACCCGAAGCTGAGAGACATCCAGCTGTCTGCGCCGGATGATGTCCATGACCGTACCCGGGGTTCCAACGATGACACTAGCTCGGACTGGTTCACCACGGGGTAGGGCTCCAGGAATGGCGGCAGCAACCTTGAGGTCCTGGATGAAACGGCCGATCGCATTGACGACACCCTCGATCTGACGGGCAAGCTCACGACTGGGCGCAAGAGCAAGGGCCTGGGGCTGCTCAGGTCTGCTGAAGTCGACTCGCGACAATATCGCAGTGACGAAAGCAGCGGTCTTGCCAGTACCAGACTGGGACTGCGCCAGCATGTTTCGTGGGGGGTTGCTGAGCATCAAAGGTAGGGACTTGCCCTGGACCTTGGAAGGCTTCAGGAAGTTCAGGGAGAGGAGGCCCTTGAGAATGTCCTCGGGGCTGGGAATGAAGGCGTTAGCGGTGGTTGCATGACGGAGTTTGTAGCGACGAACAGTCCGAGATCCTGCCAAGTGGTGGCGGAGTGAAAAGGTGTAGCCTCATTGTCCTGAAGCTCGCTCAGGGAGACCTCGACGTCCCATTCAGGCTCCTGGAGGCCAGAGCCACCGAGTTCCTCGACGGTGCCATCGGTCTGGCCAGCCTCGTCGGCAGCAGGAGCAGCAGCAGGCGCGGCCTCAGCAGGCGCATCGGTGGCCGCTTCGTTGGGGTTCGTGATACGGCTTGCGAGATCAGCCATGGTGGGCGGTAGGCAAGCTGAATGTGTTTGTTCGATCGCGAGATGGAGGAGGAAGGTCGGAATAGTGGGGGGCGAGCGGTGATAGGAACGGTGACGATTTTCTCAGGCGGCAGTCTCTAGGCTGGCGCTAGGACTGGACAGTAGAGAAATTTTGTCACGATGGTGAATTGAGGGATTGCGATGGCTACTTGTTATGAAGAAAGCCGACGCGTATAGAGTCTCAAGAAGGAATGGGGATGAAGAGAGAGAAAAAAAAGATCAAGCTTAAAAGTTGAAGTCAGGTGTAAACAACAAAGAAGCTCCGGCCGGTCAGTCACTGCCTGCGCAGTGGAAGCTACAGGCACCTAAGGTTCCGTGAGGTCAGGTTGGCGGGGTCCAATTCTCAGGCGGGATGGAGGGGCAGTTGCAGCCTCCGGCACCCCAGTTGTGCCTGCCCAAGCTGCAGGTGCAGCTTGCGGTAAGCTTCCGCCTTATGTGGCGCATCAGTCTTTTCAGCCACAGCTTGGCCAGGCACGAGCAACTGCGCGACAATGAATAGCTTCCTGGTCGACTTCCTTCATTCACATCAACTACTTACAGTATAAGTGCGGCATCCCGGCAAACTTGTGCGCTGCGAAAGGCCTTCGGCAAAATTCGTGCTTTCCGTACAAGATATATACTGTCTTCTAAAGGGACACATCCCCTCCAGCTCCAACATCATGGCAGCTCCTCCTCCGCCGCCGCCACCTCGTGGAGGGCTGTCGCTTTACGAAAACCTCCTCGATCCCAAAGACGCATCTTCCTCCTCAGCTACCATCTCATCGGCGCCCGTTCTTTACAACCAATCAGATAACAACTCTTCCGAAAACACTGTTAAAAAGGCCATCGATCCAGCCCTCCGCTTCCAACCCATTCGTCGACCGCAAACGAAGCAAGCGAAACCAAAGACTGCGTTCCCCAAACCTGCAGCCCCTAAAACGACAGCCCCTTCTGCACCTCCAGCTCCTGCGCAACCCAAAAGCACTCTTGCTGACTGGGCAGCGACAGAAGAAGATGAGTGGCTATATGGAACAGGCGAGAAGCGCCAGCGCGGAGGGCGCAAAAAGAAGAAGAAGAGGCAACAGCAGGCTGAGATCGAAACTAATTGGGACGACATTTACGACCCTACGCGACCAACAAATGTGGAAGAGTACTTGCACAGCGACGAAAAGGTGATGGAAGTCAGAGAATGGAAAACTCTACTTTACAGACATCGGAGGAAGCGCGACGAGAGCGACCTTTCAGATGATGAAGAGGATGCGAGACATGTTGCATCTAGTAAGTTCGACCAAGACAGCAGACCTACCATGCCCCTGCCTAACCCAACCGCAGCTCAATTCGCACCGCCTGCATCCTACGCCGCTGTTCCTCCTCCTCCGCGATCTCCCCCAGCTCCTCCGCCAGACGATGCGACAGGAGATGACGCCTTTGCGCGCCGGTCAGCCATGTCTCATGGACAAACTTCTAAACCTCCTCCTCCACCATCACCTCCTCCGGCCTCTAACTCGGCTACCATATCTCGCGCTCCCGTACGATACTCGCAGTCTGAAGCGCCCAAGGACGAAGGTGAAGACGATGCATACTCTCCACCTCCAGCTCTCGGCGGTGGTTCCGCGGTTGATGATCTCGAGCGCGACTCTCTACCCCGATCAAGCCGACCAGGACAAGCGGGCTTTGCTCATCGCCTCATGAGCAAGTATGGCTGGACAAAGGGTACCGGCCTTGGCGCTGATGAATCGGGTATCATCAATCCTCTCCGTGTTCAAGTCGAGAAACGACGAAAGAAAGCCGACGCCGATGGTGGTGGTTGGGCGGAACCTGGTGGCAAGGGCAAGATCATTGGCGGCAAGCGCAAGGTCGAGGACACGGGCAAATTTGGTCTCATGAGTGACGTGATTGTGTTACACAACATGCTCGAGAACATGGCCAATCTTGAAGAAGAGATTGCTGAAGGCCTGGGACAAGAGATTGGAGAAGAGTGTGGAGAAAAGGTACTGAACATTATCACCAGTCTCAAAATGACATTGAAGCTAACATGGCATAGTACGGACGTGTTGAGAGGCTATATATCGATCAGGGCAGCAGGAAGGTGTTTATCAAGTTTACGAACCAGGTTTCTGCACTCAGGGTAATTCAGCAATTCCTTAAATCGTTCACTGCTAGTCAGCTAACATGTTACAGGCTGTGAACGAATTGGATGGGCGCGTATTTAACGGCAATGCCATTGTCCCCAAATTCTTTAGCACCGAAAAGTTTGAGAAGGGGCTATACGATTAGACATGGTGTATGGAACTTTGCCTGTGTGGTTTTGCTGAAGGGGCGTTGGGATAGAGTTGGTTTTGGACTTGGTTCAACAGTGGCATACACACAATATGATACCCAAAGGCTTTTTCGTCTTGAGATGAGCGAATCAACAATGATGTGAAACAACGAACGATGTTCTGAGACTGCGTTCAGATAATAATTAGCCTATCTGCTAGTGTTGGCAAATAGTCGAACTACCTACGCAAGTAGGTAAGGATGCAGAGTGCTCAGGGCTAATTAATGACCAACTATCTATCTCACTTGCTTAAGATGCAAGGCTTATTTCAAGAAGAAGTGCCACTTGAAGAGTACAGACAAAAGCAAGGTTTGGGAGATCACATAACATGGTTGAGTTGGTTCCAGAGAGTAAAAGATGGCACGCACACGAATTGAGGAGGTTCAGTCCAAGTACAGTCGATTATTAAGCTCTAACGGGTTATCCTTTGAACGCACTTGCTGCCCCCGTGAAAGACGTCTTGTGCCTCACGAAGGATGACAAAACACAATATGTTGGAGAAAAAACAAGAACATGAGAACAGGGGACGACGCCAAAAACCGAACCATTTTCCCTCGTCTATCTCCTCCTTACAGCAGCTGAGCAACAGCGAAAAGACCAACAGCGGCCAGAGAGACCATGTTGACGTTGAGGATGCCAGCAGCATCCTCCTCATCCTGGCTATCGGAGCTGGAGCCGGACTTGGTATCGCTCTCGCCACCGTTGCCGCCCTCGTTAGCCTCGGGGTTGTCCCAGGTGCAGGTCTCCTCGCCCTCGATCTTGCCGTCATCCTTGAGGTCCTTGAAGAACTGGCAGAAGTCCTTGATATCAGTGGTGGAAGTGACGACAACGGTGCCGCTGACGGTATCAAGCTTGGGAAGCTCGACCCTAGAGGCTTCATGTCAGCAAATACAAAATAAGTAGGCCGGGAGCATATTCTTACTTCTCAAAGTTACCACGGAGGCTGATACCGCCATAAACGGTCTTGAGCTTGGGGAGGTCGTCAATGGCAATGAGCTTGTGTTTGTTCTCAATGGCAAGACCTCCACCAATGGTCTCGAGGGCGGGGAAGGAGATGTTGGTGAGCTTGTTCATGTCGACAAAAGAGATGGTCTCGGAAACCTTGGTAAGGTTGGGGAAGGCAAGAGACTTCAGCTCAGGGTTGCTGGTGAACTTGAGACTCTTGGTGACGCGCTCAAGGGCGGGAACCTCGAAGTTCTTGGCGTTGGAGATCTGGACCTCGGCAGCGAGCTCGAGCTTGTTCATGGTAATGTCCATGTTGTTGCCGTTGTCGAAGATAAGGAGCTCCTTGGTAACGTTGACGAGATCAGAGTTGAAGGAGGTGATCTTCCTGTTGTTGTCGATCTGGAAGCTATCGACGGCGGCGACACTAAGACCACTCAGATCGCTGAGGTAGGTGTCGCTAATTCGGATGGCGCTGATCTTAGTAACACCCTTGGTACCGAAAACCAACGTGCCGAGACGGGGGAGAGTGATGAAGCTGAGCTCGCCAACGTCGGTAAGAGCGTCCATCTGAAGGGTCTGGAGAGCCTCGAGTCCCTCGAGGGAAAGCTTGCCACCGATGGTGGTAATGGAGCTGCTCGACAGGGAGATGATCTTAGTGGCATCGTTGGCAATGAAGTCGCCAGTAATCTCCTCGGGGCCGGTAATGACGACCTCGCCGGCAACGGACTTGTCGATAACCAGGTTGGCGTCGATGACCTTGCAGTCGATCACGGGAGTGGGCTGAGTGACCTTGACATCCTTGGTGCAGGTGGTGGCGCCTATTGTTGGGCAATATTAGTATACGCGTCGACAGCGGATTCTAAGACGGCATACCAGAGACGGCGGAGACACCAATAGCCGCAATGGCAGAGAGGAGCTTCATAGAATGCATGATGGCCTAGAAGGAAACACAAATTAGTATCCGAGTTCAGAGAGATCGAAAATATTTGCAACGGAGATATAGCGTGTGCGTGGATGGATCGAGGACCGAGTGCGTAACGTCTATATCATCTGTCGCGGCCTCGGGATAGATCGTGTGCAAAAGATGATCGCGATGGTAGACACGGCGGATATCTCGAGTGTTGAGGGTGTTTCGGTAGGGTGGCGATGTCCCCCTTTTGGGGAGTGAGGATATGGGGAGAATCCGAGGGCAACCAACCTATGCGCAAGACGTGTGAGAAGACGAAGTGAGAGATGGGAGAGGGAGGCAAGACGAGAGCAAGCCAATTCGGAAGGAAGAAATGGCCAAGCGAATGACAGTGACGACGAGGTGTGGGAGGAAGAAAGATGAAGTTTTGTTTGGGGCAGGTGAAGGGGAAGGAAAAGCGAAGGCGAGACGAGACGCCCCAGGTGTCAAAGCACTGATAAAACGCATACGCATACTACGCGCCTCGGCGTGCAGTCGGGTCGGCCAAGCGATGCCATGCAATGGATTGCTTTGTACGTACCTAATTTGTAACGGGACTAGATCCTGTATTTCCTTGATTTTCTTTCTTGTTGTACGTGTTTCCTTTAGTATTCTTGGGGTGGTTTCTGGGTGAACGACTGGGATGGACGGGATGCTTGGGATCAGCAAAAGAATTCCTCCTCAGAATTAGGTAGGTAGTTAGATAAAGTCGGGCGAGTCTTGGGACGGGAAGTCGCAAAAGGGCCTGACGAAAACGAGTGTCGTGAAGAGAAAAAGTGGACGAGACGAGACGACGACAAGAGAGAGGGAAGGAAGAAGAGGTCAACAACAGGAGAAAGAAGGAGGAGGAGAAGAGAGATTGGACGAGATGAGAGATGGACGACCACTGCAAGATGAGAGCGAGCTCCCACACGGTGGGAACCTGGCGTCGCCTGCATGGAAGAAATGGGGAGGGATAGGCCGGGATAGCAGGGGTGGCCCCATCCCATCCACCCACTGAAATGTCAAAGCAGGGCACCAACAGGCCAGTTTAGAGCCATGGGGCCCAGGGGCACTCAGACACGCCAAAAAAGGAGCCAGTGCCTGTTCAGGGCGGTCCGTCCAGGGCGATGGACGGGTCCATTGGACGGGCGGGCCATGATCCATTGCAGCAGGAGGCCAGCGCGAGGTGTGAACGGGTGTGACGGGGGCAAAGGCCAGGTGCGAGAAATGCGGCTTGTTCTTCGGGGACACTGCTCCAGCTCCATGCCTACCACTCATTTCCGCTAAATGGATCAAAGACAAGCCACCCACGGCCCCATTGTCGATGGATGGCCGCTCGAGTCACTCACCACCAGATTCATTCTTCCATCCATCGATCCATTGAGTTTTGCCTGGAGGTGACCGCTTCTCAAACCTTGCTCTGTAGGCGGGCCACGCACCACAAGCAAGCGACGCTGGATGCAGCAATGGATGGATGGGTGACAACGCGATTGCAACACTGCTCGGCCAACAGCAACCTTGATTACAACAAAAACAATCAACATCGCTCTCGCATCTGCTAATGCATATCAATACTTGCCTGACCTTTTGACAACGAGTGGGGTTAATCAGGTCTCTCCAACCGTTGCAGCCACGCCCGTCGTCCTGATGGTGTGGTAGCAGCTATCTCTCCCTCTAGCAGAATGTGGCTGGCTTTGAGCAACCTGATCTCGCAGGGGATACAATCGTTTCCCATCGACTTTCACCTGCGGTCGAGAATTCTCTCATCAACTTCAAGCTCGATATCGTATGCTCCCGGGCCGGCATCTTCCAGATCAGGCACAAACTCAAGCCCAGCTCGACTCGACTCCGATCTCCATCGCAACCTCCCACTCAGGCGAGATTTGCTCCCCATTTCAGCTGTTGATGCTGCTGGGGAGGTCCGCTTTCTGCTCAGGCTAGCAAGGGTGGCGGGAGGTTGTCCCCGGAGGTAATCCGCAGAGGTGTTAGCAAGACACTTGCTGGCTGGCAACGTCATCACCCATTGCCACCTTCAAAAGGAGGCCACCGAAAGTACACACTAACACCTCGCGACTGAGGCGATTAATGCACCACTCTTTCAACGACGCCCCTGGCCAGGGCCAATTTGCTTCAATCCGTCTTGTTTCGTCCATATCCGCGCCGTGACGATCCACGCGTCGGCAAGCATTTGCCATGGAGCCGTGACCGATCCTGAACAGACCTCGTTTCACTTCACGATTGCACCAAAACGTCATGACCCTTCCATGACACAAAGGCTAAACCCCGCCCAGTCTTGTCTTTACATCCAGGCCACGGCTGTGCGGCCTGCAAGTGCAAGCTTTGCCATCAGAAGACACTTGTGTCCAAGAAATGGCCAAGATACTAACACAAACCATGGTGTTGTTCAATGGCAGCATGAGTCCAGGCCTTGAAAGACCTGCTCTGTGGTACACCGAGAGTTGGACGTGCCAGGCATGGGATTCACACACATGCATGGACACACTGACCTTTTGATGGAGACTGTTCGATACGAAGCAACACACTCGACCGACTGCCCTCCGGGGCCTCCGGAACCTCCGAGCGGGTATCGTCGTTGTTCTCCTCTTTATTGACTCCCGCAGACCAAAAAAGAAACCAAATGTCCTCCTTTTTCTATCCCTTGCCTTTTCATCTTGGAACCGAATCCTTATTTCCCCTGATACTCTATCGGTGTCTACTCCCTACGTGCCTCGGGAAGTCAAGAAAGCCGGTGACATCCTGGCCAGGGTCACAGTATCTCTTCTCTTCTCGCCCCTCGTGTGCTTCCAATCTGAGAGTCTTGGCTGATGCTTCGATCACACAAGGGATCTCGGAGTTCTAGAGCAGCCGCGCCCGCAAAGCCAAGACCAAGACCAAGACCAAAAATTCTGTCTTGCAGTGGATAACCATCATTTACCAGACTGGGGAATATGCCGCGGATAGATGCTGCTACAGGTACCCCCTTTTCGCACCACCCCTGGATCAAATTCGCCCCTGGCCTTCTCTCCCCGGCTGCAAGGGCCACAAAGCTTATCATTCATATTCTCCCTCTGGAGCATCTTTGGAGAATTAGCCGGGAGAATCATCATTTCAACCAGCACCCAGAGAGGAATCTATCATCAGAGCAACAGAGGGAGGCGGGTGCATGTGCCCTCGGCCATTTTCTCACACAAGCATAAGAAAGAGTTTCAAGTCTCACATCCCGCCCTCAAGGGCTAAAAAGTCAATTCGCCGGCCACTCGACGGTTTGAATGTCATCGTCTTGCTGGCCGCCGGTATGTGTGTGAGCTTGGGGCTTGTCCCCGTTACTTGGTTGGATCGTCCGCCATCACAAGCCTGCGGCGCAAGCCTCCTCCATTCCGTCCCGCCGCCCCCTGACGCGTAGGTTAGGTTGTTCTAACTCCACATTTGATCCAATCCATCGAGCTGCCGCGGCCTGGCGTGCAGAAGTCTGAGGCCGCTCATGACCTGTCGTCCCTCGCCAAGCAGCCTCCCACTTCCCGCTTTCAGATTCCACCATGCCAGGTTTGCAGAGAGCTGGCGATGCAGGTGAACGGGGGGTGGTGATCAAGGTTTTCACTGCACAAGACAGCTTTAGCCGTCGAGCTGCCAAGACCTCTTGTCGGAGCAAACCAGCTGGAGCTTGACCACGTATCCATGCACCTGATCTGATATATCCATGTCCTTTCCTGCGGGTTGGTCCAACCCAGGCTTGTTGGGTGCTCGGCAAAGGCGTCGTTGTGTGGCGTAACCTATTTCAACACCGTTTGGAAGCGATACCATGAAAGCGGGCTCATCCCAGAGCAGATCGTCGATGGCGAATCGAGCAGGTCCTTCAATCACGTCCCTGTCCCGAAATAATTGCCATTGATTGCGTATTCTGCCCTTCGAGCTTGGATGAGCCGACGAGGTTGGGAGAACGACTCCTGAAGATCATCAGGCGCCTATGGATTCGATAGTCGGTTTGCGCCAATCATTCATACACTATTGATGAACTCTGTGACATTACATCACCACTCGACGCTACCAGAGGACGGGCATCGGAACGGATCCGTCAAGACGCATCATCATTCAAGAGATCATTTGTCTACGCAGTAAACAGCATACAAGCAACAACAAACGCTGACCCAGCAACCAGGGGCAAAGGGAAGCTATTCCATCGTGCTGATGTCTGTCTCCTCAACTCGCCACATGTACCACATGAAGAGACTCCGATACGGCGCAAACTTGTCAGACAGCTCGATCATGTCCTGCTCAGACATGTACTTCCACTTGCCGCCCTTGGACTTGAGTTTGGCAACGTCGCGACCGACAAAGGCGGCCATGCCTCGCTGAACCCCTAGATCGCCGAGCGAGAAGACGTCCATCCTCTTGAGCCCAAAGCAAGCGAACATTTCCACGGACCACTTGCCGAGGCCGCGTACGGCGATCAGCTTCTCCATCACCTCGTCGTCCGAGGCATCGTGAAGCATCCGAGCACTTAACTCTCCATTGGCGAACTTCTCAGCGAGGCCTTTGATATACTCGGCTTTGCGCTGCGAAAGGCCAGCTGTGCGAAGCTCCTCAATCGACTTGGCGGCAACCTGAGATGGGAGCGGGAATCGCGAGTCGGGCTGTTCCTCGAACAGGGCAATGAACTTTGCCTTGATTGACTTGGCCGCTGCTCCTGATACTTGCTGGCTGATGATTCCACTTGAGAGACTCTCGAACGGATCTATCTCCTCTGCCAACCCCTCTGGTGAAAAAACTCGACAGTGGTGGTTGTCAATCAGCGGCTTCATGCGCCCGTCAACCTTGACGAGGTAGTCGCATGCCTCTTGAAGCAAGTTCTCAGTTGTCGTCCTGACCTGCGGCGCCTTGCTTGGCGATACGGTTTCTATATCCCGCGATGCGACAAGCCTTGACGTCTCTGGTGACAGCAGCGGCGCATTTGTCAACTTGGGGTTCGCGAGCCTCGTGACGGTCGCGCTGCGAGGCTTCCTGGTAGAGTTTCCAGACTCGGCGAAAAGTCCTGCTGCAGTGGGAGTCGGTGTCAGCGGCGGGAGGGCTGCTGCTGGAGTTGTCGGGTTGCCTTGCGCGCGCTTCCTTGGTGGTGTCGAGGGCGCTTCGGCTCCGTCTTTGGCTGGAGGTGCTTTGCGCTTCCGGCCATTTGTTTTGGGCGCAGTCTGAGTGGGAGGTTCTAGCTTGGGCG